>CM072820.1:69053763-70253763 GCA_036937905.1 Salvia rosmarinus | reverse complement strand
CGGATGAGGTGGACGACGACTCGAGTGATGAGACGTGTTCGTGATAGAGCGAGCTTGAAGCTACGACATGTCGGCGTGAGCTAGAAGAGATGGCACGGAGATGAGGCGGACGGCACGCGAGTGGCGAGATGTGTTTGTGATAGAGCGAGCTTGAAGCTATGGCATGTCGGCGTGAGCTAGAAGAGATGGAGCGAAGATGAGGCGGACGGCGATGTGAGTGATGAGGCGTGTTTGTGATAGAGTGAGCCCTCGAGCTGCGGTATATCGGCATCGGCGTGAGCTGCGTGTTCGTGATAGAGTGGGCTCGAACTGCAAACATATCGGCATCGGCGTGAGCTGAAGAGATGAATGTGGCGTGTTCGTGATAGAGTGGGCTCTCGAACTTGCGACATATCGGCATCGACGTGATCCTGAAGAGATGGATGTGGCGTGTTCGTGATAGAGTGGGCTCTTGAAGCTGTGGTATATCGGGATCGACGTGAGCCTGAAGAGATGGATGTGGCGTGTTCGTGATAGAGTGAGCTCTTGAAGCTGCGACATATCGAGATCGAAGTGAGCCTGAAGAGATGGATGTGGCGTGTTCGCGATAGAGTGAGCTCTCGAACCTACGACATATCGACATCAACGTGAGCCTGAAGAGATGGATGTGGCGTGTTCGTGATAGAGTGAGCTCTTGAAGGCTGCGGCATATCGAGATCGGCGTGAGCACGAAGAGATGGATGTGGCATGTTCGTGATAGAGTGAGCTCTCGAACCTACGGCATATCGACGTCAACGTGAGCCTGAAGAGATGGAGGAGTTGTGTTCGTGATAGAGTGAGCTCTCGAAGCTGCATGCCATCTTCGTAGAGGAAGCTAGAAGTTATCGTCATCCGCAAAGAAGACTAGAAGATATGTGCTATCCGAGAAGAGGCTAGAAGTTGTGCGCCATCGGGTGAAGATGAAGCTTAGAAGTCATGAGCCATCCATTGTGAGAGAAAGCTAGAAGCTATGTGCTATCACCGTGAAGATGAAGCTTAGAAAGCGTGAGCCATCCGTTGTGAAGAGAAAGCTAGAAGCTATGTGCTATCGGTAGTGAAGATGAAGCTAGAAGCGGTCTTTGCATCGCCGTGAGGAGGAAGCTTAGAAAGCGTGAGCCATCCGCCGTGAAGATGAAGCTAGAAGCGATGTTGCATCCGTCGTGAGAGTTGAAGCCTAGCGTTGGCGGGGATCGGCATCACGACCTCGACGAGCTAAAGCGGTGCGAAGGATGAGCTAGAAGCATGTATCATCCGCGAAGAGTTGAAGCTAAGCTTTGGTGGAGATTGGCATCACGACCTCGACGAGCTAAAAGCGGCTGCGAAGGATGAGCTAGAAGTCGTGTTCTCGATCAAAAGCCCGGGTGAATTCATCAAGCGAAGCCATCTTGAATCGACTTCGGAGATATGGTGTTGAAACCGTCAAGCTGGGACAATCTTCAAAGTAAAAACTGATGATGTGGAGTTGGATTCAACAAGATGGAACTATCCTCGAAGCAGAACTAGCAACATCGAGCTAGACTTAAGAAGTTGTGCAATATTCAAAGCAAAACTGACAACATCGAGTTGAAGTTAACAAGCATGAGTCATCTTCAAAGCGTAGAACCAGGCTCAGGAGTTGAGGTTATTCTTAAAATGTATTGACAACGAAGTAGTGAATAATCCATCATCTCTGGTTGTTGTCCCATGACTGTTTTGCTTCTTTACAATTTCCACCTTATTGTCTCTTCCAAAAGTGTCTCATTTGACTTTGATAGTCCGAGCTTGAATTTTGATCACCCATTTGAAATAGAAATTTATGATGAATTTTGACCACATAACTTGAAGGAGAAAACATGTATCATGGTGAACTTAGAAGATATCTAAGCCGCCTACGCACTTTTAAAAGGGATCAAGTCAAAACGTAGTTCAAAAGATCAACTTGTGTTTTAGGGAGTGCCGTACACGCATTTATACTCATGCGGGCCAAGAGTAACATGCGTTTAGGCTCGTGCGTCATGGAGTCATCTTGTTGTTGTTTTTTGCGTGCGACGCGGTTTAGGCTCGTGCGTCATGGAGTCGTCCTTTTTGTTTGTTGATTTTTCTTGGGTGGCGTGAAGTTTAGGCTCGTGCGTCATGGAGCATGTCTTGATATTTGTTTGTCTTTTTCTTTTTGGAGTGACGTGCGGTTTAGGCTCGTGCGTCATGGAGCTGTCTTGATTTGTGTTTGATTTTCTTCATGGAGTTAATAAGCAGTTTAGGCTCGTGCATCATGGAGCATGCCTTGATTTTTTTTTATTTTCTCTTGGAGTTAGTAAGCAGTTTAGGCTCGTGCATCAGGGAGCATACTTGCTATTTTTTGCTGAATTTTCTTGAAGTTAACAAGCAGTTTAGGCTCGTGCGTCATGGAGCATGCTTGCTTCTTTTTTTGTTGATTTTCTTGCTTTCTCAATTTTTTGACTTCTTGCTTTTCTTCATGTTTTTGTGTTTTTTTTTTCCTATGTACATATATACAAGCTTTCATCGCTACACTTCAGGAATAGTAGCACTTCAACAACTTTTGAGTTGTTGCCCCAACTTCCATATCATCGTCCAAGGTTGACTTGCATACACAGTTTGAGATGTAGTGAGATGAAGCCGCCCTTTTGATGGTGATTCGAACAGGCGCTTTTGGCATAAATCCCAAACCCACTTTGCTATTCTGGACCACATCATCCTTCTTCTTCAGTGAGGTTTCAACATAGAGCTTCGAGGATCGTATCCGGCGATTGACGAGGAGTTTATATGCCTTTGGACCAAAATGCTTAGTAAGTTCGTTGTCTGAAGATTCTCCATGTTCGACAGCATTGCTTTGCTTTGGTCGAACAAACCCTTGAAGAGGTGGAGGAGTTGGTCTTTTAGCATCGATCTTGGTCAGAGGCATCGTCAGTCCCTCGAACGGATCCATCTTGGTGAGAGATGTTTTGTTCTTGACAATCGGACCGACTTCAAGTTCTTTATCATGCTCGATTTCTTCTTGTTTTATTGTCTTCGTCATATAGAATTTCGCATCAGCAAAATATGACTCAGCTTCGGTGAAAGGCTTTTGATCACCAGTCACTGTCCTCACGACACCATCTTGACGATACTTGAGGCATTGATGCAACGTAGAAGGGACGACACCATTTTCGTGCAGCCACGGCCGACCAAGAAGCATATTGTAGGACGTCTTGGCATCAATCACATGAAGCAGTGCAGTTGAACTCATGTCTTCCATCGCAAGTTCAACCTTATGGCGCCAAGGGCCCTTTGTCGCCGTGGTTGAATCCTTGAATCATCAATCGATTGTTGGACAAGTCATCTCTGGAATTTCAATTGCTTCAATGTTCTTAATGGCAAGATGTTGATGCGATCCTCCATCGATGAGAATCCTATTAACTTTACGCTCGTGGGTGAAACAACTCACGAACGGTGGCCTATATGAGGCTCGGACCAAGTCGCAAATCCGTTGGAGAATGTAATTGCCAAGACACCTTCATCATCGATCACATTTGACTTGAATTGATCTTTTACTTGGTGCGTCAGTATCGTACAATGCCCAATACCTTCCAAAGATGTCGTCGATTCGGGGTGACAACATTCTTGCGGCATTTTCTTCTTCAGTGATATCTTCCTTCTTGAGCTAGCCTCATGATCTTTTCTTTGAAGACGAAGCAATCATGTATGGGATGCCCAATCAATCGGTGATATTTGCAATATCTTGGATCATCAGTTCGTCCTGCCTCATTTGGTCGTTTCATTTCTGGTAGTTCGACGAGGCCTTCTTTGAGCGGTCATCGAAGATCCGGACGCGTCGAGTCTAAGAAAGGGTATTGTTTTTGCTGCATTTCTTTGAATGTCAACCTTCTTTGCCCCATGTCTGGAGAAAAGTCTGCTTGTCGCTTTTGTTGTCATCCTTTCTTAGGAACTTGACAGGAGTTGCTTTCGTTAGCATCGACTCTTCTTCTGAGCATTATTAAAGGACTTGGTTTCCTTTCTAAATTCATGCCTCTCTTTGAACTTCGAGGTTCTTGGATTGGAGGCCCTTTGAATCCGCTTCGCCATACTCACCCATATCATGAGCTCGGTGGCCAACTCTTGAACGTCTTGGGTGAATTCCTCGCATAAGATGTATTGTAAGCCCCAATGCATTCCTTGGATGCACATTTCGATGGCGAGATGATTCGGATAACCGATCCTTGCAATTGAGGCATAGGTTTCTCCATCTGTTGATGTAGTCGATCACCGGCTCTTCCTTGAATGCCGAGAACTTGTGAGCTCCACCATGCCGACCGTTCTTACGGTGCTATAAAAGCGGTTGAGGAACTCATGCTCCGGTGATCCCAGCTATTAAGTGAATTTGCCTCAAGTCGGTATACCGATCGAAGGCATTTCCCTTGAGTGAGCGAACGAACTGCTTGACCAGGTGATCTCCAAATGTTCCAGCGTTGTTGCACGTCTCGACAAAGTGAGCTACATGTTGCCTTGGATTCCCTTTGCCATCAAATTGTTGGAATTTAGGTGGTTGATAACCCGAGGCATTCTCAAGTTGTCGATCCTTTGGGTATCTGACTTAGAGTAAATCAATGATGACTTGGAGTTTCCATCAAATTTGTTCTTCATGGTCACCTCGATGAACTCCACAGGTTGGTCCGCTTGATGAAGCCATTAGAAGAGATTTGAAAGTTTTTGCCAGACGATTTTCTCTCGTCGTGAGTTTCTTGCTTGTCGTCTGCTTCTTCATCGTCGTCACGCTCACTTTCTTTATCGTTGATGTGGCTTGACTCTGTCTTCTCTCCCCTGAGCTTTGCAATCTTTGCATCTTGCTCTTGGATGTGTATGCTCAAAGATTCGACCAACCTTGTAAGATTTGCAAGTTGTTCTTCCACGGTGGAAGTGTTTGTCATCATCACGGTGCCTCAGTGAGTAACTTGTGATAGAATTTGCGATAGGGGATGTGAAGCTTCCTTCAGAGCTAACACTTTCTTCATTTAGAATGGCGATGTATTGCTCTTTTCCCCTGGCGATGGCTAACTTCGAAGCTTCTTGAAGTTGTTTGGCTTTGCTTCGTGTGATGACGCCAATGCTCTCTGAAGAAACTTTTGAAGCGACCTTAGTTGAATTTTGTTGGATGAACATCGTTCAAGATTTTGGTGAAGAGTAGAGATGAGAGGTAGAGATGTCCCACCGGCATGCTAAAATTTGTAACACAAATTTTGTATTTAAATTTTATAAATACAAAATTGTATACAAAAATTAATTGAATTTGGATTTGATGAATTTGAGATGAGTTCGATCTCTATCTATCCTCTGATTCTACTCTTCGATGTTGATTTCTTGAACGATCTTGATGTTCTTCGAGTTGTTGGAGGGGATGTGGTTCCTTGATCTCCTTGAACTTGAAGTTTGAATTTGAAGATGTTGATCTGAAGGACTTCAGTCTTGTTTTCAGATCAACTGTCGGATTTGGTTTGATTTGTTGAAGAACGTTTGAAGATCTTCGAGTTTGAGCGCCAATGCAGAGGGCTTTCACCTTGTTTCCGAATTGAACTTCAACTTTGATTTGATTTGGAGGATGATCTTGGCGAAGAACGTGGTGATTTGCATGAAGAACGCCTTGAATGCTTGAAGAAGACTTCGAATGTTGGAGAAGACTTGGATGATTCTTCGAGTGTCTTGAGCTCTTCGAATCTTCACTTCCTTCACTTCAATTCACCTCCCACTAATGAAGCCCCAACACTCCTATTTATAGGTGTAGGCTAGTGGGCTTATGGGCTTATGAGCCTTTTGGACCATCAAGCCATGAGCTTGGGCTTATGGGCCTTTTGAGCCATCAAATGGGCCTTTGGGCCACCAACCATGGGTTTGGGCTTGAGCTTGGGCTTATGGGCCACCAAACCATGAGTTTGAGCTTGGGTTTGAGCTTTTAGGCCTTTGTACCACTAAAATTAAATATTAATCACATATCTATTCTTGGAATAAATTCCATTAATAAAATAGAAATATAATTAATTATTTAATTTGTATTTTACACGTGGTAGCGATCTCATTTGCTAACAATTTTAATTGTCTACACCCTAATTTTTCTGAAGCGAATGAATCTGCAGACCTGTTTATCATCTTTTAGATCGAGAGCGCTGTGTGAGGTGTCCGTACAAAGCCCTCTTTATATTCTCTCTTTTCGTAAGTGTTAAGCTGAAGAACAAAAAAAGGGCTGGTGGCTCTTCCGCAATGATTTTCTCTCTCATACAATATGTTTCTCTCTAACTTAATCTACGATTCCTGCCCGGACTGCAATAAATCTGTGCAGATTTCGTAGGTTTTGCACGACAGATTTATTCTTAAATTTGGTTTAGGCCTTTTCTACATTAGAGGATAAAAAAGAGGGCAAAAGGAAAACCCTGGATTAGGTAGAGAAGAAATTAAACCTCATGCACCATTCCCGCTCAATTCCTGATTCTACTAATCCCAACTGACAACTCCGGATTGCATACATATCTCTTCCGTTGAATTATCTCACCAGGTAAGCCCGCATGCACTCAAATCTTTCTTCTCTCTCGCTCTCCCTCTATCTCTCTCGATATATACACACAAACTCACTGTTATATATATATATATATATATATATATATATATATACGCACAGACGAAGAATATGGAGCAGCACAGAAATGATCAGGACAGACTGAAGCAGAAGCAGCAGCAAGAAAAGCAGCGAGTGAAGCCGCCGGAGACGCACCAGATGGCGCCGCCCCCGCCGCAGAAGTGCCCGCGGTGTGACTCCGCCAACACCAAGTTCTGCTATTACAACAACTACAGCCTCTCGCAGCCGCGCTACTTCTGCAAGGCCTGCAGAAGGTACTGGACGCACGGAGGAACCCTTAGGAACGTCCCCGTAGGCGGCGGCTGCCGCAAGAGCAAGCGCCCCAAACCCTCCCCCGCCCCATCTTCCTCCTCCGGTGGCGAGATCGGCAGGAATCAGCCGCTGCCGCCCGCGCTTCCATCTCAAAACTTGAATTCTAATGATCAGCCAATGAGGCCTTTCCCTCCGATCATGTCGTCGATGGGAAACAATTTCTACAGCGGCGGCTCGTTTCTGTCGTCCTTGGCCTCCATGCAAGGCGCGGCGCTGAATTTGGGCGGCGGGGGCGGCCAATACGATGCGCTTTTGCAAGGGGTGAGCCTCCCATCTTTGAGACCCCAGCCGCCGCCGCATCAATTTCAGCTGCAGGGTGATCAATACTTCCCATCGCAACACAATTTGACTACTCCGCCGCGGCCTTCGTGGACTCAAAGCTTCATTAATAGAGGCCCGCCCGCAGCCTCCGCCGCAAGCTCGAGTTCTTGGACCGGCGACGGCCAGAACCAGACCGGTTCTTCGTTCAACCCGAGTCATTGGCAGGACAGCAACCCGGGGTTTGATCCATTTTCTCAGTGAATTTTAGAAATTTCTGTTGCGCACACATATCTATCTCGTTCATTATTAGGTTTCAAATTCTCCGTTTTTTTCCAATCGAGTATTTGGGTTTACAATTTTCTTGGAAAAAAGGAGAAGATGAGTGTTTTAGGTTGCAACTCTGAATTGCAAAAAATGTAAAACGGACTGGAGATTTCTCATGATGCAGGATGTATATAAACTCTAAACAACGTTGTAATTAACCATCTTATAGAGATTCAATTTAAGTTGGGTTAGGTTTGGTTGTTCAACTTTTGAATCAAAATAAATCGAGTTTAATGTTAATGCCTTTCGCTTTTCTCTGCTTTAATTCAGTTTTGACAAAAATAAAGTATATTAGTATGTGAGTTTAGCACTTAGAGAGTTTAATAGTTGCTTTTAACGAGTGCTTTATAATTTAAGTAGGGTTTTCGTAGAATGTGCAAAGTCTAAAAAGGAAGTCATTTGAACCAAAGATAAGAGAATAATGCATGAATGGATGAGCTCTATGTCAGGCTAAAGCTAATTAAAGCTAACGCCTAAATCTGATGGATAAGATCGATCATTATGTAAGTAATGCGCCTACGCCTTAATTCAATTCGACCGACAAATTAACCTCATACCGTCCCCGTAATTACTTCCTAACCTAATTAACCATCGCTAAAGCATGTAACTAACCAGATTAATTTCTCGGAGGAGGAACAACTTGGAGATTAGTCGTATGAAAAACGACTATTTAGATTATATATGGTATCTACTAATGATATATAATGATCATAATACACTCACTATTTAAGGCTTTGCTCTTTTAAATATTCACAAGTTATTAATAAGCATCCCCACGTAGCGAATTTCTGGCTCTAGCAATAATTGTGTGCGTGTATTGGTCTAATGGTAGAGTGGTTAATGCCCGAGATCAAAGGTCTTGGGTTCGAGTTCACCGTATGACCTTTAAATTTCGTATATAATTGACCAAAAAGAATTTATGGCTCTAGCCATTAGCCGATCGTAGTTGCTTAATTTGAATACAGGCAAACACTCATTATGTGTATGTGAGCTTTCACATGTAATGTAAGATACTAAGATACTCGTTTCTTTTAAAGTCACGTATAAGATACACATGAAGAATTCATTTATTTAAATATAAGCCCACATTTTAATTGTACCACGGACTTTATCTATAATTATTAATTAATAAGTTGGCAACAATTTAGCGGACTAAGTCCGACTTTGTAATATTTCTCACATATTACATGCCTTCTCATTCCCACCTAATACACATGAATTCACTGACAGATATGCCAAAGTGCTTTAGTTAAAATAAGAATGTTGGGACGGGTAGACACCTAAACCATTATCACTTTAAATTACAAATCAATTTCATAACTACAGTCGGTCCAATCGTCGTTTACCACTTAAATCACATATTTAAATGCTCATAAATGTGATTTTATTTAACTTAAAAAAAAATAAAGAGTACATGGAATACAAATTAAAATAAGGGTAATGTGCGCTTATATATAAATGCGATTTTATTTAAAAGAAAAGAAAAGAGAGAGTACACATGGATACAAATTAAAATAAGGGTAATGTGTTCTTAATTACATTAGGACTGATAATTTGTGTATGTCGGGTCGTTATCGTATCGACTCGATAACGACCGACACGATTACTGTAAGACCAAACACGAACAAGACCCGTTAAGGATCTGTCTGACACGAACACGTACACGACACGAAATATACTGACACGGATACGATACCAACACGAATATAACACGATTTTTTTCGTGTTGACATGACATGATAACGATAATAACGACACCGAATTCAAATCAAAATTAGAAAATAAATTAATAAAATAAATAAATAATATATAAAATAAAATTCAAATCAAAATTATAAAATAAATTAATAAAATAAATAAATAATATATAAAATAATAACTAAATTAATATTAAATATTATTGAATTAAATGTCACCCTAATTAAACGGGAATGGATTTGGAAACACTAGATTTAAATAATAAAATTGTATGCGTGTGTGCGCACAAAAAAATGTAAGATTTTTGCAGATTTGAGAACATCTTCGATCAATTATTTAATAAATGTCGGCAGCATATGTAGCTCAATCAATTAGGACACTCAAAGAATCTATTAAATATGCGTAAGTGATCGTTGCAAGATTAAATATAAATAAAATACCTTAAACATAATAGCAAGTTGAGATTTTGCACTTTATATATTAAATTGGAAGCTGTTACATTAGTCCTTTAATGAAATACTTTCTGGAGTGTGCGTGTGTTGGCTTAGTGGTAGAGTGGTTAATGCCCTCGATGCCAAAGGTCTTGGGTTCGAGTCCACCGTGACGCGGTCTTTAAATTTCTGTATTAAATTGATCAAAAAAAAAAGTAGTTTCTGGAGATATTGGAATGTTGCATGTATATCTATACATAATATTAATAATATGTATATTACTTCATCCATTTACTAAAATTTGTATTTTCATTTTCAAGACATCAATTTCATAATTATTACCTCAATCTACCCACTTAATTATAAAAACTCACATGTGACCCATATTTTCCACTATTATTAATATATTCATTTATTATCTCTATGACTCATCTTTTAATCTAACTATATCAATTCATTTATTATATATTCACTCACTTTATATTTATTAGAATTTATTAAAACTCACACCAAAAATAATACAATTTTTTATCGAAGGAATATAAAATAAGAGATAGTGTGTGTGTGTAGCTCCATTAAAATCCTAGAGAGAGGTGAAAATGGACGGTGGAGAGAGCAATGACAAGATTATACAGCCCATAGGTAGCCAACAAACTAAAATAATTTAAAAGGCAAATTAAGCATGACATAGATATGATTGTGTGGCAAGATCTTCCTTTTTCATTACTTACAACTTTAATTTCCTTTTTCTTTTCTTTTCTTTTACTTTCTAAGAGATTGGTGACAATTGCACCAAAGGAACAATCCAGTGTCTACCTTTACCACTACCATTCCATGTACATTATGGGTCCATATATTTTCTCTCTTTCTTTCTTTTTTGTTAATAAATATTTATAAGTGACCCAATTGTCACGGGGAAATTTATTTTACTTTTTAACTAGGTGTATATTTAGACAACATCCAGTTAAATTCAAGATGACTTTCATCATCAATTTGCTTTCCAAGTAATTAAAATGTGATTTCCGCCACCATACTTGCAAGAAGAGTTGTTATTTTTCAACTCCTCGTGATGATTTCAACCCCAGAGTTTAATTTAATCTACCTATACTTTGTTACTGGATCATACACGTGGAATGCTTCTTGAAATCTTGTCATATATTTCAAGATCCGAGCATCCATTTTTTGTAAGATATATAGAAGTTAAAATTAAGTCAATTCAGCTTACCTGATTTAATATGTTAATTATATTTTTCAGAAAAGAGTTCGCTAGAGATTTAACATTAAGTGCTTTTTAATCTAAATCTTCCATTTGTCCCATTTATGTTCACTGTAATCAAACTTCAATGCAAAAGCGAATTTTCACTTGAAAAAGACATTTCAATATGATGAAGAGAGCACCCGGGTCGTTGGTCTTTGGTCAATTTGATACTGTTATATGATTATATACTTTTTATTTAGCCAATCGGATAAATCCATTTTACACCAATTTTAAATGCCTATTTCAAGCCACACTGTTTTGTACTTTTTGGTCATGTGTGGTGCCGAGCGATATGATTTTAATCCATTTGTATATATCCACACTAATTTACAGAGTTCATTTAGTTGTCTGAATGATGTATTATCACCCCCACGTGTCACGCCTTTCGAATTCTCTTCAACTTTAAGTCTTCAACTTCATCATAAATATCACCAATCAAGCTCGTAATGTACTCAACAATCCTATATAAACCAATTATGCCAAGTTGTTTTTCATTTATTTATTGTTTTGCTGATTAGGGGTTAATTAGCTAGCTAGGTTCTTAAAACGTGCTCTCAATCTAAATTTGAGTTAAATTCTGAGATTAAATCAGTGGGTGTCATCATTAATTAAGTGCAAACATTTTGTAAAATTATTAGAGAGATTTAGTGATTAAGGCTATGTGGGGGGCGATGTTACGAGGGTTAGCAAAGCCAACCAAGCACACCATCATTTAGAGGGTGTTTGGCTAAGCTTATTTTAGAAAACTTATAAGCTCCAACAACTTATAAGTTGTTTTAAGAACTTATAAGATATGGTGTATTAAGAGCTTATAAGATGCTAAAGTGTTTGGATAACAAGGGTAAACATGGAAATAAGAAAATATATCAGGGTTATTTTTGTAGTTTTGTTGTAACTTATAAGATCATTAAAAAATAAGTTGGATTTTGGAACTTTTTTTTAATATAGCTTATTTTAAAAAATTATAAGCTCTCTAACAACTTAATTTACCAAACACATTGATTGAGCTTATAAGTTCTTAAACAGCTTATAAGTTGTTTTAGCCAAACACCCCCTTAATCTCTCGCCTTCCAAAAGTGAAGAAACATGCATTAGCAAAGGGAAAAGTGCCTCGCATCTAGCAACGTGTGTGTATCAGTATCTTTGTGCTAATATTATTTGATACTTAATATATACATTGATCTATGATACGAAAATTAGTACAATATAGTTTTCAATGTCACATATAGCCCATTTGTTTAAATTTTTATCGGTCTCAATGTTATTTTTTTATTCTGTTTGTTAAGGTTGTCTTAGTCATATGAAAGTAACAACAAGTCACTCTATATAAAGGAGCAAGATGATATTATGTGTCAATCTTTGTTTTTAAATAACGTTAAACACTATTACATAGTACTTGTAAAATAAAAAAAAATAGATTATTTTTGTGTGCGTGTATTTATCTAGTGGTAGAGTAGTTAATATTTGAGATCAAAGATCTCAAGTTCAAGTCTACCGTGACGAGGCTTTTAAAATTTCTGTATTAATTGACAAAAAAAAAGAAATTGATTCTTTTTTTGGGACGAAGAAAGTGTAATATTTGTTTATAGCCAAAGTTTATATCTCCATCTTTCAACATTTTCTAAGAAATGTCCTCAACTTACGTTTTGACTTCATAAATCCTGAAATTTGGAAAAAGTTTGATTTATGTCTAATCTTACAGAATTGGGTAACATAATGATATGAGTGACCTTGTAGGACTATGCATTCAATTACACAAGTCTTACTCTCCACAAAAAATCACCTCAATTAAACTATAATCCATCTAAGAATCCGGCTAAGTGACTAATCTTACCGTTGTCAGATTCGAAAAGGAGGGACATAAATCAAACTTTTTCTAAAGTTGAGGCTAATTAAGTGAAGTAGTAAGTTTGAGATATTTTTATAAAATGCTATAAATTTAGAACACAAACTATGATTAATCATGAAAGCAATGTGCTTCATAGATGGCATGGAAAATAGTTTTACAAAATTTATAGAGTGGGGGGAGTCTCCAAATTTATAGAGTGGGGCAGTCTCCATTTTGATCATATATAATATAACTAGAGAATTACTATTAATGGCTTTACTCAATTGGCAAAGACCGGATAAACCTAAGGGGGTGTTTGGTCACAATTTTAATATAGTTTCAATTTTCAAATATTTTTAATGCATTTACGAAGCGTATTGAGTTTTCAAAAATGTTCATGACTTCGTTGTGACGACTGACGAATAATTAAATATTTTAGAGTTGTAGGTCTGAAAGTGAAAATATGTTTCTTTGACTATTTATAATAACTTTGAGTTTCTGGTTAATATGAAAACACGAATATATTTCTACTTAGGATGACAGATTAGTGCTTAAGTAATAGTCTCGATATATGACTATATTTATTTAAATGTACTCAATCCAGATATCGTGGTTGTAATTAATTTATACTTATCATTATGCTAAGTTTTTTTTAACTTTTTCCATCACTCAAATAACAAGAAAATGGAGATGTTTACTTTTACAACCTTATTAATTACCATAATAGCTGTTTAGATCTAACTAATTACAAAAAGTATTAAGAATGGATAAATAAAAATCATTAATTTATTAAAAATAAGAAAAAGGTCAAATAGGACGCTTATAAAAATGAGTATATAATTTTCCAACAGAACGTTGTAATATGTCAAAGAAGGGACAAGGGTACTCTCATCATGCTTGAAATGTTCCAGAGGTATATATTTATGTACAAATAAAATGTAGAAATATTTGGCTCAAAAAAAAAAAAGTGTATATGTAGAGTAAAGCCATCAATTGGACTCCACTCTTATGGATTATTACTTTATTGTAGGCCCAAACTAACAAAGCGAAGGCCCATGTCAAGTTGTTCTATATGAATTTCAAACTACTATATTATTTTGTTAGAAATTATCTGCTACCCATTCGTTGAAGTATTCGGTATTCCATGTGCACATTGTAGACAAGAAAAAATAAAGTGATATTTAAACATCACCTCAAAAAAGTGATTTTTAAACAAAATAGGTGTAGAAAACTAAAAACTAATACACCCTTTAATTTTGGTAAACCACAACGATATTCATTAATATTTCGTAGTGTAATAATTTTACATATAAAGTGCATTAATTTTTTTATAAAGTACATTGATTTTTAGGTTTTTAAGAAAAATAAGTTTGAGGTGGTCTCTTGTATATTCGTCCACACATACATACTTTGATATTTTTCTTGAATGTAAATGATATTTGATACTTTTTTTAATGTTAATGATACTTAAGCAAATGATATTTTTCTTTAATGTACATGATACTTTTCTTTATAAAGAATGATATTTTTATCCATTCGCACGGTGCGGAGGATGTACATGAGTTTTTGTAAATAAGTTTTTATTTGATATCTTCCATATTTTTATATTTTTTCACATCACTTTACTTTTACATACTTGCCCATATTACCCAAAATATGCATGCATATGGAGGCACTACCTCAATGGCTATCAAAGGATTTTCGTTTGATTTGACAAATAATGTAGATAGGAATGGAATAGCATTGACGGCCAAAAAAATATGAAAAGGAAAATTCCACTTGAATTCAGGATTTGGACATGAAACATCAAAACAAAAGAAAAAAATGACATCACATTTAGTAAAAAGGAAGTCGCGTTTTCGGTAAGCTCGCGACTGCAGTGAAATATTAATTATTAGGAGTAAAATATTATGCTATTTTATAAAAACAATTTAATTTGAATAATTAATTAGGGGGTGTTTGGTTCAAGAAGAGCAAGAGAAATGAATCGAGAAAACAGATGGATGATTCTGATTTTTTCAATTTGTTCAGAACCATAGAGGAAATTGAGTTCCTGGTTCACTATTAACACTGCACATGCATACACTAAATATCACTGCACCATATTATATACATTATGTGTATTAGCGAAGTGAAGCAAAACTAACGTAAAATTATTTTCTTAAAAAACATAAAAAATCTAACAGTAGTAAATCTCATTGTCACCCTTAGTTGCATGTTCATCCTACATGGACTCAAATCGACAACTTTCTAAAAATGGTGGTAATGTAATAATTAAGACATAAATCTCATTACCACTGCAGCCTGCATTGCACCAGTACTATCATCACATGACAACCACTAACTATATAAAGGGTGTTTGGCTAAGCTTATTTTAGAGAACTTATAAAATGTTTCAAAAGCTTATAAATGTAATGTTTTAAGAGTTTTTAGGTTGTCAAAGTGTTTAGATAATTGAGCTTATAAACTAGAGAATAAATCGTGAACTATAAAAAGAAAATTATAGTTAGAGAGGGAATAATTGAAGAGACTTGAAATTGATAGAGTATATTAGAAACAACAAATCATAGTAATGTTATTTCAGAAAATTCATTATTGCTTATTAGCTTATGAAGAAATAAGTTATGTTTGAGAACTTATTTCATGAGGAACTTATAAATTATTGAAACTTATTTTTACGGTTTATAAGTTGTTTAAGAATTTATTTTAACAAATACTTTTAGAAACTTATACAGCTTACAAACTTTTTAAGGAGCTTATAAACTAACCAAACATCTCTCTAACATGTAACCAAATATTAAAGAGCTGTAAAGCAGGCGACACGGCAAACTACATAGTTTCATTAGTTATTTAAACAAGAATAAAATCACATAATATGCGAATTAAATTAAATCTACAAAAAAACTAAGGTAAAGTAAACTCATAAGAAAGAACTGTAGCTAATTAGCAGCAAAAACGAAATGTTTTTGTGTGTGAAGATGAAGATACGTTAGAACTGAAAACAAAATAGCAATAATCTCTCTTTCTTGTATACCATTGTAGTTCCCAAATCCGAAAATAATAAATTCTTAAAGAAACACAGACACTTATCCAATTGCTTCATCAACATGTAAATGTATTAATCTAAAGTAAATCACAATTCCAAAAACCTGATACACAAATACACCAAATTAAACAGAAAAAGAAAAAAACAATCTCATGATAATATATATACATATAAATTAAGGTTTACCTATTTATGAACCGATCAAATATGAGATAATAATGTGATCGAATAAGCAACCTTTTCCGATGAGAAGAAGAGGATCGGAGGTTCCTCTCAGCGCAAAATAGCCTTCCATGTCAAAAATTAAGCAGGCTGAATCTCTTGCTGCTGACATGATCGCTCCGATCCTAATACTCTCCATCCATCAATGGCGGAATTTCAGAAAAAAACATATAAAAAAAAAGACCCCAAGAAAAAAGAAGGCTATACCCCAGTTCCACCAATCAGTTAATGAATGATTAAAGAGAGAGATTAAACGACGAAGAATGGAAGCTTCTAGATCAGAGATGGAACGGAGGAGCCCATGGTTGAAGGGTCGAACCAAGCACCGATGCTGCTTGTGTTCCATACAAGTGAAGATGGATCGGAAGAATTAATCTGATCGATTGGGTTTGTGTTTTGGTTTAGGTTCGGGTTCGGGTTCGGGTTCGCGTTCCAAGCCATTCTGATATTCTCTCCTCCCGCTTTCACCTGCTTCCCCATACCCGGATCCTCGTAAGGAACCAAACCAGGAGCCCCGAATTTGTGTGTGGAAGCGAGCAAAGACGCCATTGTTGAAGAAGATCCGAAGAAGATAGAGTTGTTGTTTGCAGCTGATGAGAAAGGTGACGACGACGCGTCTTGGATCGGCTTGAACCCGTTTTTGTAGCCGTTACTGGACCCGAGCTCGGATGAAAACCCTAAACCGAGACCGTTGATTTGGGGGTTAAGATCAAATCCGGAATCATCTGAAGAAACCCTAAAACTGGAGAAAGGAAAGTTGTGCTCGAGAGGATTAGTGTTGAGGCCGTAGAATAGAGGATTTTGCGTATGGTTGGAGGGCGGAGGAGGCAGATCTATCTGCGGCTGCACGGTTGCGGCGGCGTCGCCGCCGCTAGAGGAGTGGCGCTTGGGGCGCTTGTTTTTGCGGCATCCGCCGCCGACGGGGACGTTGCGGAGGGTGCCGCCGCGGGTCCAATAGCGCTTGCAGGCTTTGCAGAAGTGGCGCGGCTGAGAAAGGCTGTAGTTATTGTAGTAGCAGAATTTGGTATTGGAGGAATCGCAGCGAGGGCACTTGAGAGGGTGGGGATCAGCTGGATTTTGTTTATCGGCGGCGGCGGCCATTACTTTATTTGTTGATGATGAAGCCATGAAGGTTTTGTGATCATCCAGTATTATCTTATTCTGAGCAAACAAAGAGAAAGAAAGAAGTGGAGATGGGGTGCTTTTAGGGTTAAAATAAACTACACAATACGGTATTCTTGGACAAAAGCTATAAAACAAAAGATGGGGTCATCTTTGCTAGCGTAATAATTGAGACAACGAGAGCGAGTGGATCACCTGTGGCCATTGATTACTGGTGGAAGAGATCATCTTCTCACACTTTCCTTCGTGGGAGGAATCCTTTCAAACAAATAGGGTCAAGACAAGGAGCAGGGTGACGACGTGAGAACTCGGTTCAAATGTTTTTTCGAAAACAATTTTAATTTTTTTAATTAACTAATTAATTAATTAGTTTCACGTGAAGGGCCGAGCTAGCATCAAATCAGTTCAATATACTTTGAGTTTCGACACTTTTCAGAACTTAACAAAAATTTAATCCTTGTTTTAGAGCCTCATCATATTTTAATTAATAGCTAGTTGTAATAACCCTTTATCCGGAATTTGATTCTTGTCATATGTGATTTTTCAGATAATGTCTCTTTCTCTCCATCTCTCACTACATGTACCGTTGTAGTTATGTCAAAAATGAAATTAATTATCTTCTAGTGTCAATTCCTTGGCATGTTTATTAATTACGATATCAGAAAAATCTAGTGAGGGAATGTAGGTGTAGGGCGACTTACTTAGTGTGAGAAAGAGGACAGAGAAATAAAGGCGCAACAAACGACAAAAGAAGTTCAAGAATGTAATGGAATTTGCAGAATCTCGAGAAGTTCAAGAATGTAATGGAATTTGCAGAACCCAACGCAGTGTATATATCCATCTCTATCTCTCTCTATATCTCTATAATTTACATGTATATATAGTACTCCCTCGCTCCCACACACTCATCTTTTCTTTATTTTTTATACGTAGAATAAGGAGAGTTGTATTTTATATATAAAATAGTAGATGAAACGAAATTCAAGATACTTTTAATATAAAAAGTATTTCATTTTTTGAAAATATACCGACTTAATAGGACAACTTAAAAAAAAAAATGACATGAATATTGGAACTGAGATAGTATGTATATACGTAGTACAACACAGCTAGCTAAGTAGTCACTCAAATTCCCAGAGTTGGAGCTACAGATTAGAGACAGACAGAGATAGAGGGAATCCCCAGGGCTCGATACCCCACGCTGGAACAGCAAATCCCACTTATTCTCCTCGTATTATAATTAATGCAACCATCTCATTCAATCTATTATTTTCTTTCAATATTTTATTACTTTATTGCTTAATCATCGGCTCTCTCCTATTTTAACCTAATTAAGATAACTCTCTCTCATAAGTTGTGAAGCAAAGTCCTACAATACGGCCTATCTTCCTGTACTAATAAAGTAATAATAAGTGCTAATAAACTTATTAACCTTTTGCCGTATAAATATAAACAATGACGTCAGTAAGTACTGAATCTAATTGCATTTTAATAATCACTAATGAAGAGTGGACGTCCGCAAGTCTCGCACCCAAGTTTTAGTTATAAAAATAAATTCAACAAAAAAATATTATTGAGCAATGAAGTTACATTCTAAATCACAAGATCAATATGCCGTGACTTTGAAAATTTTACCGCAAAATTACCTAGTATATATGTATATAACATTGTTTTTCCATATTTAGTTTTTAGACACATTTTTGCATGTATGCATTTGGTGCACCGTACATCCATATTAACTAAATTTATTTATGATGAATAAATTTTAATTTTATTAATAACTACACAGCACAGCGGCCGTTTTTGTGTTTATTTTTTTTGTCAACATGATATTTTTAGGTTGGGCGGGGAAGTACTGTTGAAATCAATGATCCATAATATAAATATATATATATATAGGAGTAGGTTCAAATAAAAATCTTATTTAAATTAAAAATGTGAAAATCATTTTCAGTCATTAGACCACAAAGATCTACGGTGATGCATCACTTTGATGGATGAGTGCATTGTGCACCACCCCTGCATAAAGAGCGAAAATCCAAATATTTTTATTTAGTTTAGTAATTTTCATGTAGAATGCATTGTTCTAGAAATAAAATTATTTGTAAGAAAAAGAACAAATCTAAGTCATTCATTTTAGTAAATCAATAAACAATATTAATTTACATTGTGCCACAGTTCATAACTACATATACTATATTAAATTCATTGGATTAATTAAAATTTATATTAGTAGTTTTGTTTCTTGATTTTATGAATTTGTTGTAATCTAGTTTGTGTAACAAGAAATTGAGCAGTGTATATGTTGTATATGTTATAAATATGCTTCAGATTAGCTTATGCGTACAACAATCAATATTTCACCTTCAATACAAAAAAAAAGAAAAACGTATAACATTTAATTCCACGAATAATGCAATATTTTTAATATATATATGCAACAAATTTATTCAATATATGCTATATTTTTGTGAATATTTGGAAGAGGCGGATAAATCCCTATAATTAAGGAATGTGGCGAGATTAATGAGATGATGATGTATTTCTTTTTAGTACCATTTTATGTCTTATTCGTAAATCACAATAAATAATGGTTGACATCATCAATTAATTTCAACTTAATCTGAATCGTAAATTTGGAATTGGTCTATGATTATGATACAGTTTTGTTTCTCACACATATAAGTATTCTTACCAAACCATCTCATATATATATATATATATATATATATATATATATATATATATATGGAAGATCCATACTAGTTAAAATAATTCATTGGCTATTTTTTTTTGTAAAGGTTAGCTAGGATTTTCTTTGAAATAAAATTGTATGACATGCAATAAAAAGAATTAAGTCTTATTAAAAAAAGTATGAGTTAATTTTCAATTTGATCGAACGTTACAAAAATAAGGGCGAATTTGTAACTCCCTGCTGTAATTTAAGTAAGTCCTTTCCGTCTTTATATAAAGCCGAATGCGAGAGGAATCCATCTTTGCATAAACTTCTCTCTTTTTATTTATTAATAAAAATTATTTAAAATCGGACACACCAAAATGAAAGAGAGAAATGGACCCCATGTGAGTGGTGCATGTCTACATCTAATTCGTACTCATATGTACATTGCCCATCCTTTATTCACAGCATCGTCAACCCTATTTCTTACAATGAAAAGCCAAAAACAAGGGTAAATATATCAAACTACACACATTTGTAAAAGTGTGTACAGCTCATACCCATTTTCCAAAATGAATACATAACATACCCATTTATATTTTTTTAATATATATTTATAGTGCAGTTTAATCGGTTTGGTCGGTGAAATGACATAACACCGACTAAACATAACAAACATGTGAATCAATATTTATAGTGCGGTTTTACGGTTTGGTCGGTGAAATGACATAACATCGACCAAACATAACAAACATGTGAATCAATAAAATGATTGTGAAATTATTTTCATTGTATTGGATATTATTATTATGTTAAATTACTTTATATATCACTGAATCATGAATCATCGACCGGAGAGAGGATGAACGACCGGAATTTAATTAAAAATTCAAATTTTGAATACTAATTGGTCGACCGGAGAGAGGATTTTTAATACAATTTTAATTAATTCATATCTCCAGTCGACCGGAAACATCAAATTGGTCGACCGGAGAGAGGAATTATCGGTATATATTTGTATAAGAATTAATACTAATTATTAATTCATGTATCCGGTCACTGTAGACATTAAATTGGTCGACCGGAGAGAGGAATTATCGATTTGTTATGAAATGAAATTAATACTAATTATTAATTCATGTCTCCGGTCGACCGGAAACATCAAAGGGTCGAAAAACAACTAACCCTGTTTACCAAAGATAGGCCTAAATCTGCGAGCAAAACGTAGTTCACTATTTTACTTGGTGCCACGTTCATTAATCCAACTGGGTGACGTATAAAAATAATGGAAATATATATATATATGTGTATATAAGAAGACACCTCTCTCATGGCCCTCCCTAATTGTACAATAAATAGGCCCATCATTTAGGGATCCAAAATTTTATATATTCTCTTATATTAATATAAATATTCATTCATAAAATAAAATATTCAATATCCCAAAATTTTATTATAAACTTTTGGGGGTCCAAATTTTGTGAAAAAATAATTTTTTTTTTATAAATGATATATTATGTATCTTTTTAGATATATTCAATTGTATCTTCATAATCAAAAAGAGCTTATTTTTATTATTTCGTCCAGAATCCATTATTTATCAGGAACGACTCTGAATTCTCTCTCTCTAATTGTACAATAAAGGGTAAAGAATTAGAGGATATTGTGGGCTTATGAAATGATGAAGAAAAAGAAGAGGGCATAACCTAAGCACGAGGCCCCATGTGGTGGCAGCTCTTATATATCCAATTAAAACCCAGTAGCTGTGAGAATTTAACCAACAGATTTTGTAGTCCCCCTAGAGATTTTCTCATTCTCCTAACTATTCCATCATATACCTAAGTACCACTAGTTTTATTTAATTATTAATAACGGTCTTCTTTTTTTTGACTTAAACGGCTATGTTTCTTGATCGATCTTATTTTCGTTAGGGAAATAAATATGCGAAGAACACCAAGGATTTACGTGGTTCGATCTATGAATAAGATCTACGTCCACGGGGCGAGAGAGAGTATGTGTATTTGAGAGCGTAAGAGAAGCGATTACAAATAGAGTAGATGATTGTAGATCGATCTAAGAGTAGATGATTGTCGCTCTCCCTCTCTTCTCTAATCTAGCCTCTATTTATACATATTCATGAAGTTGAGTTCGACTCTGACTCTGATACCAAGTTGAGTTCGACTCTGACTCTGATTCCAAGTTGAGTTCGACTCTGACTCTGATACCAAGTTGAGTTCGACTCTGATTCTGATTCCAAGTTGAGTTCGACTCGACTACGATTCCAAGTTGAGTTCGACTCGACTCGATTCCAAGTCTTCTCTCATAGGATTCTTTTAGATATGCATCCGAATCTTCTACGCTCCAATTGCGATTAGAGTTGTAGTTGATCGAGGAGTCTTCTTGGGCGAACTCACGGGGCGAAATGTCGGGCCCATTTATATTGGGCCGATGCTTGGGCCCAGTAGTTGGGCCGTATCCTATCATTTCGGTTTACAATATATGTGAGACTTTTTAATTGTTCATTCCCTATTGATTTTTTATGTTAACTCCTCTAGACTATTGATGCAAATAATTTAAAGATTGAGATTGAGTTTTTATAATCGAAACTTTATTTACGACACACACGAATCAAATTATTTGATTAAAGAAATAAATTAAGTCCTTAAAATCTTGAACATCACAAATTGATTTCACATTCTTTATGTGTTGTTTTTTCCCTTAATGCAGGTTCAAAGGGGTTCTATATATTAGCCAATGATTTCAATTAGACAATGATGCAAAGCAAATCAAACACATGGGCGATTTGCTAGTCTTTGTCCTTCTCTGTGTTTTTTCACTTTAGGTATTTTTCGCAGAGAATTTAGAGATGTATTTGCACATTATTGTCTGAGAGCGTTGGACCTAATAATTATTAACTACTGTGGTCTTGCCCTAATAATTATAGTCTTTATAAATGAAGACAAGACTTTGTTTGTAATCATCTTATTGATTGTTTGCCTATTTGTATGACGTCAATCAAACACACAATTTACTACAATTGACGCACGAGGCTACAATTTAGCGCATGCAACAAAAAATTGTACCGAACAGTTCGAGTCAATATTATATATTTTTAGTTCCATTTGTTTAGAGTTTTGGTATTTTTTTTTATTTTTTTTTTATTCGACTTCCTATCTTTGTTTGCGAAACCACACTTGGAAAAGTTTTGGTATTTGTGATCATTATCATGATTTGATTCGGTAATTCGGTACAAACTGAATATGAACTTAGTTTTAAAAATATTGGACTGTTTGATAATGTATGAAGTTATGAATTTGCTTTCTATTTAATATGATGATAGCTTTATTATGTTTTGCTTGGATTTGTTTTGGACCCCAATTCCCAATGAAGAATCTTAGCTGGTAAAGCAGTTGCAGACTTGAGTTGATGTTCCCCTCGCGACAAATTTATTAAGTCCTCATACTTTCATCTTCCTCGATTCTTGCTCAACATAACTTCTCATCCAAAACGGTAAATACAAAATGCTGCTGCTAATTTTGTATAGACTAAGATTTATTTATTTTACTTTTTCCGGAAAAGTTAACTTTGATTTGAATACAGAAGGCTTCGATGGGTTTGTTTGTGTCATATTAAGCATTATGCAGAGGAGAAATCTCTTACGTATCGTGCAATCTAAATGAATGCACATCTATTGTCTAATAAAATTATTCACTCAATCCACATTTTCTATTCTAAAAATTGGTTTTACTGATATCGACCCATATTCTGAACCAAATTTTGGAATTGGTATGATCAAATCCGACATAACTAACGGTTGTGTTTTGAATAAATGGACTGTTTGTTCAAAATCGAACTCGGAGCCACTAATTCTTCTTTACTTTCCTTAGAGGAGTTTTGCAGTAGACCTTTTGATAAATTATTTTGGAACCACTTTTTTCCCCTTACTTTCCTTTGAGCCTTGAGGAGTTTTGCAATAAACTTTTGATAAATTAAGATTCGTTAAATGGCAATCATTAAAAAAATTATATTTTTTTCAACCGCTTGTTAGTCTATTTGATGGGTTCATATTGTAATGGGTCAATATCTCGTATCTAGCTCCAACCACAACTAAACATGTAGATTTTGTCCCTTGGAAATGATCTACTGGTAAAATAAGTTTCCTAGGACCAAAGGCTCACGTTCGAATCTTACTAATACCTTATAGGTCTGAGTCAGTAGCACACCTAATTTTTCATGTTATTTTCATCGTTACAAATGTAAGTTAACAAGGATGCGTCATTTTTTTGAGATTGAAAAATGTGATTGGGAAATATTTTGTGAGATAGAGAGGGAAGAGTTATGTGAAGATTGAGAAAGTGTTGGTCAAATGAGAGATGGGAAGAGGGGCCGAAGGCAGTGATTAGAAAGGTAGGGCAATGCATTGGCCACCAAGGCGACAAGATAGATTCCCCCAAAATGGCCAACACTCATTTCTTTTGCCTTTGCAATTTGCGGGACCAAACTCTTTCCCACGCCCATGTGCTCCCAACCATTTCTATTCTACTCTTCTCTTTCATCTTCCATTATACATGCCATCTTCTATATATAAATAAAAGATTATGTATGCATAATACAAATACCAATATATGCTAAGATAAGTTGCATCATAGAAATCTAAATTTTGCCTGGTTTACTTAATTAGGTAGCATTAACTATAATTCACTATCACTTGCCAACTCGAACCGATCAATCAAATTTTTCAAACCGAAAATCAAATCTAACATTTTTTTGGACCGAACCGATTTATAGTTTGAACGACCAAAAACCGAACCGAAAAAATCAATCGATTTTGATCGGATCGAAAACGGACTAAAACATATATATATATATATATATATATATATATATATATATATATATTTTAAATAAACATACTTAAATCCTAATTATTTAATTAAAATATTAATTAATTATTATATAAAATATATAAATATGTAAAATAATATTTCCGGTTCGGTTCGTTATCGATCGAACTAAAATATAAAATCGAAAACCGAACCGAAAATCGATTTTAATTGAAAATTTGAGTCAAACCGAAAACCGACTCTTTCAAAAACCGAACTGAAACGACCAAAACCAATCGATTCAGTCAGTTTTTTCAGTTCGGTTCGGTTCTTGCATACCCCAACTTCCCGCGCGAAAAAACACTAGTCCAACTAATGTAACCATTACTACCGTCTATTTCAATATTTCTCAACTATTACTTAATCCAACTTAAACTCCGAAGGATTAATGCCACGTCACTGGAATGTGTTCACTAAATGCAAAACGAGAAATATGTTGCTAGATTAGAGGTGTTGATCCGTGTTAACCTTTAAAATTAACTTAATATAACTCTCTTTTTCACCTGGGTTTGGAAAGGTGATGAGATCTACTTTTTTACTCATACAAAAAAGAGATAAGGAAAAGAAAAGTTGCAAAAGAATATGTCGATCTTGAATTCAAAAGTGAAAGATTTTTCATCTTGGTTGAAGCCTCGAATTCATGCAACAAGAAGTGGATGATTAATGAATTACATGATTGTAATCTGCAGAATTAATTTTTCAACGTACTGTCAATTACACCTCATCAGCTATGTATGTGTACTTTATTTGATTTAATTTGCTATGTTTATTTAAGCGGATAATATACATATATATCGAATATGATGGGAGGTGGAAATGGAGCACTATCGGCCCATGAGATTGATTCCATCCAACTGACGAAGAATTACTGTTTTATTACCTCAAGAAGAAGGTTTCTTACGAACCCATCGACTTTGATGTTATTCGAGAAATCGATCTCAACAAACTTGAGCCATGGGACCTCAAAGGTTAGCATTTATGTTACCCCATACTCTTGTGTATAATGTTTAATCAAGGTTCTTTTCCATATGTAAGTTTACTTCTTTTTAGCATTTGTCATGGGATGATATGAGTATAATATTTAATCAAGGTTCTTTTCCATATGCAGAATTGTACAAATAGTCAAGTATTTCCATAGTAACTTAAAATTAATGAGTCTAATATAGTCTTTTCCCTTGTGTTGAACTCTCATGATAATTTGATATATCTTAAGACAGACATGAAAATTGATTAACAGCCCCTCAAACATATCATATTAACCTAGGCAATACAACCGAACAAAGATAATTCTTGTATTTAAATGCACGCAGCGAACTGAAGCAATGTAATCAGGATTGTGGAGAAAAACTCAATTACATCATGTTTTCTAAACGCACACTACTAGGAACCCTAGGTTGCAAGAATCAGTTTAGTCCTTTTGTTCCAGGAAGCACATACCGTCGATTTCAGCTTTACCAAGAAGTGTGATCTTCCCGAATCGTACGGCTCTTGCGAGGCGTCTGAGTGTTCGAGAGGCGTGTTCTGCGAGGCGGTTCACAATGATTGGGACGGTGTACGAACCTTCTGGGTCGAATTGAACCTCTTTATGAATGTTTCGGAAGATGGGTCTCACAGGAGGCAATCGAGGTGCTTGTCTCCTTATCGGGGCTCAAGAAATTGTGCAGAGCCGTGAAAATGAATGGAAAAGAGATTCTTGCATAGAGGGACCGAGGGAGTCTGCAGTTTGGAAAAGTAAGATGGATGAAGGGTAAATATGTCCAGTAATAAGTTAATCTTGGCATTTATCTTGGGTATCAAACAAGTGTTTTATTTTATCCAGGCTTCTTCTCCATACTACCAAACACTGAGATAGCTTAGCAATCTCAATTTCTATCTCAATTACAATCTATCATGGCTAATGCTATCTCTCCTACCAAACCTGCCCTGAGTGTAAGTAAGTTGGCCTTGATATTCTTTACTCATCGACAAGGTTAATAATATATTGCACAAATTAAGTTAACAAAGTTAACATGTATGTTGCACAAATATGAAAATCATATATACTATAGTTTTTTAAAAGTAATGTTTTATTGCATAAGAATTATCTAGTGTGTGATTTACAGAATATTAATATCGGAGTAAAAGTTATCCAAAACACAATTTACAGGCTTCATTCTTGTCATCCTCAAATAAGAAATAAAATGACAAGGAATGTGACACGTTGGTTGAGTTCACAACTCACACCCACTACCTAATACCTCAATTTTGAATTATGGCATGGCTTAATGCATTGGTCAAAGCGAGTCCACATGCTTCAACCATATTAAGTATTGTCATCACGAGGGTAGCCCCCACACTCCTAATATACCAACTCAACTACTTCCATCGAATGTTTTGCGATTGAAACTTGTGATTACTTACTTGGATGACTACTAGGTATTTTATATCAGTAAAAATAAGAGAAATCAAAATATTATATTAATTAAAATAAAATATTGAAATAATTCATACGACCTTAAACCAAAAAAGACATATACCTCGAACAAAGGTGAGAGACAAAAGATACAGATTACAATATTATCTTCTGATATAAACAGAATAATGTCATTAATTTATTATCTTGTTTTTCCTTTCGAAAATTTCGAAATGATTAACACACAATAAATGCCTTCATGTCAATCTCAGGAAGCGAAAAGAGGAAAAGAACATAAAAAGATAAATAAGTACAAAAATCATTTGGCACCGTGATTGTACACATTCTGAGATAATTCGCAAATAGAATGCATACAAATCAAATAAAACTATCTGCTATTCTGTCATCTTCAACAAATACATCTGAATCTAATTTGTTACTCCCGCTCACCGAACTTAGGCCGTTTTTTTTTTTATTCCACTCAACTTGACTTATTTCATTTTAAGAAAATAATTATCTCTTCAAAACCTACCTACTTTTTATTTCTTTAATCATTTTATACCCTTCTTTTAAATAATTGTTCGAAAAAAAATTAACCATATTCTACGAAACAGAGGAAGTATTCATCTAACCACATAAACTCTATATCTGAATCTTTTTCATACCACTCACCTCTTTACCATTTGAACGGAACGAACTTAAAATCCTATCAAATGCAAAATTAAATGTTATATCTGATCCAATCAAACACGGTTTAGCCACGTTAGCAATTTATTCTATTCTCCAGCGATTAGTGGATCTAAAAAAATTCGAAAAATGGTTAAAAGTCAAACTCAAACAGCGGTCTAATAAAAGAGGACTTGGGAGAGTATATAAATAGCTAGTAAAAGAGGACTTAGGAGAATAAAAATTATTTATATGAATGAAAAGATGGGGAATTTTTCTTGTGGGATCACACGCATGCATAGTTGCAGCGCACTTCATGTCAAGATTTTCTGCAATAAAACTTTAACTTAAAATGGAAGTAGTAGACAAAATCACAACAAAACACACACTAACAACAGGAATATTCAGACTCTAAAAACCACCGTATAATAACTATGACAGTGGCAGTCGCCAACAAACGTTAACCCCAAGCTGTCAGCTTAGTATTCGTTCACTAATTTTGTAATTTCAGAAAATGATGGCAGATGATTATATTAATTCAGTGGAGTTAAAGAGGAGATACTAAATTTATTAACTAACAACTCTGGCATTAAAGAAGGGTACGAAGTAGTTACGACAGGAAAGCAAGCAAGAAACAGACAACATTGACAAACGCTTATATTAATTAAGATTGTTAGTTGAACCTAAACAACGAATGCTTTTAATCTAAACAAATAGAATAAAAATATTCGGTGCTAAAAATTCTGAGCGCAGAAATTACTAATGGGAATGTTGTTTGGTATAGATAAAGACAATTAATCTAGGGATTAAGCACGAGTTATACGTTAATGGGGCCACTAATCCAGATACTTAACTATAATTAGACCTAACTGGACGCAACATGGAATAATCTTTTTTATGACAAGGTATGTCAAGGAAATTCATAATTCTACCCGTTGGTTACCAAATTGAGGGGACCTTGAACAATTCAGATATTATATTTGAAATAAGAAAACATTCAAATAAGTTTATGAAAGATTGTGAACAGTATGGAATTGATACATACGATTAACATACGAACACAAATGTACATTTACGCATATGGTATTGTACTATGTGCTAGTACTGATAAAGGAAAAAGAGTTCAATGTCTTAAATTGATGTAGATACTAAACTGTATATTTGACAAAAACCGCTTTTGAGAGAGAGGACCATGTTCCAAAAAAAACATTGCTTACGGCCCAATGAGATGCCACCTTAAAAGGAATCTAGGAGTCCAAATTCACTTTGGGCCGGTATTACAACTAGCCGACTACGGTGCTCTCTAAGCCCTAGATAGAATTTCCCAATTGCTATTATTATTAAGATGGGCCAGATCGCGTTTCAATCTGACTATATGAGCATTGAATTCATCTTTAGTTTTATATAGACGAAACAGGAAAGAGAAAGCAAGATAGCATACGTTGGTTCTCGGCAATAGATTTGTTCCAGTGCACCTATTTTAAATATTGAGTAGCATCACCACCAATTTTGTTCAAGCATTATCAAAATTTTCCCATACATAACTACAGATAGGCAATATTTTTTCGGGATGATTAATAAAACTATCCAATATTTATTTATTTCTTATTTTAAATGAGTGAATAACTCAATACCCAGCATTATTTCGATTGAGCAATTAAGCCTAAAGAAACGAGGATATAATTTATTCATGCCTTCTTTATTCATCAAAGTATGCATAGAATAGGACGTATCTATTAATTTAACATATACAGCTTAGTGTCCAATAAATTATGTATCTACCAGAATAAAAATACTTAAAGTAAACAAGCTCAAAAGCAACTGCATTAGATCATCATCCAACGCATACATCACGCACAAAAAAATCAGAGAAATTAACCAAAAAGGAAACAAAGACAAAACACAAAAACTTGTATGAGACGAATCAAGACCCGAATCCAAATTCATATTTCAATATGAGTTTGTTGGCATAATGACACATATACCATTGATTATGGATTCACGGATGTGAATTTTTACCCAATATGGCAATTTCACGGTCAGATGATCTCACTCAAGACTACTCCAAAAAGCAGGATTGTCGTATCAATTATTTCATTGAAATCTGATTCTGAATTATTTTAAAGCAATCGTATTTCATTGGTTCATGTTAACTCCCAATCAGATTATAAAGATGCTTAGCTCGGTTGGTTAAGAGCTAATAGATTTGGAACAAGAACGAATGATCGAATCCTAATGACCATGATGTGGAGTTTCACCTCTTTAGGGTGCTCTGTGTAAAATAAGCGATCATGATTTACACCTTCACATTCTCATGAGACGGGTGTGGGGCTCGGGAGGCTTCCCTTTGGAACAAGAATTATAAAGAGGCGACTTTCATAGTAGAATAGGCTAGACTCCTAAGATGCTGCCTACCTAAAAACGCTTAAAATAGGATTTTAGGACAATCGAGTCCAACAAATCTACCGTAAAACGAGTAAGGCAAGTCAGACCACCCTGGGAGGACCGACCGACCCGGTTTTCACGAGCGTTGGCGGGTTCTGGAGTGCCTTCACAAAACAACGCAACTATTGCACTGTCCATCACAAGAAAGATCAAAGCATTTGGACGTACCACCAGCTAAACAGCTGTCCTCATACAAAATGTGGACCAAACCACATAAGACATAGTATTCACTATTCAACCACACTGTACGACCTAACAAAGTTAAATAATGTTTGTACCTAGACATTCAATTGAAACACACTAGTTTCACAACAAAAATAGGCAAGTGCCCACTTTGCTTCAAATTTATTGGCTGCCAGCATCCAAAAGTTCATGCGGGGAAAAAACTTACTGAGACAATTCAATAAAATAGCTGGATGGATAACATGTCCGGACATGAGTGGGGAGTAAATTTTTTATTGAACTTCTCACTTTCCAGCCAAGTACCTAACAATAAATTGTGGGGAACCGACCCTCTTGGACAACGACCACCAAAACAAGGAAGAAAATCATTACTGGGTGCATTAATTTTTTAATACCATCTTTATTTTCTATTTTTGTTAGTCTAGGGCAATAACAAAGAAACCGAGCGCTAGAAAGTGATCCACATTTGTGTGAAGTACACAAGATTTAACCATCTCAGATCAGCAAAGGCTATGGCATGAAAATACCTTAGAAACCAATTTCTGGAATCTGAACCTGATTGGCTGAGATAAGCTTTACAAGTACAGCAAACCATGAGCATGTGTAGGCAGATGAGTTGTACATTCCAAGCTTTATATCAAGAAATTGATTTGGGGTCACATAAAAGTTCGAGTTTTATTGGAAGATTAAGAGTGGTCTAAAATTTATCTTTAGGTGAACAGGGTTGCAAATGACCCCTATAATCATATACTTTAGCAAGCTTTAACACCAAAAATTGTTTAGTACAAAATTGAACTACGCATTCAAGGAAAAAAAAGAAAAGATGGTACCAGTACCTGTGGTCCTGGCCTATTTCTGCTCTCTTTTCGACCAGTCAAGCTCGACTTATTCACCTTGTTTCATTTTCTTCATCTGGTTCCTATTCTCTGGGCATTCGCTCTCCAATATTCTACGCCAAAGGAATGGAAACCAGCAAGGAAGAAGGGAAAAGGATCCTCCAGGTACCTGAATTGGATGAGGAAGGTGAATATGACGAAGATATTGGAGAAGATAACATGAAAAAAGGAGCATTGACTCCCTCCAAAAGAAGAGTATCTGGTGCAGGAGGACCGACACAGCGTTCTTGTCAGGCAGAAGACTGCACTGCTGATATGGCTAACGCCAAGCCTTACCATCGACGACATAAAGTTTGTGAATTTCATGCCAAGGCTGCAGTGGTTCTTCTTTCCGGCTTAAGCCAACGTTTCTGCCAGCAGTGTAGCAGGTTTGGTTCCTAAAATTTGCAATTAAGTTGAGTTCAATATATATTTACATATCATAAAGATAGGAAAACAGGAGTTTTGTTTCAGTTTTCCTGGTACGGACGGATCATGGCAACTGCTCAATTCATACAATTGGAAGCAGGGCACGAGGGGAATATATGAAAGAATTTAGGTAGTAAGACCACGGTTCCGCAGAGAATAGTTGTAATTAATTGAAGTGATAGATTACATATTCTGTGCAAATAGAGACTTAAAATCTAGCCACAAAAGCTTACATGGATGTAATAAAGAAAAAATTTTGATACAGAAAAACCTGAAGATCATGCTACTTATAACATATATGTTCATCTAGGGCCATAGTATCCTATATAATCCCCAATTGTAAAACAAACACCTCATAAATTCTCATGGACAGTCTGTTGCCTCACTTAGCCAGGATAGAACATATGTATGAAGACAACAAGATACAATATGTGCGTCGTGTTCAGCATTCACTCTCTCGCCATCATGTGCAGGTTTCACGAATTATCAGAGTTTGATGAAGCTAAAAGAAGTTGTCGAAGGCGTTTAGCAGGGCACAATGAGCGACGGCGCAAGAGTTCGTACGATTCTCACTGAAAAGAGATGTAATGAAATAATTCAGTCTCTAGAGGAAGGCAAGTTCACTCAATCCAGATTAATGAGGATGGTCTTATAATGATCCCTACTCCTAAGGATTCAGTGTGCTCTCTATCTTCTGTCAATTGCTGGATTTCTCTCCACAAAGAACCAGCTCAGTTTGTATGAGTCAAATATTTTGTAACCGTTTCTTGCTCTTGTGGTTTGATGGTATTGACAATATATGTCTCATGCCACCTAAGGAAGCTACCAAAATAAGTCAACCCTAACTTCTACAATCAAAGAAGTAATTGTAAGATCTCGATCTCGTCACAAATATTCCTAACTTTAGTTGCAGAAAATGAGTTGAGACATAGATCCTCAACATCAAACCAAGGACTGAACCCTGAGTGAAGTTATGTGTCCAAAGGCGATGTCAAAAAAAAAATCATAACAAAGCATACCTCCATGTATTGGCTATCATCCAGGGCAGAAATACTAGCAATCACCAGCAACTGCCTGCAATCACAAATATATCAACTTCATACACCATTTTGTGGAACTCGTAATACAGAATTATAATGGAAACATAATTCAAAATACAAGCACAAAATTATTAAATTTAACAGGCCACTATCTTCTAGAACGGTGCTGGTTCATATGAGCGCACAATCTCAAGTAAGAGATGCAACCAATATTCAAAATCACACAATTATAAGGACTCAGAAATACATCCTCGCATGCACATAATTTCAAAGAAAATATACTAGCAATTAATCTTCATCCACAGATGTAAAAAGTATGATAAAAGAATCTAGTATGCACCAGATAAGTAAATCGAAATTTCTGAAATTCCATGCTCAAAAAACCAATGCGGCTTGTGCTGCGATCTGGTGTTGTTCTTATCTATAGATTAATACTGCTAAAAATCACTGCAACCCGTGTGATGATATTTTGAGAATTTTAAATATTGAGCTGTAGTTGGTGATTCTTGATTGTTGGCAAGGGTTGACATACTTCCAGTAAGCACGGCCCCAGCCAGAAACATGGGTCAAGGACTGTGTTCCTGCCAAAGCCCTCACATAGGCCAACCACAATAGCAATTATCCATGAAAAAATGGCTGAAAGATGCAGCATGCACAAATTTAATGTCCAGAAATTTGGTAACTCCCGATGCAATATCAGTAGTACTCAAAGCAAAAAACCATATATAAAGCCTAATGATTTCTCAACCCTAGAGTGGACGAGTGCAGTAACCATTCTGAACTCCACTTCCTCGTAGAGAAGTCTATTTAACTCCACTACTTACAGTAGGAAGAAAAAAGATAAAATACATCATGTGATAATATGTAATTAACAATAAATATATTAGGGATTTTGACAAAGTAGCATCTTTGTACTAAAATTCAGAAAGCATAGGTTAAGAAGTGAGAACTTCCGATTTGTTAAATAGAAAATATAGATAATGACAACATAAACTTCAAAGAAACAACACATGAAGTTTTACTATCAAAGTCATATGCTAACAACTAAAGAACACATGTTTTATACACCGATTTTTAAACCGCCTTGGCTCATGTATATCGTAACATGGACAATGTAATACTTGTACTGTCAACAAAACCAAAAACATTAACATTTATAAAAGTTAATTGAAACACAGAGATCAGTTACAAATAGTCAAATATACCTATCATGAAAAAGGCAAAGGAAATAAAATAACATAAGAGCAACTCCATTATCCAAACAACAAGTTTTCTGTCAACACATATTAAAATACTTCAGCTGCTCTATTAAAAATATAGAGACTGCAACATGCAAAGAAGAAAAATAATAATGTGTTGAATAGAACACATCCAGAACAGCATTTCAGATGCATTTGACCAGGACGTATATTTTGTCCAAGACAGTAAGTCATAGGTTTGCGATTTGCAGGCAGTTCTAACTTCTAAGTACAAAGAAGTTTCCTGCCCATCACGGCAAAAAATTCACATAGTGAAAGAATATTTATTCACTCGATATGATTTGTTTTACAGTAGTGAAAATGTCAAAGGTTACACGTATAAGCTTTTGTGTATGACTTGAATCAAGAGCTCACGAAGTTTCTTATCAAGGAGAAATAAAATGAGAGAAACAAAATTGTAAAATACACAAAGAATGCGCACACAAACTCCAAAGCAATATCACTTGTACTTAATTCTAGCAGTGACAAAAAAACAGTTGAATATTTTTAAAACCATTTACCAAGCTAATTGGGCACTCGGACTTCTTAATACAAACTGATCCAACCTAAAAGTGTAAAACAATTCAATACTTCAAATCCAGCTCCAATCATTGATAAGCCAAGTATGACTGGACCAAAATAGATTTACGTCATTTCATCAGATCATTTCGACACTATTGTGCCAGATTGGGAGTAATCTTGAAGGAATCAAACTGAGTACCAATTGAAATGTAACACCGCCTCTTTTAGAGTGACCACAAACATAATCAGAAATTATGTCCTCAGACGGCACACCAGGCTTAATCACACTTGATCCCCAGAGTTTTCATAGCCAGTTCCCATGTGACAATAGCAGCAGCATTAGCAGGAAATGCTCTAACTATTGTAGGACCAAGCCCTGTATAGCATCCTCTGATTCCAGATCTCCTATAAATCTATCAGTGAGAAAGAATCAGACATTTATTGCTAATGTATTGCATACCTGAAGAAAAAAAAAACTTGTTGCATACCAATTCTAGAATCCGGACTGGGTTTCTTGTATGGTTTTTGTCCAGTGAAGTCTGGATTATGGTCTTTGCAACATCTAATGGTAGAACAGCAGACCAACACTAACATTTGCAGAAATTTGTCAAGAAGTTAGAAGCAGAAAAGGATGGTACAGATCAACAGTAAACATAAAGGTGAAGCCACAAAGTCAGAAAGAACAATTATGTCAATCTTGTGTGATTAATTGGAACACTTACGGCTATCCCACCAAGGCCGCCACTAACAATCCCAACTCCCACATCAATCACATGGGCTAGATCAGAGGAGGCATCTCTGAGTGGTTCACGCATGTAATGGCGCACATACTCATAAGTGCTAAAGAATACAGCATTTCCAACAGATTCTCTAAAAAACGTGGCACCTCCTCCACGGAAAATGCCTGTAAGCTGAAGTGAAATTATCTCAGCTAGACAGTAATTCACTATATTATATCAACTAAGTGTCATGTTTCTCACCCCCTCGCTTTTTATAGTTTTAAGGGCACAATCAATAGGACTGCTGTAACGACTTGAACTTTGAAGGAAAGAGTCAGCACCTTGAACTTGCATTCTACACTGAAAATCCAACAATCACCAATGTTGTGAACAGCTCAGAGATAAATGTCAGGCTTCTGATTTTCACTTACCTTTACCAGCTCAGATGGGCAGAGTATAAAGCTAATCAGACCTCCAGCAAAAGCTCCTGAAGGAATTATGGCAAGAAGCTGTGGCTTTCCACTTTGTGTTTCTCCCTTCAAAGGCACCCCAAAAATCAAAATAAAAAATGGCAGAGAGTGATCATGTAAGAAACCTGTAAAGTTGTAACTTAGCTACTTTACTCTAATGTATCATCAGCATCAAAGCACTCTAAAGCATGAAGGGTGGTGCGGTAATGTTTTTAAGATTCAACATATACTAGAATAACAAACCTGAAGCAACTGTTTTGTCTGGGAATAAATTCCAAAGGCAAGTGAGCTTTCAAAGGCCATTCCCACAAAAGAAGACGTTGCACCACGATAGAGCCCTTTCACCTGTCAAAGTAGCAACAGTTAACCACATAAAAAAAAGAAGCAAATATATCCTAGATAACTTGCATCAAACCCATGAATCACCTAGAATATGATATGAGACCATGAAATACCAAGCAGTGAGGTTGAAGCGATGAAATGACTTGGTGAATTATGATAAAACAGAGTGCACTAAGAATTTTAATTGGGTGGACAAACTTCACTGCTTGAGATAACTCCGATGACCATCATAAACTAAGTAACATAGGGAAATCAATAGTAGAAAAATCAAGGGAAGCTTCAGCCACATAACATGCTAATCCAAAAATAACCATGAAAATTATGCATCAAATAAAGGTCTCACAGGGAGTTAAGAGGCATACTCCTTCCGTCTTCAATATTCTTGTAGTACAGTGCAAACCATTCTTGTACTTAATCCCACTAGCTTCTGTATTATGTTTTTGCAGCTTCACCTGCTTATACAGATCAACACGGACAAAAAAATTAGATACTCCCTCCGTCCCATTATAATGTCTCACTTTCCTTTTTGGGTTGTCCCATTCCATTTAAGGAAATAATTATCCCTTCAAAAAGTGTGGACCCTACCCACTTTTTAATACTTTAAATATTTTATACATTTCTCCTAAATACCCGTGCTCAAAAGAAATGAGACACTTTAAATGGGAATGAAGGAGTACTAAATAATGGGACTAGACTCAAGTTCTCCTAAATAGCAAATAATTGTGGTGCTCGTACAATTGATAGAGTACCGCCTATCATTCATAAAAGGTACCGAGTTAGAAGTTAAAATTTTATTCGGACATGCAAGTTAAATTCACAACTAAGACGGTTTCTGTTATTATTTTTGGCATAAAATGCTTACGAAATTTGTTGATTGTATTGCAGTTATTGGAGCACTACAAATATGAACTCTTGATAGGAAATAAAAGTTTAGGATAATGATTATAGGCTATTGGTCAGGTTACGCCAAAAAATCTCCAATCAAGAGAAACAATATTGCGAGGATATGTGCTGAATTAAATGTGTATGTATGACTGACTACAAGGCCAGTTAATAAATATAAATGTGAACTTGTGTGTGTGTTGGCCTAGTGGTAGAGTGGTTAATGCTCGAGGCCAAAGGCCTCGGGTTCGAGTCCATCGTGACGCAGCCTTTAAAATTTTTGTATTAAATTACCAAAAAATAAAAATAAAAAAAATATATAAATGTGAACTAACAGCAGCAAGGATGTGTATTGAGATTCCTCCAAGTAACACATTTTTCCAATAAGAGATTCTAATGAACAACAGAACAAGAGCAGCCATAGGTCACACATTGTACTGTGCCAAAACTCCAACAACCTGCCTGTAACGGAGCTCCAAGAGCACCTCCGTTCCACCATCAATGGATTGTCACTATTATTTATGTCTGTTGTTGAGTGTTGAGTACAACGATCAACTATGTATATTTAACCGCCAACCCATTCACATAGTTCAATACAGCACCCCACTTGTTTCAAAGCAAACTAAGTATATCCGCACCTTCAATTCAAAAGTTTATCCGAACCTAATTATTTCAGCTTAGATATTATCCAATCTCTCTACTAAACAAAATTACAAAAGGAACAGTTCTCAACCAGCAAGTCGTCACAAATTGAGTCGAAAAAATATAATCCACTAGGATGTCAATCCAGAAAACAATCACAAACGAATAAGGAACGACAGAGAGATAGAGAGAGGGACCTTGACAGTATCGAATGGATGACCAACAATGACAGTGGCAACTCCGGCCAGCATACCCGCGACGTACTCCTTGTAACCCGACACAAAACCCGCACTCTCCCCCATTTCTCTGTTCTCTTATATGAACTCTCTCTCACACCAGAAACTCAAAATCTCGTGACTAATCCATGAGAAACTGCATTGGGCAATATCATCTTCTCGATTGTACTAACTATGCAATCAAATTCTGACGGGTGAGAAAATTCGCCGCCGGGGAAGCAGCGGTGAAGATAGGTCGGTGGCTGAGAAAGACGGCTGCTCCTCCTTGATTTATTTAATAGTAAGATTTAAACGCTTCTGTGTGTTGTGGCGGCCCGATTGAATTAAAGTGGGCGGTTAAGTAAACGCGGACCTCAAATTTAAACAGTAGTGTTAGAGATCGCCAACTTGGAAGTGTAAAAAGAAGTTCCATTTCTCGATAAGAATCTGATTTTCTTTAGATATTCGTCGAAAAAAATAAAAACAACAACAATAATTGATTTCTTTCCTTTTGTTCAAAATTTGCATCATTGACAATTAGGAAAGAAAATATTAAAACTGCACCTCAACTCAATAACAAATCTCATGTCATATTTAATATTAGAATAATTAGTAAAATTCGAACCTAAATATTAGGCTTTCTAAATGAGAGCGTAACAAGATTAATTACATAGGTTCAATATTATTGGATATAAGGGTTAGTTGAGGCAAACATAAAATTTTATTTTTTGTTTAACTATTGGTGTGATGCATAGTATTTTCAAACCTTGAAGTTGCTCCAAATTAAACCATCTTCAACCATAATCAAATTATCCATTCAATTAGAACAAATCCGAATCGCATGACCCTACCATAGTTATTATATTCGGCTCTTAGTTACATCAATGACAATCATTTATGGATACAAGTAAATGGATTATATTGTCTCCACGGGCTTAACTCAATTGGTTAAGAACTAATAGATTTGGAGTAAGGATCAATGATCAAATTTTAGCAGCCACAATATAGAAGTTTCACCCTCTTTAAGGTGACTCATGTGGGTACTAGACAAAGTCCTCATAGCTTCTTAATCGCTGAGTCATCGTAATCTACCTCATCACATTCTCATGAGTTTGGGGTATTGGAACTCCCGAGGAAGAGTTTTCCCCATTGGAACAATAAATAGATTATAATCTCATTTACACATGACAATGCTTATATTTATTTATTGTCTTCCAATGACCGATTGACCATTACGCAAATCAAGATATGCGTCGAATTGCATTATCCCAATAGTAGTATATACACGTGTTACTGTGGGCAAAAGTATGCTTTTGTCAAAATTTTATCGTGCGTGCAGAAATAAATGAATCCAAAATGAAAAGGTGATATGAGAATGAGGATTCTAAAACTCTTCCAAGATGAACCAAAATTCAATTAAATTCTAAAATCCAAAGTTTAATATTTAGCAGATGTGTACAAATTTAGTTGCATATATAAAATCCACTCTGCACATACAACCTTAAATCCCTAGATTATATATATATAAGGTGTTAGTTTTATGAATTTCAATCCAAAAGCAACGTTATAAATAAATCCATCAGGAACACATGGATCAAACCATCAGAATTTGGAGGAGAAATTTCAAAACAACAATTATCAAATAAATAAATAAATAAAGAAGGAAAATGTTTCAAAGAAAGTTCATCTGAAAATAACTACACCTCAACTGAATAGATGGATCACTATAAATTTCTAACGGTAACCTCAAAATCTTTCCTTGGAAATACCCTTTCTAATTTAAGCACCTGAATAGCTAATTCTGAAGCAAAAGCTAAAGCTCAAAGAATTAAACATTAAACATTCAGCTAATAAGAGTTACATTACAGCAATTCAATCATTAAAATAGATAACACTGCCATATATATATTAGTGCTAATCCCAGTAGTATGGTCACCATAACTGATGACAAACTTAGCCATAATTTTATAAATTACAACAAATAAAGTTACTACTCAAATATTTGGCAATAATTATTCTTTCAGTGGGAGTCTATAACATCTTTCATTTTGCGGAGGAGTTCTCGGACAATCACAACTTACTGGGTATAAGGTCAGTAGCAGGTATCCCATGCTGCGCTGTCGTCTTCAGCAACTCATTTCTATCAGCTATAAATTTGGCGAAACGAGAACCCTTTGTACCTTTACCATTGTCTTCAGCGGGAAAATTCATTATATCTGGTATAGGCTCTGGCTTGGGATATACTGGCGGCATCAGTGCCCATATAGAAGAAAGGTGTTCGTTAGGCTTGTCGAGTTCTTCTAAAACCATAACATTCTGCATATCTGGAAGAGAAACTATGGGTTCATCAACTTTAATTCATAACCGCACTAGTTAACAAGAAGCATAAATGATGACAGGAAAGATTAGCCTCTGATAGAGATCATGTCTTAAAATTATCACACACTTCAATTAGATTAGTTTACATTTAGTAAGATTACCCTCGCAATTTCTCCAATATCTACTGGATTAATTTACGTTGTTCATCTTAATTTACCATCACTAGTTTCTTAAATTTACCGAAGAATACAAACTGTTACTAAATTTCAATGAAAATAACCTTCAGAGAACTTCAAGATTGGCTTCAACGCAGCACATGGGATGCTAAAGTTCAAATGCGGTATAACCGTTCCTCCACCATGCTTGGCATTGCTGTCCGAGAATTTAGTAATTAAAATTAAGGTCAATAAGCCAACATAAAAACAACTGTGGGAATATACAAGTGAAACAGAAGGGGGGAGGAGGAGAAGTTGATGAGGGCAATGCAGACTTCAAACCAAGTACTACTAAAAAAATATTGAGAATTGCACTTGCAAAAGGATTGGAACTTCTTATTTCAAAAGAAAATGAAAAAGAAGAAGAGAGAGACCTATTCAGAAACCTCTGGCAGGTCATAGTTAGCTGGAGCAAAGTGCCCCATTGACATGTTAGTTGTCCATTCAGAACACATACCTTGTGACAAGACCAATCATGCGACCATTTGAGTTGACAACAGCACCACCACTACTTCCAGGATGGACTGCCGCAGTTGTTTCAAGCATGACCGGTAATTGTTCACATGAGTTCAGTTTACTGGATCTGGTCTCTGGAGCTCTAGAAGCTTCAATTACTTTAGCTATCACACCAAGGCAGGCAGATGGAAGGAAGTCTGATTTTTTTTCAAAATTATCACACTTTTTAAGCTGTCGGTAATGGAATATAGAAGTGAACACTTAAAGTGCGATAATACAGCACAAAATACTTAAATGACTAGTTACTCACTACATATGCGTTTCTAAATGTACTGCCAAGCTATAACTCAATGCAGAAGGTCGGCAGCACAGTTATAGAATAGCAAAAGGAAAACATACAAAAGGTTTATTAAACTGTCTTAATCCAGACAATGAATAGGAAACCCATCGTTGTAGCTTCTTGGGCTTTGGAATTATAAGCAAGCAAGCCCGCAGCTGAAGCTGCACCAGCCAGCCAGTGTGGTTGCGAACGAGCTCTGCTGTAAGCTAAGCTGTTCGCCCTGTAAAAGAGTAGTGGCCCTCTCCAACCAAAGCATAAAATCTTAAAAAGTCACTGAGGGTGGCAGCCCACACAGTGAGCTCTCTCTCCTCGATGAGGAGGGCTAACATTTTGGAGCCAACATAGACAGCAACAAATTTAATAAATAGATAATGATCTAGCAGACTAGCACATAAAACCAGTCAGAAGAGTCTTAAATATGCCATTATAAAATTCACGTTCTCCAAATATCCACCCAACTTATTTACTTACAAAACAAGGCCAAAGATATCAAACAAATATGAGGTATAGTTTAGTATAAGCATGAATTAGATGTTTAGCAGGACAGCACAGGAGGAGATGAAATTTTTACCACAACGAGGCCCAAACAATCCATGCCCAATGACATATGCCTCCGATCCAGATGAGGGGCAATCAACATCTATGGAAATAGGACATAGTTGATCAGGAGCTATCTCAAGCTGCAGTAGAGCAACATCTAAGGGGCCCTTAGAGATATAGACTATCCTAGCATCAGTCCAAATCCAAGGATCCATAAAGTCTAAGCGCACTCGTATATTTCTGTGATATATCTTGGTCACGCTGCATCTAGAAAGTCCATCGTCATTTTTCAAAGAAATATCTGCTGCTTTTAGATTTGTAATCAGAGGATTCTGACTTGATTTTTCACCATTAAATGTCTCAAGCCTCATATGAACATTTGGAATAATAGAAACCTCCGATCTCCTCTCATTTCTGTCACTGGTCGAAGTTGTTTTTCCAAATCTCCATGGCTCAAGGAGATGAGCGTTTGTAAGAACCAGACCTTGTTTATTGAGCAAAACACCAGATGCCCATGATCCATCATCAGTAGTGATAAGACAAATTGAAGACATAGCCCTTTCAACTGGAGAAGAAAGCCGAGAACCAAAAGGAATCTGTTGATGAGAATGATTTGAAAGTTCATATGAGTAGCCTTTAGGTAATACAGTTTCAACAGCACTCAAGTGTTGGTTACTATAATTGACTCCATTCCAGGTACTATGAGGCTTCTCCAGCAGCAGCTCACTGCAAGCAGAGGCAATGGCTTCCCATGGAATCACCATCTGTCAACCAAAGACATACATATTACAGTTGCAAAGACAGAGATGGGTTCATTCTAATTATATTGATATGGGTAAGTCATTACATGGGTCCTTGACTTGAACGAACATTGGACACTAGGATAAGTTATGATGGCTTTTAGACTCGTTAAATCTCAACCTGAATAAGGTAATCCTAAGAATGGTATCTTCCACTAAGCCTAACCAATACAAAATGCATAAACAAGTGAAGAGAGATAATCCTGCAAACCTGAACTTCAGTGCCACTAATCTTTTGCCGCAGTGGTCTCGTGAGAATACCAATAAATTGTGCTTGTTCGCTGAAAACTGGGCTACCTTCCATTCCTGACATATTCAAGGTTAATGTTATCAGAATCAACAAAATACAAGAATCAATAACAACTTTGTTGAGCTAGTTGCTCACACCTGGAAGACATCTAATATCAGCCATCAATAAAGATCTTGTTGAAGAACTGGGTGGGTAGCTGTTGCCAATCGACCCCACTGAAATACTGCACTCAGAAGAAGATAGAGATTATATCAAGACAGATTATAACAGGCCCAACACTCGATCACTACTTGAGATTCAGAGTTACTCCTCTATCAATTATTAAGCAACCCAAAGCTGAAGGTCGTCTAAATCTAATATTATAATATATAACCAACAAACAGCAGCATAAGGTTAATGTTTATGCAGGAAACAATCATGCTTAAAGTTGCCTCTCCAAACATGTATGAATTTATAGAATGGAATGATAAGACACAGCTATATGGAAACAAAGCACAATTGTGGAGCAAGTATAAAGAAGAATCAACAATTACTTGTTAAAAAAGTGTAAAGGTGATAAGATGCCAAAAGGAGATCCTATGGCGAGAAGAAGATCGCCTCTTTTTGGACTAGATCTCTGCAAGTTCAGGGGATTCTGGAAAACACATATCAACACCGTCACTATCAGAACTAGGAAATGGTTTTCAATGAAATCATAGTGCAAAAAGACGACTTAAAATATGCACTGGGCATGCAATTTTGATATGAAAGTACTAGAATGAAAACCATACAGCTGCAGAAAATTTGGAGGGAACTGCTAGCAGGGCAATTCTTGTAGCCGATTGCCCCATGAGATTAGGACTGCTTGATCCCATACTCCCGATGGGCAAATGGTTCTGGAAAAGGATTGCTCAACCTGAAATCAGCATTTGATAGTTCCTGTTACATAATACACCATCTATGTTGTCAAACATCACTATGCTTTTCCCAGACAAGCACACCCAACTTTCATTTTTTTAAGAACCAGAAATTCAAAGAGCAAAGTGAAATTGTAAAACAAACTTTCAGAATAGTCAATCTAAGCATGACAGAAAAGGATGGACTGGAAGCCCACAGGCATAAAGGTCTCGAAAGGGAAGATGCTCCGGTGAATTTTGAGCCTTATTTAACTAGGTATATTGAATTAGACTCTCAATTGTCATTAATTAAGACAGTATCTGTGGCATCAATGAAAAACATTTCAAATCATTGGTAAAACTAGCAAATAGTAAGGTTCGACTGCAGGTTTTAAGCTGGCGTAGGTTAAAGATCCTACCTGCCCATAACAATGGAGTGGAAACGAAGTCCATGAGAACTTCATTATTGCTGCAGCACAAGTCATGGTATAGAATTTACTATGCCTTTAATAAGCTACATAGTTTGCAGCAAAAACCAAAGCTCAAATTGGAATCAGAATTGTGAACAATATGAAAGTGAAATTAATGAATATCTTGTCCCAGAAACACAACAAATCACTGTCCATATTGGTTGTTTTATCAGAAATTTTTACTACATGTTCAAAACATACGAAAAAAAGAGTGGAAAGGAGACTAAGTTACCTGTTCATTGGAGCTGTCGATATGTTGAGGACCACGGCTATGAGAGGCCAGAGACCAACCAACTTCCCAACTATGTTCCGGTGAACCGCAAGAAGCTTCAATAAGTGATTGAACAGCAGCAGATGAATGTGGAATGTCAAGCTTCAGTGGAATAAGTACAGTTATTGACAGGACTTTCCTTTAAAGATATTCAGATAAAAAGATAATAAAACTAAGCACGAGATACTGAGAACGAAAAGTCTGGAAAAGAAGCAGCCTTGAAGAATGGCTTCTGCCCTCAACTTCTTGTACTACTAAAAATCATGCATTTACAAAGATATTAGATATTGAATATCTCAGTAACTTATTGTTCCTGAGACCTTAAGAATATCAAACTACAAGTGTCCTAGCTAATTGCCTTACCATCTTTAGTAGTTCAGCAGGAATCCAGGATGAAGATTCCATGTTGCCATCTACCATAGACTTGCCCTAGTCATCAGAAAACCCATACACTATATCAGCCAAAATTACACTAGCATCTACCGCTTGGCTCGGACCTGACATCTCAGTACAAGGTTGCGCACCTCGATTAGTATATCAATCCGAACACCTGGTATCAAACGAGGCTTCTTCTACAAAATTGAAGAATAACCGTCGGATAACTGAATGACAAAGACAATAGTTGATATACCATCATTTGTGCATATATATGATGGTATATATATCAAACCTCTGAACTGCTTTCCTGGTATGGCTGAGATACAAATGGTTCAATCACAGATGCAGCTGTCAAGACCAAGATGCTCTCTGAAGATTCCAAGTTGCTGAGATTGCCTGTAGAAGCACATCCACTTGCTGGAAAAATCGTTCCTGAAGCTGATAGCATTGTTTTGCCAGAACTACAGAAACAGAAAATTTCGCTTCAATTAACATGTCCACAGAAACACAATAGATATTTACTTGAATTAATTTATCATATACCTAATTCTACATCAAGCAAACATGCGTAGATACAAGTCAATCGTCCAGATGACCATAAACAAGTTATGCAACATCATAATACGATGAGTCGGGATGTAAGTCTTGGAACTTACTTGTAATGATGGAAAGCATGATTTCGCATTTTCAGACCTTTCGGATCCTGACAAAATTAATAAAAACATTATGACAACAATATTCAAACAGTTTCGATCAGAAATAAGAAATTCAGAAAACTTGAAAACAGTCGAGAATTCCAATAAACTTAATACATATAAAAATCAACAAGTCCAGGAAAGCTGAGTCCCAATATCAAAGGCAAGAAAACCATCAAAACAATAGGTTGACTTCAAAAAAAGTTTGAACTTAATAACAAATATCATACACAAAGATGTGAGTGTGTGCTTGAAGAATAGATTGAGAAACTCACAGGGCCTTGAACTCTGACCATCACCGCGAAGTAGCGCGCATACTCAGCAACTTCAGGAAGACCCATACCGACAAGCTCAGAACCAAAGGGTCTATCCGTGAAGTTGCATAACACCACCGCGCCGCCTTCTTATCTAGGGATTTCAACCAATTTTTTTTTCAATCAATCAGTAATTTAACTTGAATGAGTGAATCAGTAGTTACGCATGCACGCGTATACTGATATGACACGATCGTGATTAAATTGAATTGGGGGAAATTTCCGATTCATGAGGCGTACCAGGAGCAGACGACGACGTTTGCTTGCCCGCCGCAATTCTCTGTAGCTTGGGATCTTTTACTTGGCTTCCGTCCCTTTTTTTCCATAATCTGATAAGAAACTGGGAATTTCCAAATTGAAGGACAGTAACAGCATCTGTGAAAAAAAACTAACCATCATTAAATGAAAAGTAAATCAGCTGTGTTTTTTTTAATGGTGTATGTTGTCTTATGGAGAGTAGTTAATTTTCGAAATTAAAGGTGATTCAATTCACGCTTTAAATTTCTATACTAAATTAAACAAAAAAAAAACTGTTTTTTGGCTGAGGAAATAAAGAAACATACTTAAATTATTAGGTTTTTTCCATTGAGCATGGAATTTCTACGCATTGAGTCATCTAAGTTTTTTCGGTAACTCTGTTGATATTTTTGTATTAGTGTTTCAGATTCTATTATTAATAATATATCCTATATCCTACGTGCATTTTCATAATTCTTCTTTCCTAAATTTCATAAAATTTATATTTAACCACTTATCATTTAATATATTAATTGATTATATTAACATTAAACGTGGTATTTTTTATATATATATATATATATATATATATATATATATATATATATATATTTACAAAAATCTTTATTAATTTTCATTAATTTCAATTTGATTAAAATCATTGTATCACAATTATAATGTAACTATCAAATCATTCCTTTATATTTTCCTTCAATTTTTTTTAAGTTTATTATTGTAAGATTGATATTTAAACTTTGCAAGATCATTAAGAAACCATTCCTCACATTTTGATGGTGAATTCTATTTAGCTAATATGGATTCACGTGTAAATAACTAATTAGTTAATCAATCACAATTGACATGTTGATAGCTTAATAATATCGTGATGCTATGATTGTTAGATTGTATTAATTTCAATATACTAATAATATATATATATTTATTTATTATTCTTTATTTCATAAGCACTATATTCTGACAATAGTTAAAAGTATAAGAAATATTACCCTTCAATTTTTCTTAAAGTTTAATATTTATTTTTTTAAATAAAATTTGCAAAATTGATATTTTAACTTTTCAAGATCATTCAGAATTCATCCATTTCATTTTGATAGTTTGAATTTATTTAGCTAATATTAATTTCTCGTGTAAATAACTAATCAATTAATCAATCACAATATCAATATGTTGATAACTTAATAACATCGTGATACTATGATTGTTAGATTATATTAATATCTATATATTAATAATAGTATATATTTATTTTTCCAATTTTATTTTCTATGTCATAATCATTATATTCTAACTATAGTTAAAATTATAAGAAATATTAATCCATAATATATACACATTTATATAAATATTATGAAAATAGTATTAGAATACGTATACAAATTATAAACTTTAAAATATATATAATGGTTTAAAAATAATACACCGACTAAAAGAATGTTATACTTAATAAATCAATACCAATTACTTTTCGATGGTTACATAATTCATAATTAAAAGATTATATACATAAATATATAATAGTTTTTTAAAACGATATAACTAATTTTCGTTGCATTACACGAGAAGCACACTAGAAGTGTTTGAAGTACAAAGATATTATGATTGAGTTGTTGCAATAGGAGATTACCTTCTTGGAGGTTGGGGTATTACGGGTATCACTATACGAGTTTGAGATGAGAACGAGTAGAAGTTTTTAATTTAATTTGGATGCAACAACCTAATATAAAAATTGTTTCATTTATTATGATCATAAACATAACGTAAAAGTGTCTTTCCGTCGAAACTCGATGGATTAAATGCTAGTATGTATTCATTTTTTTTTGCTTTCAATTGATTTTACTTTTCTTTAAATGGTCTTGATCTTGATGCATGAATGGTGTGCTAAAAAATTGTTAAGAATCCGTCCGCAACGATTTTTAGACGCTTAACACAAATACATGAAAAAATCAGAGGTAAATGCACTAGAGATTTACACTTAAAGACTTGATGCAAAAGAAAAAGAAGTCTACAATGAGCTCTTAAATTGTATAATAAATTTTGTAAGGCTAAATGGAATATAATTTAGTATTTCTTGCTATAATTTGTGTTGATTGTTGTGATGTCAATAATAATAATATCAACAACAATAATTTGCTTTTCTAATGGGTTTTTTTGGAATAAATAACTTACATAATTGTTATGAGGAGTTTAAAACTTCTAGTGTTAGATTGGTTAATAAGATGAATCAGTTTGATTCGTACATCTTGTGTGTTATTCATCTCCAATCAATCCTAATTGAAATAGACCTATAAATGTCAATGTATATTAAATTGTTATTGTTTTGTGTGTTTCAAATTGGGCTCTTATTTGTTTGTTCATAATACACCAATCACAACCTAACTAGTTGACAAATGCTTTGCCTCTCATTCTGCAAAAATATTGAATTTGATTTTCTTCATCAAGAACCATCCTACTTGTTCTGTCAGGAATTAGCTTTGCATGAGGAGGAGAAGGTAGAGTTTCTGAGTTTTCAACCGAGGCTTCTTCTGCTTGTGGATTGTGCACTGCAATCTCCTATTCCTTAAATTCAAAACTTTTGGACAATCAACTCTGGTGAAAGTTTATGTCTTGTGGCTTCACATTAAATATATGTATTGGTGGAATAGGCACTGTGTATCCTACATATATATATTTTGATTAAAAAAAACAATAAAAGTTTTATTTTTGTTGTCATTATTTTTCTTTTCTTTTTGGTGAGAGAAAACGGGGTTTGAGTTTAGATCCCACGCGTATTAGAACGTTGTATTCAAGATCGAAGAGCCCCAAATTGTTAAAAGAAAACACTTAAATTCAAGCATGATGCTTCTAATGGAGAAAAGCTCACAACTACAGATTAATTCTCTAAGAAAATAAAAGTTCCATTACGAGAAGCGACAAAAGTTAAAATAACCATATTTTCATAGAAAACAACAATAACCTATATAACATAACTATTTTATACATCTTCATAAAGAAGAAAATCAACAAAACCTACATATTCCACCAAGTTTAGAGGTGCCTTTATTTACAATAAAACTAAAACCCACTAACATTAAATGTGGGCATACATGAGATTCCGACATTATCTAGTACTTTCAACGATGCTTGCTCCGAGTATCCCCACTGTAAAGCCTGCAAATCAAATGAAATCACAAAAGATTGGGATGTTGAAATTGCATAAAAGTAAAAAATGACTTATAATTGCAACATTTTAGAAGTTACGTGAAAGTAACATGTTCGTATAATCGTAGCATAATTTTCAGCAATTAACCTAATTACCTAAATATGAATATATGCATATGAGAAAATATATACCAATCATAGACAGTGGGGGAGTTGGGCTGCGGCTTGTCAAAATAGTCCGATCCGACGTTCTTGGTGGCGAGGTTGCTTCCCGGGTTGAAGACGCTCCGCCACACATTGTCCTTTTTCCCGGCCGTCGGCGACATGTTAGTCGGTGTTCCGGGCGTCGAAGGGCTCGAAGGCATAGACAGCGACCTCTGGTACACGATGCCACTGCCCTCTCCTCCATCTAAACATCAAAAACACACACACACACACACACAAACATGTCTTCCTAAGAAATCATCAACACAAACTAAGGGAAAGGCGCCATGAAATTATTGATAATTTATGATATGAAAGTAAGAAATTGGCTAATGTTTAGAATAGTGTTGTGTTCTAACCTTTGGGGCTGCTGTACACCTTTTTGAGGTGTTTGAGGCCGCGGTCCGGCTGCGACATCATCCCAAAGTTGATCAAGAAGAACCATGTTTCTCTCAGTTTAATATTTAATTTACTTTTTCTTCTGGACTGAAGATGAAAATCATATTTCTCCTATTTATATTGATTAGTTGAAAGGTTGTGCTGAAATAACTCCTAAGTTTGCTCCTGCTTGCGTATTTCTTTTTTCCGTAGCAAATAATCGCGTCGAAACATACAAGAGTGAGGAGTATTGAGTAAATACCGGAGAGGCACGGGTATACTTGGAGATCATTTACTTTAAATTGCATAGTATTATTTTATTGTTACCATGTTTTGGGTACGAAGTTATAATTGTTTTGGGTACGAAATTATATTATAACTTCACACATTTGATTGATAGATTTTTAATTAAATATAAATGTTGTTTTAGGTACACCTGATGCGGGCACTTTCGTAAGCACTTATTATTAGTTACGTCATGATTTAAGCACTGAAAGAATTCTTAAAACATGTGTTGAACATCAAGATATAGGAAGAAATCTATGAGCATTGAAATTCTAGATCACATAACATCTATAACAACAGATATCCACGCAAATGCCAACTTCCAAGATAATGTTCCTCTTAAATAAAAATAAATTTGTAGTCAAAATATCAACCTTAAAGAGTGTAGTAAGTGGCAAAATGTGGATCAGTCCTGCAAAACTTAATTATTCTTTTTGCAAATGCAAAAAAAACAACCAATATAAATTTTCTTCTCTAACGAAAGAAAAAGCAAAATATCTTTATTGATTCGTTCCAACTGTGGGAGTAGGACCTATCGAACTTTGACCCTCCCTTGTCCTCAATGATCCCAACTGCTCATTTGATTCGCAAATTTTCATGACTGCAGCTCAAGGTTAAAGAAGTAATTTCGCAACGCCGGCTGCAAATCAGGTGACACTAAACCACATCGGAACATCACCTTTACCAAAACCGCTTGAAAATGACACATTAAATGAGTTCAAGCAGAACCACCAACAGTTGGAGTTGGTTTTAAGCTTGTTTCGGAGTCTCCCACGTCCAACCTCACATGCATCAACCACTTCATTCAATAGTTTTCTATCATTTCAGCAACTAAACCGACGCATCAAGAATTATTAAAAGAACGTAACAACATCGAACTAGACAACTGAAAATATCAGAACAGAGTTTTCTATTACTGCACAAAAGTCAAAGTGACAGGATCTCTAACCAGCATTGCCGGGAAGAGAAACTACATATACACAGTAACCCTCAAATCACAAAATTCAAGGAAAATGAAAATACCGAATCCAAGCTCCACATATAAAGCCCAAAAATTATAGCAAGAATTCCAATAATTCACCATGCCAAAGAAGCAGCAGATTTCCCGTCAAGCAAACCTTTATCCTTCACAGGCCTCTTCAGCACACGAGAAAAGAAAGAAAGTGCCAAGGTGCAGAAAGAAGACCTGGAGTTCGAATTCAGCCCGTTCCAACGCTGGCTCAACAATTGGGAGCCCAAACAACCATTCAGCTAACACGTGCTTCACGGAGTCGAGCTTCTAAGCAAGTACCTTTGGAGAGTTTCCCACAAATTCCTGGGAACAGGAGAGAATCAGATATGAAGCAGACAAATCACCAAAGCAGCAGCAGGAAGCAAGTTTCCCAAGTCAAAGAGCAAAAGAGAGGCGCTCAACAGGAGACAAAAGCGTCAGCCAAAAGCTGTTCTCGTCATTTGCCACCCCTTGCAGAGATTGCCGTTCCAGTCAACCAACACCAAGCATCAAAAAACATGCGTTGAAATGAGGAAACTATAAAATACCAGGCTTCACTTCCCCCAGCTCGTCATCTCTATCAGCTAAGGTTGCAATTGCTAATGGCTTGTCTGCTGATCTGTTACAGCCTACCCAGATAAGAAATCATCAACAGATTTCTAAAATATAGCCTTCTCTAGAAGGAGTTTAATTGCTTAGGAGAAGTAATTCAGACATTTCATCGATCAGATCTTCAATATTTTGTAACTAATTACTGCATGAGCTACATAAGCATCATGAACCCAGTATTTAGTGCAAGTAACTAAGAGTTCATGAAATGTCAATTCTAAAAGTACATCACTTAAATAATGCTTGTGAATATGATAAATCTCTTAGCAACTGAAATGGGGAGAACTAGAGAGTAGAATTCTGGAAATACACTTCGAACCTAAAAATCCCATAAGAATCAAAGGTTTCTGCATACTCCAGTGCTTTAGAATTCCATTAGTAAAAGAGCTTCAAGGTGATATCAACATAAAAAAATACTAACGATACTCAGCTCCCCGCTGAACGAAAAATGAGTTAAAAGAAAACTGGAAGGGCCCATGGGAGATTTCTTCGTCATAATAAACATGCCAGCAGAGGCACCTCATTCTCAAAGAAGGGTTTGCTGATGCTCCACCTGGTGTGCATGCATTTTTTAGCATTCACACTTGATTGATATGCACCTTCATGGGTGAGTGTATTTAATGTGTAAATCAAGACAGGTTTATACCTACCAATATTGCACGTGCGCAGGGTGTAGCAGCCCAATGACCCTCCATCAAGTCCCTTTAAGAAAAAAAACCAATCAGAAAACAACATTTGGATCTCAAATTCACGTGAACATCCACACTAGAAGCCTAACTAGGTTATAGTAATCTACTAGGATGTAGTGGCATGAGAGGATTCATAATCAGAACATGTCACTCTACATGTCACTGTACTAGTACCAAAGCTATAGGTTTCTTGGCGTTGAGGACATGAGAAACCAGCAGACAAGTTCTTCTAGATTGTTTAGTTGGTTAGTTCTTTAACCATATTTCCTTTTAGAGTCATAGTTGAGGTAGAGTTTGGTCAATCTTTTGATCCCTATGCATGAGTCTTTAATATCTAAGAGTCATAGTTAAGTCATTGTGTGGAACTTTAGGACATTTGAGGCGGCCATTGGTTGGAGCAAGCTTCCTATCGTATTCATTGTAAATTTCCATTTAATTTTGGTTAATAGTGGTCGTGCTTTTGAATCGTGCAATTCATTGGTCCCTTTGCTTCTTCCAATTTGGTCTGCCTTAATCGGATGGAGTTGGGTTGACCTTAATCGAATAGCGTAGCTTGACAACCTAAAAGGGATAGCACGAAAACCGAGTAGGTTTGCTTGATCGACAAACTTCTTATTAATTACTTAACTTCTAAATCTGATGATAAGGTCCTTGTTTCACATACTTGTGGAGTGTGTTTTTTATCTAGATGTTGTATACTCATCATGTTCATTTCTCTAACCTTTTACACCTACATTTAGTGAATAAATCACTCTTGTGAATTTGAAAAAGAAAATCATTTAGAGAAAATGTATCTCCAATCGTTACCTCCCACTGAATAAATTTATGGATTATTGGTGTATAAATACACCAACTTTGAGCCAATTTTGGTTTTTTTCTACGAACTTTAAAAATTGTCATAAAATGCAAAACTTAATCACTTTAGTGATTTTACCATGAGTTCAAATTCAGACTAAATTAAATATGACTTGATATCTTAAAAATTTATCGTAGACAAAACAATCAGTAATATACACAACACTATAGAGAGAGGACATCTATTATTTTGATCCCAACGAGAACCAATCGATGAAACTAACGAGAAGACATGATTTTTTAACGAGGGTTGACGCGATGAACCCTAGAAATTAAAAAATCTGATTTATTTTGATGAAATGACGATATTTTATGTCCTTTCTCTACAATATCGTTTATATCATCGATCGTTTTGTCTACGATAAATTTTCGAGATGCCTAATTAGATTTAATTTGGCCTGAATTTGAAATCGTGGTAAAATCACTAAAGTGATTAAGTTTGTGTATTCTGTGACAATTTTTAAAGTTCGTGAGAAAAACCAAAATGAGCCTAAAGTTGGTGTATTTATACACCGATAACCCTAAATTTATTAGTTTTAATACAAGGTAAGGTTGAAATGATGCTCATTTTTTCATCTAATACAAGGTTTGGTGTTTATATTGAAAACACTACAGATTTGTTTGTCACAAGAATAGAGTTATCAAGGAAATTTATGGATTTTAATTTTTTTTCATAAACTTTATAGCTCGACAATCTAGCCCAAAAATCGAAAGTTTAGGGTTATGGTTGAAATTTTTTAGCCCATAAAATATTTAGCCTTATTGGCTCATAGCCCAACAAAACCAAGTGAGTTTGGTTGGATTGACATCGTGAGGCGAGACCAATCTTTTCAATTGTAAGTATTTTATGGAGAAAAAGGTATTGCTCGGCATGATCAAGTCGTCTTCCCATGAAACATTGCGGACTCAATCTTCCATAGTAGGAACATTTCATATGGGACCATCAAAGTGAGGGTTAAGAGTTGCCCCATACTTCCCTCGAATGACCAACACGAAGAAGAGACGTTGAAGCTTATCCATTTTCTCTAAACGAGCTTTTGTGGCAACCACCCGCCTACAAAACCTCGTTTGCATGCGAGATTCCATCCCAATTTGGATCATTAGTTAAATTTGAATACTATAGCTTCAAAAATTGAGATGAAATTGATGTTGGGAGACCATCAATGTGATGTACCTAACAAGCCTTTGGGATGGGATTCCGTAGCAAAAAGATTATCGAGAATTGAAATGCAAATGATGTCGTAAGTCATAACCATCAATGCGGTGTACCCAACAAGCCATTGGATGGGATGTTTTCGTATCGATTGAAAGTCGCAATGCCTTTCTCTCTTGAGCCGAAGGTCACTGCTACAATGAGATTCACAAACAGCAAAGATATCATATTCGGTTCATAATTGTCGACCCAAAGAATCTTGAAGTCTGCAATCCTACCTCACGAATGAACTTCATTTGCACCTTTTGGATGTAGCCAAAGAAAGAAATGTCGTCCACATAGTTGTTGCAGCTAAGGGTGCAACTAGAGGTGATAAAAGACCGGGTACGATGGAGCCAAGCCCACCAATCATTTCCTTAGAAACGGGCCTGGTCGGGCCGTCCGAAAATCAATCGGGTCGAACGAAATGAAACCCAACCAAGCCCCGAGTATTGTTTATAGAGCAAATATTTTTACTAGGCTAACCCAAGCCCATCGGGCTTTGATCATTAGGTTGGACCCAATCCGAGATGAAATTCCGACATGCCTCAAATAGTGGTCCAACCCGGCTAAAAACTGGCCCCTACTAGCCGAGCCAAGTGGCCTGAGCCGGTTTTTGTCAACTCCATATGCGATGTGGGTACCATGACCATCCTCATGCCTCATTGAATCATCTCCCATATTGAAATACCGAGCTCAAAAAATGTTTGATGAAATGTTGAAAGGGATAGTTTTGGTTGGTCAACGATGTTGTGGAAATAAAAAAATTCACCTCAGATTTTATATGCCCGGAGATATTGAAGAATGCCAATTGCGACAAATCAAAAGGTCGAATATGACCTTGCTACAGACAATGTTGTAAAAAGCGTGAAGCGGGAGTGAGGCGTTTTACCTTTTTGAGGCGAGGCGGTAAGCCTCGAAGCGGTTCGAGGCGTAAGCCTCGACAATAAAGAATAAAAAAAATCCAAAAATTATAAATAAAATATAAAATAATCAAACTATTATTATTGAGGAAGCTATTAATCAAACTTCTTGAAATTTCAGCTATGTTTGGTTCAGATTTGTTACCACTTACTAGACGTGATTCACAACTATAAAGTGTTGTCACAGTGACATAGTTACACATACACACTTATACACAGTGACACAACACATGCACAGTCAATGACATAGCCACAGACACGCAAACAGGACATACTCATTCGCCTAAAGTTTGGAAGCCTAGAAGCTATTAATATTATTATTTTACAAATACAACAAATACATGAATATTTATGTTCACTTCACAGTTCAAACTTCACGCACACACACAGATACACACACACACAGATACACGCCACACACACAGGCATATATAATATAAGAACAACGGCGGCGGCGGCGAGTGGCACCAGGCGGCGAGTGGCGACAGAAGCGCGCAGGCTACGAAGAGGAGAGTCGCGGTGCTGCGCATTGTTGCGAAGAAGAGAGGCGCGTTGTTTTGTAAATTTCTTCAATTTCTTCTTCCTTTTTAATTTATCCGATTAATCTCGGATAATGGCCGGGCTTAGTCTTAATTTCGCCCGAGCTCCTCTAATTTGGGCTCAAACCAAAATTGAGTCCAATTTTGCTTAATCATGGTATGTGAGGCTTGCGCAGGCTTTGCAGATGGGCGGTCGCCCGAGGCGATTCGGTCGCCGCCGCCTTGAGGCGCGCCTCGAGGCGGCCGCCTCCGGTGCTTTTCGCAACAGTGGCTACAGATTGGAAATAGTATTGTAATTACAATCTCGGTCAAAGGTTGTGCCTTCAAATGCATTTAACCCATAAAGTATTGGTTCTAAACAACCATAAATAAGTCTTTTAGGAATAAATATATCAAATTAATTTTGGTTAATATTTTTGAACATGTGTTTATATTTGTTCTTGTATCATAATATATGAATATACATATAGAAGTAATCTAATATTATCTAATTTTATTACTTTACTTTTTACAAATGAGTAATATTTTAATGTTATTTTTTCCCTATCGAGAAATTTATTCAGATTATAAGTTTAACTAAATATTATTAATACAATTGAAATACATAAATATCTATATAGTATAGAAGTACTTGTATGAGTCATTACAATATTTACCTTGTACTCATCTAATATCACACTTAAAACCTATTTCTAATGTGGAAATTCATATATATAGTCATCCAAGTTAAGGAATATCAAATTATAGCCAACTTATCGGCTATATGGGACTATTATCACCAAATAGTACCAATAGGTCTTAGTTGGACCTATTGGTACTATTTGGTGATAATAATCCTAATTTTATAGTATGTACAAACTTCATGTATTAATAAATTATAGATTAACTTATCTTCATAATAAATTTTACATATATGACTAGTTAAAATTCAAATAAAACTATTTATGTTATTTTTATTTATGCTGATAAAATTTTCTAAATTGGATTTAAATAATATAAATATTATACTCCCTCCGTCCCCCATATTCCTTCCTAGGAATCTTGGGTGCGGGTTTTAATAAAAGTTATTGAGTGTATTATGAGTGGAATAGGGGTCCCATATTAACATAATATTAAATTAGTTAGTGGTGGGCCATAAGTGGTAAAAGGTGTAAATAAATAGGTTGTTGAGGGTAAAAAGAGAAATAGTGGTGGGCCATAGGTGGTAAAAGATGTAAATAAAAAATATTATTGAGGGTAAAGTTGGAAAGATAGTTTCCATAAATAGATAGGAAGGAAATTGGGGGACGTCCCAAAAAGAAAAACTAGGAAGGAATATGGGGAACGGAAGGAGTATTGAATAAGCATTAAATGTGTATTGTTCAAAAAGAAAAATACCATTTCTATAGTGGGCATAATACATTATTTGACCAGCAAATTTTGTGTAGGAAACCACCTCAGTTACAACTAGCACCATTGTTAGATACCTCAAAAGTAAGAAATATACCCCTATACACCCAACACATACAAAAAATGAAAAACATCTTGGGCATGTGAATAATATTGGTTAAGTACCATCTGATTCTATCAGATCCAAATGCCATAATTATCACATGTTAATCAACAAACTCTATTCAGCCAGCCGTAGCACAAAGCAATAATCATAATGAAGAGCAAACTAACAATTATCCCCAGATTTATATACTAAGAGACCCCCTATCATGAAGATGACGCATGAAGAGACATTATATTAACCATTACTTATCAACATAATTGCTTGCATAAAATAGAGACTACATGCAGCTTGAGGCTATATGCATATTAGTGCAAGTTATTTACCAAGATTCCTTCCGGAAACTTACACCTGAGAATATATATCTTAAAGCTGATCAAGGTTTTTGAAGTTTCATCAAGAAAATTAGATATCTTAAACACAAAGTGTTTTTTTCAATAAAAGGAAAGGACATGAAGGGCCCATCAAGAAGGGATCATAACTTTCCTTTTGGAGAGTATAGCACAAGAATAATCATTCAGCAATCTCAAGTTTTGCCATATACATTGAGGTATCCCTGCAATGATAATGACCGGATATCAGGGATTATTTGTAATAACAATAAAATTTGATTTGAATGCTTGTCCGTCAATATAATGAAGAGACTAACCTCAACTAGCTTGGCAAGTTTGGAATGAGATGACGAAAGATGTGACTTGATAGATTCTGGTGTGCTAGGAATTTGATGGGTTGGCATTGTACTAAGAACCTTGTCAACGGCCTTCTTAACTATCAATTTATGGGCACCTTTGCTTAGAAAGCCTTCACGCCAAGATGGTTTCACTAATTCTTTCACATATTCTATCAGTGCAGATCGGAAATATTTGAGAGCCTTTGATTCACTTTGCACATGATCATTTCTCTTAAAGTCAGCATCAATGTCATCTTTTGTACCAGATCTTTCAACTTCCAATGAATTTCCATCCATAGTCTTATCATGTTTCACTTTATCATTATTACAAGAGCTCAATATATTATCTTTCACGGAATCACTAGGAAGAACATAATTCAAAAGTTTCTCCTCTCCTTGAGGACCGGTTGACAGCACACATACGTTCTTAATAGATGATCTTTGGTCAGAATGTGAAAATCTCATCCGGACATCCTTCACCTCTTTCTTATCAGTGCTCTCTTGCAATGGGTTATAACCACATTCTTTCAACAATATGGTTCGAGTTATCTCATGAGATGGGAGGAAAGGAGCAGATGGCTCCCAATCAAAAGAAGAAGTAGCCTCAAACTTGGCTGGCTCTGCCTCTCTGAAAATACGATTACGAGAAGCTAGTGGAATGCTTCGTTGCATGGAAGAGGATGCATAAGCATGATGCTCCAGACTGCTCTCCAAGAATTTATGCAGCCCATGTGCACTAGTGTTCGGAGAGGAAGAACGAAAAGGCAAGGGATGCCTAGTATAAGAACCTGGCAAGTCTGCAAACCTAGGATCACATTGGACTATATTAGTCTTCATACTAATTATTTCATCCATTGTTGGTCCAAAGCAAGATTCTCTATTGTCACAATCATTGTCATGTGATGTCATAGAGGAACTTCCATGATATGCACTATCTCTAGCACTTAAAATTCCTCTGACTGGAGGACTGCCATAGTTCCGGTAATTATCCAAGTATAAGTTGTGCCTGAAACTCCATCTATCTTCCCGTGTAGGAGCACCCAGATAGGTATCATCTTCAGGGAGAACCAGCTTCTCCATTTGACTGTTTAGTTTTGGGTTCTCCCCACTTTGTAGGGGTGGAATACATGCACTAGAAGATTCTGCTACAGCCACAAAAAATAGAAAATTGGTTGGCTTATAAGATCTAATGAACACAAAACACAAGCATACTTCCCAGCATACTTGTATTGGATGTCTGGCTACAAAAAACATACAAGTTACCTTCCCTCCCTAAGGCTTCACTTTTCATCATCTCTGCATCTGGTCCGTTCTTTATGTGAAGGAACCTACAAGACTTTCCTCTGATGCACCATCCTTTAGCATGAAATTCACACACTATCCTTAATTTTTTGCTCTCCCGTTCAAATTCAGCACTAGGTAAAGGATCCCTAAACCTTATTTTTGCAGCATGCAACCTGAGAAACTTATAGCTACCATCAGGACACAATTCCATAAAGAATGGCTAAAAGTGAGAAGCCACTACAACTATAATCTCTTATGTGCAGTGTTAAAGTTGTGTGACATCTAGAATTCGATAAGAAGTTTAACCTGGGTGATATGTTGCCAACACCTTCTAGAGCAGACTGATTAGTTTCTGCCATAACCGACGCAATAGCACTAACATTCTCCCCAGAAGCATTAGCCATTGTGGATCTGGCATTAACATCTCCAATGAAAGGAGTGGTTTTAGCATGATTTACCCCTCCAACGTCATTCAAAAGTTTCTTTTCCTTATTGCATCTAGAGATTTTTCCCCCTGCAAGAACCCCGTAAGCCTTAGATAAAGTGTGGTTCCCAAAAGCAATTAGAAATGGCTAATACAAGACCAACAACATGATGTGGAAGCATACCATAAATGCTAGAACCCTCACCATTGACGTATAAATCTTCTTTCTCACTTGACTCAGAAGTTTTTGCATCTCCAATAATATTGACAAAAACTCCTTCAGTAAGGGAACTTGATTGCCTATGATCTTTGTGCTCATCAAGTTCTAGAATCTTACTTGCATCTACAATGAGAAAGAAAACAAAGAAAATATTAGATCAAACTACACCAGACATGCTTCCTAAAAGCATCCTATTAATAGTATAACTAGCAGATTTTCTGGAGGAAGCTATTAGAGGACTGGAGCAATAAAGCAAGACTGGAGTGGTCGAACAGATAAAAGAAAAGGACTTCAATATGGACCGGAAAACAACTCAAAAGGGCTTTGACCGTCTAAAATCAGAAAGAACATTTATAACCAGTATGTCTAGCTACATCAAAAGGCTGAAGCCCATATTTCTAAAGCCTACATTTTAAACACTTGTAATGGGAATAAAAGGAGGGCATCTAGGTCAAAATATAAGTTTGTGAGTGGAGCTGTCATTTGGCTAATAGCCCACCCACAGACCACCTAACCCGCAACTTGGATCATGGTCATACAGGCTGGCTTGCCCCGTCCCTCTAAAAATCCTAGACAAATATTCTACCCCCAAAATATAAGTGTACAAAATCAATAGCTACATGATATCAGCATGCAGTAGGAAACACCAATATGTGCATGACAATTGTCCAATATTCGGTATCATATCTGAAATCTTCCTACCTTCAACCTTTATCTCTTCATTTTCCTCATTAGATCACACACTTGCACCAAGTGTACATCATATCTTATACCTTCTTGTTTACCATCAACTCCTAAACAAGACATATTTGTCTAATTCCATGAAAAATGGAAAAGCAAAACTATTTGATCCCAACCACAACTTCTATCATCAAATCTATTCTTTATGTTTTCCTCTTTTTCCTATCAAGAATTCCCCCTTTTCTTTTCTCTTCACAAGAGTATTCTAATAGATGACACATAAGTACATAAATTATGCCTGATGAAATGTCTAATCCTATTCATCAAACCCAATATAATCCTTTTCTTTTTTATCATCCATTGAAGCAAATTCATCTTCCTCTTCTCCTCTTCTCCAGAAGAGTCATCAATCAAATGGCGTTCATCATCTTCACATCTGCTACATCATATTTGACATGCCACATGGTGGTGGTATGGTGGCGGAATCCTCAAAAACCACCATCGCCCGCCACCATAACCATTATTTGATAACATTGTTCCAGTAGGTGAGACTTTAACATGTCCTACACTACTAGCAATGAACTTGTGAAGTGGAACAAGTTGGTGAGCAACACGATGGGGAAGAGAAGACTAGCATGCATGCCAAGCCGGCTCGTACCGCCCAACTAAAATCAAAGAAGACCTTTCTTCATCCATGATGTGGATTAAAAAATACTTCATCCGTCCACCAAAAGCTTGCATTGTTTTTGGTAGTATGAGTTTCAATAAATTGTAGTGAGTGGAGAAGAAGTCTCACATTGTAAATGTAAAAAGATGTCCAAAAGAAAAAAATACAAGTTTTTGGTGGACGGACGCTAAAAGAATTAAATGCAAGCTTGTTGGTGGACAGAGAGAGTATTAGATTTCACTCTCTCTAAGTACCCATATTATTAGTCAAGTCCCCAACATTTGTCGGACAACCTGGATCGCAGGTATGGATCTACACCCACATCAAAGAGCAACAAGAAAAAAAACAAAAAAGCTCTCGATTTACGAAAGAAGCAAATCCCATTAAAATAAGTTTGTCCATGTTTCGGGATCTCGAAGAGCCCACCAAGCTAACATAAAGGTTAGTTGCTATCTTTCTTTCATATGCTTTCTTTCTTCTGTTCACTGTGTCTTACTCTTTAACTACGGAAAGAGATCACAACATGGAATATGATCGAGAGTCACCGTTCTCTTTAGCTACACCCTACAAGCGGGGAACCCCAACCCACATCTTTTTTATTGGCCGATTAGGATAGACTTCCACATGGTTTAAAAAGGCGTTCTTGAGGCGCGCCTCGAGGCTCGCCTCGGTGCGAGGCGCCGAAAAGCGCCTTCGAGGCGCCGCCTTACCTGCAGTCCCCTGTACATACGCCTCAGGCGGTCCGAGGCGGCGAGGCGTTCAGAGGCGGCGAGAGGCGTGCGCCTCGCTGTTCTGCTGTAATTTCAATCTGTTTTTACCTATTTTTTGTGATACAATCATGGGCTTTCATTAATTAGGTTTAATTGGTATTGGGCTTGTTAAAAAACAGCCCAAATTGAAAGAATTGACTCAATTATTAACCTAATTTATTCTCAAATTGAAAGAATTTACTCTGCACCTGCACCGCTACACGTCCTCTCCCTCCCTCATGCTCTTGCTCCCTCGCTCTCCCTCTGCCACACTCTGTCTCTCCATCTCCCATCCTCTCTGGCGACTCAGGGACGCCGTCCGGCAGGAAGCAACAGCAGACCAGCAAGCAGCAGACCGCGCTCTGCCTCTCCATCTCGCTTCCTCTTCTATTTCTCCCATCCTCTCCGGCGACTCAGCGACGCCGTCCGGCAGGCAACACCGCGCTCTGCCTCTCCATCTCGCTTCCTCTTCTATTTCTATAAAGTTTGCTTTTTAAGATGTATAAATTTTTATATTATTTATTGTTTTTTATATGTTTTTATCGTATAAAATTTGTTTTTATAAAGTTTGCTTTTTAAGATGTATAAAATTTGTTTTGTATTAGTTATAATTATTATATAATTTTTAATGTACACCTCGGTTTTACGCCTCGCACCGCCTCGAGGCTTACGCCTCGTGAGGCTATTGGAAAACGCCTCGGTGGTTAAAACGTATATTTAAACTTTGGACTTCCACACGAACACAAATTGATAGTTCTTGTTGCAAGATTACGAATATTAGACCATATAGAATGAATCAAAATTTGAGGTCACTAATCTTTGATCTACGTCCGTAAACTTCATCGTTGTTTGGTTTTCGTACAATTAGTTATGAGATTTGGTGCACATATTCTTTGTAAGATGTTTTGCGAAAGAAAAAATGCTTCTTTTAGGTATGGATATTGTAAAAAGGGTTAGGTATGATGTGGCAGACTCAAGCCTAGCGCCAGATTGGAGGAAAGAGAAAGAAGCGGCCAAGGATCGCTAAGGAAGGTATTTTTACGGTGCTAGTTCAATTATATTCCAAACTAGAATCAGAACATTCCCAATGTTCCAGTTCATTGGATTTTCATAAAATTATTATTATTAATATCAAAGAACTGCGCTCAATTAAGATATAAATCGTATTAAAATCAGCATCGGCATTGAAAATGGTAATTCAAACATGCTACAAATGCAAAGCCCACCATAAATATTTCAATTTTAGTACAAATAACAGACACTTGAAATGACTAGTTGACAATTTTCCCAATAAATTACTCAAAGTTTCTAAATTGCCAACCAATTTGTGTAATCTTTGTTTGTAAAGAATAAGGGTTTTTAACTCCTCATTAATGACATAGAAAGTTGAGGACCAAGGTAACAAGGCCATTCTCCACAATTTGCATATCAAGTTTTCCTCAATGTTAATGCATAACTCGATTTCGGATGCTCCTAAATTCATGATGCCTACATGATCTTGGTCTCTTATAATTTTCTTAATTGAAAAGAAAAAAGGAAATGAAAAAAGAAGACGAAATTATTATGAAAATTATCAAATCCTATAGGGTCCACAGTTGAGTAATGTTGACTCATTACTTTTAGTTGATATTTATCTCCTAAAAAATGACTGTAAGAAGTAATATTTCATAAATGACCAAGATAAATATTAACTTGTTTATTTAAAGCCTATAATATAGTTGTTCTACACCTTACTCTCTAGGACAAGGTTTCCTCTAGGACAAGGTTTCCGCACAATCAGACAGGTTTTGCCATGTTATTTTTCAGTTGGTCACATTGTGAGCGTCAACTAAAAATATTATTCAAGGCAAGAATTCATTGTTTAAGTTGAACTAAATGAGAGTTCATGAGCCTGGCCAAGCGTAGTACGTCAAGTCATGGAGCTAGCAAAAGTTGATCGAGATTGTAAAAGGCTACGTGAGGCATCAATTGTTCTCAAATTTGATAAGGAAGGAAGTTCACAGAATAACATGTCTCTCAGACTACAACTATAAAAGGACAAAATGAATGCTGCAAGGTTTTCCAAGCACAGCACTTGTGTTGATTTGTATTAATGAGCTCCAACACATTCGATAACTAAGTGTATCACAAACGTGCACAAACTTCAATAAGTAATAGGTATACTTCTGATCAGAAACGTAACACTAAAACACATAATAACTGAACCACCAACGAGTATACATATATACGCATTCAATCCCAAATTATCAGCTCAACGCATTGCAGTCAATAGCCAAGTAATTCAATTGACATAATTCAACACGGATAGCACCAGAAATAATCACAAAAATAATGAAGGGCTCGATTATTTAAAAACAAAACTAACCATTTTTCGGATTATTTTGGCTTGAAGCAGCTAGGTCGTCTCCAATTTCAACCTCTCCTCCACTTTGGCAGTGCTCGTCTCCGGCATCGTCTTCTTCCTCTATCTCTTCCTCGACTTCGACCTCGACCTCCTCTTCCACTTCGATTTCCTCTTCAATTTCCTCGTACACGATCTCATATTCGTCATCATCAGCGTCGGAAGTCAGAGGATTCGGTGGAGGAGGCGAGACCGCCGTAAGGGATGAGACCATTAGGGCTTTCCGAAGGCACAGAAGGCGGCCGCGTACGCGCGTGATGATATATTGGGGGAGCTGCGGATTAGTGAATTTGGTGTCAACATCGCCGCGATGTTTTTATGTCATTTTCCTTTTATATGTTTTCTTCTAAACTTTGTCGCATTACACGAAAAAATAAGAAATAAAATACGAACGTGGTTTGCAGGCTATTTTACAAAAACATTGGGTTTATCTAATACACATCATAGATAACGATTGTGGGTTTCCCATTATACCAAAAACAAGAAAAATTAACATAATATACTAATTTAATTTTTCTTAAGGGAAAGTTGTTTGAGCTTATAGTACGATTAGGGATCACATTTTGGGGGATCTTTTGTATTAAAACCAATGTTTGTTCTATTCAGGTTAGCAAAAACTTGTAAGAACGATAATTTATTGAGAATATTACAATATATTTATCTCCTTGAATGAGGATTCTCGATGTATTTGATTGTAAATAAAGTTCATTTAATTTGGTTTCGAAAAAAAAAAAAAAATTGGTTCAAGCGATGAGTAGAGGTGACATGCGAAAAAAATATTAAGGATTTGGGAAAGAATAAAAGTCCACAACAACATTGTTTTACGTAGAGGTGAGCATGGTTTAAAAAGGTTTTCTTAAGGCATGCCTCGGTGCGAGGCGCCGCCTCACCTGCAGTCTCTTGTATATACGCCTCAGGTGGTCCGAGGTGGTCCAAGGCTTGCGCCTCGCTGTTCTGCAATAATTTCAGACTTTTTTGAACTATTTTCCTCGTTGCCGCACTCAGTCGGTGCTTGGATCTGTTTTCTTTCTATTTTTCTTATGTTTTCTGTTTTTTCTTCAGTTCTTCATTTTTCATTTGATTCTTTCTTGGATTATTAATAGTGGGTTGGAGGGATGGTCAATAGAAGATAGCTGGATAATTAATAGAATATAGCTGGCAATTGCAGTGAGATTAAGCCAACAAGTGACATCATAGATAAATAGTCTTGAAATAGTTCAAAATGTTAGTTATGTAAGTTTGTTTAATATATGTGTTTGAATTTAACGAAGAGCTTTCACTATAAAAGTATCAAATATAAATGAGTCTATATAAATTTAATACTAGTAGTATTAATATAATATAAAAATTACAAAAAATATAAAATTATGTTTTTTTTTTGTTTTAATATATTTGTTATTTTTTTGTATTAGTTATAATTTTATATATTTTTATAATTTATGCCTCGGACCATGTATAGGCTTACGCCTCGTGAGGTAGGGGTGTGCATCGAACCGACCGACCGAAATTTTCAAAACCGAAAATCGAACCGAACGAATTTTTTTGAACCGAACCGAACCGATTTATAATTTCGGACCGACCGAAAACCGAACCGAAAAAATCGATCGGTTTCGGTCGGACCGAAAAACCGACCGAAATATAAATTATATACATATATTTTTAAATAAACATATTTTTATCCTAATTATTTAATTAAAATATTAATTAATTATTATATAAAATATATAAATATATAAAAATAATAGTTTCGGTTCGGTTACCGACCGAACCTAAGATGTAAAACCGAAAAAACCGAAAACCGATTTTAATTAAAATTTTGAACCGAACCGAAAACCGACTTCCTTAAAAATCGAACCGAACCGACCGAAACCGATCGGTTCGGTCGGTTTTTTCGGTTCGGTTCGATCCATGCACACCCCTATCGTGAGGCTATTGGAAATCGCCTCGGTGCTAAAAACGTATATTTAATCTTTGGGGATAAGCTTTCGGTCGGTTCGATTGAAAACCGAATCAAAAGTCTAAAATCGAACTGTTCAAAAATTTCAACCGAACCGACCAAACTTTTTTCAAAACCGAACCAAACCGAACCGAATTTTAAACTTCGATCTCGGTTACGTTTTTGGATAACCGAAATTCTAGTTACTACAATAAAATGACTATCAAAAATAATCCAGAAAATGATAAAACCACAAATTTAACAATCCAACCTTAAATTCAAAAACATTTATAACATAAATCCAACTATCAAACACCGACAACAATAAACTAATATTGAGATAAATTAAATGTTCTGCAACATTTAGATATAGCATTTTATAAAATAATATATTTTAGAATCATTTAATTATATCATATTATTACAATTAAATATGATTAAGCCCCCAACTTTTAAATTTAATATTGTTACCGTTTAGTTTAATCCATATGTGCCCATAATCTTAAAAATTTAATTTAATATAGTTATATATATTAATAAAAACTTCGATTCGGTTCGGTTTAAACAAAATTTCGGAATGCTAAACCGAACCGATTCAAAAAAAATTCGATTTTCAATATTTGCATTCAAACCGAAATCGAAACTGTTAAAAACCGATCTAAACCGACCAAATTATCACGGTTCGGTTCGGTTATTCGGTTGGGATCCGGTTTTGCTCACCCCTAGTTTTTATGACATGATAATTGAGTCATATTTATTTTTCCTTTTAAAAAGCTACGCATTAATCCGACGAGTCCAATGCACATTTATTGGCATGGAAAAACGATCAAGAGATAAGTTTATTAAACAATTGATATGATATAAATTTAATTGTAATTATCGTTGTATACATAGTATTTTACTCAGTGTATGTCCTATTTGAAATAATAATAAATTTACTATCTTACCCCTATCAAATTCCTATAAACTAACAAATTATTTGGTATAGCCCATAAATTTTGAAATAAAAAAGCAATGGAGTAGAACACTCACTTTTTTGTGCGTTGTGTTTTCTCCCAGACTCTCCCTTCCATTTCCATGGATAAATTTTGTATCCGAAATATACAGTTTCAGCGAGTTATTTGCTAGTATATTTCAACGACTTATAGGCATCATCGCAAGTGATTTTATTGAATCAAATAATAGTTTAAAAACAACTAAAAATGATTATTGATCTTAAAATTCATAGATTTTAACTTCTTTTTTTTGATTTTGCACATCAACTTCAAAATCAGTACAAAAGATTCATAAACTTAACAAGTGTTGCAATTTTCTCACGTCTTGAATTTTGGTTAAAATTAAAAACTGACACGACATCAGGCCAATCAAAATAACGTCATTTAATTATGATTTTAAAAAAAAAAATAATTAAAGAAGTCCAGTTCACATTTCTCTATCTCATCTCTCCCTCTTTCTCTACGATCTCTCTCTTGCACAAATAAAACGTTAGGTGGTCTCCTGTGAGGACGTTCGTACGTATGGATATTATATTTTTATTTAGTGAATGATATTTTTTTTAATATAAATGACACTTTTAAATTATATGATAAAAATAAATGATATATTTTTTCAATAAGATTGATAAGTTTTTTTATAACAAATTATGCTTTTGAATATCTACACGGTGTAAATGTTTGCATATGACTTCATGTGATAAAAAAATGGGGATTCAGATTCTTTTTCCCTTTCGGAAATAAGTAAATAAATTGGGATTCGGTTGGCGATTGATGAAGCATCTTTGAAAAGAGTGCTGAAAATATAAGATAGTAGTCAGTAGATATACATATAAATTGATATCTAAAATATAATTCATATTTATCGGATACCACATCCTCTTACAATTGTTGAGGTATGTCTCTCTTGTTTGCATATACACTCTCTCGGTCCATCTATCATTTTCGTTTATTAATTTTAGTGACATATATTTTAATAAATTGTAATGAATATAAAGTAAATGGAGATAATCGATTAACTGATAGTGAGATTAAAAGGTATATCATAAGATAATAAATAAATATATTAATAGATAGTGGATGTAAAAATGTGGATTATTGATAGTTTTTTATAAATAAATGAGTATATTTAGGATAAAATGTAACGTTGATGTTTATAAAAAAGAAAAATAAATATTTTTGATGAACGGATGAAAATAAAATTAAAAAATATATATAGTGGATGAATGAAATATTATTTAAATTTTCCTAATTTTAATTTCCATCTTGAGTGATTGGCTGATTTGAGCATCATAAATTTTCCACACAAATTTTTAATTGATGCTCTCTCACTCCCACATCCTTCCGTTGCTTGCTTACGTTTGAAGGGTCAACGTTTTAAGATCCCAAATAAGACAGAAACAGTATTTAATTATCTCCTGCTTCCCCACCTAATATATTAAATTCCCCACATATCACGTCGCATTTGTCTCGTAATTGCGGGAAGTAGTAGTTAGCCATGAAGTGACAATAGTAATAGTCTCAGCCAATTTCCCACGCATGCTCATGGTTCTACGGTGCACCTCCGCCAATCGGAATATCAGACACGTTCACAGACCACAGACATCCTGGACTTGGAGCATATTCCTATGATTTCCTTATGTCCAAACTATTTTAATTGGCTACTACATTCGAATGTTAATTTAACTAAGTTTATTGCATCAGATATATTTGCTAGTTCCTCTATGAACATCAATCAGATTATACCACTGCTTATTAAATAATTATTGAGTTCTTTTTTTCTTAGCTGAAGGAAGAGGAATGGTGTGGTTTGAACCCTTTTCACCACCAGTAGATAATCGCTTAAATAATAAATTCATTAAATTATTAAGATATTTGATTTCAATAAAAATCGTATATAACAAATTCATTTGGAATATTTTATATGTAAACATTCTGATTATACGAATTATAACAGATAAAGAAGGACTAGTTTACATTTGTAATTTAAGATTTAGTAGATTGATTATCACTTGTTGATTGACTTCTAAATATCATGGTAAGATTATTAAACACATCTAACTATATAAGAAGGGGTGGTCTCTTGCGAACACATTGAGATCACCCTAATTAATTAATTATTATTGAATTGATTATAGATAAGATTTAATATAAAAATTGATATTAATAAATCATAATTTAAAATTAATAGCCCTAATTAGATATAATAAATCTTAATTATAGTTTTTGGTATAGAAATTTTTAATCGAGCATTAACCACTCTACCACTAGGCCACACACAACAATCTTAATTATAGTTAATAACTCCAAATGTGAATTAATAAATTTTAATTGTGAATTAATACATTTTAATTTTGAATTAATAAATTATAAATTTTCTCGATCATTCTAATTAGTTAATATCCAATCACTTTAATTAATAAACTATAATGAGTGAGTATATGGTGAGACTGCGTTCACCCAAATTTTTGTTATATAAGAAAATAAATAAATTATAGAATCGATAGTAGAAAAATAATCATTTTGGAAAAACAAAAATCGACGCCAACTTAATAATGTATAAATGCTAATAACTTTTTTTTGTAAATATATTATTTATCATAATAACAAAATTTATTAAAATAAAATAAATATATGAACAAAAAACGACCCTCTTAAATCTTAATCTCTCTTTTCTCTCCATGCTCTCCTATTGCCCCCCTTCTCTCATGCTCGCTGCCACCTCCTATCCAATGTGATGCATTACTGACTTCATCTATGTACATTATATTATTATATATCACTGTCATCGCAACATATCATATCTGCATACATTGAAAAAACTGAAAAAATTGTTTGGATCCACGAATACGTGCGTGAATACACAAATAAGTTCGAGCATTAATGTAAAATATACAAATTGTTTTACTGGAGTGTATCTTCTTATATTAAAAGTGACTAATTTTTATATTTTATAAATTTAATAAAAATGTCTATTTATAATTTTGCCTCTAAATTATATATCTATATTTTTTACTTTCAGGGTAAGCTGGATTTTTGCAAGTCTATAAAACCAAGTAATCTATCCTCAAATATAATTAACCATTAAATATCAGACAACTCATAAATATAATACCCTTTTTATCAAATATAAAAAACAATATTCGAATGTATAAATAGATTGCAGAATAAATAGTTAAGTGTCGGATCAATAGATGGTTTTAGCAAAGAAGCGACAATCAAGGCGAAAAGAAGATCAGGCCACGTGGACTTTAGTAGGAGTGGGTTCTACGATAACAGACAACGCCTCAACCGCACGCCAATGCGGCCTTGCATGCCAAAAGTCCACGAACAAAAAAAAGGGGAAAAAGAAAAGGAATATCTCGGGTCAAAAAGACTCGAGACTGAACTGAAGAGACAAGAATTTCCATTTTTTTTTTTTTTCACCACATTCGACATTCACAAAAAAATGCAAGTAAACTAGAATAAATTTTCAACTGTTTCTACCTGCACAGCTGCACTGCACGTCTACCACACTACCACTTCCTTTTTTTCAATATTTATTATCACGGCGACATCGCAGTAAAAAATTGAAGAATCTCTATCAGCTCGATCGAAGATAGGGCACTGCAATAAGGGGAAGATCCAAGACGGAATGTCATTCATTTTTTCCCTTCAAATAATTCAAGATTCAATTTAAAAAGCGGGAAAGATCCAAGACGGAATGTCATTCCCTTTTTTCCTTGAATAATTCAAGATTCAATTGATAAAAGCAGTAGATAAAGCCGAAGAAGCTACTTCAATTTTGCTAATCTGAAGTCGGAGCAGCAATGCTGGAAACTCGGGTTCTCTTAGTTTTAGTTGCCTTATTATTTGCTCCGAAACCTTCTCTTTGTCGAGGTCTCTCTCTCTCTCTCTCTCTCAAACACACTCACACACAACTACGCGTTGCATTCGAAAGATAATTGCATAGTTAGCATCTTGAAGTAATGTGGTTGTAAGTTAGTGGGAAATGTTTGAATTATTGTTTATGGCTTCTAGGTTAATCTGGAACTTATGACTTTTGCGGGCTGGGATTTCTTTTGATGTTAATAATGAAATGGGAGTAGCTTGATCAAATTTTGGTTTAGTTGTATCATAGAGTGTATCCAGAATGAGGATTTTGCACAATATTTATTTTGATCTGATACGGTGTAGTCGAAGTTAGAAGCTTGTAGATTTGTTGAGCCGTTAGAACATTTTGCACAAGCATGCAAGTTTTGGGTTCTGAGGTCCACTGGGAGCGCCGAAGTTGATTAAAGATTTTTCTTTTTCGTTATGTAATAATGTACAGGTGGAATCAGATTTCTGGTATTTAGTAATTGTTCTCTTTTACTATGAAATTCAAGGTTAAGTTATTTTTAAATGTATTGGTGTTTCTTAAATGTCTTATAATAGGTGTCTGTGCTTATTAAGTAATATATCCCTTTTCACTTCCTGAATTTTTTGGTCTCACAGCACCATATGCGTTGCGAATAAGCTGTGGAGCTCGTGCTGATGTTCATACTTCTCCAACAAATACTCTCTGGTACAAGGATTTTGCATACACGGGAGGCATTCCTGCTACTGCGACCTTACCTAGTTTCATCTCTCCTCCCCTCAAGACACTCCGATATTTTCCTCTGTCTGAGGGTCCTGAAAACTGCTACAACATAAAGAATGTTCCCCATGGCCATTATCTTGTAAGGATCTTCTTTGGATTGGTTGCAGAACCTAGCTTTGACAATGAACCTTTGTTTGATGTGTCTGTTGAGGGAACCTTGATTTATTCACTTCCATCTGGTTGGAGCAACCATGATGATGAGCATGCATTTGTTGAAGGCCTCATTTTTCTAAAAGATGGAACAGCGACTCTTTGCTTCCATAGTACTGGACATGGAGATCCAGCTATACTTTCCATTGAAATTCTTCAGATTGATAATAGGGCTTATTATTTTGGCAAGGGTTATGGTCAAGGAACGATTCTCAGAACCGACAGGAGACTGAATTGTGGTGCTGAGAAACCAAAGTTTGGTGCTGATTACAGTGCAGACCGCTGGGGTGGGGACAGATTCTGGAATTTCCTGCCCACGTTTGGCGAGAATTCTGATAAGGTCATATCTACTCAGAAAAGCATCAAACTGACCTCACAATCGCCCAACTTCTATCCAGAAGCTCTCTACCAAAATGCTCTTATCAGTACTGATGCTCAACCTGATTTAATATACACAATGGAGGTTGAACCTTCTAGAAATTTCTCCCTTTGGTTGCACTTTGCTGAAATAGATCCTTCAGTCACTGGAGCAGGACAGAGGGTGTTTGATGTCCTGATCAATGGTGGTATTGCATTTCAAGATGTTGACATTGTTAGTATGTCTGGGGGCGTCAACAGCGCGCTTGTATTGAACACAACATATGCTGTCAGTGGGAGGAGTTTGACCATAACTTTGCATCCCACAAAAGGAAGTCATGCTTTAATCTCTGCTATAGAGCTTTTGGAGCTTGTTTTAGCTGAATCCAAAACGCTGCCAGCTGAGAGTAAGCCAACTCATATTTCTTACACCTGAGTTTCCAATAATATTCTTCACTTATTGGAGTTCATATAGATTTCATTCATTATCGGGGTCTGGGGATCGGGTTTACGTTCGGTTGAACCTGAAGGTAGGCAGGGAAAGTGTATGTATTTCTTATGCAATCTTCTAGCTCGTGTCTCTTGATAGATTGGGGCTGCCTCTTATAAGAATATGTTATCTTCTGTTGAGTTTCAGAGTTAAAGAGGAATTAGGATCTCAATCATTATCTGTTAAATCATAAATTTTATTTCTATAGTATGCATTTTCAGTTTTGACCACTCTCATAAAAGTGAATGTTATTTATTTGTCTTCTTTCATTTCAATAACACTCTCCTGGTCCTGCAACATAGAAAAATTCAATGCCAAGATAACATTCCTTATCCAAGCTTTATCATTTGCATTCGCAATGGGCAATGGTGACTCTTTGAGTGTATCTTACTGGCATACACATGCCTAAGCAAAAGGAGCTTTTTTAAGCACACTAGTGGTTGTCACCGAGGCACTGATGACGAACGTGGCTGGTTTTCATGGAGGATACTGGCACTGTTTCCTTTATTGGATGATGGCCATAGTTACTGTAGGAAAATGCTCACTTTTCAAACCAGCCCTTTTTTTAGGGGGACCTAATCCTTTTCGTAATTTTCTTAGGTTTCTTGATTCAGTCTATCATGACATTTTGTGCATTCCATTTTCATCCCTTTCTAGAATTGTAAGTGTTAAAAAAAAATTCCTTTTTGTAGTTAAGGCTTTGCAGAAGTTGAAGGGTGCTCTTGGTCTTCCTCTCCGTTTAGGGTGGAATGGTGATCCTTGTGTTCCTGAACAGCATCCATGGAGTGGAGTAGACTGTCAGTATAACAGAAGTATCAGTAAACATGTTATTGATGGACTGTATGTGCTTGATCCCTACATGAAATATATATATATAAATCTACCACTTTTGAAGCAGAGATTTGTGAATGCCTTAGTTGTTAACTGGCCCAAATGTAGGCCCAGAAGTGACTGAATTACTTGATGCATTGGCTTATGCATTATTCAACAATTGACAAAGAAAAACAAAGTTGAGGAGATACAGTTATGAAAAACCATAGTAATTAATTGAAAAAGGCAGGATGAGATGTATTATGAACTGCGGGTTGGAGGATCTCTAATGTCTGAAATATCTCTACCTGGAAATTTGTTTGTGTCTTGATGTCGTATAGTTTTAACACAAGTGGACTGCTTGTGCATAATTTTGCTTACTTTTCTCCTTTATTGTCCTCTTTTGCAATTGTCCCTTCTAGATCTTGAAAGATTTCCTGGAATCATATCTTAGTATGTTTATTTCTGGCTAAGAGTCACTGTGAACTTTGACTAGATGCAATTTTATAATACTTCATACTTACTAATTTTATGTGTAATGACAATTCATTTGTGTGTTCTGTTTGAGCAATAAAAGCCCGAAGAACTAAATGTTTATCAGTTATCACTATAGTAGTCTAGTTGGATTGTATTCTGGCTATTTCAGAAAACCAGTATTCTCAATATACGGCGTAGCGTAATAATGGTTCACCATACTCCTTTGTTTTCTCCATACGTGATTGAATTTTTATTATTTATTCTTTTATCTGTATTGTGAGGTCAGAGGTCTTGACAACCAGGGTTTGAGGGGTTTCTTACCAAATGATATATCTCAGCTTCGTCATCTCCAGAGCATGTAAGTCAGATCTGAGTGTTCTCCATTTACTATGAATGATCTATTTTTCCACTTATCAGATAAGATTCTCATATGCATGGCTTGACTAAGAATAAAGTACTTTTCCTAATGCCGTCTTTAAATTTATTCATGGGTCGTTTAGCTTGTATATATAACATGGGAAAACACACTTTGTTGCCTTTTCTCATAATGATGCAACTTGTGTATTTACAGAAATTTAAGTGGGAACAGCATTTCTGGGGGCATTCCCTCTTCACTTGGATCAATTCCTAGCATGGAGATTCTGTGAGTAAAATTTACACCATTGTTAGTCTGGTTGGAGATTTTATTTCTTCAGTTTCTCTCCTCTGAAGAAGAATGATGAAGTTTGAACTTGTTAATCTTTGTTGATACTTTATGTTTGTGGAACATGAAGAATTGTTGCAGCTGTCGTGTTTTTATTATCTTTGCACCATTTCAAGTAACCAAAAGGTCTGGACTCAAAAGAATGAACGATCTTTCAAAAAAGCTTTACTTCTCTGAATTAGGCTTCTGTGATAGGATTCCTAATATATGAAACTTGAAATAGTTTTAAATTTCTAATAATTGATGAAAGAGTGGGAAATTTTTTTAAATTTTTTTGGGGGGAGGGGGTTGACTTTTTTCATTTGATTAACTCCAAAATAGAAGTGTAAGATAAAGTTTGTAACTTGACAATGCATTACGTGTATAAGCAGGACAGCATCAAGTGGGAACAACGTGACAACGAAAAATGCTGTCATTGTCTCCTTCATGATTTACTGTTGATAGATCAAATTGTTACCTATTACTTATTGTCTTATATTGTGCACTGAATTAAATGTGCTTAATGATTGCCTCATCCACTTAACAAATGCTGAAGCAAGATTTTGAACAACAGGGATCTGTCGTTCAACTCTTTCAATGGATCCATTCCCGAAAGTCTTGGACAGCTAACCTCATTACGGATACTGTAAGAAATTTCAAGATCCTACCCGACTGTGACGTCAAAACTCGTCAACATGTTCTAATCTGTTGCTCTTTTCTCAGCGACCTTAACGGCAACTCTCTATCAGGAAGAGTTCCAGCTGCACTTGGGGAAGGCTCTTGCATGGAGCTAGCTTCAAGTATGTTCTACCTATGTGTCAATTTCAATCCTTCAATTATTTCCAAATTGAAAAATCAATCGAGTTGCATGAATTTGAGCCCTGTGTTAAACGTCTCGTTTGATGCGAGTATGCTGCTGAGCTGAAAATATTTTACTACAACCTTCAATGTCATGCCTCTATGAGAATTAGGCTTCTTTGCTTGTCCCTTAAGAACCATACTGCTCGTCATTGTGCAGCTTTACTGATAACTCAGGTCTTTGTGGCATCCCCGGTTAGCAACATGCGGGCCCCATCTTTCTGTTGGTGCTAAAATTGGCATGGGGATGGCATCCCTCGTGGCCCTTGTACTGATAGCGACTTGCTTGACGTGTTGGTGGAAAAGGCGGCAAAACATTCTTCGTGCTCAGAGAATCGCAGGTATTTTCTCTTGAATGTGGACTGCTCGAGAGCACATTCGCTCTGGCCAGATTCATTAGTTCATTGACTTGCTAAATTTGTATTTTGCTCAGCGAGAGCTGCACCATATGCAAAAGCGAGAACACATTTCAACCGCGATGTACAAATGGCAAGACATCAAGGCCAAGAACATGCCAAGACAGCGGCCGAGAACGGGCCGAGCTTGCTTGCATAACTGACCAGCAACCAAGCATTCGTATTTTCGTGTACAATTCTGTGAATACGCGGAAGCCTTGCCATGCTACATCAAATTATACGTCATTGCAGTTTGCATCCGTGGAAGAGATACAGTGTATATTACTGTACTTTCTTATAATTTATATATAAATATATATCTCATACCAAAACAACAATATTGGTAACTTAATTAAGATGAACCTCCAATATCATACTTTTGTTCACTGCTGCATTTATAAATTATATTCTCAACTGTATCTTTTCATTGTTTTCTAATTAAAGTTTTCCCATGAATTAAAAAAAAGGTTTTCCTCCTATACTTGTAACTTGATATATTAGGAAAGGATTTGTCTAATATTAGGGCTAAAGCAGTTAATTGGGCCCAAGTGTTAAGAAGCACAATTTTTTATTCTAGACGGCCCATTGTAAGACCTAATGTTTAGTTTTATTGCCAAAGTTACAAAAAATAATAATAAAGATGAAATAAAATTATTTTACTGATCTATATATAAAATCAGATAGAAAAATAAATAATTGAAAATAATAAATTCTTATTCGTCAGCTGCTGTCTGAAGTCACATAAATTTACGAGGGGTAAACTTAACCACCCACATTTCAAAAAGTGACATCTAATATTAATTTTTGAAAGTTACTATATCTCAAATCCATTTTGCTATTTAAATATTTTTATTCAAAAAAATAATGTATGTTAACTATTTGCATGCAATAATTTTGTTTTTGTCAAGATTGTTGCAGGCTCAATTATTGAATATGGATCGATAACAGTTATGAGTGAAATTAAAATAAAAATCAAGAATTCGACAATTTGGTAGAGAAATTCAAGATTTCGACCAAGAACTCAAGGATGCCGATCGAGAATTTCACGATCCAATCGACCAAAATCATGGAATTCTTGATTGGAATCCTCAAATTCTTAACCAAAATCTTGAATTCTCGATCTAAATCATGGAATTTCTGATAATGGAATGTTGAATCAACTCATTGGATTGTCGCATGGATTATAGCTTAAACGAGGTTATTTCGTTTTTAGTGTGAGGTGGAAAAAATTTAAGCTATAATCCACACGAAAATCTAGCGACGTGATTCAACATTATATTGTCCGAATCTCTATATTGAAATATTTTTTAAAATCTCGTCAAAGTTGATCATATTTAAATGTATAAAATTAAGTTGAAGATATTTTTTAAAATGTTGTAAAAATTGAGAACACAAACTATACTTATTCATAAATTTAAATGTAGAAGCAAGTCTGGGCAGCTTCATTTGCAAAAAAAATGATGTATATTTGTTGAAAGAAATAAGCAAGTTCCTTTTCTTTATAAACAAAGAAATGGCATTTAGACCAAATATGCCTCCAAATCTACGGGAGGTTGATCCTAAAAGACTGCTCTTGGACGGGTTTCATAGCTCAACTTTTTTCAGAACATCTATACTCTGATTTGCATTCCTAGAGATATGTTCCTTATCAAGTTTTTCCTCTTGCATTCTCAGATCCCATAAAAGGTTTCCATCCAATTGGTTACTGTCCATCCATTCAAGAACTGTGAGTGAGTGTTTCCACCGTTATTCGTGGGGTGCGTCTTTCCCAAGCCATCCATTGGCATTTTTCCTCACGTAAGAGTCCTCCTATCGCCCCTTGATTCTGAGAGCTTCGAACACTCCTATCCACATTTAGTTTAACCCAGCCATGGTTTGTGAATAGTCTGGCCCTTGATCTGATTTTTTCAAGTTGAAGTTAGTTCATTCTTGACTTCGAACAACATCTTTTCAAAAGAATCTTGCGAACCTTCGATAACAAAACTATTTATAGTTTCCCATAAGCTCCACAAAGCTGCCAAGAACACCATAGGCCAAGGTGTTTGAGCCATAAATTCCATTTTGAAGTTCTCGTGAAGCAGATTACTCTTAAACCAAAACTCATATGGTATTTCCTTGAATTCTTTCAAGTTCATTGTATGTATGATCTCTTTCAAAAATTCTCAAGCCACCTTTTTTTTTATCAATTAATACAGAAATTTTAAAGGCTGCGTCATGGTGGACTCGAATCCGAGACCTTTGACCTCGGGCATTAACCACTCTACCACTAGGCCAACACACACACACAATAAGAAATGTAAACATCCTTTCAACCACTCGACCACATTAATATGTTTCTCAAGCCACCTTCTAGTACTTAACAATGTGCTTAACTAATTCACATGACGCAACTCAATGGGGGCATGAGGAGTTATTTATAACTTGACGTCGTATTAGGAGTTGGTTCATTGCAAACCTTTCTTCTATAGCTAGCCAAAGTAAGTGCTTTAATTTGTTGCTCACTTTCAATATCCATATCCAAATATGCAGCTTCATTTGCAAAAAGAATGATAGTCCCTCTCCTATTCACAAAAAATGTTATTTAATTTTATTTTGATTCGTCCATAAAATAGAACATGACTATCACATAAACTCCATAATTTATACTCACAATCTATCCATTTATTTTAAAAAATAAACCATAATCTACCTTCTCCATTCATATAATATATATTCAATTTGAGCCCTCTTTTCCATTTATTTTATACTTATTATTATATGTATTAAAATTTGTGCTATCAAAATAAATGAACTATTTTCATGGATAGAATTATAGTCATAGAGTGAGTAGATTATTTTTTTAAAAAGAAATAATGAACTCCGGTATTAATATTTTCCAAATACAGTACTACGATGGCAACTTATATACCCAACTATCAAAATTAACTACACCCTATATCCAACCTAAAATTAACTACACCCCATACCCAAACATATTAAAATTATATTTTTATCAAACAACAAACAAAATTACAATGACGCTTCTTCTCACGTGTGAATCGATTCTCTTTTTTTCGTGCATTGACAACTCATTTTTTTCTCGTGCATCGACAACTCATATTAAGTTAAAACAACAACAAAATAACGATGATTTCAGTTTCTTCTTCCAAAATTTGAAACACTTCTTCTTCTTCGCAAATTTCTCCAAAAATTTGAAACACTCTCGCCATTTCAGATTTAGATTTCACATTTCAAAATTTCTTGCAAGCCATTTCAGATTTAGATTTCACATTTCAAAATTTCTTGCAATTTTCTTCACGCCTTCCATTCCCATTCCCGTGAATTTCCATTCTCAATCCCATTCCCATTCCCATTCGCAATATTGTAGAATTTCCATTCACACATTCCCGTCGAAATCTTGAAGAACAAGAGGTAATTCTCGCATTTTAGGCCAAAATATCCTCAAAAATTGAAGTTTTCGGTCGAGAATTCGTTGTTTCCCGTCGACCGGAGACAACGAATTTCGATCGAAATTCAATTGTCGATCGAACAACAAATTAATTCAATTTCTTGAATTAATTTGTTGTTCCGCCGACCAATTGAAGTTTCCGATCGAAGGCGCCTCCGGTCGACAAGCCTTCCTCGATCGAAACTTCAATTGGTCGACCGGAACAACAAATCTCCGATCGAAACAACAAATTATTCAATTTCTTGAATTAATTTGTTGTTTCACGACCAATTGAAGTTTCCGGTCGAGGAAGGCGTGCTCTCCTGTCGACAAGCCTTCCTCGACCGAAACTTCAATTGGTCGACCGAAACAACAAATCTCGATCGAAACAACAAATTATTCAATTTCTTGAATTAATTTGTTGTTTCGTCGACAATTGAAGTTTCCGGTCGAGGAAGCTTCTCCATCGACCGAAACATTGATTTTTCTAATTTACGATATCAATTTAATTTTAATTTAATTTTCTAATAATTAGTTATTAATTGAATTTTGTAATAATGCAGAACCATATTTTACAATTATTTTCAAGGAACGAGTGACAATATGTCGGACTTACGGTATGTTTTCGTGTATATTATTTTGAAACATAGTTATGCGATCGTATGTATATTTTGTAATCGAGATATTTTTCCAGCTTATAGTATGTATATTTTGGATAAATGATGTATATTTTGGATAAATGTTGCTAAATGTGATTGAATATGAGTAGTTAATATTTCGAACGATTGAATATATATGACTAGTTAATACCGATACGGCTTGAATAATCGATGAATAAATAGTGTTTATGGTTTGTATGTTTTCGATTGAACGAGATATTTGTTTTGGCTTGAATAATATTTCAACGATTGAATATGAGTAGTTAATACCGATATAGCTTGAATAATGTGATTGAATAAATAGTGTTTATGACTCAGATGTTTTCGATTGAATGAGATATTTGTTTGGCTTGAATAATGTGATGAATATGTAAAATCATTCAAATTTTAACTTGGATTAGCATTGAATTGTTGTATGTTGTGTAATATGTGGTATTGATATAATTGTAGGTTCTGTTTTCTTGAGGCCTACCACGATAAATGTGGTGGCGGATGTAAAGACTTATTATAGACCGATTATTTTAAGTATATTAAGAATGTCTTGCTAGATAAGGCATGCAAGAGTTGGTAGATATGTTTAGGGGTTGCTTTGGTCATCCGATTGATTGGACTCCCTGCCTAAGTCTAGTTTATTTGCACCATTTAGTCTCCCGCCGATAGAGCCTACGATCCGGAGATGTATTTTTCATCAATGGAAGATATATATGTTTTCCATTAAAGATTATGCTCTAGTCACCGCCTTCAATTTGGGTCATCATCATTTGATCCCACACTAGACTACGACTTGAGCGACGCTGAGGTCTATAGCTTTTTATGGGGCACACAGATTACATTACGTAATCTAGTAGATAGATTTTGTAGTAGTGATTTTAGTGATGATGTAGATCTTCGTCACTATTTACGTGTGGCCCACGTTATTACCCTCTATGGGTTCGTATTGGATACGATACGGGAAGATAATAGCTGATTGGGTTTGGGCATTGGTTGACGATCCGAGGCGTTTTGCCGATTTCCGTGGGCCTACAGCTACCGTGATATTGAGATATTATACGACGCAGTTGTCAACCTAATGCTCAATACCACTTTTACGGACCGCCCGGGCACTATATGCTTGGTCACCGAGATCATACCAGCTTGGGAAGTATAGTGGACGACATCAATCCCACAACAGATCCGAGAGTGTTGAGGTGGAAGTTCAAGAGTAGCTCTCACCCGCCTTTTACGTACCACTTTTGAGCAAGAGGTATGAATTTTATTATAATTTTAAATCATGTATGAGGTATTGTATTTATTAGAATATTAAATAACATCTTTCAATTTATTGTAGGTCGGTTATCATCTCACATCCATCGAGCCGGACTCATTCGAGGTTAGCACCGCCATCGGGTGTCTGCCTCACACCCTCTCCACCGGTGTGACTTTTGTTATACCGTCAAATCCTTTGAGGAGGGACTACAATTCCTTCTCGTCGTGGTGTCTCATCCACCGGAGGTGGATGAGCCTCGACGAGACGCCGAGTTCCGGCGGAGGCTCCACGCTTGTTGAGGATCCCGATCTTCGTGGTCTCCATCGAGCAGCCTCGAGCCTTCACCTTCGATACCCGCCCGAGGACATCGCCGGTTGGGTTCGCTGAGGTTCCGTTGTTGATGAGCCGCAGCGCCATATATGGATAGCCGTCCATCCGCTGAGAGACGGATACGGAAGATGCACTGTGGAGGCAGCTTCATCGAGCAAGTGGTGGTCGCACCTGTATGCCTTAGTTCCGCCGATCGTCGTTGGATTCGTGAATCTATCCGGAATCTGTCCGGAGGGAGGACAGAAAAAGGCGACGATCGAGAGGTCTATCAAGACAAATTTATTCCAAAGATAAAGAAGTGGTTTGAAAACCTCTTAGAGAAGAGTCGATGTGGTTGCACACATAGGGACGATACGGCCCACATGCACTCATGTCCCACGCCATCCGACGACGACGACGAGAGGTGAAGATCGAGACCACATCACCGCCCACCCGTATGTCCCTCGAGGCGGTGGACATATTGAGCCTACCGAGGCAAAGACCGCATCACCAGTGATACCCTCCCCGCTACTCTCACTGATCCATGGTACCGCCCCGAACTACATCTCATCATTCCATGACGGGATGGACCTATTTAGTGATCCGACGCCCAGACGCCGTGAGGCGACTTTCGAGCCCGCGCAGCAGCAGCTGGAGGAAATGTAACTATTAAGTCTCATATTCGCGCTTATAATATTTCATTATATTTGTTATGTTTTTCATTTTCTAAATTAAATGTTTGTAGTTCGGGATCCGGAGAGGTGAACGGGCACGAGACCTTCTACAGAATGAGGTCACCATACGTGAATAGCCCGATGCCACGCCCATTATCCGATGATACATTAGTAAATTACCCGTTTCTTGAACACAAATAAGGCAATGGTGGTTGTTCGGTATCGATCGACAAGTCCAGTTGCATTTTTCGTGAATATCGAAATGCCGAGAGGCGCTTTGATGTTCGGCACGCTTTTATACAATATGTTTCGCTTTTTTAAGTACATCTACTTATATTGATATGTATCCCTAAAATAATTTTGCGGTCGTCGATCTATTCATGGTGTATTTGAGGATGAGACTCGATGCCGGATCGACTTATTGGATGGGGTGGATTATCAAAACACAATCATCCTTGATACTAGTTTTTCGTAAGTCTTTAATACAATCAATATATAGTATATATATGTAGTATCTCTAATTAATTAATTTTCAATGTTGAATAGATGTTTTGCAAAATTCATGGTCCGAGGTACACGCAATCCTTGCGCCCTACATTCAAGACCCGCGTGAGGCACCATTGATCATGACCCCGAGAGCATTGCTTTACATGGCAGCCACCAACGCATTGGATAGCAGCTTGTCCTCGGCATGGCGGGTTATACATCATGGTTACGCCACGCAGTAACCTTATTTAATACAATAAATATTAATTTATCTAAATGGTTACGTGTCCTTGTTTATTTTATCTAAATATTAATTTTATAGATCATTATCCTCGCGCCATCGAGCGGCGTTTCGTGATAGTACGCGTGGATATGCACTCGTCATCAAGCGTCGTTTGACTCGCGATTTGGAGGATGGACCAGATCAAGTGGATGCGAGGATGATGGACTTCGTGTGCCCGACTAGATTATTGCGGCCGCTTTCTTCTCTTCACTAGATGGTTCGAGGCTAACTCCCACCGATACCACCATGGAATAATGATGCGGTTATTACACGAGCCGCTTCTTCGAGGTATTTGACCAGAAGACGATTTCATTTGATGGTCCATTTGCATGATCGTGGAACGCCTTATTTCGGTTCACCGAGCATCGAATGGGGTATGTCTAATGTTGTAGCATATAGACATAAAGTAGGTGGAATATATATGAGATATGTGATCCATATAAAAGTTCGGGAGGAAGAGAAGAAGAAGAGGAAGAGGTTGAAATTAGCATGTACTTGATATTGGTATGTATTTGTATATTGATATGTATTGGTATATTGGATGCAAATGGATGTTCATATTATTTATCGAATATTTGATTATACGATAGTTATTAATCCTCGTGACAACAACTTAGTATTTAACTCAAGCTAAGATCGTTGAATGAATTTGTGTCTGTTTTGAAGAATCATAGCTCAATGAAATAAGTATTACATAACTCCGTAAAATGAAACAGACGTTATTCGAACAAACAAACAAACTCGTGAAGATCAAAGTTTTCACCGCTATTCAAACAAACAAACAAACTTCATCGCCAAGCTTCTTCTTTTCTTTTTTTTGATAAAAGATTAATGTTTTAGTTAGTGAGATATATATGTGTTACGACGGATTGTTGATGTTTAGCGACGGATTTTTCCGTCATTGTCGCATGTTTTTTCTAGTGTCAATTCAATTCAATTCAATTTGATTAAGTTAAAATAATAATAATGTTAATAATATCTTTACATGAATGTTTTCTTTCATTACAATGTCACTGCCTCGGATAAGTAAGGACACTTCCGACGCGTATGAGATTCATTACCACACAAGCTACATGTCCGTAGTGCACGACTTCTACTACTCGATCCCACTCGCTGGATGACGATATCGACCCACTTTCGGCGCCCACCGACGGACTCTATTAGGAGGCATAACCGTAATTCCAAAGAACATTCGGAGGAATACCAAGTAGATGTGGTGAACAGATTGATCCGATACGAGTATGCTTCGCTAGCTTTGCAGAATGGTAGTACTCCCACATAGTTAGATATATGGTGACCTTTATGACTAAAAATTTATATAATCAATTATATGTAAGTGAAATCAATTTGATCAAAAAATTAACATAATTAAACTTAAATTGCATCATATAGTCAGCAACAAGATGAGAACACGGTATCATATCCATGTCCCACTCCAAACACGCACACGATTGCGTATTGAGATCGACTCAATGTTTTGCTTCCGTGCTCGACTTTGAAAGTGGAGTCCACGAGGCACTACATCGATCTCGCGTGATAGTTCCATTGATACCATCATCTTACGCGCTGCTTCGTGGGTCAATTCACCGCGCTCTTTGCCGCTTCATGTCTCTCATCGAACCATTTTTTCAGAATGTGACGGATTGCCTCAATCATTGAGCAAATTGGCAATCGCTCAGCCCACAATATTCGAGAATTGAATGATTCGCAATGTTCGATGTCATAAAACCGTAGCGCCTAACGGGCACCGTGATTTAGCCCACTGCACTCCAACCTCCACCAACTTGGTATATGCGCCACTACCATCGGCCTTCACGAGACTTTAACATAGCCATCGCTTTTCAAAGTGTGCATCTTGCACGCATAAGCGGCTTTCAAATAACTTTATGGATGGTTGCCCAAACGGGTGATTTTTTCAGCAGATGGTAGTAGCATAATCCGTGTGTTGCATCGTGGTAGACACACTTGACCGCGCTCATTATACCGACACGGGCATCTCAAACAATCAACATCTCGGATTTGATCCATAAGCGACTTGTAGTCGAGACGAAACCAAGTCCATGAGACATCATTCTCGATCGGACCAATTCCATAAGCTAATGGAAAACTTGCTCGCTGTCGCCCTTTGTCACGCAACGAATAATACGCCTTTATTCATGCCCCCTTCGCGCGCATCGTCGACTACAATCACGGGCCGGAGGCACAATGTGTACGCCAACTGCATGAACCGAGGGCGACAAAGAGGTGACGGAACCGACCATCCGATCCAATATCCAAGTCACCATCGAACCGGATTGCTCATCCGTAACATATGCAGATAACTCGGTAGTAGCCGAAATGATTCTTCATGTCCACCGATATCATCTCGATCGCCCTATTACGGCTCGCATTGCTACATCGTATGTAACGTGTACACCGTACTCGCCGCAAATCGCCCATAATGGACCTCGGCTTTAGCACTTCACCGCCTTCGCGTATTTTTCGTGATATGTATGCCGCAATTACACGGGCATTAACCTTCCTTACTCCGATATTCACTAGTTTCGTGCGCAAGTATGTATAGCATCAAACTTGCGGACAAACCAAAATCCACCTGTCGCGATGCACGTAGTAGAAAAGGACACCGATTATGATATCGACATTTGAATGTAATCCTCGAATTATCGGATCGAGGAATAACAAATTCTACTCGACGCTCCAAATGCCATAGCCCCACGGATATCTTCGCTCACCCTTGTTGTCGAAGATGGAACCTTCGCCACTCATCGGGTGTGGAACCGAGTCCGAGGACGAGCAAAGAGATTAATCAAGCATCATGAGGAATAACAGGACTAGCCGTTGCTCATCTCCTCAACTTCTTCTCGCTCTAGCCTCCTACGTGTTTCTTGCGTGTTACTCGCATAATCGTAGATGAAGCTTCCCGAATCCACCCTCTCGACGGATCCATGCGCCAAACTCTACAAATGAGCCATAGCTCACCAAAGCGCACTCGCGATCTTCTTCCTCTTCATCCGACTGCTTCATCTTCTTCTTCAACGTAGTCGCCGCCATCGCCGCCCTCAACAAGTGTATCACCGTGTGGTTGCAAGATATGTCGGGAAATGTAATTCGGATGGATCCATGTGTTGCGGCATATATTGAGATGTATCAAGATCAAACCAATCGATGATGTAAATTGTTGTGTCAACGACGATCGAACGATATGTTTTGGGAAGTGTAGTCATATGTTGACGAGGATGGTATCACAAACGAAGGTCTATATAGTTCTTGCTCCGATTGGGACGTGTCGGCATCGTGAGTCACATAGACCGCTGGGCATCATGAGCCAATCGAAAAGTTGATCATCATTACTCAAAAGTAATTTGATAATTCTACCACCCGAGATCTCGATAGATAATGCGGTTGGTAGGTTGTACTCAACGAATTTCCCAACATAATTTCATTAATCATCTCTATGAACTCCCACAAAATTACATTGTCCATTCGAACAAAGGCATTTGATCGATACCGCCAATGTAACATAAAGAAGGATCCCACCGCCTCCATATCGAACAATAATGCTCTTCCATCCCGACATCTATAACAAATACAAGATTACATTAATGTAAATATATACGCCTTAATATGATTTTTCTAATGTACAAAACAAATATACATTCTAATCAAATATACAAATAAGAAAAAATAGCAATCTAATTAAATAAATAAAGTATCTAATAAACGAATTATGTCGGCACTTATCTAAACGAATTATCCAATAATTATATCCAATTATCTAAACGAATTATGCAATAATTATAAATAGCGTAAACAATCGAATTATCTAAACAAATAAGCAAAACAAATGTAAACAAAATTAACAATAATTAATGTAAACAAAATTAACAATAATTAATCTAAACAAATTTAACAATAATAAATCTAAATAAAACTAACAATAAGAAATCTAATATCATAAACAACAATAATTCAAGATTATCCTAATTGATTTCATTTAAAATTAATTTCGTGGATTATCCTAATTGATTTCATTTAAAATTAAAACAACAAATAATTCAAGATTATCCTAATTGATTTCATTTAAAATTAATTTCGTGGATTATCCTAATTGATTTCATTTAAAATTAAAATTAAGGAATTGGTCTAACGGAGAAGGGATTTTTAACTTAATTTAATTAAAGTATGAATTAATTAGTTATTTACATTATAATTAATTACTATATTCATCCTAATTGAAAACTTAAGATAAGTACACTAAAATTATCCTAATTGAAAAGACTTATATGATAAGTTCATTTAATATTAATTTCTAAAACTAAAAATCTATCTCCTGTCGAACACATTGATGTCTCCTACGATATTTCCTTGTTTTCAATCGACCGAGACATCAATTAATAACTAATTAATAATTAGTATTAAATTCAATTGACAATTCAAGATTTATCGACCGGATACATCAATTAATAACTAATTAATAATTAGTATTAAATTCAATTGACAATTCAAGATTCCTACGACCGAATCATGATTAAATAAGTTGTTTTATTATAATTCTTCTTTCCCGATCGAATCAATCAAAAATAATTTAAACGTAAAATCCATCTCTCCGTCGATGATTCCATGATTCCGATCGACCGAATCATGGTATCATCGACCGAGAGATGGATTTTACATTTAAATTATTTTTTTTGTAAAAACCATGATTAAATGATTTAACTATTATATATACGAATTATGCAATTAATTTAATTATGCTATTATACCGATCGGAATCAATCAAAAATAATTTAAACGAAAATCCATCTCTCCGGTCGATGATTCCATGATTCCTACGACCGAATCATGGTATCATCGACCGAGAGATGGATTTTACATTTAAATTATTTTTTTTGTAAAAACCATGATTAAATGATTTAACTATTATATATACTGAATTATGCAATTAATTTAATTATGCTATTATAAAACATCTAATTTCACCTAAACGAATTATATCCAATTATATATACTAATTATGCAATAATTATCTAAACGAATTCTATCCAATTATGTATACTAATTATGCAATAAATTCAAAACACTAAACTAATTATCCAATTAATTTAATTATCCAATTAATTTAATTATGTAGATGAATTATATAAATTATGCAATAAATTCAAAACACTAAACTAATTATCCAATTAATTTAATTATCTAAACGCAATAATTTATCCATACCAATAAACAATAATAAATCTAAACTAAATTAACAATAATAAATCTAAACACAAATTAATATCATAAACAACAATAAATTCAAAACATGTGTCTAAAATAAATAAAATTTGAATAACTTACTTGTTGAGACATAGTCGCTTGTTCGGATTGAAGAAATAAATTTGAAAATTTTGAATATAAAATCGAAATGAACGAACGAAAATTAGAGAGCAAGAGCAAGAGCAATTGGTTGGATTTGTATTTGTTACGATCGATTGTATAAATAGGAGAGAATTGGTTCAATTATTGGTGGTCAAATCTTTGTTCAAAGAATTTTCCGCAATTTTCAAAGATTTATTTGTCTTCTTCAATTTTTCGCAATTTTAATGTAAGCTTTTACTTTTCGTAGTACTATTTTGTATAAGATTAATTAATATCGTAAATATTAAGGATAATTTCATTATTAAATATTTCAAAATTAATAAGTTGTGAGTTGTGTAAGTGGATGAAAAGAAATTAATATTTTATTAAAAGATTGGGTTAAATTAGATTGAATATAAATATTAATTTAAATATCATACATTCAATTTAAATTAATTAGTATTAAATTAATTTGATATATCTTGTTTCCTCGAAAAATGGTGATTCCTACGACCTTTTATGTTTCCTACGACCGGATACATGAATAAATAATTTGTATTAATTTCATCGCAAAATTGAAGTTTTGTCGATAATTCCTCTCTCCCACGACCATTTTTATGTTTCCTACGACGGAGATAGGAATTAATTAAAATTGTTATTTTCATTTTAAAATTCAAATTCGGTCGATGAAATCCAAAATTCGGTCGATGATTCCTTGATTCCTACGACCGGAAACAAGGAATTGTCGAATCGAATTTTGGATTTTTTTGTTAATTAATTTTTGATTCATTTATGTTTTTTTATTTAAAAAACATGATTCATTATTTAATTATTTTTTCTCACACTTTTAACATGATTAAGTGATATATAAAAACATGATTCGTAATATATAAAGTAATTTAACATAATAATATCGAATACATCGAAAATAATTTCGCAATCATTTATCGATTCACGTGTTTGTTATGTTTTGAGTCGATGTGAAATATGTCAATTTCACATCAAGACCGCACAAAGACTCAATAGATATATATTAAAAATGATAGTTTAATTTGTAAAATTATATACAGCTACATATTTTTTTCAAAAATTTGTACTCCTTATACTTAATTTTTTAATTTGTTACACTATATGACAAAATTTGAAAAATAGATTAATTTTTTTATTTTCGATCGATTAATGTTTGTTTTCGGTTAATAGAAGAGAATATTTTCTCGATTAAAAAATAGATATTAGTCGATCGAAAACAAGAAAAATTAATCTACTTTTTCAATTCATCCACATATTTCATAGTTTCTGGTCGACTAATATCAATTTTCAATCGATCGGAAAGAAGACTTCTTGATCGGAAACAAACATTAGTAGACAGGAAACAAGGAGATTAGTCTATTTTTTCAATTTATCCACACATTTCCTTGTTTTCGATCAACTAGTGTTTGTTTTCGATCGAGAAATTTTTCTCTCCGGTTGATCGAAAACAAGGAAATTAATTTTATTTTAATGTAATTGATATAGGATGTAGAAAATTTTGAAAAAGATTATAGGTGAATATATTTTAATAAAAATGATTAATTATGTTTGGGCCCTTTTAATTTCATGGTGTAAGACTTATGTATCTTATCTTTATTTAAGGATTATAGTAAAAGATTCTCCAATCATCCTAAAAATATTGACTTATCTTTTTAATCATACTATTATGGACAAGAGAATAAATTTTACACATAAAAACATTTTAAATTTTGTAAATCATATTATTTTATTTAAAAACATAATTTTTCTTAATTTACATATCCAAAAATTTGAACCAATACTATTAAGCAAAAGACGTAGTATATATGTATTTCTTAAATATGATTCTAATAAAAATACTTTCTCCGTCTCATTTGAAATATCCAGTTCTTTTGAGTATAGATATTTATGAGAAAATTATATAGTAGTTAAATAGATAAGTATAGACTTTTTGAATGAATAATTGTTTTGTAAAACGAAATAAGTCATTTATAATAAGATATTTTAAAAAGAAAAATATGATATTTTAAATGAAATTATTTAACGATTTGTTAGTTTTCTTAATGTCAGTCAATCCTATGATCTGCCGTATGTAAAAAAAATTATATGAACGAAATAATTGAGCTACTTGTAATATATTTACAACTACTTCCAGTGTCTCTCTCTCTCCCCTTTAAGTTTGTGGACTTTGACTTGATAAACGTGAAGTAATATTGAAGGGGATTGTTAAAAAAAATGTTGGGAGTGTGAATGGACATACACCAAAATAAGTGGTGGGGGATGCTTCAGACTTTAATTAATTGGTCGAAATATAAATACAAATGCCGGCCAGGCTAGGGCCCACCACAGCAAACTACAACTCTGTCACCCCCAACTAAAACGAGCTAAACTCACAAACTATTTCTTTGACAAACGATATATTCCCTCTTGCATCATTTTCGTACACGACATATGTTATGATTTTTAATAAATTATAATAAATAACAAAAATAATAAATTAATGGATAAAGAAATTAAAATATATATCATAAGAATAATAAAAAATATATTAATATATAATAAGTATAAAAAGATATATTACGGAGTGTATTTTTACAAATAAGTGGATAGATTTAGGGTAAAAATATAAAATTAGCATTTCTAAAAAAGGAAAATAAATAATTTTTATGGATCAAAATAAAATTAAATGATCAAATATGTAGACGGATTGAGTATTTTGAATAACTTATAAATTTTAAAAACCATGTGACAATAAAAATATTAATTTTATATTTATCCAGAAAATGATTTGTGATATTCTTAAATGATAAATTTATAAATAAGATGAAAATATATATTGGAGTAAAGACTAGATAAAAAAAGTAGGGCTTCCAAGAATACTTGAAAAATATTTGGAATTGTCTGCAGAGAGTATTTAATGAAAAGAAATAAGAATATAATAGTTCGGTAGAATTCTAGAAGAAGTACAATTATTTGAGATGAATAATAAAAAAATGTGTGTCCATACTTCTTCCGCGCTATTCTTATGCGATAAACCAATATTATAAAATTGAAAATAGACTGTGAAGGTTTAATGAAGTTGATTTTGAAAGATATTATGCTAACTAACTTACAATGGTGTAGATTCGTACATCTATATAGCAAGGGGTTTGGCCTAATTTTTGTAGATTTGATTTGATGAAGCACATCCGTCCATACAACTCCAACATCTATATAATATGTCTATGTGAAAATTAACATGCTCACATCAATAAAAATATAACACTTGATCAACCTTATTTTGTTAATGTGAAATTTGACCAGCACAAATTAAAAAAATGAAATAATAGATCGATCACTTCCGAATAATAGTAAGACAAAGTTTAATGTAAAGATGTCAATATAATATAAATTATATTGGCATCTTTGATTAAAATTCTATTTAGGAATCACACCTTAATTACAATATAAATTATGATATACGTACATTCTCTTATTAGGACGTTCTCATAAAAGACTATTATCTATAATCTTAATATATCATTTTTTCCTTAAAAGCAAACATAACCTTAACAATAGAACAAATTTAGATACTAAATCATTATAATATTCACCATCTAACAACAGGTAAATGAAAAAGGGATATGCAATTAATTAAGTAGCTACGAATCTCTCAAACAAGACGCCGTTTGTCCAAGCATAGAAAATCACCCACACCACAGATCAGGCCTTTCCAAGCTGTAGCAACCCATTATATAATCACCGTTTAATAACAAAAAGAAGAAGTTGCAGCACAAATAAACAAATCAATTTAATCAAAAAGCCGCCCACGTAGCTGGATATACTTAAATCAATCCTGCCTCCCTCCATATAAATATAAACATTGGAATATACTAAAAGACTACATTTATTCATGAATTTTTTATGATACTCCCCATTAAAACACAAAACATAGGTAAATAAGAAAAAATAAATGTTATCTCAATTCGTTTGCAATCCAGATAGTTGCATCAATTTAAGATTGTATAAAATCATCATGCTACTTTTTGCCACATAACAAAATTTAAGTGGTATATTAAATGTTTAGTTAGATATAAGTATTATAGATGATTAATCTTTATGAATATATATATATATATATATATATATATATATATATATATATAACATTATATATTCTTTTTCTAGAAATAGAGTCTAATATTGTTAGAGTTTGACATAAAATTCAAATTCTTTCTTCTTTCATAGATTAATTTTCGAGATTTTTTTTCAATTTCTATAATTTCCTTTCGTTATAGACAATAGATATATATAAATAAAGCAAAAATAAAATTAATTTATATTAAGTTGGTGTCATTGATGGAGTATAAAAATAATAATATTAGATTGAATTACAGATTATATAAATAGATGAAAGTATTCATTTATTATCTTCATTTACTTTATATTTATTATAATTTATTAAAATATATATCAGAAAAATCATTTTTTTCAATAAACTGATGAAGTAAAAGATTATTAATACCCTCAAAACACTCCTTATGTGGTGTGTGTGTAAAGAACCCAAAACATTTTTTATCGTACTATAGAAGATAACAACGCAATCCATTAATATTAACCTTAACTAGAAAAAGTCTAGGAAGAAGAGTGGATTACAATAATAAAAATTAAACAAAAAGGTGGGTGGAGGCGCCGCTGAGCTGCGCCGTACAAAAGGTGTAGGGCAAACGTCATCATGGGGGCGGGCGAATTGTTTGGTCTCAGTCACATGACAAATGCCTTACGCTCCGAAGCCGCGACACGTCTTATCAGGCGGCGGCTCCTGCCTGCCCCCTCCAATCCCCCGCCCCTCCCCACACACACTCTCTCTATTTTTGTAATTCTAGTTTTATTATTTTTTAATATTATTTAAAGTGTTTTATTTCTTTTAGAATGTAGATATTAAAAAATTATAAAATAATTAAAATAATAATAACTATATTTTTTGAAAGAATAATTATTTATTAAAATAAAATGAAATATTTTTTAAAAGAAATATATTAAATAAGACGGAGAAAATATTATTTTGGTGTAGCTTCTCTCTAGCCATTTTGTTACCAGCGGTTTGAGACACTGGGTGGGCCATGGTTGCTATGTTTTGACCGGTCACCCACACTATAATTGTCAGCCATACCTACACAACTTACTTGTCCTTTTGTTATTTCACTGTACTACTAATGTGGACAATATAATGCTGCTGCCATATCTTACTACCAATTAATACTTTTCCCAAGTAATTTCACATAATAAATGAACAAAATAAAATAAGGCCAGATTGTATTTATTATTTTTTCTGAATTAATGAATCAACGTGATTTAGATATCATATCATTTTTATGACACCATCAAAGATGATGGAGGCAAAACTAGGCCTTTCTAGTAATTAGTTATTTTGATCTAGGCATTGCGCGCATATGTGGGAATATGGATGTCAATATGTTTGTTTTATCCGAATCATAATCAATAAATAAGTAATAGTTATGGTTCAAACCGATCCATTAGACACTGAATTATGATCGGACCCGTACCATCAACTATGGATCTTAAGCGATCTGGATCTGAGCGAGTCTGCAACCAAAATCAGATCAGAACCGGACAAGAATCAAAATTGGAATCGAAATCGTTGTCTTATAATTTAATGTGTTATGAGTTATTTTGAATCGATATGGATAAAACTAGCTCATTGACAAGTCTATTTAAATTTAGGCTTGTCAATAGACGGGTTTTACTCATATCAGAATCAATAAATAAGTATTGGTTCTGGTTCTGGAATCAGAATCAAATCCCGGACCGGTCGGACCATCAAACTATGGATCTAAACGGTCCGAATCTAAAGCAGATTTGGAACCAGAACCAAAACTGCTGCTTTAAAATTTAATTGGTTTTGAACGATTCCGGATCGGTTCGGATAAAACTCACTCATTAATATCCCCATACGAGAATAACCTTATATCACTATTTGAATCAACATATCTTCTATGTTCGATTAAAATTAAGTAGATTTCAGTAGCATTTCAAAACAAATACTTTAAAGTATATGATGTGGATTAAGTCATGCCAAAATTTTATTTTGTCAAATCCAATTCACATAAAATGGAATATATGGTCGAGAAACCCATGAATACATGAATAAGATCTGATCCACATAAATGAACACAATCCTTTTATTTGGTAAGTTTTTGACATCATATCTATAGGTCATAACTGAGGAGGTTTATTTGCTCCTTGAAGATTATAAATCAAATTTGGTGGCTATCACGCGCATCTTTGTTTACAGTAATATCTACATTTTATATGATTGATCTTTATACACTCATTTTCTAACTATGTTTTGAAATATTCTTTTGCAAGCTTAAATTTAGAGGGTGTTTGGCTGAGCTTATAAGCTCCCCAAAACAGCCTATAAGCTGTTTTTCAAGCTTGAAGCTTATAAGCTCAACCAAACACCCTCTTAATTTCTAGATTGATAATTGTTTGATACATTCACTTGGGTTGATTCCATGGTGAGGGGGTGCAATGCACATCCCCTCACTAGTATTAAAATATTAGTGAGGGGATGTGCATTGCACCCCTTCACCATGGAATCAACCACTTCACTTGTGTGACCATATCAATCAATCCAAATAAAAATGATGGCTGATCAAAAATTCATTCCCCGCCCTCAATCAAATAGTTGTCGAAGAGAGAAATGCCTTGTTGTTGTTGCCAATTTGGAGCAAAATCTAGTCACAGGTAAGTTTGTCGAGCAATTTGTCTTATATGGATAATTGATGCAATTTGAAGAATTCAGTTCGCCTGTTTAGCATCATCTTTTGTTATTATATATATCCTAAAATATAATAATACTTTGAAAAACATACATACAAAATATTATTTTATATCACAATGTTTTTTTTGTTTACAATTATATTGCAATGTATGCAGAATTATAAATTAATACATATACTATAATTGTTGTTAATAATTTTATATATTATAAGACTTTCGAGGATTGACGTTTCGAACCAGCACTCACAAACGACTATTTTTGCAATATTTTTCTTATTTTATCTTTTTTGACGTGTTCACATGCGTATTTTATGACATGTTGAATTCGCATTCAACCGTAGAAAACAAAATAATACGGTAGAATTATACATAACACTTGCAATAATTTCGCATACTTAACGGATATAATGATGAAAATGTTCCAAAATAAAAATATATATATACAACGATATTTTTAAAAATTAAATACAGATAAGGGACATAATGAACTAACAACTTACATGTGGAAAGGGTCTAAAAATAATAAATCCTGAAATTCACTCCAGGCCTATTTATTATCTGTTAAACCTGCACGTGGTGCTGATAAAATCCTATCAAAACTATGTTGTTAAATGGATTTTTTGTTCACATATTTGAATCCAGTAAAATAACGATTACGGATTTTACAAATTTAAAAAAGTAAAATAAAATCCGATAATATTCGCTAACAGCTAATGTGAAATATACAATATTATACAAACCCATCTTGGTGGCGCTCTGAACCGCACGCGCCTTTAAAAGAGAGAGAGAGAGATTTATTGCGTGTGGAATACCAATTATTTTCAAAGGGACGACATTTTTTGGATTAAAAGAAATAAAATGATCAAACGGCGAAGGCGCACGCCAAGAGATGGTCCCGCTCCGCACAAGATAACTCGCTGTTTGTTTATTTAAGCGATACGTGCCGTCCAGCCGACGATTACGGGAGACTCAGGTGGGTCCGCCCCCGCCCCAAACCATTCCCAAAAAATAAAAATAAAAATAAAAATTCACCCACACAAACACGCAGTGCCACAGCACATAAACTCCCCTCTTTTCCACAAACCTCCAAGTTCCCTGCGTCACTCCCCTTCTCCCTCTCTCTCTCTCTCTACCTATCTCTGCATTTTCATTCTTCTCTTCTCCGCCATGGCGTCGACGCGCGAGGGCCACTACAGAGGCGTGAGGAAGCGCCCATGGGGCCGCTACGCCGCCGAAATCCGCGACCCATGGAAGAAGACACGTGTCTGGCTCGGCACGTTCGACACCCCGAGGAGGCCGCCCTTGCCTACGACGGCGCCGCCCGGTCCCTCCGAGGCGCCAAGGCCAAGACCAACTTCCCAGCGCCGCCATCGGGGCTCCAGCTTGATCTTAATCTGCCGTCTGATCATCGCTGGATCGCGCCGGTGGGAAGGCTCATGATCAACGAGTTCCTCCACACCAGCGTGCTCAAGGACGTCGCCGCGGCTGCGCAGGGCAATGGCGGCCAGGTGGTGGCCTCCGCCGTCGTGCCGGAGGCCGACGGCGACACTCCGGCAAAGTTCTTCGGGATCGTGAGGCGCGGCCTGCCGATAGACTTGAACGAGCCGCCGCCGCTGTGGCTGTAGTGGCGCATTCGTATTTTGCGGCGCTAGGTAGCAATTTCCCTCGTTTTTTTCCGGCACCTGAGATTTTCTGAGCATCGTCGGAGAAATCATGTTTATGATGGGATTCGGATGAAATATCTTAATCGTCTGTATATATTCTGCGCTCTTTGTGAGGCGGGCTCATCATGAGATTCAGACCGGATTTTCGCCCTTAATTTAAGTTTTTGATCCGTGCATGTCGTTAGGATTTATTTTTGCGTTTAATTTTTTGTTAATATCGTATTTAATTATGTTTGTAGTAGCATAGAGCATTTGTGGGCACGCGCCGACATGAGTTTACTTGGTCGTATGGGAATAATATTCACTGTGAGGGGGAAAGCAAGCGTGTGGTCATAAAATGTAAAAGAATGTACATTTTATAACTATTAATGATGTAATAATGGGAAATTCTCTTGACAGGATAATTATTATTTCTTTTCTGATGTTTCATTTCTTTTCAATATAATTATTTAAAAAAAAGAGTATAATATGATTAAAATAATAATAAATAGATAGATTCTATAATTTTTAAAAAGAAAATTGATCATCTTGATTCTTACATATAATAACTCAAAAAAGAATATATGTTATTTTGGATTGGATTAAATAATTCAAAAATAAGAACGAGTGAATGAGTGATACAAGGTTGTGGCCAAGTGTGAGAGGCATACGATTTGTTTGAAAAAAACAGTATATTCATTGAGGTTGGATTCCTTGGACGGATTAGGTTAGATTCACGTGGTTTTCATGTCTCGATTTGACCCTTCAGTTGCCTGCCTTATTAAAAAAAAATCAATTTTTATTGTTTTCTGCTTTTTATGTCATCTCGCCCGCCTTGCTTCATCCATTTCGAACTGTGTACCTAACCTAGGTGTCTTGAGTTAAATTTTAGTATTTGATTCATAAGCATTTATGTATTTCTCGTATGGTAGATTAGACTGATAGTAGTTGGGAAAAGATTTAAATACGATGTTTACTCTCATGTTAAAGTAGAAGCATCAAGTATTTTGTGTACACATATAGCATCTGGCACAAAGTTCAAAACGAAAAATTCTTTAAAAGAATTTAGTTTAGATAAATCTTGATGCTGGCGAATATAAACGCCTTCTAATGTTGCTCAATTTGATATTATCTTAACGCTATTCGGACCAACTGATAATAATTTAACCCAACTACAACTTCACTGACTCCACCCCAAAGCAAATATATAAATATAAGAAACAATCAGGCTATTCAAATAGTTCTGTGCAATTATTGTATCAATCTGCACATTTATGCAGTTAATCGTGATATTTTTTTGCATTATATGTTATACACGCGCACAATAATATGATTAATTCTAACATCTTACCCTCGTGTAGTTATATTTATCAGTCGGTGTGTTTTCAAATATTTTATAATAGATATGAAAAAATATGTATTTTTCGGTCCATCAACATCTCAGCTTAACGATAATATTTAGATTTTAGAGCTCTTCCTTTTACGCTAAGGGAATTGATTTTTAGTTCTCTTAATAGGCATACCTAATGTGAATGTTAATATCTACACTTGTCTACACTAAACTAAAAAACATCCAGAGATTTGCTCCATCATAATAAAGGTTCTTGAAGTTAGAAATAAGTTACTGTCTTATTATACTTTAAAGGATCACTTCTATCATGGTTTTAGACTAGTTGGTTAAGAGCCAAAATTTGGAACAAAGATCAAGGATCGAATCATAACAATCGTAATGTAAGAGTGTCACCCTCTTTAAGATGGCTCCTTGTAGATACTATGCAAATGTCCTCATAACTTCTTGCCTTTTAATCACCATAGTTTACCCCTCACATGCTCATATGGTAAAGTATATGGACTCCCGATGAGAGAGCTTCACCTTTTTGATCAAGTTTATCTAGCTTTCTTTTTCTACTTGAGAAAGGGGAACGATGTGGTTTAATTTATAAACCTTATTGTTTACGCATAAGGTGTTCATCATTTGCATGTCCTCGAATGAACATAGATTATGTAGCTTAATTTTTATTTTGTATTTTGTATTTTTTGAGTTAGATGAAGAAAAATACCATGATCATTCACTCTTACAAATGAGAGGAATATCATATATGGGCCATTATTAGCCCTCAAACAGTAATGTTAGTAAAAGAGTTTACTTAGGTAGAGACGTACAACGTATTGTTGTTGAGGATCCATTCATACTCAATTTTGGGATAATATATTATTTTGTTAAAATAATAGGGTTCATTGTCAATTTTATCCCAATACATAGATAATGACAATTTCATTGCAAATAAAAGGTTTTGTATTTTATTGAGTATGAAATTGTCTCGTTAATTTAAGGCACTATTATTTTGAGTAATAGGATAGACGAATAAAAATATGATAATATTTTTTTAATAAATATATAGATAAATTAAAAGTAAAAGTTATAGAATTAATATTTCCAAGAACGTGACGACTAAAGAAGCCCATGCAAACACTTGAAATCCGTAATCGAATAGTCTAAAATAGATAACTTAAGTTGCTAGAAGCTAAAAGAGTTCAGTAAACTTATACAGATACTTTTTATATATTCATTACTTGTCATTATACATATACCGCCTAAACATTTTTATTTATTAGCATTGGAATCCCACAAATTTAATTTCTTTAATCTATAATTTGTAACAAACTGTTAAAGGTTAGGCTACTATTTCGAATCCTCTTACATGCATACAAGCAAACAATTTGCTTGGTGTGAGCTAATTGGAGAAAAATGCGTAGTAGAAAGTACTTGGATAGAATACGTACGTATACGTGATTGTCATAAGGTGAGGAAGAAACGTGATACTTGAAAAGACGTATGATAAGCGTTAAAATTGATCTAGGTTAAAGTGGGGACCAAATAGAAATAGAATCATAGGTGGTATTGAAATTAAAATATTGGGAAAATGGATAAAGTGATGGTTGATGTTAGAGAGCGGCGGAGATATGGGATTAGGCATTAATGGGACGCGTGGGTCATATGCCGGCTTTCGACTCTCTTTCTCTCTCTCTTTCTTTGACTAAATCAATGCAGTTCCTAATAGTGATTTTTCCTATTTTTGTTAATCACTCCTATTTTTTATATATAATCCCACCATTTCAAGTTAGAATTCTCTTGTCTATAGCATTAACCCAGTGCAATTATGAGGTTATTTTGAGTCACGCATATGTACGTAAATTTTTTTATACGGGGAAATTGATATATGTTTTAATGAAAGATTATGAGGCTGTTTGACTGAACTTATAAGTTATAAGTTATTTAGGAAGTGTTTGGTAAAATAAGTTTCATAAACAATTTTATAATTTGAGAAAATAAACGAACAATTTTATAATTTCCCTAAAAATAAGCTGGTCAACCCTAACTTATTTTTTCATAAATTTGTTATAGTTCGTTATTATAAATTAATTATCCAAACACTTTAACAACTTATAAGCATTTGAGACATTACATCTTATAAGCTCTTGGAGCTTATAAACTCTCTAAAATAAGCTTAGCCAAACACCCACTAGGTGTTTTAGAGTTTTGAAATTAATTTGACAGTAAAGATGTGTTTGGATGACTCTCTTTCCTTATGTTATAATGTATTGTCTAGTAGTATGTGATTAAATATGAAACAAAATTATTACATGATTAGTTTTTAATGAATATATGATCGTGATTTATGGTAAAATTTAAATTTTAGAACAAACATTAACGATACATTTTCCTTTTGCTCCGAATAAATATTTTGGATTTCTTTTTATAGGATTAAGTGTTGAAATCCACAACTAAGTCTAATATAGCACTTCAATTATCGTTCCAAAAATAACCAGGTTGGGGGCTAATAATTGGACACTCTTATTTTTTAAATGTAAATATAACATGGTCCCGCCAAATCTTTATTTTTGAGACCGATTTCATATCCCTCTAGCATTTTCTGAAATTGAACTTATTTTATTTTCATTTATGCTTTTATCAGTTATTAACTTTATATATTTCTCCCACTCACTGCGTAGGTAATTTACAGTATCTTATATCATTATTTACTTCGAGTAGGGATATCAGTATGTTAATTTACAATTACTTCAGCTCTAAGTAATTTAATGTAAAAATAATGATAATACAAATTGACAAGAGTTTTATACGGTGACTATAGTTTTAGCGACGATCTTAATCCTTAAAGTGCTTTAATTCGGTATTTGGAGATTCGGACCAAACATAATATTGAGATTTATCTTATGCTTAAGAAAGATTAAAAATCATAAAGAGATTAGCTCGTAGGCTGTAGGATAATATTCCATTAAGCGTAGGCATCCCAATCCCAGAAACTACCTTATATAATATCATATCATATAATCATATGATATTATAATTGTGTAGTATAATTATTTCTTAGTTTGGTTTATGCTTCTTCTTCTTTTTTTTTTATCATGGGAACACGCAACCGCTACCTTAGGTGTGCCTTTGGGTAAACCCCATCGCCTCGCATAACAGCCCGTAAACCACACATGATGCTTAAACCACACTTGGAAAATCGTGTGTGTGCTCAAACCCATAGAGGCGTTTGGTAGGGTTCAAACCTGTGACCTCTCGACCACAGAAACCCACCTTAATCATTGGGCTATCCCTAGGGGACTGGTTTATGCTTCTTTTTTCGGCTGCAAGCTGCAAAAAGAGGGACGCATTAAAAATTATGATTAGGTAATTGAGCTAATAAAGCTGCACAATTATAATATCATATGATTATATGCGGTTGTTTGACTAATTCATGCAATTCAAGAAACGGTGTCTAGTTCAAGATACTAGTATTTTACATATGATAGATACTTGATTTTATATACAAACAAATTCTGGCTAATCTTGTTCCCAAAAAAAATAAAAAATGCTGGATAATCTTATTAATTAATTTCTAGTTTAATTGCATCAAACATACATACTTTTTAGCTTTTTTAACTGTTTGAGATCCTTTTTCAAGAGGATGACTCTGTTTAAATTTTATTTCAAATAAATTTGTTACTTCATGCGGACGAAACATACTAGGGTAACAAAAAACTAAACGAATGGTTGAAACACATCACAGCTTTAACATTTCATTATCATACACACATAAGCTGGTAACGAAAGAACAACTGCCGAATATTTATATTAATTGAATTTTACGATCAATCATTCAATTGAATCTTGGTATCAATTCTTAGTAAATAAATTAATTCCGATTATTGTACGTCCAATGAGATTGCACGAGTAGACCATGCTAATTAATAATTGTAGGTATTGGTGCCGCTGAAAGAGGATAAAATTGTGTTTGTTGTCATAGTCTATGGGCACTGCTTTAACCAATATAACAAAATTGCATGTTTTAAATGGTTGATGAAATATGGACGATAAAGACTAATAATGATAAGAGACAAAAGGATGGGGGCGGCCACCATTATATATTATTCTAGATTGCTTTAATTAAATATTTATAAGATGGATGTCACAATAATCATTATTGTTGAAATTTTGGTCGTAAAGTTGGGCTGTCGCTGTACCAAAGCTTGCAGGGGTCAGAGCCGTTTTACCAAAACTGCCCGTCATAACTTTGTTATATTTTCATTTATGTTCAAGTTAAATTTTGTATTTGCCTCGTAATGATGAAAAGTACCGCACACTAACAGAAAGTTCCTCGTATTTTTCACTGATGTAGTATTGTGAATATTAAATTATACAACCTTTGCAAGCTATTTTAATGATTTGGGTGAAGTGTGTCAGAATAGCGATATGGACTGTTATGTATAACTATATTTAATAATATATTGGTTCATTTTGTAAGAAAAATTTAGGGGAATAGAATTATCCAATTCTCCTAATATACATATCAAAATTATTCAATTTTATAACAATTTGTCAAAATTATTCAATTTTATAACAACTTGTCAAAATTATTCAATTCGAAACAGTACGAGTAATTTGATCAATTTTAGAATTTTCATCAATCGTATTTCTAAAAATCCGATCAATATTTGAAAATTTTGATCGGATTCCTAGAATCTGATGGGATTTCGATAAGATATTACATAATCCGGTCTTACTTTTGTACATAAAATCATGACACATTATCAACATTCAGGCCTCGTTTGGTAGGCCTGATTAGGCCCGATAAGCCATGTTAAAAAGCACTGTTACGTTTTGTTTCGTAACTCACGGTTGAGGCCCGATTTATATCCTATCTGCACAGTAAATGAGGCTAACGACCGCTAGGTACCTAGCGAGCCGCTAGCCTCGTTTTCGTTACTTTTGCCAGGATAGCGACCGCTACGTAGGTAGCGGCCGTCAGCTCATTTTCGGGTTCTTTTGCCAGGCTAGCGATCACTAGCACCTAGCGATCACTAGCACCTAGTGATCACTAGCCTCTTTTTTTTTCGTAATCTATATTTGTAACTAATCTACCAAACAACTATCTATAGTTTTATATCTATACCACTATCAAGGCTACCAAAGATGACCTCAATGATATATTTGTCCATTTACCTTAATTTGTCTAGCTTTTACGTGTTTTATAAAATGTGTTATTTTTAACATGTATATTATGAAACTTTTGTACTTTCCCATTAACACAAAAAATTATGGAAGAGACAATGACCATTCTTGTATTAATGGTTTAAAACACCTGTGTTTATTTATTATCAATTACTCTCTCTATCTCATTTAAAATGTTTCATTTTTATTTTTGGATTGTCCCATTACAAATGTCCAATTTCATTTTAGAAAGTAATTATCTCTTCAAAAAGTATGATATCTACCCAGTTTTAACACTTTAACTACTTTATACATTTCTACTAAATACTCGTGCCCAAAAGAAATGAGACAGAAGGAGTACATCTTTTGTGTTGACAATGAAAATTTGTAACCATTATTTGAGGTGCATATTGGACAAATTTTGTTTCCATGTAATAGGCCACAAGTCATACTATAAAAGTAAATAACGATTTATTAATTAGGTATGACAGCTTGATTTAAAAGAATAATAACATAATTTAAATTTACTCGATCTAGAAAATATTGATACGATTCAAATTTGAAATATTTGATCTCAGAAATCCATTCCACCGCTGGAACATCCCTAAATAAAAACATGTATAGTTACTGTAGTTTGAAGGAGTATAATACTAGTATCATATGTATGAATATGTGTATAGTATTTTATATCGACAAAGATTAGGGTAAATTAGATGATGTGTGTGTGTGGGTGGGGTGGGGGTGGGGGGGGGGGGGTGAATAAAGGAAAAAAGAAATGGGAAATTAGTAATGTCAGAAAGGGTGATGAATGACATGTGGGGGAAGTTTGTATAGTAAGACACGCAAGTCCCCACTAAAGAGGGAGTGAGCAGCCACACACAAAAGTCATCTCTCAGATTCTTTGCCTCCGTCCCTTTCAATATAGTAATTGCTTCCCACCTCATCTCAAACCACCCCCCTTTCCTCAGGCAATATCACCATTCATTAAATTCTATTTAATTATTTTTGTATTTACATTCTGTTTAGTTGATAGATTTATTGATTTACGCATTAGAGCTTGTAGGGGTGAGCATTCGGATTTCGGTTTGAATTTTTGCATAATCCGAACCGATTCGAAAATTCAAATTTTGAGAGGAAAACAATCTGATCCGAACCGAAAATCCGAAATCCAAAAATCTAAAAATTCTATAAAAATATCTGAACCGAACCGAAAAATCCGAAAAACCGAAACCAATTTTTGTTAATTCTTATACATATTTATATTAGATTTAAAAATATTTAAATAAAATATTATTATTATATATAAATTATATATAATTCAGATTTTCGGATTTTTTCAGATTAAAACAATCCGATCCGAACCGAAAATCCGAAAAATCCGAACCAAATTTTAAATTTCGGTTTGGTTCGGACCGGATATTCGGATTTCGGGTATTTTGATCACCCCTAAGAGCTTAGGTTGTTTTCAAAAATATCCTTCTCCGTTCCTATTATGTACGCTTTTGGCAAGAGCTTGTATTTATACTTTACAAATGTCAATAATATGTTAATATGATTTTTTTTCATTTCGACATGCACCTTTATATAGAACGAAGAGCAACAAATATATGATATGATGATGAAGCGCCTATAAAATAACCAATTATACCATCCACTAGTATGAATTTGACATGTTCTATGATCTCGAGAAGCGCAATGGAAACAGCAATTCACTGGACCACGTTAATTAATTGTCTCCATTAATGCAAATTAGCAAATTTCAACTAAAGATTTAGTCATTCCCAAACATAACCTAAGTAGACGCAGCGTGGAAAAGCATTCGAAATTTGTCATTACTTTTTACTATAGCAAGAATTCCTGAATAAGTGAACATATATAGGAAGACTTTATAATCATGTAAAAATATTCTTTCATAAAAACTACACTTTATACCCACGAGTTTCACGAATTTGTCAGATACAAAATCGTACCTAACTTGTTACAGCTAACATAAAGATTTTTTTTTCCCGAAAGAATCGAAATGAGCATGCAATGTCCTACACGACAATCAATTAAATTATATTGAATCCATACATTAAATAAATATCAAATTTGGCTTCTAGATAATGCTTTGTCCGTTTAGTAGCATTATTACTCTTTCTTGTGTACACGAACAGTATAACACTTTTTTTTAGAATATTACCTGTATTCAATCTTTATAATTCAATTTTTACATCACTCATATTTATGAAAATTCATTCTTTAACTTGCACTTAATTGAAGACATGGAGTATTATAATTTATATGACAAAAATTTATTCATTTAAAAATATCGACTAAAATATTTATTGCAACTCGTATTATTCACAAAGTATTACACTATTCTTAACCAAAGTTAATATATACTCCTGGCAGGGGCGGAAGCAGGATGGAGGGGATATTGGGCCCTCCTAGATTTTGATAATAAAAACTAGATTTTATTAATAATTTCATTTATATATATATATATATATTGTTTTTTTTTATTAAAAATCATGTTAGTATAGTGCTAGAAGCTTTGTTAGAATACTCCATGGTCATGAGTTCAACTCCAAGTAAGGTTTTTTTGTCACAATTTAAGTTTTTGTATTAATTGGTTATGTTGTAGAGACTTTTTTGTCCTTAATTATTTTTTTCCAAAATTGCGATTGGTCCTTTTTATTTTAATTTAAAGTTTTTGTTATAATTGATTAGGTTGTAAAATTTATATATATATATATATATATATAGCTTTTCTTATATGTCTCTATTTTATTTTTTTTAATTTCTTTATAACCTAATTTCTATTGCCAAATTTATCTTTCATACTTCTATACTTATTAATACAAAATAAATTATAAATTAAGTTGAAGAATTAACCTCTCAAAATAAAACTCTCTCTTTCGTTTTTATATAATAAAATATATGTTTATTGTGATTATTGTTTAGAAGATTTTTTTGAATTATTTTACTAAATATATCTAGTAGGAAATATAAAAGTGATTATGAAATAAAACACTTAATTTAATTACAAATAATAAAAAAGATGGTTAAATAAATTTGTCAAAAAATTGAAATGAACTTTTAAAGTATTTATTTAAATGGACTTTTTTAATAGAGCTTAAGGTCTTCTATTTTTTTAATCCAATCTTGGTACCAAAAATCAGACAAGGTGGAGGCGGCTATATTTTGAGATAATAGAAAATAGTATATTTACAGGCATAAAAAAAGAGGTTGAACAAAAAAAAAAAAAGTCTAATCCATCACCAACTCTCGACATTTCTTTAATCACCCATTTTTCCTTTGTTTTCTTTTTCTGAAAGATAATTACCCACCTTGTAAGAGGACGACATTGGGATATTTCGTGGTCCGGAAATGTTGAAAATTCAGAAACATGATAGGGGGGTCCGGTGGCACGTGGCAGAGTTATGATAGAGGATCAAAGTGGGCCACCACAAACGCACAAACACAAACCAGCGACTTCGCCAATTTTGTCGGCAAGAGTAGAGGCCTCGCGGCGGCTTACATCATACGTAAATTAACATTTACTAATAATATTAGTAATTATTTGTAATAATTAAAGTAAACTTGATTTAGCGAGCTGTCGTTGGATGCTGCCACGTGTATGTCTCGGCCGTGGGGTTGACGATAGTCCAATCAATGTGCACCTCACCATTTTAATTTTTAGCATTCATTTCCTTTGCGCTTACCTCACACAGAATTTATATATCAGATCTGCAATTACAATATTGTAGCACCCTTTGTTTTTGATGCGTTGCAGCACATTTATTGAATAGTATTACTGTGTTATAAATGTTAGTTATGATTTTCCGGTAATGCAAGAGAATATATGCATACAAATATGTGTAAATGAAAATAGAATAATCACTCCCTCATAAAAAATAAAAAAAAATCTTATACTCACTAAAATAAATTAAATAATGCCATGGAGTATTTTTTTAGAGTTTTTTTAGAAATGTTATAGAAAACCCAATCTAGACAAATTGGTCCAGAAGGCATAACGCAACCTAGAAGCCCAATGCATATTGATATAGGTCTTCATTCGAGTTTAAGGCTATCTGAAATAGTCCGATTTCAGATGTAGCCATCTTTAAGATATTTTTAATATTATTTACTAATTGAGTAATAATATGGAGTATTATTTATATATATGTTTTTTATTCATTAACACAATGTTCCTTAAACACGTGCATGATGTTTAAGTTGAACGATATTATATTATCGTACATTTTATAATGTAATATTCCCACTCGGATGATAATTGCTTACTTTCACTTACGGATATTAAAATTTTAATAAGTTACAACGATGAGACTTTTCATCCGACTCCTTCATGATAATTATTTTTCAATAGTTTAATTTCAGATATCGTTGCTTATTTGTTGATAAAAGTATTGCTTAAATAATTCAAGCATGTTGCTATTTATGATTTTTTTTTGCTTTCACTCGTTAAATAACTAATAATTTCATCATTTTATCCTATATAGAAGGTTATCTAGACCCTCCAAATTGAACCAATCAACTGCATGGGTTAATTTTTAGTTAACACACGGTGACTAAATTTTATAAGAAACATCCATCCATATTATATATACTCTCTCGTTAACACACGGTGACTAATTTTTAGTAGTCCATTCCATAGAAATGGTCAGCTTGAATCTTTTTTGGAAGGGTATATATACATCAACCTATGTCCCAACATTTACTTTTTATTTAACGTCATAACTTAAACATATTTTGACTTTTGTCCCTAACATTTCAAAAAAATTATATATTATGATGTTGATCGATTTTCGACACACAAACGCTTATTTGTCTGCCAGAATTTCATGTTATATTCCACATTAATAAAAACGTGTAAAACTTCTCTAAAATAATGTTGTTACATATCTTCCTTTAAAACACAAAAAATGCAAAGCTAGGTAGCGTCGACAGCCTTCAGCCACAGGTCTTCGGTCGAGGAAGGACAAGAAGAGGGGGTTGTGCAGCTTCTGTTCCACGATGAAAGAGAGGTGGTGGCCACGATAGCGTTGAAGCGGCAGCGTTGCTACTATCGCCGGGTTTGAGGATGGTCTCCGGCGGTACTCTCGTCGGAAGCGATGACAGGCGAGATGAGAGGAGGTGGCGACGACCTTCGTTGTTGACGGACCGACAAGGAATGAGAAGGGAACCGGGACGACGATGACGTCGAGGGATTAAGGTAGAGGCGGCGGATCTGGGTTTTAGTCTAGAGAGATGAGAGAATTTGAGAGAGCTAGTGGAAGATGAGGGAACCGGCGTCGCAACAGGCGGCGGCGGAATCGCCGATAGAGGGAGAGATAAGTTTCCTGTGTTTGGGTTTTTCTCGAACTGGGGACGAAGAGAGATAAGGGAAGAAGCCGAGAGGTTGTTGGCAGCGCGGCGATAACGGCAATGTCGCCGGCAAGACCTGGCGCGGCGAGGGTGATTTCGCTGAGAGAGGGAAGGCGTGCATTGTGTGTGTTTCACGTTTTTTTTTTAAAAAAAAAATATAGACGTGAAATCTACCATAAAACTCTGACAGTTATATAAAGGCTTGTATGTCAAAAATTGATTAATATGATATTAATATAAATTTTTAAAACGTTAGAAATAACAATAAATTTATATTAACACTAATGAAAAATCATAAATTTTGAGATATAATATAACCACGGCACCACATACATTTCATTTTGGATGAGAGTCTTCAACCAAGGTCCAAATTTCCCTCAAAGAAAAGTTTAATATACTCTTTGTCCCCAAATCTATTCTTAAGAATTTTCGATACGATTTTTAATAAAAGTTATTGAATGTATTATAAATGAAATATATTACACAATAATGTAATATTAAATTAGTTATTGATATACCAAATGTGGTAAAAAGTGTAAATAAATAGATTATTGAAAGTAAAAATGAAAAATAATGGTGAGCTATGAATGGTAACAGATGTAAATAAATAATAATATTGAAAAAAAATTGAGAATACAATGATCATAAATAGATAGGGAGAAAATTGAGGGACATTAAAAAAATATTATGAAGAAAATTAAGGAACGGTATAATCTTCTTTAAATAAAATAAATAAATCTTGAATTTGATAAGATAAATTGCTTTAAAAATAGACGGCTCAAAGTACTTACTTCTTTATAAACTTTATAAAGAGAGATGGGATCATGGTCCCACTATCTGCCGCCCAAACCTGACTTTCTAAGTCTCCTTTTCGGGCGATACCATTTTAAATTATTAGCTATATAAGATGGAATTCCAAAATCGTCGGGTTACTAAAATGATGCATTTCGAGGGCGTGTAATGAGGTATATGCCAATTTACTTGTACTTTATTAAATTGTTAATAATAATTTTAGTAAAAGATAACGTTATATTACTACCAAAAAAAGGATTACGTTTAATTGATGTTATGACAATTCTGAATCCAATAATATACTTCCTCTGTCTTTTTAAGTGTATTATTTTATAATAAATATCATGTTTTTAAATTTATAAATAAAATTATGATATATTTCTTATCTTACTTTTATTTAATATTTTTTAAATTTTAATACCCCACTTGTTCTTTTATAAATGATCCCTTAACATTTTTTTCGTGTTTTTTATAAGAGCTCTAGTTCATATTTTGAAAGTATAATTGTGATTAGTTCTTAATTTATGCTCATTTAATACTCTTGAAATTTGATAATTACTTGTGCGTGTATATTATTTATTGATAATTAAAAAATTGTAAAAGTAATTTTTTTTTTTTATGTATGATTTGACGACGGATGATATTTATAAAAAACGAAGGTATTTGTAATTTGACGGCTGAATATATTTATAAAAAACAAAAGGGAGTAAGTAATAGTGTATCCATTTTTCATGATAAATAGTAAGATTATACTAATAAATTTATATATTTATTTAATACATATAATTTGACCGCTCACTAAAAAAATAAAAATTGGAGGGAGTAACTGATTTTGCAAGCTACTACTTTTTCTTTTTTAATGTATTTGCCTGCAATACCAAATGAGACTGATCTGTCCGATATCCGTCGGAATAATTATTAAGTGAAGCTAGTGCATTGGAATGTTCGACAAATTAAAATGTAAGAAGACGAATAAATATGATCATTTGTTCATCAATAATAAAATATTCCGTATTATTAAAGAAAGAAGGTAATAGGTTTGAAAATATATACAGTTTTATCATGATAGTAATATATATAGTATGGTGATGCACTAGAAGTTTTTCACACCATGGTCTTGGATTCCATATCATTAGCATAATATTTGTGTGATATATATTCTATTAGGTTATTGGATTATAAATATACGAACTTTAATGTGATTTTAGCTTTGCACATGAATTTAAAATGAATATATAAATACACGAACTTATTAATTATAGTAATTTTACCAAAATTTATTTTTTCGATCAATTTGAAACTGACATGATAACGATGTTGAAATCTTAAAATTCGTGTGTGAAAAAGAAGAAGATATTTTTAGCAACATACTTGTTCGTCATATAATCTTTTTACAAATTGTGGGTTTAAGATTTGAAGTGTTCTCTTCATTTTTTGTGTTTGTGTTATACTCCTTCATTTTTTTCTTTCTTTCTTGTGAAGTGTATATGTGTTTTGTGTGTGTTAGTGAGTCAATGTGCATGTTTTGCCATGTGTAAATATTTCTTTTATATTTTATTTATTAATTTATTTTCACGTCGTTATCAACTTATCATATCTAATGCAATGTCAGTTTCGATTTGGTCGAAAAATAAATCGAAGTAAAATTACTAAAATTAATAAGTTCGTGTATTTATACACTCCTATTAAAGTTTATGTGCAAAACCAAAATTAAATCAAAGTTCGTATATTTATATACTCCTTTAAAAATTCATGTACAAAACTAAAATCACATCAAAATTCGTAAATTTATATGCCAATAATCCTATTTTATTTCTAACAAAATTATTAATAAGTTCACTGGAACTTTCAGTCAGAACTGCATGGTTTCGATCTTCTTCCATAGTCACCAACTTCTAGTGTGGATTTTATTGGACGACTTGTGCTGACTGAAAATAAGATGTTAATTCCTATACGTTATTGTGAGTACAAATCTGATTGTTGAGCTTTATTTGAATGTAGAGGCGAGTAAAACTTTTCTCGAAAATCACACCAAATTAATCAAGTATAAAATTAAATTTGGTTATAATAATTTTTTGAAAATAAATTTTGGTTTGTTTGATTTTCAGTCGATTTTATTTTAAATATTATATATTTATAATTAAATTAGATAATTTTTCTAAATATTATCATTTATGTTGTATTTTATTAATTGTTGATTATGGACTTGTTGAATGTCACTGATTTTGTTTGGCTATTGGTAGATTTTGAGAATGACATAATCATGTATTTAGTATTTAAAAAATAATAATAATAATAATAATAATAATAATAATAATAATAATAATAATAATAATAATAATAATAATAATAATAATAATAATAATAATAAAAATAATAATAATAATGGGAAAACCAAAATTTATGTACGATTCGTGCTCTATGGACACTCATCCTTCCTTTTATGTATGGAACATATGTCCATTACCAGAAACTTCTCTTCTTTTATATACATTTCTTTTTAGTGTTAAATTTATATATATTAGACACTTTGTTGATATGTTAGCACCTGACCTACCTCGTTTAGTTTATTTTGTATTAAGCTAGTGTATGGGAATATACACGGTTCTACCAAACCACTTTATTCACATTGCAGTGTCAGAAATAAAAGAAAAGAATCCCCATGCTTAAAGTCTCATTTCATTCTTGTTCTAAAGTCTAAAAAATTCATACATTTCAATCCCATGAAAATATAAAAGGATAAATCAAGATGATTTAGTAATTAAAAGTTAGAAGGACTTTGACTAGTACTCACAATGAACCATTCTAAAAAAATATGAAATTCTCATACCCAGTCCGATGAAAATATGAAGGGATAAAATACGGTGACTTAACAAGTAAAAATTAGAAGGATTTTGTCTAGTGTCCACAAAGAGTCACTCTAAAAATGTGAAACTGAGTCGCTCTAAAGAATATGAAACTCTCGTATTGTGGTTACTAGGACTCAATTTTTGGTTTTTATCCAAATCTATTAACTATTAACCAACTGACTTTTTTTAGGAGAAATTCTATAGAAAATATAGATATACTATATTATCTCTCACACGATAATATTTTATTAATAAAATATTATCATATGAGAGAGGATGTTATATATCTACATGTTTTATGGAAGTTCTCTTTTTTTAGTCGGAAAAGGAGTACGATAGGTTCTAAACTCTAGAACTTTCCATTAATATGAAAGGTTACTTTGATTCTTATGTGCAATAAATGCATGCATAGTTTGTAAGATTGACTTTTCGAGCCTCGCCAATAAATTTAGTATTAGTTAATGCTGTTTCTGATCACGACATATTTTTAGTTTGCCGATGCATTTTTCATGCTCTAAATTTGTTAGTTGTTGACCAATTACATGTTAAATATAAAGGGAGTGTAATTTTATTTGACCTACAGTACAATACATTACAAAAAAATATCACTGAATTAAAATATCATTTATATTTTTACCTTATAATTAGAAAATATTATTTGAACTGGAAAAAATATCTAATCACATATGCAGAGATCCCACAAAAGACTACCTCATATATATGTGGAATAAAAAAAATTATCCTGCATTTACTAATCTAATACATATTGTTAGTTTTTGTGTGATCTATAGTTGTCACTAAAAGAAATAATATTTTATCAAAACATTTAAATTAATGTACGCCTGTAATTAAACTACGGTGACTTTGAACTATTGAAAAGAGTGAAATAAATTATATATATTTATGTGTATGAATATAATATTGACATACTTAATTAAGGGGTTAAGTGCGCTGTGATGTCGCACCTTTTGACTTATGGTAGGATGCGATAATTTTAATCAATAAAGTTAATAATATAAAACTAGAACATTAATAGCATAAAAGATAAATATGCAATCTTAATTATTATGGATAGTATATTTTAACATTGATTGCAAAATCATGTATACAATAAGTAAATTAATATATGAACTATACTAATTAATAGAATCTTTAAGTCTTTATTAGTAAATAGCCATTTATATATTTGATTATATATTCTGTTTTCCTTGATTATTATCTATGGTTCAATCCTGCATTTTCCCTTGATTTCCCCTCTAATTTTGTTTTAACACGTGAATTTCTTTTAGAGAAGAAGATATGAATTTTGAATTTTATTTTCAATCATAATAACGCATTGGATTAATTATTTGAAAAGTAGAAATTATTTTGATTTTGAAATGTAGTTAGGTTATAATAAAGAACATGTAGTTGGAATATAATATAGAATTAGATGTTCAGATATTACTAAAATACTTAAAAAATTGGAGACCGAAATACTATTAATAACATTAAACATTCTAAACTAAAGATGATTTTATAATATTTTCCCGATATACAGCGATTAAAATGATGTGCTACATTTATGTTTTAACGTGATTAAATTTAGATTGAGAAATTCGATGATGTTTACACTTTACCCTATAGAATTTTGCATACACTCAATCCCATCATAAAAAGATTCTGTTTTGGTAAGGCATCATGTCATCATTCGAGCCTTACAAATACATTTACAGCTACGAAAGTAAAAGGATAAAAATAGAGAGGAAAACACAAAGTAGCCCCTTTTCCCGGTAAATTTCCGGCGGAGCTGCCCCTCTTACAACGGCGGAATTTTTTTCTCTCTTTCTATTTTTAATGCAACGGCGGAAACGTACAAAAAAAAAGGCTTATCGCAGAACCGCATGATTTTCTAAGCTGACAGCAGAATAAGAAAACAAAATGGGACATCAGATTTAACTATTCACATCCGACGGTCTTCGATCTCATCTACAATTTTAACCATCTACAATTTTTGCTTTTCTTTTTCAACTTTTTTATTACCACAAAAAAAGACCTAAATATTTTCCGGAGGAGGGTGGTTCAGATCAACATCGATGCCTCTTCCCGGCGGCGATTTCGGCAGGTCGACGACTGCTGACGACGAATCCGACTCGCTCTGGGCCGCAACCCCGCCGCCGCCGAGGAATTCCGCAGCCGGCCGCCGCATTTCGTTCATTACTTGTATAATTTCTTGCCGCGACTCGGGGCGGAGATTGAGCATCGTGTTCTGCACCGGCACGAATCCACCGCCGTAAGCGGCGGCGGCGGGAGCGTCCTGCCGGAGGTGGTGGCTGTATCCGAAGGGAAATCTAATTGGGCAACGGCCTATGGTGAGCTGCAGGAGTTTGGAATCGTGAATTGGCGGCGGCGGGAATGTCTCCCGGCTGGAGGACTCGACGGTGCTGCTCTGGCTGGGAGAGCGATTATTATTGGAGAAGGCATCCGACTTCTTGATGGCGGATTCGGGCGGAGGAAAGTTGGTCTTGGCTTTGTGGCCGCGGAATTGGCGCGCGGCGGTGTCGTAGGCGTGGGCGGCCTCCTCGGCCGTGTCGAACGTGCCGAGCCAGACGCGACTCTTCTTAGCGGGATCCCTGATCTCGGCGGCGTAGCGGCCCCAGGGGCGCTTCCTGACGCCGCGGAAGTGCGCGTCGCTGCTGGTGTCGCCTACACCCGCCGCCCTCGGCGCCATCACGTGTAGAGAGTGCGATGAAATTGGGTTGGTGTAATTGGGGAGAATAATGGAGGAGAGAGGAGGGGGCGAAATATATAGAAAGGGGCGATGGGAAGTGGGAGACGGACCCGCGGGTCACGTGGCAGCATTGGTGATTAGATACGTGGGAAGTGTGAACGAGTGTGTGTGTGTGTTATCTGAGACTGGTACTTTGTGGTCTGAACGGCATGTGTTTCTCATCTCACGACCTGTTTCTTCTTTTTCTACACCGGCTTTCTAATTATTTTCAGTATTGTGTTTTCCTTTTATATATCTCCTGTCGGATTAATTTCAAAGAATAATCTCGATAAAATTTATTTTATTATTACTTCTTGCAATTATGTTAAGCTCTTACTCGTTATCTCTATTTATGTCTTAGACAATATTCACTTTGTTCTCAAAATTTATTCCTAATTTTTATTTTTAATATATCCTCAAAATGGAAACAACTTCATAAAATATTCAATATTTAGTATCTTGAACAATATCTTTTATTTACACATTATGGTCCATCATCATCCTCATTTATTATTCCCAATAACCCCATTTATTTACTCATTTTATCATCAATGACCATCACTAATTAATTTAACACTAAATTAATGTGAGATTCTTACTCCACCCACAAAACACTCCACAAATTTTATTAAAACTCACACTAAATTTTATCAGGAACATATTTTCACAAATTTTATTAAAATACATACTGAAAATTCTCATGAACATATTTTGATGATGGAGGGAGTATTATAAATTATATTACAAGATATTATAGATATACACATGATGTACATTGATAAAATAAAATACGACTGATAACATAATAATAGTTACTTACTATGTTCTTACACTATGGGGGTGTTTGGCTAAGCTTATTTTAGAGAGCTTATAAGATGTTTCAAGAGCTTATAAGAGGTAATGTCTCAAATGCTTTAAGTTGTTAAAGTATTTGGATAATTGATCTTATAAGCTAGAGAAAAATCACAATTAGAGATAAAATCATAGTTAGAGATAAACTGACGAGATGTGAAGTTGATAGTATATGTATGAAAACGAACTATAATAAGATTATTTTGATAAATTCATGGTTGCTTATAAGTTTATGAAAAAATAAGTTAGGGTTGACCAACTTATTTTAGGAACTTATAAAATTGTTGAACTTATTTTCACAACTTTTAAATCTCAACTCTTAGTGATCCAAATGTTTGATCTATCTAGTTGTGTTTGAGTGAATTTTAAATTTACGAGTCTTTTAGATCTACAAGCTTATTTTGCCAAACACTTTAACAACACGTTTTATTATAAGCTCCTAAACGAATTTATAAATTTGCTTTAAAAAACTTATAAGCTCAGCCAAACACCTCTATGTCTCTTTCATAAATATACATGCATTGATATAACTATACAATTTATATCATAAAAATATAGCAGGGAGATCTTGGACTCCAATATAATATAATTCTTCCCGACCTAGCCACAGTATAAGTTTTATTTTTCACTATGGATTTTGATAAAAGAATTATATGACTACTCCTGTAAACTTGCAACAATATGTACTTCTCAAATGGTTGCATAATTAATGTAATATGTATCCAGATTTATTAGTTCTTATGCCCACCCTATCAACTGCAATAAAGTTTTTCCCCATTTATTTTGCTTATAACTCGATCAATAATTCAGTTCACCAATTGTATCACAATTATATAAATGATTATTATGGCTATCTTCTGCCAAATTTCAGATTTTATTAGATTGGTTTTACTTTTAATTGTTTATCTTTGATTTATGAAAACTTTAAACACGATAACTAGTTTTCTGTGTTTTGCTTTAGCAATCTACTAAACGAGGTTTCCTATTACATTCACCTCTTTTGTCTTTTCACAACTGAAAGAAGAAAGAGACATCTCAAGAAAAAGTAATAAATTGTACAAAGTCAAAAAGGAAATAATCTCTTAAATGGGAAAAATCTTAAAACTAGTAAAATAGATTTTCCCTTATGCAAGTAATAGCTCAAAGCAGATCTTGTTCATAAAATGGAAAAATAGCTTCTTCTGATTAACTGCAAATATTTATAGCACATCTTTTTTTAAATTTAGAATCTAGCCAATATTATACATAAGCTCACTAGTAAAAAATAAGACCATGAGCTAAGATACACAATCACTTACAAGATTTAGGTTAGGGAACAAAACAATATGATCTTTTTTAAAAATTATTTGGGAAGAAAGTACAAAAAAACATTTTGTACTCTCCCGTCCGCCAAAACTACCAGTGTTAATTTGGTCGAATTGTTTGACTGTATGGCTATTTCTTTGTGCTGACAATGTTGGAAGATGTTTAAAGTTTGTTAAGTATGCTAAATTTATTTTTCAAGTTCAAAAATATTAAATTATGCTCTTAAGAATACATCGTTGAAGTTCCTTTCAAGTTAATAAAACAATCCAACCTAAAGGAAATGATCCCATTTATTAAATAACTTTTTGTGGAGTTATGTTTAGATCTCTAAGAAAAAACCACAACTTACAAACTCTTCAAATATCAAGAACAATTCATAGGCATTTAACTTTACATATATTAATATAGAAGCTGTTTTCAGGAATTTTACCTAAATAAAATAATAGATGGAGAAATAAAAAATGAATAAAGAAAACAATTATTGGTAGTGAAAAAGAGAGAGAGAAATACTTGTGACAGACAGTAACACCGTTAATTCACAGGTATATTCCGTTATATTCACGCCGCATGTTGTGGATCCCATGACCCATCGAGTTATACATCATTTGAGTGAAGCGGCGGCGTTTATATTGTAATTGCTTTATTTTAGAGGTGGTGCATGCCTTTTGGTACCTATAAAACCGTCTATCCAATAGTAGTTTGACACGTGTGGAGTAATGTTCTGGAAAGAAGTAGAAATTCCACCCCAAATACCGGCACTGCCCGCCCAAGGGTCTGCTAAAACCAGTGTGATTTTATTATTGGAGCATATCTAACTTTTGTTGTCGAATTTTTTTTCTCAAAAGACAAAAGAAAATATTCAAAAAATTAACTTGTTTCTAAAAATATCAGTGCTGCACGCGCTACTCTCGTGTAGATAAATATTTACTCATCTATTCGTATCTCTTCCAAATACGGCGGATTAAAAGAAAACTAGCCATGTTATATCATATATTGACCACATTTTTAAATATTAAATTATAATGTGGGTCACGCTCACACAAATGATATGAGATTGATCGGTGTAACATATCTATTTAAAATAATAATACATGCGCATGCAATGGAAATCTCACATAAATAAATACATGGAACATATGAAGAAGGAATACTTATAGGAGATTCCATATATGAACACAAGGATTTGATCGATTGCTTTGCTGAAAATACGTTCCACATCTGCAAAATTGAATCGAAGGAAGTTCCCGAATAGAGACTCTGGTATTTCATAATCAGATTATTCATAAGAATTAGTGTATTTTATATTAGTGTAAGTATGAGTGATGATACATTCACCATTACATATATTAGTATATAGTATTTATAAAGTGACATTTGAGGCATCAGATTATAAATTAGACCCAGTGGAATTGAAGGCAAGGTAGTCATTTTTGGCAATAACATTCTTAATAAATCGTTTGTCATGTAGAGCGTACGGATTTGATACCAGTGCTAGTTGGTTTGGCCTTACCGAGTGTGGTCCCCCACATGCTTAATGCATGCATCACTACTCACTAGGGTACTATCAAAATAGGGGATGAGATCGAGTGTCACACAATTTTATTTTGTGTATGTTATCATATCTTATTAATATATATATTATTTTAATAATATTTTTTATAAAAATAAAATTGATTATGATATTATGCATATATAACTTTTATTTCAAAAAACTGAAAATTAAAAAATCATATACTCTAACTTTAGATTTATCAACCCTAATAATGAATTATTAAATAATAAAAATAAAATTAAATGATAAAAAATAATTATATACCCTAATTTGGTGGAATAAACCTTAGGTAATAATTACAGTATTAAAATAAAACATAAAAAATTAAAACTAAAGAAAAAATATTAAAAGGACATGGAAATTGATAGTAGAATATAAAAAGAAACACCAATTATGAGAGATTGGATCTAACCCTCTAAATAGGGTGTACGGGTGACAATTGCACGCCTAACTCAGATCTGATTACTGATTAGCCTGACAAGAATGACTTTTGATTCAGTGTTGACTTCTTCCTGGATGAAGTCCGGTCCGTATTATGGTTCATGCTTTAGTCTTATAACACAGGATGATACATACAATTCAATTCACAAGCCTAATTGGATAGGTGAGATCACTTCTGAGGCTCGACGGAACCACGCTCTACCCACATGCCACATGGCATGATGAATCTCATTCAGTCCTGCTTCAGGAGGATCTTCGAATTTGATCCGACTATTTATTGTTTTTAGTTATGGGGAAATATATACAAGTACACACTTTTACAAAAGTGTGTACAACCTATATCCATATTTCAAATTTGATACAGTGTATACCCAAATGTCATTTTAATATATATCTATTGAGTCTTTGTGCGGTCTTGATGTGAAATTGACATAACATCGACTCAAACATAACAAACACGTGAATCGATAAATGATTGCGAAATTATTTTCGATGTATTCGATATTATTATGTTAAATTACTTTATATATTACGAATCATGTTTTTATATATCACTTAATCATGTTAAAAGTGTGAGAAAAAATAATTAAATAAGCGAATCATGTTTTTTAAATAAAACATAAATTAATTAAAAATTAAAAACATAAATGAATCAAAAATTAATTAACAAAAAATCCAAAATTCGATCGACAATTCCTTGTTTCCGGTCGTAGGAATCAAGGAATCATCGACAGGAATTTTGGATTTCATCGACCGAAATTTGAATTTTAAATTGAAAATAACAATTTTAATTAATTCATATCTCCGTCGATCGAAACATAAAATGGTCGATAGGGAGAGGAATTATCGACCGGAAACTTCAATTTTGCGATGAAATTAATACAAATTATTTATTCATGTATCCGATTCGATAGGAAACATAAAAGGTCGTAGGAATCAGCCATTTTTCGATAGGAAACAAGATATATCAAATTAATTTAATACTAATTAATTTAAATTGAATGTATGATATTTAAATTAATATTTATATTCAATCTAATTTAACCCAATCTTTTAATAAAATATTAATTTCTTTTCATCCACTTACACAACTCACAACTTATTAATTTTGAAATATTTAATAATGAAATTATCCTTAATATTTACAGATTAATTAATCTTGTACAAAATAGTACTACGAAAAGTAAAAGCTTACACTAAAATTGCGAGAAAAATTGAAGAAGACAAATAAATCTTTGAAAATTGCGAAAAATTCTTTGAACAAAGATTTGACCACCAATAATTGAACCAATTCTCTCCTATTTATACAATCGATCGTAACAAATACAAATCCAACCAATTGCTCTTGCTCTTGCTCCTCTAATTTTCGTTCGTTCATTTCGATTTTATATTCAAAATTTTTAAATTTATTTCTTCAATCCAGAACAAGCAGCTATGTCTCAACAAGTAAGTTATTCAAATTTTATTTATTTTCGACACATGTTTTGAATTTATTGTTGTTTATGATATTAATTTGTGTTTAGATTTATTATTGTTAATTTAGTTTAGATTTATTATTGTTTATTGGTATGGATAAATTATTGCGTTTAGATAATTAAATTAATTGGATAATTCGTTTAGTGTTTTGAATTTATTGCATAATTTATATAATTCATCTACATAATTAAATTAATTGGATAATTAAATTAATTGGATAATTAGTTTAGTGTTTTGAATTTATTGCATAATTCGTATACATAATTGGATAGAATTCGTTTAGATAATTATTGCATAATTCGTATATATAATTGGATATAATTCGTTTAGGTGAAATTAGATGTTTTTATAATAGCATAATTAAATTAATTGCATAATTCGTATATATAATAGTTAAATCATTTAATCATGGTTTTTACAAAAAAAATAATTTAAATGTAAAAATCCATCTCTCCGGTCGATGATACCATGATTCCGGTCGACCGGAATCATGGAATCATCGACCGGAGAGATGGATTTTTACGTTTAAATTATTTTTTTGATTGATTCCGGTCGAGGTATAATAGCATAATTAAATTAATTGCATAATTCGTATATATAATAGTTAAATCATTTAATCATGGTTTTTTACAAAAAAATAATAATTTAAATGTAAAAATCCATCTCCGGTCGATGATACCATGATTCCGGTCGACCGGAATCATGGAATCATCGACCGGAGAGATGGATTTTTACGTTTAAATTATTTTTTTGATTGATTCCGGTCGAGGAAAGAAGAATTATAATAAAAACAACTTATTTAATCATGATTCCGGTCGACCGGTCGACCGGAATCTTCGAATTGTCAATTGAATTTAATACTAATTATTAATTAGTTATTAATTGATGTATCCGGTCGATAAATCTTCGAATTGTCAATTGAATTTAATACTAATTATTAATTAGTTATTAATTGATGTCTCCGTCGATTGAAAACAAGGAAATATCGTAGGAGACATCAATGTGTTCGACCGGAGATAGATTTTTAGTTTTAGAAATTAATATTAAATGAACTTATCATATAAGTCTTTTCAATTAGGATAATTTTAGTGTACTTATCTTAAGTTTTCAATTAGGATGAATATAGTAATTAATTATAATGTAAATAACTAATTAATTCATACTTTAATTAAATTAAGTTAAAATCCTTCTCCATTCGACCAATTCCTTAATTTTAATTTTAAATGAAATCAATTAGGATAATCCACGAAATTAATTTTAAATGAAATCAATTAGGATAATCTTGAATTATTTGTTGTTTTAATTTTAAATGAAATCAATTAGGATAATCCACGAAATTAATTTAAATGAAATCAATTAGGATAATCTTGAATTATTGTTGTTTATGATATTAGATTTCTTATTGTTAGTTTTATTTAGATTTATTATTGTTAAATTTGTTTAGATTAATTATTGTTAATTTTGTTTACATTAATTATTGTTAATTTTGTTTAGATAATTCGATTGTTTCTGCTATTTATAATTATTGCATAATTCGTTTAGATAATTGGATATAATTATTGGATAATTCGTTTAGATAAGTGCCGACATAATTCGTTTATTAGATACTTTATTTATTTAATTAGATTGCTATTTTTTTCTTATTTGTATATTTGATTAGAATGTATATTTGTTTTGTACATTAGAAAAATCATATTAAGACAAAATATTTCTGTTAATGTAATCTTGTATTTGTTATAGATGTCGGGATGGAAGAGCATTATTGTTCGATATGGAGGGCAGTGGGATCCTTCTTTATGTTATATTGGCGGGTATCAATCAAATGCCTTTGTTCGAATGGACAATGTAATTTTGTGGGAGTTCATAGAGATGATTAATGAAATTATGTTGGGAAATTCGTTGAGTACAACCTACCAATTGCATTATCTATCGAGATCTCGGGTGGTAGAATTATCAAATTACTTTTGAGTAATGATGATCAACTTTTCGATTGGCTCATGATGCCCAAGCGAGAGGTCTATGTGACTCACGATGCCGACACATCCCAATCGGAGCAAGAACTATATAGACCTTCGTTTGAGATACCATCCTCGTCGACATATGACTACACTTCCCAAAACATATCGTTCGATGCGTCGTTGACACAACAATTTACATCATCGATTGGTTTGATCTTGATACATCTCAATATATGCCGCAACACATGGATCCATCCAGAATTACATTTCCCAACATATCTCGCAACCACAACGGTGATACACTTGTTGAGGGCGGTGATGGCGACGACTACGTTGAAGAAGAAGAAGATGAAAGCAGTCGGATGAAGAGGAAGAAGATCGCGAGTGCGCTTTGGTGAGCTATGGCTCATTTGTAGAGTTTGACGCATGGATCCGTCGAGAGGGTGGATTCGGAAGCTTTATCTACGATTATGCGAGTAACACGCAAGAGCACGTAGGAGCTAGAGCCGGAAGAAGTTGAGGAGATGAGCAAGCGGCTAGTCCTCGTTATTCCTCATGATGCTTGATTAATCTCTTTGCTCGTCCTCTGGACTCGGTTCCGAACCCGATGGTGGCGAAGGTTCCATCTTCGACAACAAGGGTGAGCGAAGATATCCGTGGGGCTATGGCATTTGGAGCGTCGAGTAGAATTTGTTATTCCTCGATCCGATAATTCGAGGATTACATTCAAATGTCGATATCATAATCGGTGTCCTTTTCTACTACGTGCATCGCAAAGGTGGATTTTGGTTTGTCCGCAAGTTTGATGCTATACATACTTGCGCACGAACCTAGTGAATATCGAGTAAGGAAGGTTAATGCCCGTGTAATTGCAGCATACATATCACGAAAAATACGCGAAGACGGTGAAGTGCTAAAGCGAGGTCCATTATGGGCGATTTGCGGCGAGTAAGGTGTACCGTTACATACGATGTAGCAATGCGAGCCCGTAATAGGCGATCGAGATGATATCGGTGGACATGAAGAATCATTTCAGCTACTACCGAGTTATCTGCATATGTTACGGATGAGCAATCCGGTTCGATGGTGACTTGGATATTGGATCGGATGGTCGGTTTCGTCACCTCTTTGTCGCCTCGGTTCATGCAGATTGGCGTACACATTGTGCCTCCGACCCGTGATTGTAGTCGACGATGCGCGCGAAGGGCGCAATAAAGGCATATTATTCGTTCGTGACAAAGGACGACAACGAGCAAGTTTTCCATTAGCTTATGGAATTGGTCCGATCGAGAATAATGTCTCATGGACTTGGTTTACGTCTCGACTACAAGTCGCTTATGGATCAAATCCGAGATGTTGATTGTTTCGGATGCCCATGTCGATTATAATGAGCGCGGTCAGTGTGTACCACGATGCAACACACGGATTATGCTACTACCATCTGCTGAAAAAATCACCCGTTTGGGCAACCATCCATAAAGTTATTTGAAAGCCGCTTATGCGTGCAAGATGCACACTTTGAAAAGCGATGGCTATGTTAAAGTCTCGTGAAGGCCGATGGTAGTGGCGCATATACCAAGTTGGTGGAGGTTGGAGTGCAGTGGGCTGATCACGATGCCCGTTAGGCGCTACGGTTTTATGACATCGAACATTGCCGAATCATTCAATTCTCGAATATTGTGGGCTGAGCGATTGCCAATTTGCTCAATGATTGAGGCAATCCGTCACATTACTGAAAAATGGTTCGATGAGAGACATGGGCGACAAAAAGCAGCGGTGAATTGACCCACAAGCAACGCGTAAGATGATGGTATCAATGGAACTATCACGCGAGATACGATGTAGTGCCCTCATGGACTCCACTTTCAAAGTCAAGCGCGGGCAAAACATTGAGTCAATCTCAATACGCAATCGTGTGCGTGTTTGGAGTGGGACATGGATATGATCACGTGTTCTCATCTTCATTGCGACTATATGGTGCAATTTAAGTTTAATTATGTTAATTTTTTGATCAAATTGATTTCACTTACATATAATTGATTATATAAATTTTTAGTCATAAAGGTCACCATATATCTAACTATGTGGGAGTACTACCATTCGCAAAGCTAGCGAAAGCATACCGTATCGGATCAATCTGTTCGACCACGTCTACTTGGTATTCCTCCAGATATTCTTTGGAATTACGGTTATGCCTCCTAATAGAGTCCGTCAGTGGGCGCCCGAAAGTGGGTCGATATCGTCATCCAGCGAAGTGGGATCGAGTAGTAGAAGTGGTGCACTACGGACATGTAGCTTGTGTGGTAATGAATCTCATACGCGTCGGAAGTGTCCTTACTTATCCGAGACGCAGTGACATTGTAATGAAAGAAAACATTCATGTAAAGATATTATTAACATTATTATTATTTTAACTTAATCAAATTGAATTGAATTGAATTGACACTAGAAAAAACATCTGACAATGACGGAAAATTGTTAGATTTCGTTGTTTTGGATTTTGTTGAATTATGTTGGATTTGGTTGAATATTGTTAGTTTTGTTGGATTATGTTGGATTTTGTTGAATATTGTTGGTTTTGTTTAATTAGGGATTCGATTGGATTGTTGTTGGTTTTGTTGGATTATGTTGGTTTTGTTGAATTAGGGGATTGATTGGATTGTTGTTGGTTTTAGTTGGATTATGTTGGTTTTGTTGGATTATGTTGGATTATGTTGGATTCACGAGGGTACACGGCGTGCGAGGGTACACGGAGTGTGCGGGGGTACGGGAGTGCTGCGATCGCACGATCAATGTTAAGTGAATCGTTAAACATACACTTTAACCTATCAAGCAACCGAGCGCAATCGATAAGATAGTCCATCGAGAAATGAATAAAGCGATCTCGAAAGCGAGGCGAGAAGGAAGCGAGAATCAGCACTAACATGCATCCGTCGATGTAGATAAAATAAGCAACCGAAATCACATACTAGCACTCCATCGGTTCTAAAAACTCGTGAAAATCAAAGTTTTCACTCTATTCAAACAAACAAACAAAAGTATCAAAAAGAAAATGAAACAAAAAAAAAATAGGACGGAAGGAAACTTTTACCTCATTTCGGGCTCATGAAAGCGATTAAGGATTGTATATAAAACAAGGAAAATAATTTCAAAGTAATGAAAGAGGAAGGCGTCGTGTGATGAAAGAGAAAGATTCGATGATGACAATGACTAAAGGCCACGCTATTGATGGTGGTTCATAGAGTTGCTTATATTTAACTAGTGTTACGAAATTTTGTACCAACTTCTCATTTTAAGCGTAAAATTGCGTGCCTACTTGGGTACACGGCGCACGAGGGTACACGTGCGTGCGCAGGGTACACGGAGTGGGGGGTACACGGAGTGCACGATCGCGCACGGTACCTGGTGCGTGCAGGCGTGTACCCGTGCGCAGTACACGCGCGGCGTGCGGTACACGCCGTGCGCGATCGTGCACGTCGTGCTGCGACCGTGTACCGCGATCGTGTGCCGTGCGCGATCGATGCGCACGCGACGTGCCGCGTGCGTGCGCGCGATCGACGCGCGCGCGTACCGTGCGCACCGTGTACCATGCACGATCGTACGCGCCGTGCAATCCCCTAATCCAACAAATTCGGTTAATTGCAAATTCGGTTAATTGAATCCAATTCAATCCCCCTATTCGGTTAATTGCAAATTCGACAAAACTATTAAACTTACAAACTATACATGTAATATACAACATTCGGTTAATATACATGTAAAAAGCGCGGCGACATAACCTCTAAAATATGGATAAGCCAACTGCGCACTCAGCAAATAGCCAACAACAAGCAATAGCCAACAACAAGCAATATACAAAGAGGTCACAGCCTCCACAACATATACATAGAGGTCACAGCCTCTAATACAAACAAAAATAACACTAACACAGATAAAAATCAAATATTCGATAAATAATATGAACATCCATTTGCATCCAATATACCAATACATACCAATATACAAATACATACCAATATACTAGTACATGCTAATTTCTACCTCTTCCTCTTCCTCTTCCTCCGAACGCTTATATGGATCACATATCTCATATATATTTCCACCTACTTTATGTCTATATGCTACAACATTAGACATACCCCATTCGATGCTCGGTGAACCGAAATAAGGCGTTCCACGGTCATGCACGCAAATGGACCATCACGAAATCGTCTTCGGTCAAATACCTCGAAGAAGGCTCGTGTAACAACCGCATCATTATTCCATGGTGGTATCGGTGGGAGTTAGCCTCGAACCATCTAGTGAAGAGAAAGCGGCCGCAATAATCTAGTCGGGCACACGAAGTCCATCATCCTCGCATCCACTGATCCTGGTCCATCCTCCAAATACGCGAGTCAAACGAGACGCATGATGACGAGTGCATATCCACGCGTACTATCACGAAACGCCGCTCGATGGCGCAAGGATAATGATCTATAAAGTTAATATTTAGATAAAATAAACAAGGACACGTAACCATTTAGATAAATTAATATTTATTGTATTAAATAAGGTTACTGCGTGGCACGTAACCATGATGTATAACCCGCCATGCCGAGGACAAGCGCTATCCAATGCGATGGTGGTGCCATGTAGAAGCAATGCTCTCGGGGTCATGATCAATGGTGCCTCACGCGGGTCTTGAATGTAGGGACGCAAGGATTGCGTGTACCTCGGACCATGAATTTTGCAAAACATCTATTCAACATTGAAAATTAATTAATTAGAGATACTACACATATATACTATATATTGATTGTATTAAAGACTTACGAAAAACTAGTATCGAGGATGATTGTGTTTTGATAATCCACCCCATCCAATAAGTCGATCCCGGCATCGAGTCTCATCCTCAAATACACCATGAATAGATCGACGACCTGCAAAATTATTTTAGGGATACATATCAATATAAGTAGATGTACTTAAAAAAACGAAGCATATTGTATAAAAGCGTGCCGAACATCAAAGCGCCTCTGGATTTTCGATATTCACGAAAAATGCAACCTGGACTTGTCGATCAGTACCCCGAACAACCACCATTGCCTTATTTGTGTTCAAGAAACGCTGGTAATTTACCAATGTATCATCGGATAATGGACGTGGCATCGGGCTATTCACGTATGGTGACCTCATTCTGTAGAAGGTCTCCGTGCCGTTCACCTCTCCGGATCCCGAACTACAAACATTTAATTTAGAAAATGAAAACATAACAAATATAATGAAATATTATAAGCGCAAATATGAGACTTAATAGTTACTGTTCCTCCAGCTAACTGCTGCGCGGGCTCGAAAGTCGCCTCACGGCGTCACGAGGCGTCGGATCACTAAATAGGTCCGGTCCATCATGGAATGATGAGATGTAGTTCGGGCCGGTACCATGGATCAGTGAGTAGCGGGAGGGTATCACTGGGCGATGCGGTCTTTGCCTCACCGGCTCAATATGTCCTTTATGCCTCGGGGACATACGGGTGGCGGTGATGTGGTCTCGATCTTCACCTCTCGTCGTCGTCGTCGTCGGATGAAGTGGGACATGAGGTGCGTGTGGGCCGTATCATCCCTATGTGTGCAACCACATCGACTCTTTCTAAGAGGTTTTCAAACCACTTCTTTATCTTTGGAATAAATTTGTCTTGATAGACCTCTCCATGCGTCGCGCTCTGTCCTCCTCCCGGACAGATTCCGGATAGATTCACGAATCCAACGACGATCGGCGAACTAAGGCATACAGGTGCGACCACCACCGCTCGATGAAGCCGCCTCCCGGTGCATCTTCCGTATCCGTCTCTCAGCGGATGGACGGCTATCCATATATGGCGCTGCGGCTCATCAACAACCGGAACCTCAGCGAACCCAACCGGCGATGTCCTCGGCTGGGTATCGAAGGTGAAGGCTCGAGGCTGCTCGATGGAGACCACGAAGATCGGGATCCTCAACAAGCGTGGAGCCTCCGCCGGAACTCGGCGTCTCGTCGGGGCTCATCCACGGGTGGATGAGACACACCACGACGAGAAGGGGCTGTCGTCCCTCCTCAAAGGATTTGACGGTATAACAAAAGTCACACCGAGTGGAGAGGGTGTGAGGCAGACACCCGATGGCGGTGCTAACCTCGAATGAGTCCGGCTCGATGGATGTGAGATGATAACCGACCTACAATAAATTGAAAGATGTTATTTAATATTCTAATAAATACAATACCTCATACATGATTTAAAATTATAATAAAATTCAATACCTCTTGCTCAAAAGTGGTGTAAAAGCTGCGGTGAAATCCTACTCTTGAACTTCCACCTCAACACTCTCGGATCTGTTGTGGGATTGATGTCGTCCCACTATACTTCCCAAGCTGGTATGATCTCGGTGACCAAGCATATAGTGCCAGGGCCGGTCCGTAAAAGTGGTATTGAGCATTAGGTTGACCTGCGTCGTATAATATCTCAAGATCCGTAGCTGTAGGGCCCCACGGAAATCGGCAAACGCCTCCGGATCGTCGACCAATGCCCAAACCCAATCGCTATTATCTTCCCGTATCGTATCCAAATACGAACCCATAGGGGTAATAACGTGGGCCACACGTAAATAGTGACGAAGATCTACATCATCACTAAAACCATTACTACAAAATCTATCTACTAGATTACGTAATGTAATCTGTGTGCCCATAAAAAGACTATAGACCTCAGCGTCGCTCAAGTCGTAGTCAGTGTGGGATCAAATGATGATGACCCAAATTGCGGTAGGTGACTAGAGCATAATCTTTAATCGAAAACATATATATCTTCCATTGATGAAAAATACATCTCGGGATCGTAGGCTCTATCGACGGAGACTAAATGGTGCAAAGAAAAACTAGACTTAGGCGGAGTCCAATCAATCGGATGACCAAAGCAACCCCCTAAACATATCTACCAACTCTTCACGCCCTTATCTAGCAAGACATTCTTAATATATTTAAAATAATCGGTCCTATAATAAGTCTTTACATCCGCCACCACATTTATCGTGGTAGGCCTCAAGAAAACAGGATCGACCTACAATTATATCAATGTCACATATTACACAACGTCTAACAATCCAACAAACTACTACAATAATTATTTCATTTGTATATAATTCACATCAATAAACATCCTATCATACAAATATAAAAATAATTAGAACTACAAATCACCTATCAAAAGCGGCCATAACTTAATAATACAATTTAACCATTCTAAACCATAAATGAAATATTATTCAATCATATACCATAAACGCTATTTATTCAATCATATTCCAAAGCAGATATCTCGAAACATCAAGCCATAAACAATATTAACATACTCAATAACATAATTCATATTCAATTATATACAATCATATTATTCAATAACATTTTCCAACATTTATCCAATCTCAATAACATAATTCAACTACTCATATGCAATCATATACAATCACAATCATATTATTCAATCACATCTACCAACATTTATCCAATCTCAATTACAAAATATATTTAAGGTAAACATACTAAGGGTTCACACGAAAACATACCGGTAAATGGGACATATTGCCTTGAAAATAATACGCATCATTACAAAATTCAATTAATAATTTCAATTAATAACTAATAATTATTTCAATTAATAACTAATAATTAACAACTAATTATACAAAATTCAATTAATAATTTCAATTAATAACTTCAATTAATAACTAATAATTAATAACTTCAATTATACAAAATTCAATTAATAATTTCAATTAATAACTAATAATTAGAAAATTAAATAATTGATTAATAACTAAATATTAATAACTAATTAATTTGTTGTCTCCGATCGACCAATTGAACTTTCCGATCGGTGAAGGCTTCTCTCCGTTCGTGGAGAGAAGCCTTCACCGATCGGAAAGTTCAATGTCTAACAACAAATTAATTCAATTTTAATTCACCTACTTTCCGATCGGAGACAACAAATATATTGAAACAATTCGTTGTTTCGATCGAATTCACCTACTTTCCGATCGGTGAAGGCTTCTCCGATCGATTCGAATAAGCAACCAAATATTCTCACCCCTTTCTTCGATTCGAATAAGCAAAACCCTAATTATTAGAAAATTGAGTTAATACATAATTATTAGAAAATTCAAAGAAAACTCTCCGGTAAGCTTAGTCGTAGGAAACATCAAGCAATTGAAAAAATTACCTCCGATGGTGAAGCTCGATAATTAATTAGGAATGGGAATGAAATTCATTTCAATCTCTCTCTCTTTCTTTCGAAAATTTTGAAATGGAGAGGGTGAAAGTGAGGAGAATGAATTGTTGGTAAAGTTGTATAACTTTACCAACGGTCGATCAACTCTCATTAATTGCACGATCTTTAATTTGTTAAAACATTGCGAGCAAATTTGCGTCTTTGTTAAAACTTTGCGAGCTTTTACGAATAATATATTATAATGAATTGGGTATAGGTTGTAGTAAATTTTCAAAATGGATACGGGTAGTATATAAATTTATAAATAGTGGTATTTAAGTTTCGCCCCCTTTAGTTATTGGGTTAGTCTTGGTACAATAAATTATATTCCCTCATTCCTATTTAAAATATTTCATTTTTTTGGATAGATTTATTACAAATGTTTCATTCTAATTTTAAAAATAATTATCTATACAAAAGATATGAGTCATATTCAATTTTTTTATCTGTTTAATTACTTTATAAATTTATCCTAAATATTCATATCAATGCATATATAAACTAATTGCGGAGATTTCTTTAGATTCAAGATCATTAGAAAACCCAAAATCTATAGGGAAATGCATAAATTGGCCAATCAATAATCATCCAAATATGAAAGCTGATTCCTAATTTTTTTTGTCCAATTATCCCATATCATGACAGATTATATGTCAACCTTAAAAACAAAAACCATAAAAACCTAGTTAAAAGTTACCGGTCAAACAAATTAACCTTGTTTTTGGCCGGTGTAGACTCGTGGGTCCCTATTATACGTAATAAATCAGTTTGTTGTTTTCTCGAAACTAACGTCCGTTTTCTAGGTTTTTTATATTTAGATTTTTGTAGATTATGAACTTAATTAATTGGTCCATAGAAAGACAAAAGAAAACAATTTAATCAAATAAAAGAAATTATAGTTCAATTAATTACACCTTGTATGAGATATAGCTTTAATTCGTAGCCGGTACAATTACATATCAATTTTCTGTCTTTAACCCTCTTTATTTTAAATCTTAGTAACATAGTCTTTGTCGAGTAAATTCACAAAATTATTCTTTTTTTTCGGAGATTCTAGTTTGTTGTCAAATTTCCACGAAACAAAATAAAAGCAGAAAAAGGAATAGAAATTAGGTGGATTATAAAACATTCTACTTTCATGAATGTTATGTTTTTTTATTTTTCTTAACGAATATGAAATGGTTTACTCAAGTCGACGAAACTTCAACGTTACAACTGCTGTAAGGTTAGCCTTTTCTTTTGCCTTTTTATCTTTTGAAAAGGAGATTAGGTTATATATTCTGAAAATGTTTCACAAACTTGAAACATGTATGAAGAAAAGACAAGGAAAATGAAAAAAAGACATGAATTTCCATAACGGCTGCGCTGCGTTGAAACTAATTTGATCATTTATTGCAGCGTGGGGTAGGTGCAGGCGCGGTTGCTGAGGGGGCGCCGCGGTCGGAGATGGGAATATTAACCCTAGTTATTTGGTCGGCCGATTTCAACGATTAAGTAATTAATTATTATTGTTTCTGAAATTAATTTCCCAAAATTTCAAAGGTTTTAGACTATGAGCCGGAGCAAACAGGGGCGGAACTAGGGGAGCTAGGTTGAGGCTCAAGCATCTCCTAACAAAAACAATTTTTTTTTAACAATATGATTTATGTTTTTTAATTTTTTTGTATTATTACTTTTATATTTTTATTTTCTTCAACTTTAGCCCCTCCACCCCTTTCAACAAATTGATATTTTTGTCACTTCTTATCGAGATTAACATTAGGGATAATCTGCATCCAACCAGGGGCGGATTTATGGTGTGTGAGATAGGCGACCACAAAAGTCCCTCGAAAACCAAGTATCTCAAAAAATATCTAAAGTCCTTATATGTTAATATGTTTCGAATGTATCAATCTGGATATGGAAAATCCTATAAAAAAGATAATAGAACAATTGATCAAATCTTATATGGGTGCTTTTTAACTGAATATATTGTATTTTATTCTTATATCATGTAATTTGAAAAAAATTATTTAACTTAGTAACTTTCTTTTATTTCTAAAATTGTTATATTTTAAAAAGTTTATTAATAAAGTGGGTAATTTTAGAATTTGCACATGGCCCATGTTTTTTGAGCCCCGCCCACCTCTGCATCAAACCCTCTTGTGTTATTTAAATCTTGCATGAAATTCTTTGATCTTTTCAAAATTATGTCAAATTCTTTTTAATAGAGATGAAATAGCAACTAACCAAGCCCAATCTTTAAGTTTGGGTCTGGCTGATAGCCCATCAAAACAGTCCCTGGAAATAGTGGACCTCGCCGTAATAAGAGGTGAGATAATGGTCTGGTCTGATCCCGTATTCACTTGACTTAAACACTAGCTAAGTCTCCTAGGTTTAGTCCTATGACTGACTGAAAGTACACGTGTACGAAAAAAATGATATCTTGGGGGCAAAATAAACTTCTCTAACTTGAGTTAGACTAAGGTTTCTGTTTCAATTGTAATTTTAATTTTTTATTATTGGTACTCTATATCTTAAAAGGTAATAAGACGTTGCTAGAAATTAAAATATTTGAATTAATAGTAGTACAAATCTAAACAAATGAACACAATTGTCTAAAATGGTTTGTAAATGATTTTAAGTTTATGATAGTTTTTAAATTCACTAAGTAAAGAATCTTTATGAGTGTTTTTACCTCACATATTTTTGGAGAAGCAAATTTTTGTTAATTAATTTCCATGTAAATGCAATTTGAAAGGAATAATAACCATTATATAGGATATGGACGGGCACTAAGGTAAAGTAAGTATAACATATTGTTTGCACATAGTTGACTGGGGTTTTTGTCATGTGTATTTCAAAGAATTTACGTAAGTGCTTTAATTGAGCACGGTCATAAATTATATTTGGAAAAACAAGTGTAGCAAACGTAATCTAAAATATATTGAAAAATTTAAATTTAAAATGTTTAACTTCAAAAATATCGCTTCACCCCAAAAGAACTGAATATAATCGAATTTATTTCGTATAGAAAATGTTGCATAAAATTTATCGGTTAGAAGCATAAAATTGTCGGCTAATAAGTAGCTTCTAAAAAATTCACAACTTTAAATAACAAAATACGTCAAAAGTTATGAATTAAAAATAACATCTAAGAGCCCTTGTAAGTTGTAAGTTGTAAGTAAAGAAATGAATTAATCTTCATTCTTCTAGGCATTTTCCTCGAAGCATAGCTGCGACGACGCCGTAAAGCACAAAATTGGCAGTCGAAATCCACATAATGACATACTGTGCAGTCGGGGGGTTCAGATATTACAAAGAAACCGGTAATTATGTAGAATATTAATCGCTAACAAAAATGCTAATTAAGGGTAAAAATTTATTTCTGTCAAAATTTTCCTACACGTCATACGTTGCCACGTGTCATTACAAAAAGTCGTCAGCCGCCGTATCAACTAACATCCATTCACATTGACAAAACCTTCACGACGCACAGAATCAGTAGTCAATGTCAACATCCTCCAACCCACTCGCTACTTCATTCCTACGCCTTAGCAATTTGCCGAAAAATCTGCCCACAATCCAATTATAATTAATAAAATACATTTATAAACAATAATTATTTCGTTCATCAAAAAATTATATTTAATTCATTTTTTACTATAAAAAATTTACAATTTTCTTTTATAGACATCTTTTTACACATAGACAGGTGACTAATTATCCACTCACTATAATTCATTAAAACTCGTATCACCAAAAACAATAAAAGCTTTTGATGGGAGGAGATAACATCATTTTCCTATCAACAGTTTAGTCTTCTCATTTTCATTTTTCCTGATCTAAAGTTTTAAGGTGGTCTCCTGTGCAGACGCACACATATGCAGATATTGATTTTTTTATTCAATGTAAAATGATATTTTCGATTTACAGCGTAAAAGATAATTTTCTTCAATATAAATGATATATTTTTCTTTATAACAATTGACACTTTTGGACATGTGTTTGGTGAGGATATCCATATAGTAGTTTTTGTGAATTGTTTTTTAGTTGTCCCTTGGACATAAAATTAGAAAAAAAAAAGAGTTTCATTTTTGTGCATTTAATTTTGATGCCCGATAGTTTTTATATAGAGATATCAATGTGACTAATTCGATTTATTACCAACTAATTCGTTCAGTTTCAGACTATTTTCTATTCGGATTAATCAGGTTTTTTTGATTAAATTTGGCCCTAATCCTAACCCATCTGTTTTGGATTAACCTGTGGGCTAGAATGTTATGATTTTTTTAATCATTTATAACTTTTTTTTGTAATAAAATTAGATAATGTTTTCTTAAATCATAACATTTTCCTATTGGATACAAAAATAAGTGTAAATATTTTTTTTCAATTTTTATGTCAGGGTTTTTTATTAGGTGTTGGAGAAAATTAAAATACATTCTAAAATTATCAAAATCTTATTGAAAACAAAGTAATGAAATCTGACAACTAAGTAATAAGAAAACAATTAGGTTAATCATGCCAACCCTATTGGACTCGGGAGATTTTCGGTTGGGATAGTGGGGCTAAACTTTTTGGGGACCTTTTGGCGCCGATCCGTCGTTTTAGGGCTAAATTAACATTCCCTTTATTTTGCCTGGTCAAGGTCACCATATTAAGATAAGAAGCACGGTAGAACTTCTGTAAATTAATATTGTCGGGATCATAAAATTTTATTATTTTTTTAGAAATGTATTAATTAATCAATGGATTAATTTACATATTAGACCCAAGTTGGGACTAAAAATAAATTATTATCTTAAAAGAGGTTATAATTATCAAGTATTGATTTACGAAAATTTTACTGTAGTGCAAAATATATCAATTAACATAGAAAAACTATTGATATGGAGCAAGTCATGATAAATTTTATTGGACATAGTCGAACGTATTATGAATAATAAAGGAGAGTCGAATCCGTATTATTTGGTTGAACCTCACCAAACGCTCTATGGGTTTGGCGCAACCCTGTGCTTTCAAATGTGGTTTCACTGTCGCGTGTGGTTTGCGGCTAATGAGCGATGGGGTTTCACGTCTTGACCCAAGATGATGGAGAAACAAAAAAATAAAAATAAATAAATAAAAGGAGATGAGGTGAAGCCCATATAATAAAAAGAGGTCAAACTGGACCCTCAACCAGAATAACGTTTGAAGCTAAGTTCAAAACCTTTAACTAATCACAACTCACAAGACCTCTATGTCATGACTATTAGTTAGAACTGATTAGAGTGTCACACGCAAACCCCATTCAAAAGAACTCTAGAGTCTAGACTGTTACAGCCGTCGAACGCAAGAGCGGTCACAATTAGAATAATCCTAACATGAATAGTACTATTAAATTGACCACTTTATCCCTGGTTCTCTCATATCAGATTACCATTTTACCCATAATGTACACGTCTTAAAAATATCTATCTTATGCAAATTATAAATATTTCTGCCGGTTGAATAGGGGTCTAAATTTAATGCGAATGCTAACATTTAGAAAATTAATACAAGGATATACTCATCATTAACACGGTGAAAAGACAAAAGAAACCATCCCAAAATTTCTTTTACCGAACTGACAGAACTACCCTCGTTTTATTCGGTCCCGGCACGATGGTATAAAACAGTCAACGCGAGCATTGTTTCTCTCAGCTCCAACTTCAATTTTCTAACACAACCTCAGCGGCAATCTGTCCCAACTCGGGCAGAAAACATCTCTTCCATGGCGTACAACCCGAATAGCACTGTTCGGATGGACGCGCAGGCGGCGGCGGAGAAGGCCGTTGAGGTTATCGGATTCGGGTACGATCTGACGTCGGATCTCCGGCTTTCCGCCTGCAAGCACGGCCCGTCCGGGTCGGGTCTGATTGATCTGGACCGGACCCGAACCAAGGAGTTAGTGGTTCCAGGAAACGTCGTTGTTTCCGGCGTGCCTTCTTCCATCAAGTGCGATAAGGGCGAGCGCACCAGGTTCAGCTCCGACGCTCTCACTTTCAATCAGGTAGCTAAATTTATTTCCTCTAGAAAAACCATATAATTTTTCTTTTTTTGGAAAATTCTCGTAATTAAATATCTGGAAATGGATTTTGACTCTGTCAATTTGCAAGTAGGGGAAAGTACTCCACAGCTGCTGTATTTACCGTTTATTTTACATATAATCACGTAAACTACACACACACACACACATATATATATATATATATATGTGTTCAAATAATCATAATTTATAAATTTATAAAAATAATTTTATAATTAAATTAAAAATAAATAATATTTAATATGAAAAATATGTATGCGAAATAATTAATACTATATAATGCATTTAAACACGTTCGTAGCATTAAGGCAGGCGACACGTTGTTGGATTAGTGATAGTGCAGGCTACACGTTGTTGGATTAACAATATCAGCTCGTTCTTATTTCAAATTTGGCGGCTTATAACTTTAATTCAGATTTAAATTTTACCTTTTCTTTTTCCCTATGAATATGATAAAGTTATATAGTCTCTAACTCATTTCTGATGAGGTACAGCTGAGTCCAGTATTTGGTTCCTGTTCATAGAGAGCAGTCTCGCAACTTCTAAATAACATGGAAGTCAACTAATTACCTAATCCTTGCTGAATTTGAGTGGTTCAACAAAGCTGATGGCCAAATTTCCATTCCTTTAGATTTATTTGATTATTTCGGAACTCAAATGGCATTAAGATATGCTGTATAATGTTGATATATTTGCATCTGGTGTTTACTTAGTAGCTGTCATTCATGAATAAGGCTTCTATATATTTAATAAAAGAGATAATGATCCAGCGACTGAATCCTGCAGAACTTGTTAATATTAGTCATGATTTAATTATGTTTAGATTCCATCACTGACGATTAACAAATGACAAAAACTAATGCTCACCCAAGTATATATTAATTATAGTGAGTACGTATAATTAGATTTTATTAATTTACGATTATATTTTTTAACTTTTACCTATAATTTATTAATTTAAAATTATAATTTATTAATTCATAATTATTATTTATTAATTCACAATTATAATTTATTAATTCATAATTAGGGTTTATTAATTCAATTAGGTTTGATTAATTCACGATTAGGATTTATTAATTCATAATTAGGGTTTATTAATTTCAATCAGGCTTTATTAATTCAAAATTAAGATTTATTAATTCACAATTAAGGTTTATTAATTCAAAAATATTATTTATTAATGCACAATTATGATTTATTAGTTTACAATTAAGGTTTATTAAGTTAATTAATTTTTAATTAGAATTAATTTAATAGTAATAATCAATCTACTAAATAACTAATTAATTAATTAAAAAATTAATTAAAGTGGTCTCACTGTGCGCGGCGCACACAGGAGACCACCCCTTAACAAATAAGTTAGCATTTCCCAAACTAAATCAGCCTGTTTGGCAGTGTGTAGGAATAAAGTAAGTTTCCATCCCTTACTGGAAATTTATAAATTGTCGTGTATTAAGTTTTGGAATTTGGATGCCAATCTGTAGTTGTAATCTGATCATCTTCACCACATTGGCGGAACTCTTACAGCCTCCTTGTTTCCTTGGCTTAAAAATGTTAAGATGTCAGCGCATTTTAACCAGGAGTTGTCTCTGTCCGGTAAAATACCATCTGGTCTGTTCAACACGATGTTCGGCTTCAAGGGTTGCTGGCAGAACGATGCGTCCACCACCAAGATTCTCGCATTTGATGGTTGGTTCATTGGTTTGTACACAGTTGAGTTGGAGAGATCTCAGATAACTTTATGTGATAGCGTGAAAAAGGAACTGCCGTCTACATGGGATCCTGCTGCACTCGCTGAGTAAGATCCTGTCACTTGAAGCTCATTTTCCTATTGCCAGAATCTTGTAAGCAGAAGTCCTCTCTAATAGATATATGGCCAAAGGGAACGTAATTTATTTTAAAAAGTTCATAGTCTACTGTATTTGATTATCTGCATCAAATTTCAGAAATGGCTGAGTAGTTAAACCCGACTTGCTAACAATCATATGCAATCGCACCTTTTAGACATATGCCTCAAAGATCTGGACGATAATTTTAAATGTTACACTTACCGCTGCTTTCTAAAATCTATAATCTATTGTCCTAGGTTATCATGTGCTTTCCGAAGCAAATACATTAGATATTACTGATAATGGTTTAGTATGGTGAATGATAACTAATAGCCTGAATTTCCAGGTTTATTGATAAATACGGTACTCATGTGGTCGTTGGGGTTAAGATGGGAGGTAAAGATGTAATCCACGTAAAGCAGCTTCAAAATTCAACGCTCGAGCCCACTGAAGTCCAGAAATTGTTGAAGCAGCTAGCAGATGAACGATTTTGTGAAGATGGTGAGAGAAACTTGGCAGCTTACTCGGATAATTCATCAAGAATGGCGAAGGTACTTGAAAGATTAGAATCCCTACCATATTAATGCACAAACAATTAAATACTCAAATATTTAACATGAAAGAAAATCTACTTAATTAATGAACCATGATCCTTGGTTTTCTATTCTGATTGTAAGTCCCCTGCTTGAAGGTCGAAAAATCCATAATCTGGGATCTTCAGTTACCATTTGCGAGTACAATGAGACTGCCCGTTGTTTCCCACTCCAAAAATGATGTGAGTCTAAATATCAGATTATTGCTAAAATTCGATTTCAATCTTTCTTAGCATCTTAGCATATCAAGTTCTCTATGCAGGATTTGTTGAGCATTCATGTCGGGCGCGGGGGTTTGGATATTTCCCAAAGCCATAACCAATGGCTTTCAACTGTGTCTCAATATCCCAATGTCATATCAATGTCCTTTGTGCCTATTGTTTCCCTGTTAAGCGGTGTCCGAGGCAGTGGTTTCTTAAGCCATGCCATCAATCTCTACCTCCGGTGTGAGTATGCTCAAATCAAGTTGCTATTTAAAAGGAAAGAGTGTCTACATCACTATTTTGAGAGTTTATGATTGACCATGATAATCTCTTCTTCATGTAGAGTGAAATCTTGATTTTTCACATCTTTGTGCAGATAAACCGCCCCTAGAGGAACTGGCCCAATTTCTGGAATATCAGCTACCTCGGCAGTGGGCGCCGGCATACAACGATCTTCCTCTCGGCCCTCGTGGCAGGAAAAAATCATCTCCATCTCTTCAGTTCACACTATTGGGCCCTAAGCTGTATGTCAATATTGTGAAGGTAAACATCACTCATAATATTGTAATAGTTTTTCGGACTTGCACGATGTCCTTAAACGACAACTGACCTGCAGGTCGATACGGGTAACCAGCCAGTCACAGGCATCCGGCTATACTTGGAAGGCAAGAGGAGCGATCACTTGGCAATTCATCTGCAGCATCTATCGACACCGCCCAAGTCTCTCCACCTCTTGCCCGACCATAGCTATGAACCCGACGACGAGTCTCTACACCGTGGTTACTTTGAGCCAGTCAAGTGGAGCATCTTCTCGCACATATGCACTGCTCCGGTCGAGTACCACGGGGCGCGGATTGATGACTCTGCGTCTATAGTTACGAGGGCGTGGTTCGAGGTGAAGGGCATTGGGATGAAGAAGGTCCTCTTCTTGAGGCTCGGATTTTCAATGGTGGCATCGGCCATCATCCGTAGGTCTGAGTGGGACGGTCCGACGGCAATATCAAAGAAGTCGGGGTTGATCTCGATGTTGCTGACCACGCCATTTAGTACTGCTCTGAATCAACCTCAGAAGCTGCCGCCAAAGGTGGATTTGAACTCGGCCGTCTACCCGGGTGGGCCACCCTCGCCTGCCAGGGCTCCCAAGATGGCGCATTTTGTCGACACAAAGGAGATGGTGAGGGGGCCGGAAGATACGCCGGGGTATTGGGTGGTGACCGGAGCGAAGCTTTGCGTGGAGAATGGGATGATACGAATCAAAGTGAAGTATTCATTGTTGACTATAATTTCGGATGACTCTTTGTTGATATGAGGAAAGTGTAAAGGGAGAGAGACTTCAACCAAGTGTGTGAAGATCTTGTTGTGTACATTTGCCATTCATATACAAGCCAATTATAGTATTCTTTTTTGAAGTAAAAAAAGGTTCGATTAGAATCAGGAATTATTAGTACAAAAAATGTGATGAATTATTGAAAATATCAATTGAAGTCATGAACTATTGATGATTTACTAGGAACAGTTTATGATTCATTTTTTTGACTCTAAAATCTCAATATGGCTCTGTAGGTATGACGGTGAAATTGTAATTAAACTTTGTAAAATGACCCAGCATTGACAGGCCAAGTCATTTTTTATAAAATTTAATTATAATTATATTGGCACATTTGGCGAACCACGTTGATATTTCAGCGCAAACAATGGACGTTGTGACACTTGATAAATCATCACTTGTTCATATCTTTAGTTACTTTTGTCTTAGCATAGATGAAATCGTTGATAAATTATCGATAATTCATTATTCTAATTAACATTTTCTATAGTTCATGACATATTTAGTAAAACAAAAATAGTTTGAAATCTATAATAATATTCACCAATATTTTTATACGCTACTATTTATATTCATATGCAAATCAAGCAATATACATTTTCAGTATTCTTAAAACACAACACTATATTAAGGCAAATAATCTAAATTTTATGATTGTTGAGGGCTATGGAAAACATTATTAAAGACCCAGCCCGCGAGTCAAAAGTTGCTGTGGATTGTGGCCTAGCCCTACAAAGAGCGGAGCCGCATGGCATATAAAAAAAAGGAAAAAACTGAGACTGATGTCAACGACGACGTCGTTCCCAGAGTAAACAAAATTGCACGACTAGCCCCCAAAAGTTTCAATTTTAGTGAAACATCCCAATTTTCAATCGCGAATTTAGGGTTAGGGTTTCTCATTAAGCCCACGGCCCAAAATCGAATCCTCTAAACCCCAAAAATTCTTTTTACCTTTGTCTGCTCCTTGCGTCATTTTTGTCCCCGATTATGGCAACCAAATCCGCATCGACAACGGGTCAGGAAGATGGCGGCGCTGCCGCCGCTAAAAAACCGGGGCTGCGGAAGCCGGTGTTCGTAAAAGTCGACAGCTTGAAGCCGGGTACGAATGGGCACACGCTGACAGTGAAAGTAGTGACCGCCAACACCGTTCTCAGCAAGAACCCGCGCAATCCGACGTTTCGCGGCCCTCAGAATCAGAACACAAAAATTGCGGAATGCCTGGTTGGCGACGACTCCGGAACCATCCTCTTCACCGCGCGCAATGACCAAGGTATGGCCCCGCTTTCTCTCTCTATCTCATACACCCCACATTCACGCGGAAATATATCGGTATTGTTTAGTTGCGGCCCATGATCAGGATAATTTGTTTTTGAGGAAGAAATTTCGTCTGTTTCTTGGATTGTTTTGATTAAATGGATTATTTTTCTGATTTTGGTTTTAGGATTTTTTTTATTCATATAGTCTTGAAATGTTATTTGGAATTTTATTTTATTAGTTTAAAGGCCTGCCTTGAACAATTACAATCTCTGCATTTAAAATAAAATTGTCAGGAGGAAAATTGAAGTCTGCGAATATCACCAAGAATTTAAAAATTGGTGTGCAAAATATTTTAATAATTAACGAGACAATATTTGTTGTCAGTAATTAGTAATTTAGCTTGGCCTCTTTCTTGTTTTACATTTTAATTGGAGTGTGAAAGAAGTGAACGAAATAAATCACAAAATTATGAAACAAATTTTAACCTGAGCAGGCCATGACCAGATGTGCCAGCATTTAGTGGGACTCATCTGTTTTTCTTGTCTGCAAGTTACGATTCAACTCACAAATCTTTTATTTGTGTTGCTCTCAATTCAAAATTTTGTTCTACGTTTTGCTTTTAAAATTAATTCAATATGGTGATGACTTCAAGTTAACCTATCCAAGCTGAATGTTCGTCACATCCTCTATGATGATGATAAATAATGCTTCATTTCTTAAAATGCTATCTGACTGCACCACAATTTTCAAAATCTTGTTAAAATGAAATTCTACAGTTTCTCACAATGATGTGTTCTAGTAATCCTGTTAGCAGCACTATCTGTCTTGGTGGAAGCCTGAAAATAAGTGAATTTTCGAACTATAATTTTGGAGAACATGATTATTTGTGTTTGTGTCATTTAGCTGTTATCATGAAGACTCGAGGCATTAAGTCATGTTCTGGAAGCATCTTAGTTTGCATATGATGTGGTTTTTAATTTGCAGTTCGTAGTAAGAATTTGAAGATAAACATAGGTGTATTTGTTGATGAAAAGCTTCTTAACTTGCAGTTGAGATGATGAAGCCAGGCAACATAGTGGTCCTCCGGAATGCAAAAATAGACATGTTCAAGGGGTCAATGAGGCTGGCCGTGGATAAGTGGGGCCGCATTGAGGTTGCTGAACCAAGAAAGTTTGTGGTCAAAGAGGACAACAATTTGTCCCTAGTGGAGTATGAGTTGGTTAATGTAGTTGAAGAGTCTTGAACATGACTGCCATTTAGTGCTGTTTGGGGTTCGTTTTAGTTTATGGCTTCAATCGTGGTATACTGGTTTCTCCTATTAGTTTTTGTTCCGCCCCCATTAAGGTAATTATTGTGTAGGACTATGAGGGTGTTTGGCTGAGCAGCCTGAGCTTATAAGCTTCCCAAAACAAATTATAAATTTATTTTAAGTTTAAAAACAGCTTATAAGCTGTTTTGGGAGCTTATAGGCCAAACACTATGTTAGCTTGGCTTAATGGTTGATGTGTAAAAAGATCGCCATTGATTTATAGCACATCTCGGTGTCTATTGATAGATTTGCTTGTCCAGCCGCATATGTAGTCAAGCATATTGATCATAATCTCAGCTTAATGTTACTTATCTTTTACTGATTTGGGTTTACAGTTGAGCAGATTGGAAAGCAGCACTCATCAGTCACGATGTTCACACCAATCATCATTTTCAAATAATCATCATTTTCAAATACTATTGAGCCATTGTCGTGAAAGTTATTATGATGATGGAATGTAAATGTGGGTGGTTTTCTAATAGTAGCGGCATACCAATCATCATTTTCAATAATTCCTGTGTCTCAAATAAACTGTTAGATTGGAATGTGATCCTTTCCCATAGCGTGGACCTCTTTTGTTTTCGTAAAAATCATTGTTGTTACTCATAGTTATCCACGAGCAAAGTTTGACCAAATAATGCTGATAGTAAGGAAATATCTAAGCAAGATTTGGTGACAGCTTTTGGGCGCTGAAATTTTAGCATAGTACCTCTATTTAATGCGTATAATAATTACTATGGTTTTGCTCATATTGGTCATTGAACTCTATGAGATCTTGTTCCTCGGTACGACCATAAGTCCATACAATATGTATGAGATTAACCGTATCAATGGGATAATAAAAGTTGGTTCTTAGGCACTGAGATTTTACTTAACTTAACAAGGAAGCATCAAACGTCCCCTATAGTTGTTGGCTTGATGGTTCATGTTATGACGTGTAAATACTGCATATTGAAACTCCAAAAAGGGGTGGCCATGGGAGTTGTCTGGTGCCAATACTTGCAAATACCAGATAGTCCATCATAGCAACGCAAGAAGGATTTCAGGATAAAGACTTTTCACAATTATTATCTAATTTAATTTCTAAGTTGTTACTTTATTCTATTAGATGTTTATTATTATTTTAAAATAAGGCTTTTGTCAGGGGTTTAAGCCATCTTCAATTATCTACTTGGGTCTCAAATAGTTAGGAGTTGAAAGTCATTTATGAACCAACATTAGGGATCTTTGGTTCATACCTATATTTTAAAAAAAAAAAGAAACATTATTGCTGTGTAAAAATTCCGTATGCTTTAATTCTGGAAGTATCTACAGTCCAATCTCCAAATATGGTGACTAACAGCCAACAAAGAGAGCGGTGACAAGTTCATGCAATTCGCAGTATTTACTTGCCTGAAAAAGAACAATGATTATCTCTGCATTCTTGAGATTACTAATTCTATATTGCATATTACAACAAGCATAGTAGAATAAATCTATCACCTACTAAAACCATATTTCCCCAAAAAATGCGCTTAAAATATGTGATGAGGCCAATAATATAGAAACTACAAGAAACAAACTTGGGCAGTCTACATGGTATCCTTTGAATTACATTCCTGAATGCCAATATCAGGAGGTCATTTAAGTATTTGAATGGCAGAACCTACATCAAAGAGCTATAAACAAAAGCTCAACATTCAGACTCCAATAGGAATAAAGCTCAGAAAATTTCTCTGAGGGTGGTAATATATGTACGGACAGCAACATAACAATCACGGCAACATTCTAACATTCATCCATCTACAATGAAGAAAACAAAATTTCTTATAGCCAGTAGTTGAAATGAACAAGGATTTTTGCTACATGCACTGAAGAAACTTCAATCAAAAAGCACCATAATAAATTTTCGATCTTGATGTGCTAGTTAATTATTTAGTCTATTGTGATAATAAAACTTCAACATAATCTAAATGAATGACACAATTTGGAATATCTTCAATCCGAATATCAGCCGATGAGCAGTTATCACAACCCTAGAAAGAGAAAGAAAAAGAAGCACAAGTCAAAAGGTCACGAACAAACAGATAGCAGGTAATGCACATTTGTGTTAATCTGTGAAGTGTTTAGCTACCACAGGCCAGAGCCTCAAGTCAAAACATGACCAGGTTGCATAAGTCATGCTATATAATTAATATATCAAGGATTCCCTACCAAATGAGCAATATAATTTGCAGCTTTTTGCGCTTGGAGCATGATGTATATAATGACAATAACCACGTCTCAAGTAAGAGATGCCACAATAGTACATAATTCAATTCCTTCGCACTAGAACAAATCAACAAGTAACTCTCATCTCGTTATTTAATACTCTAGTAAAACACAAAAGGAATCCACAAAAAACAGGTGATCTCTTGTGCTGAGCTCATTCATGACTCTATTTATCAGACAGTGTCCTAGTGCACATGCGAATAATACTTCCGACGGACCATCCAACAGTCATCATACCCCCTTGTTGCAAGCTGATGAATACAACATATTATTAGCATGGTATTTTTACGGCTAAATAAACAATGATTTAGCCAAAAAGGTAAACCTCTATGACATATTTTCTTAGATGTGATGTGTTCATCCATTGACTAAGTTGTAGGACCCATTATTCGATAATTAGGGAAGGCCATTTGATGAAAATCATTCCGGGCATAAAACAATAAATCATACAGCATGCCTTATTAATTTCAGTTTTCAATAAAACAGAGGTGTTACATGTTCCAAGATTTTATAACTTCATTATGCATGTTGCTTTCAGTTACGTAACATGAGGTGCACAACAAAAGACCCAAAATGCATAAATTATAACATCAAGCAAAGATATTATGGAGAACCAACATGACCGAAGATGAGGGGCTATAATCTAGACTATAATCCATTAGCTGAGTGATCGATGAAATGCCCTAGTTCAGCAGATTAAATATTCGGGATACATGTAACAGAAGGTATGCATCAAAATACCAACATACAACAATTGGGAACACTATAGTAAAATAAATTCTGAAGAAGAAAAATATGAAAAACAGGCCAAAATTATTGCATTGTTCTAGCACAAAGGACTATCTTCTTGACTAAGTTGATAAATATTGTTAAATTATTCCTGAACTGAAACACTTGAGAATTCAGAACTCAAAATTGTATGCAATGGAAGTCAATTCGACTTGTGATTATTAGGTTACACATTGGGGTAAAACAGACAGGTTATGCAAAATTCAGCCAACTCACAGGTCCAACTCAGGAAAACAGCCTCCAAGCATGCATGCTAAGGTTAATTTTGTAGTTTCTTTTATCTCTGTTTTTCTTCTCAAACAACTCCCCAAGCCCAACGAAAGAGATACGTAGATGGGCTCGTATATAGTTATTAATAAATATTATTAAAGAAATTGACAGATATAGGATTGACTACCTTGTCTATCAATTGGTAGACATGACATGCAACTTCATTTTCATCAAATAAAAGAAAGATATTACTTCACCTCCTTTTCATGACCTTCATCTAGTCCTGTCTTGCCCTACAAGATGAAAAGAATACACCTTTTTCATTTTGAGATCTTTGTTCTAGATCTCAAATAAAAGAATGCATGAATAGTAAGAAGAGTTGTGCGAAAATAATGTCAAAACTAATAGATTTAGTAAGTTGCCTCTCTTACTCAAAGTTCCTACGGTTATTTATTACTGATTGAGCCAGAAGAGCACTATTTCGGAAAGTAGCAGCTAGCCAAGTGAGGGTAATCGGTCACAAGAAAATATATTGAACCTAGCCTTAAATGCCCAATAGCCGCCAAATCAAACTGATCGACAATCCTATTTGAGAAACATAAGCACAAGGCTATATGATTCGTGAACAAATAAATCAAACATACATCAGTAAATAACAAATCATACAGTATAATCGGTGCATTCGATACAAAGCTGGACAGGTATAACAAATATCATAGACATCAAACGTGGATGCTTAGAATAGCAACTCACGATAATTATATTCTGAGTTACAACAGAAACATCAATATATTTCCAGAGAAAAGGTGCATTGAGGAAAATGAAGAATTTACCCTCGATAGTCCAAGCGTGGGTGCGAGGAGCAACGGAAAGCATCGAGGTAAGCACTGCTGAGGCAGTCGCGGTGTGGTACGGCAACATCGAGGCCGCGCTAACACAGCTCATCTCCACGGGTGACCTAGCGCAAAAGCGCATCTCAAACACCAAATCGTCGCAATAGAGAACTCCGTTTGGAATCACATACACGGGAAATCGAACTCAATCGACATAGAATACCTGAAAATGCGAGCGGAGAGCGGATTTTGGGATGGGGCGCGAAATGGAGACGGAGAAGTCCTCGGCTTGACGCCGATGGAGATTCTGGCGGCAGAGCTTCGGGCGGAGGTGGCGGCGGAGCGCAAGACAGACCTGGCGGCGAAGGAGGCCATTACAGGCTGCGGAAGTGTAGCGGTACAGTAATGCGGATCTCAGGCGCCGATTACAATTTACAGTATACAGAGGTAGGGCTTTATTGGGTTTTAGCTCTGGCCCAGATTTGCTGAGCTCGTGTCTTTTTTTTCGTTTTTTTTTTTGTTTTAAATCATTATTTATTAAAGAGAAAGTAATGTAACAGGCTATATAATATACGACTGTTTGTTAAGCCCAAATAAAAACAGTTCTTTAGGGCCCAAAGTGGTGAAATTTCTTCAGCCCACTTGTAAAGTAAAGTTTTATTGCCAAAACAAACCCTATCTAATGTTTCTACTATTTTAGTATTAGATCTTTGTATTCAGCCCATTAATCATCAATACAAATTGTTTAGCTCTGTTATTTTTCTTCTATTATGAATGGAGTTTCATTATTATCCTTCTCCTACCTACATTTTATACATTTAACTTTCACACACTTTTCTTAAATAATCTTGTCGAAAAGAAACAAGTCTTCTTGGAAGGGACGTAGAGAGTATTATATATGGAGCTACATGTATGTATATTAGAAGGAATTGTTTAATTGACCATCAGCCACAAGCCTTTTGTGATTATATTTTATTTTGAATATCAAAATTCTTCAGTCCAACTATTGTGTTATCATGATTTATTACTCATCGGATCCATTAAACTTGTCGATTGGTTCAATCTTGTATATTCAAAAGTATGATTTATCTATTTTATATGATTTATAGGTTATTGCACATGAATGTGGAAAAAAACGATGATATTAGCATCGACTGTTGCATTGCACTCTAATAAGTCTGGTAATTTTAAAAATAATTAATTGTTATTACCTCTCCCTACTTCCTTATTGAATTAATGACTAAATTGCCTCTCTCCCGGCAGGTAGTTGGATCTCTTAACTTTGTGTGGGGTGCGTGTTTGGCTCACGACGTCTCATTCAGCGGTCACCAGTTTACTTAATAGCTCATAATTGACATTTAAGAACTAGGATTTTGATGGGAATTCAGATGAAAATTAAGATTTTAAATCTTTGATGGGAACTAAGAATTAACTTGATTCTTCCATTTTTTATAATTTAGTTGTCAATATTAGTTATCATTCATTTATTATCTTTATATTTTATTAATAACTGTTTTCACCTATATAATCAAGAGATTTTATATATCTATTTATGATAATTATAGTTTTATTCCAAAATATGAAATTATGTCCACCTAAATCTGAGTAATAGTTCCATTTCATTTCATCTATCTGTTTGTTTTCTTCTTCTGTTTTACCAAAGGAATATTAACTATCGAGTAAGCTGAAAAGTCATTCATCTATCAGTTTATGAGAAGTTCCACTACAGGTGAAAAGTTTCGGGTTCCAGTCTACCGTGACGCAACCTTTTTAAAATTTCTGTATTAATTGACAAAAAAAAAGAAGTTCCACTACAAATTCATTCACCTAACTCATTTATGTGCAATGCTATCGGTTGAGTTTTTACTTTAATAATCTTCGATTCTCTTTCATCACCTAATTATTTAGTCCATTGAATCAAATCAAGTCAATGGTCCCACAATGAGAACATGCAGGCTTGCAGCAATCGATGATCATACAAAGTATCTGCATATCATATATATGTATATATTCACATTTACCTTTTCCCGTATTACTTTGCAGGAATGCTTACATTTAGTAAGTTTGATTTTCAACATATCTATCCATGAAAGGTGTACGCATAGTTGTGCTTGATTGGGATATGAAATTAATGATAGCTCGTGTGAAACCGTCTCATGATTTATATGACTCATCGTGAGATTGATCAATATTCAAATATTAACTATGATCTAATAGCATATAAATATCAATAGAGTTACAAATATGCATTAAAATATGAGTTTATAACTAGGTTTTGACCTCAGTCGGACGATCTCATATAAATTTGTGGTAAATTAAAATGAACATATTTTGTGAATATATATAAATCTATTAATGCATATAAAACCCCCTCCTACAAGGCCCCAACTGTTGCTAGAAGCCCATTTATTTCTCCTGTTTAGGCCCACTACATTGAACCCAACAGATAATTCTTAGCACATGTCCAAAAATACAAAAGACTCTTGTCAGAGTGAGACCCAACATATGCCTACTCATTACTTAATAACCTCTCAAACAAAAAAAAACATGGTAAGTTTGAAATATTTATCTTAAAATGTATACACTCTCTCGTATGGGTAATGGGCAGGAGAAATTGTAACATTATTTCCGGATTTAATTTCCACTACAATTATAGGATTTCTTTTTCTTCTAAACATTCATTTTCAAGATTCAGCCCTGTGATGCATGGACTGAGACATGCATAATTTTATGGGCAGTAAGTTATATGTATTTATTATATGAAAATTGAAGGATGAATTGTTTAAAAAAATCAATATATCATGCATATTCCACGTGGCTTAAATTCATCGAAAATTATGAACCTTATCGATATATCATATATGAGTATTAAAAAGTTATGGGTGGAGACCTGTAATACGGACCACCCAAACAAGCCGAATTAGTAGCTGTTAATTCGTTATCCCGCCAACGCAACAGAGTGAAATTTCCCTCCAAATATTGAACTAATTCAGAAATAATAAATAAATTCAAGTAGCCTGTTACCTTATATTTCTTGAGCCAATTACACTTGAAACATTGGATGGCTGTGGTTGGAATTTGACGGGAATTTCATAGAATATGTAGGTGTACTATATTCTCTCTCACATGATAATATTTTATTAATATAAATTAAATTAATAAAATATTATCTTTTGGGAGAGGATATAGTACACCTACATGTTCTATAGAATTTCCCGAATTTGACAGCAAAATATTCTTTCTACTTTGCCTGTAAATATGGGTACTCTGATTGGGTCGTTTCACTTCCAATGAAACTAGTGTTGATAATAAATGTGTGTCGGATCATTATTATGTTGATACGATAACAAAACGATATGATATTACATAATAAAACGAAATATGAACACGACACGAAATATACAGATACAAACACAAAACGAGCACAAATATAACATAATTTTTTTCTTATTGACACGAAACGGCAAATTAAAACCGAAATTAAGAAACAAATTAATAATAGAAATTAAAATAATAATAAAATTAATACTCCCTCCGTCCACAATAAGTGTATCGTAATTGCCTTATTCGGTGTCCACGAAAACTGTATCACTCTTCTTTTTAAGACACTACTTATTAATCAACCCCACAACTATTTATTATTTACCAAAAAATCATTTCTACCACTTACAACCTAACACATGGTGGAATCATTTCTCCACTCAAACAACAACCACCAATAATTTTATTAAAACTCATATCGTCTACAATTGATATATTTATTTATGGACAAGGAGAGTATTATATATATATATATATATATATATATATATATATATATATATATGATTATAAGAAATCAATACGAACACAATTTAATCTGAAATTTATCATGTTACGAACATGATATAAAATTATCGTGTCGACATGAACACGATAAAGTTGAACATTAAATCATTAATTTCATACGTATTATGTCGCATATAAAATTATTAGCCTAAATTAAAGTCGCCTAGAAAATTATTAGCCCTAAATTAAACCAATCCTTCTTCACTGATCAATATTATAATATACATTTATATACTTCAGAGAGAGTGAGAGGGAGCAGTTCCATAAGATTGTTGTTGTTGATAAGTTTCTAGGTATTAAATGCAGCAATCCGAATATCGATCACATTTTTTCTCGGAATTAAAATGTATTATAATGACAACTTGAATTAATGCGCTTTTGTCGTACATATAGAGGGTGTTTGGCTGAGCTTATAAGCTCTTTAAAATAGCGTATAAACTGCTTTGAAGCTTATAATGAGTCATGAAAGATTTTGAAAAATAATTTCATAAATGAATTTTATAATTTGTGAAAATAAGCTCCAACAAACATATAGCCCCTAAAAATAAGTTGGTCAATCCTAACTTATTTTTTCATAAATTTATAAGCAGCCATGAATTTACCAAAATAACATTATTATAGTTCGTTATTTCTACAATAAACTATCAACTTCATGTCTCGTCAATTTTATCTCTCTAACTATGATTTTATCTCTAACTCACGATTCTTTATCTGGCTTATAAGACAATTATCCAAATACTTTAACAACTTATAAGCACTTGAGACTTACATCTTATAAGCTCTTGAAATATCTTATAAGCTCATGGAGCTTATAAGCTCTCTAAAATAAGCTTAGCCAAACACCCCATAGTCGAACTAAATCTAAACATCCGACGTCACTATTAACAAACTCTCAACAAAATGTGCACTATAGAGCAAAACAAGTTATGCAATATAAATAAAAATCAAAGAAATATAATCATATAGATACCTGATACATGATTCGTGAAGAATGATTTATGAACTTATAACCCTCAAAACAGTTTACAAGTTTTTATGAGTTTATAAGTTTTTGAGAAATATTTGATAAAATAAATTTATAAACTATAAAAATAAGTTTCAACAGCTTATAAGATCTCAAAACATAAGTTTCTCAACTACAATTTATTTTTCATAAGCTTATAAATAATAATGAATTTATCAAAATAATATTATTATGATTCGTTATTTTCAACCTATACTCTATCAACTTCACATCTTTTCAATTTTTTTCTCTAACTATGATTTTTTTTAACTCATGATTCTCTCTCTAACTTATAAGCTTAATTAATCAAATAATTTAACAACTTATAAACTTTTAAAATATCTTATAAGTTTTTGGAATCTATAATTTTTTTAAAATAAGCTTACCCAAAACACCGACTTAACCATTATGAAGACAATGGAATTGGATTTTTAGTACATAACAATAGAAACTGAGATTTCTTAGGATTCTTGTCAGAGACTGAAATGGTAATCTAACTGTAGAGTGTAGACCCGTACTCAGCAAAGTGATTATGCGAGGTTGGCATTTGGCAAATCCATGAGAAGATGGAAGCTATGATTAATTACTACAGTGTCCCAACTTGATCTCTACGTTCTGACCATTTTACCCCCAACTAGATCATGGCAATCTTCTCTCGACTACAACTCTCGTGACAAATTGAGAATGGATGGCCTCCATTCATAGATAAAAACGAAGAGCAAATGCCTTTCATATTACTATGACATCCAACAACTTTATTTTAATTTTACTCTGTAATTTAATTTATTTTTCTTTTTTGAAACTTTGGGGACATCCAAACAGTGGGTTGTCTACGATCGCTCCTCTTCCACAAAGTTATAACAAAGAGAGAGAGAGAGAGAGAATTTAGTGGAAGTCAAAAGCCAGGATTCTTGATAGATCATGCGAATGAGGCTGGAGATTTTAGTATACATGTGTAAATGTACAAGCATGTTTTCAGGGATTTTGAAATATTTGTTTTCTTGTAAGCGAGAGAAATAAGTAGGCAAATTTAACGAACTGTCAAATTGCAAGAATTAAATTTGCTATTTAATTCAGAAATGACCAATTTAATTACATAAAAATAGAATAATAAAAGTTTCAGTCGTTGAATTCAGAAAATCTATTTGAACCTTGAAGCTTAAGTGTGAGCAAGTAACCCTCTCTATCTCCCAGAACAGTTAAAAGAAAGAAAAGAAAAAGAAAAAGGAAACTTGAGCAATCTTTAGTGAATAAGTAAAGATTGGTCAATCCCGACATCAGCGGGATTAACTGAACCGGCATATTTAACTAACTTTGTCACTTATTTGGTAGCTTATTCAATATTCAGACTTAAAAAGTAAAAAAAATAGTAAAAGAAACTACTTCCAGACTTGCGGTATCTCCTATTTTTGGATTGCCATCATTAATTTGGTGAACAAATTTCGGAATAATGGGCACTCCATGTTCTAGTGCCCACCTGGTGACACTTTTAAGAGGATTTTGGCTAAGCTTATTTTACATTTATAAACATTAATAATTTATAAGATATTTTAAGAGTTTATAAGTTGTTTAGGAACTTATTTTGTCAAATACTTTACAAGAGCTTGTAAGCTCTTCGAACCGTTTTCAAAAGCTTATAAGCTCCTAAATAATTTATAAATTATTTCAGAAAACTTATAAGATCAGCCAAACACCCTCTAAATCATAACATAAACTCTCCCAACTTGCTCACTTGCCCCATCAATTTATTTTATTATGAAATAAAATCCGCCACTCATAATTTATTTGCACCGAGTTATATGTCAAAAATATTAATCCATCCGTCCACTAAAAGTGTATCACTTTTGGTGGGTACGGGTTTTAATAAAATTATTGGTGGATATCGTTTGAGTGGAGAAAGAGTCTCACCATGTGTTAAGTTGTGAATGGAATGAATAATTTTTGGTAAATAATTAGTGATTGTAAGGTTGAATAATAAAGAGTAATGTTTTAAAAAGAAAAATAATATATTTTTTACGGATGCCAAAATGGCAAAAGTGATACATTTTTTGTGGACAAAGAGGGTATATATTTAATTGTGTTATTTGCATTTATTGCATCTAAAGAGAATATAGAATATTATAATCTAACTATCATGTTAATGAAATGTAAGTTTGCATTAATACATGACAATTAGTCTGAATGTAGGTACAAAATTATGTAGATGCCAGTCCTGGAATACAATATCTTTACTTGGATACAACACTATAAAAGAACAAATATAAAGTTAAAAGCAATCTGATTTTGAATAGATACTGAGATGTTATAATTTCTCCAATCAAGTATATGTGGTTTTGAATGAGTACTTGGATGTTTTAATTTCTTCAATTTAGTATATTTCAATGAAAAGAGGGGAACAAAAGCAAAAGGAAAAGTTGCCAACAATTGCTTAGAGAAAGTACTATTACGATTAACTTTCACTTTTAAAAGCGATTGGGTACTCTTTCTAGATCTCTATTATTTACTCTTTCAAATTACAATCACAGTTCTCCTCTACCAAAACAAGAAGAAGATAATAACACCAAAAATAAATAAAATTAAGCTACCAACAGAAAATCATTTGGAAGTTGGGAAAAAACTAAGTCAAGTGCAAAAGAAAAATTAATGCTAGGGGTGTGCAACGATCGGTTTCGGTTAAAAACCGAACCGAACCGATTAAATCGATAATCGAATTGATTTAAAAATTTTGATCGAACCGAACCGATCTTGTGCTTTTGACAGAACTGAAACCGACCGAAATGCAAGTAGTCCAAACCGTCGACCGATCGAAATATATAAAATATTAATCAGACTATTTGATTCGGTTTGACCGAACCAACCGAATCCCACTTTCGTCAAACCGTCGACCGACCGAAATAGGTTTTGCTTCGATTTTAGAATCGAACCGAAACCGAATCACATCTTAAACCGATCGAAACCGACCGAAACTCATCGATTCGGTTCGGTTTTTCGGTTTCGATTCGGATATGCACACCCCTAATTAATGCGACCACATATTTTGAAAACTTCTCTCACCTATCTATTATTTTGAATTTTATTTAGGACCATTATTGGTCCCGTTTTATTCAGATCTTAAAAAATGACAAAAATCATATAACTTATTCAACTTGAAGGGCTAAAATTATGACATCCCTTGATCTATGACAAGATTTACTTTAACCTTAAATTAACAATGAAATCATTACACTTTTTTTTTTCTGGTATGTCTATAACCTTTATAAAAGTTGTGTCAGCCATCATAATTAACCACGCCATTCAAAAATAATTACTCCCTCCATCCACCTCCGTCCACAAAAAATATATCATTTTTCATTTTTAATATGTGCCAAAAGTATATCATTTTTATTTTAAAAATAATATTCTTTATTATTCAATTTTATAATAACTCTTTATTATCAAAAATTATTCATTATACTCACAATTTATCACATGATGAGACTCTTTCTTCATTTAAATAATACTCAATGACAATTTTATTAAAACTCATATCCATAAAAATGGTACACTTTTAATGGATGGAGTCAGTATTAAACAAAATAATCAAAACTCATACATAGTTTCACTTCTCCAATATAGCATTTAATATACAAATTATTTCAATATTTTATAGTTTACCATGAAATTTATGATGAATATATTCAAATCAAGTTTATATATAAAGAATTATGTCAAATTGTTCAATAGATTATTTATATATTGTTTGATAAAATGTACATGGTTTATTTTAATTTTTTAAAATTAACCTCACAAGTATTATAAGTCTTTGCATTTTCAATTTAAAATGCGCGAAATGATTCTGGTGCATAACTATTCATGTTTACTTTGTAATATTCAGTTTTTTATTGTAATAAATAATCAATTATTGTAACAACTTATATTTTAGTATTTGATAGTATATAAACATAACTATTGTAATATTTGAGGTTTTGTTGAAGCATATAATCAATTAATATAATCATTTATATTTATAAATTTTAACATGTTCAGGTAATTAGTAACTAAAACTATATGGATCTAGGAGACGAGAACGAGTAGTAAATTTAAGAAGGTTAAAGTTGTTATTAATCGTCAATCGCCAACTCAAAAAATAAAATAAAAAATGGTTGATATATATATTAGATTGTGAATATATGTTGAATAGTTCGAAATCAAGTTTATATATAAATAAGTATTTCAAATTGTTCAATCGACTATTTATATATTGTTTGATAAAATGTACATGATTTATTTTAATTTTTTAAAATTAACCTCACAAGTATTATAAGTCTTTGCATTTTCAATTTAAAATGCATAAAATGATTATGGTGCATGACTATTCATGTTTACTTTGTAATATTCTCAATTTAAAATGCGTAAAATGATTCTGGTGCATAAATATTCATGTTTACTTTGTAATATTCAGTTTTTATTGTAATAAATAATCAATTATTGTAACAACATATATTTTAGTATTTGATAGTATATAAACATAACTATTGTAATATTTGAGGTTTTGTTGAAGCATATAATCAATTAATGTAATCATTTATATTTATAAATTTTAACATGTTCAGGTAATTAGTAACTAAAGCTATATGGATCTAGGAGGCGAGAACGAGTAGTAAATTCATTTTTAATCGGATTTAGGATAAGTATGGGTGTATGAATTAAAAATGGGTCTGAATATTAACCAACACGCATGCGTAGAATTTTCTCAATCCTTTTTAATCTTTTATTATATATACTATTTATTATAAATTTTATTATACGTCAGTTTACGAGTTTGAAACCGTAATGAATAGTAAAATCATTTATAGTCGGGGTTTTGACGGGCCGAGTATGTATGTTTAAACGGGTACAACTAGCTGAACTTTCGCCTCATCATTTCAATCCATCTCATTGCTCCACTATGATCAACAATTTTCGATGCATGGACTTCACTCATCGTTTTCGCTCCATTATCGTGCTTCGTTGCGGTCAACAACCCAGGAGGACTGAAACCTAGCCAAATATTAAGTTATTTTAAATTTCAATTTATAAATTACAACGTAAAGTGGTTCTTTGTCGAAACTCAAAATAATACAATTTATATGTCAAATCAAGACATATTGCTTTAATATAAAACCTTTTTGTTTTGCTATGGCTATAAACAAAAGACATGAGCAATTTATTTCGGACACAAGACTTTACTTATCGAAACTTGTGTTCGGTCATGATTTAATTATATATTACAATCTCACGAATCACTAGCAAAAAGGCCTGGAAAGTTAATTTGTTACGAGGATGATTATGCACATGATGCAATAACTAATATGGTGTAGATTGTTAGGTGATTGAAAACTTAATTTTTTTATATTTTAGAGAAATATTTGATTTATATTAATCTTCATTTTTTATACTCCCCGTCTGCCTATCTCACACTCCCAAAGCTTGGTCCCCCGGCACAGTGGAGGTTCTATTTAGAGTATTACTTTATTATTATCTTTTTAAGATCAACTTAATTTAATTTTTATTGATTTCTTGCAAATAAATGAAGTAGAAAAAAAATTGAACAAACATACTTCTTGACATATTTTTTTTAATTATAATCTTACATGTACTCTAATACTTCTTCCTATGATTTATCGAAATACTATCATTTCAAAATAAAATACTAACTTTTTAAAATATCCATAAAAATGGTACACTTTTAATGGATGGAGTCAGTATTAAACAAAATAATCAAAACTCATACATAGTTTCACTTCTCCAATATAGCATTTAATATACAAATTATTTCAATATTTTATAGTTTACCATGAAATTCAACCGTAAAGCAGAAGACAATAAACCACAAAAACAGCACTTAAAATAAAATCTGTGGTTTGGTTTTCACTTTTCACTAAAAACCTTTAACTTAAAAACACCATTAAAGCATCAATGGAGACTGTAACTTAAAATAAATATGATTCCACAAAATATATTTTCTGCATCTTCAAGGCATGTTGTTTTCTTCATCTTGGAACTCTTCGCTCTGATATCCTCCCATGGAATTCTCACCGTTGAATTCATACGCATTGTTTCCATAGAAATTCCTGCTGTTGATTTGATTCTGCGCCCTAGCACCTCTCAAGCTTTCGTAAGGGTGATTGCTGCTGTATTTTTCTGAATTGATGTCGTAGAAATACTTGCCGTTTTCCATGTGGCGCGTGTCGCTCATCCCCTGCGGCTGGAATGTGTTGCCGCGGTTGTTGAAGGTGGCGGCCGCGGCGTCGCCCTGCCCTGTGGCTGGCTGTTGAAGCTGCTCCCACCGCTGTAGTAGAAGTTGCCGACGCCGTTGTCTCTCGCGGTGGTGGGGTAGCTTCTCAACTCGGCTTCCTCCTCTTGCTGTTTGTTGTAGTAATTATGCGTGCCACTGTAATAGTTGTTTTTGTTGTTGTTGTCGGGGTTGGCGGTGTAGCTTCTTTCCTCGGCGAAGGCGGCGGTGGTGCCTTCGTTGAAGTCTTCGGGCTGGGTGACGTAGGCGACCGGGTTGTAGTTTTTGGGAAGGTACTTGTTGAGGGGCTGTTTGAATTCTGTGGCGGCGGTGGAAGGGGGATCTTGGCCGGTTTCGTGGCCGTAGAGGCCGTAGCTGTTCTCGTTTTCCGGTAGGAAATTGGGCTCTTGTTGATTGGTGGGAATTACTTCTTTGTTGTTGGTGGCGGTTGTGGTGCTGGTGCTAGGGATTTTGTTGAAGAGCTGGCTGTCTCTTGCATGAGTATGCAGAGAGGAGAAAAGGGTGAGGAGAAGGAGGAGGGAGAGTTTCGCCATTGCAGGATGAGAGAGAAAGAGAGAGGGATTATGTGTATAGGGTTGTGAACTTGGTGTGGTTTCTGTGTTTTTATAGGGAGGGAACCTCTGCCTCTGTGAGTGAGTGAGTGAGTGAGTGAGTGTGTTTTTATTATCTCAAAGAAGAAGTGAGTTTTCTGAACTTCAAAATTTCAACTGATTTGGTGGAAATGGGGATGCAAGTAGAGACGAGGATTAGGTCCCAATAGCAGTCACAAATAAGGCATAAAACATCTTATATTAATTGCGTATTAATTTCCATAATTTCCTCTTTAGTGTATTAGTTATATCTGGGCCTCTCAGCACTCCCCACAGTAAATATGGGCGCGATCAATAAATTCAACTTTTTATGTATAAAATATAACGTACAATGGATGGTTATGTATGAAACAAGCATACTCCAAAAGCTTCACGTTTCATTATTAGAAGGATAAACCATACATAATATATCAATACTATAACTCATTGATTTTCCTAAAAAGAAGGAAGCAAAGTTGAAATTGTAAGATTATGTAAAATATAGAACAAAACATGTAGTAAAAAAAATTAACACGCACATTTTTATCCACTTTCCTATTTTCCAATGAGTTTGAACATTGTGATTATAATATTTATTCAGAAACCATAAACTCAATATATGTTAATACATAAGTTGAATTGCTAAACTGACAGCATTGTTAATTATAAGTTTCCTACGTATGGTGTTTTTCATTTCTATTAATGATAGTGAGATTAACTTGATCCTCTCTGAACATTGATTAATAACACCTAATGTCGAAAAAGGAAATCTATCACATTTTGTTTCATATATTTTCTTATAGTTAATCAATTCATTTGGATTTTCTATTCTAACTAAGTGACCTAGATAGTTATCATGGTACATTTATTAGTATGCATCGACAAATTAAAATATAGCATTTTATATTTTTCTTTTAGAATTCAAAAAGAAATAATATGTTCGAATAAAACTAATCACGTGGGAAATTCCGAAGATCAACGTCACCAATTCAACAACCGAACAACGCCGTTTATGTGGCTTCTTTAGGAAAAAGGTTATTACTTTGCAAAATCCCCCAGCTTGTACCAACGTCGCCGACCTTTCCCTTCCCTTCATCTCCGCCTTGCACCGCTCGTCTCCGCTCCCCCTTATTTGGTGACGTTGTCGTGTGAATTTTTCATGTCATTACTTTTTTTATAGCAGTAATATCACACACGAATCTAGTTGCCAACTAGATTATTTCCATATTGGAAAATAATTAGCTCTTCCATACCTTAACTTTTTTTTGTTTAATAGGTATTCTTATGTATATAGTGAAAAATTCAATTAAAGTATGTGTCTTGACTTACAGATAAAATAAAATGATTAATGATGAAGACAAAAATCTCAGATTTGATTTTACCTTAAAATTATCTATCCAAAAAAAGAGAATGCAATCAAAATTTGCAAATTTACTATCAAAGGCGGGAGCAGCGATGAGCAATAAATATGGTCACATCTGTATTCTGTAGTTTGATCCCTCGTGTGATAGATAATTCCAAAAATAACTCAATAGATTTTATTTTATTTTTTAAAAAAAAACCAAAATTTAGGGGAAAAGTGGGTATAAATTTGGGCATAGAGGAGAGTAGTCACGCGTGGATTGTGGGTGGAGTGGGTGGGACATGAGAAATTATAGTCCTACACTAACCATGTGCATCTTCAAATATTAAGGCTTGCACCAAACTATTTTTAACACTTTGGAATTGAATTTGATGGGGGCCCTCCCACACTCATTCACAAATTGCATGCCTATATCAACATTTTGCAAATATAGGGTCCCCACCAACACAATATAAAGACATTATATATTTTAAAATAATATTAATTTATTCACTCTAATACACAACATATAAGAGCATCTCCAATGCGAGGAGGTATTGGGATCGTCCTCATAAATCAGATTGGGGAAGGTGGAGTGGGAAGGTAGTGGGAGGAGATGAGAGAAAAGGTGGAACCACCTCCGGAAGCGAAGTTAAAATGTGGGCGTTTGATTTTTATTATTTTTAAGGGTTGGCCGGAGGAGGGTTGGCCCGGGGTGGGGTTGGCCGTCAGGGGTAGGGTTGGCCGTGGGAGGGTTGGCAGCTGGGGGTGGGGTTGGCCATGGGGTGGGGTTGGCCGTGGGGAGGGTTGGCCATGGGGGAGGGTTGCCAACCCCACCCGGCGGCCAACCCCACCCCCCGGCCAACCCTCCCACGCCAACCCCACCCCTGGCGGCCAACCCCACCCAATGACCAACCACCCCCACCGGCCAACCCCACCCCACGCCAACCCCACCCACTACCAACCTCCCACCGCCAACCCCCACCCCTACTACCAACCACCTGCGAATAACTTTAATATAATTTAATTTCCACTAGATATATGACCGTTGATCAACGTATAAATTTAATTTCCACTTTAATTCTTTGCATGTTGGTTCCAACGGTCATTTAATTTGTGATCTATAAATCACAATCATCTCTCACATAATTATTCACACATTCTTGTTTTTTCCTCCTTGTATCCTCAATATATTTTCTTTTCATACAATCATCCTCAATATATTTTCTTTTCATACAATCAGTTCTTACTCTCAACATGTCTTCATCAAACAAAAGCGCTAGCTCTAGTGATGATGAATATATTGATGAGGAGATGAACTCAATGATGGAGAACGAGGTCGCAGAAGATTACTTGCTCCGGTTAGTTGCACAACATACTTCTCGCCCGAAGATATATCCATCGAGATCGTGAGGTGCACACGATCGACTAATGAAGGATTACTTTGTTGAAAATTCAACTTATGGTGAAAGAGAGTTTCGTCGGTGAAATCGAATGCGCAAAGAGTTATTCATTCGCATTGTGAATTCTTTGGAAGCGCACTCCCCTTCTTTTCAACAACGTCGTGATGCAACTGGGAGAAAGGGCTTCACGCCATTTCAGAAATGTACAGTGGCGATACGTCGCCTAGCGTCGGTGGTCGGTGATCACTACGATGAGTACTTATCGTTCTTTGAATCAGCGAGCATCGAGTGCTTGCAAGATTTTTGCAAGTGTGTGATTGAAGTTTTCGGCAACTATTACTTGAGGAAACCGACTGCAAATGACGTTCGAGGGTTGATGAGAATGCATGAGGAGAAACATGGCTTTCCTGGAATGCTCGGTAGCCTTGATTGTATGCATTGGGAATGGAAGAATTGTCGAGAGCATGGAAAGGTCAAGACACTCGTGGTGATATAAAGAAACCTACTATAATGCAGGTCGTTGCTTCTCAAAATTTGTGGATATGACATGCATTTTTGGAGTTCTTGGCTCAAACAATGACATCAATGTGCTCGGCAATCACCATTATTCAATGATGCTCTACAAGGGTTTGCACCGACGATCCCTTTCACGATAAATGGCACACAATACTCACAAGGCTATTACCTAACAGACGGAATCTACCCGAATGGGCAGCTTCGTCGAGCTTTTGCATCCGCAAGATGCAAAAGGTTCAAGTTCAAACAAATCTGAAGTCAGAAAGGATGTCGAGCGTGCATTTGGGGTTCTCCAAGCAAGATGGGCATTGATTAAAGGCCCATGTCGTCTTTGGTACCGAGAAAACTTAAAAGATATTATGTTGGCTTGCATTATATTACATAATATGATAATCGAGGATGAAGGGAAATGTTAAGCAATTGGATGAGCGACGGACGAGCAAATTACAAATAATCCCCTCCAATAATCCAAGGTTACGCAATAATTGAAATTATCTCAAGAGAGGTAAGACCACGTGATAAAGAAATTCATCATCAACTTGAGCGATTTAGTTGAGCACATTTGGGCACACTTCGCAATGATGAATGATTAATTAGGTTTAGTATTAGTTTGTTTTGTATGTTGTATTTTAATTTGTTAGATTTAAATTGTCTTTTATATCGTATAAGTTCTTTTTAAAAGTTTCCATGTTATTGTGCATTTTAATATGTACTAATGTTTATATAATAATTAAGTTATTTGATATTAATTTTAAATAATATTAAAATTAATTTTATCAAGTTAGAAAAATAAATATAAAATTTAAATAAAATTGTGAATAGATAATGAATGAGTTGAAAGTGAGTGAAAAGTGGGTCCATAATGATGTCAGCAAAAACCTGAGTTTGAGAAGGTATTGTTGGGGGTGAAAATAGGAGAAGAGAATATGATGATGTGTCTGTGATGATGTTAGCAAAAACCTGAATTTGGGGAGGTATTGTTGGAGGTGCTCTAATGCGATCGTCTTCGTCCTACGCTAAATGTTAAATGTTCCATTCACTTGCCATATCAGAGGGTGTTTGGAAAAACTTATTTTAGAAAACTTATAAAACATTTCAAGAGTTTATAAGATGTAATGTCTCAAGGTTAATAAGTTATCAAAGTATTTGGATAGATGAACTTATAAGCTAGAGAATGAATCTTGAGTTAGAAAGAGAAAATCATAGTTGGAAAGAGAAAATTGATGATAGATGAAGTTAATAGTGTATATATAAGAAATAACGAATCATAGTAAAATTATTTTGGTAAATTTATTGTTTCTTATAAGTTTATAAAAAAATAAATTAGGGTTGAATAACTTAATTTTAGGGGAACTTATAAGTTGTTGGAGCTTATTTCCATAACTTTTAAGCGGTTTAAGAGCTTATTTTATAAAACATTTTTCACAGCTTATAAACTCAGACAAATATCTTCTTAGTTTAGCATTGTAAATAGGGTTTTCCTGCCAGAAATGGATTTGTCTAGTTTAATTATACTATCTTCGTTAATCAAAAGCTTGTATTATTTTTGGTGACACGTAATTTAATAAATTGTAGTTGGTGTAAAATGAGTGAGAAGAAGTCCCACATTATAAGTGTAAAATGCTTTTTTTTTGTAAATAAGTAAATAAATTGAAGATAAAAATTATGAGATTTATATGGGGCCATATCCAAAAGAACAAACAAGCTTTTGGAGCTTTTGGTGGACGGATTGAAAAAAAATAAATATAAGCTTTTGATGGACGGATGAAGTAATTTGTTCTGCTCTAAATTAATTATTATAATCATCAAGTAGGACAATATTCGTATAGTTGCATTTTTTTTTCACATAATTGAGCCGAACTTTTCTAATTGTGTAATTTTTAGTTTTTAATTTTTGCAACTTCTCAATGACAATATGGAGGGGAAAGAACACACATCATTGTATGTGTGTGTCACTAATGGTAGAGTGGTTAACGCCTTGGAGCCAAAGTCCGGGTTCGAGTCATAGTGTGTGCACCTTTAAAATTTATGTATTAAATTACCAAAAAAAAAAAAAACGAACACAAATCATTAATGTACATATATTACACACAAATAACTTTAAATTTTGGCAACTAACTATATTTTTTGGTATTAGATAATTTGATTCCTTCTAGCCCTAACATATAATGAATGTAATTAACACTAATATGTCAAAGACAAAAATATGTTTTAATCTTTCATCTGCTCCGTTGATTGACGGTTGCAAGAATACACACCAACTCTACCAGCCCCCTCTGCCTTCCTAGACCACCGCGTCCTTTTATTTCTTTTTTTGGGCTCAAATAATAAATGTTTTCAACCATGATTTTTATCTTTTTTTTATCATTTTAATTTAATGACTTGTAATCGATGGGTTGCCCCTTCTATTATGGAAACATCATTGGTGGGGTGATACGAGAAATTTATATTTCTATTCATTATTAATTTTAATACTATATATCCAACAAATTATTTGACATTTAGCGACTCAACCACTTAATGAATTAGGCATTATTACCAGTTCGCTACAGCCACTTTATGTGGTTTTCGTGCTTTGAAGAATAGCATGCATGTGGTGATAATTAATAATAATAATAATAATTTCCCATAATGAAAACGTCAAATTTTTGGGTTGTTTTTTCTCCCAGTTTTTATTAGTTGGATGGAATTGCAGCTTCAGCTTTAAGGGAAGCATAAATGATGGCATCTCTATGATTGCACGTCTATTTTCTATACATTTTTGTCTCGTAATTTAGTTCAACAAAATTAATTTATAATTGTTTTTAATTAATTTCAATTCCAAGATACACAAATCTTGATTTCTTGGTATTCAGTTTCTTCGAGCTTTCCTCCCATTCTGGTGAGAAGACTTTTGCGGGGATGATTTATTCTTTTATGTTATAATTTTGTATTTTATATTAATATCATGTTTTATGAATATAACTATGTTGTCGTTAATGTATAATAATAATAATAATAATAATAATAATAATAATAATAATAATAATAATAATAATAATGTGGGGCAGCGTATTGGTGCGGGATTTGAAAGGGGAGATGGTTAGTAATCAAATTACCAAATCACATTTAGTTAGCAATGTGTTTGACCTTGACTAATCAACCTTTTCCGATTTGTCAAACACCTTTTCACACTCACATTTGCTTTGGACAAAGCGAAATTCTTGCGCGATTATCGGAAAACATAAAATTTCATAGAAATTGCAAAATAGGCCCATAAAAGCTCTCTCTCTCTCTCTCTCTCTCTCTCTCTCTCTCTCTCTCACACACACACACACACACACACACACACACACACACACACACACACACACACACACACACACACACACACGTTCATTATCCAATTTGCTATTATGAAATTAGAAAGCATCCAACCATATTATAAAGATAAAAGTTATCCAATTACACTGCACACCTGATTTTTCAGATATGATTTACTCGTCCAATATGATTTGCATATTATAATACAGGAACATGTCATTTATCCAATGTATACTGAATATAGTAGTTACGAGTTTCCCGTGATATAAAAAAAATAATTCATTTTTTGGATCATAGTATTTTTTTTCTCCTTATCTTGTGTTTAACTTTTTAAAGTTGTTTTTGAATTCCAAATATAAATAAATTATGACTACTATTATTATTTAAAATTTATTTGTCAACACACACAATTTTTTGTAAACAAGCGTACGTTGTCTTCTTCAACCTTCAAAAGACGACGAGTTTCCAGCGACATCTCGACATTCTTGGGGCGACGGATTAATGGCTATATTTGCTTAGTTTTTGACATTTTCATGTGGTACGCTTGTAGGTTTAATTGAAGAGAATACAATCATTCTGAAAATCGCAGGTGTTGGCAAATTTTATAAGTGAAGGTTTTTTCTACAGAGATTGTATTTTCGACGACTCTAATCATAGATAAATAATGAGCTTCTTTAATTTTTTGTTCTCATGGAGCCTACATTTTGTTATTTTCTTAATTATTTTCTACAAGTAAAATTCGTTATTTATGCAAATTATATGTGGAGTTTTTCAATCCACGAAATGCATACCCAACCGGTAAATTCGAGATACGAATTGAGGAACCCTAATTTGTGAATTTATTTCATTAAATTTAAGAATTCGCAAGCTCCAAATAACTTTAACTCAGGAAGTGAAGCTTACAAATTTGAGAATTTGAAAGCTCCCATTCGTAAATTGTCGACCAAATTATGCAATTCACGATTTGTGCGAAGGGAATTCATGAATCAGGCGAAATAACATGGCATTTCACGACTAACGCTGCAGCATTCGTAAATTCTATGGGAAATAGGAGGCATTTGTGAATTCATTAACAAAAAACACATATATTCATGAGTTTAATTCGTGAATGAGAAAACAACAAATCAAATTACGTCCAATCCATGCCAGAGGCGGCTTCCAAGGCTTGGCGTGATGGCTGTTGTTTTTATTGAAGGCCAAGCCTTGAATTCACGACCACGGTGACGAAGAAGATGACCGGAGTCGAAGGATTTCACGAGAGGCGGCGGAGGAAGCAGCTTCCACGACTTGGGGCGACGGATATTGTTTATTACAGGCCTGCCACAGCGATGGGGGTGAAGATGTTCTGCGGCAGCAGATGATTCACGAGCGGTGAGGAGGATGCGCGAAGCGGCGGCGGATTTTTGGAGTTGATGAATTCACGGATGGAATGTAGAAAGTGTAAAAATAATACAATAAATATTTGTCTTGAATTTATTATATATTAAACCATAACATTAAATAAAATATATTATTAAATTCAATAAGGGTGAAAATGTAAGAATGATTTTTGTATCTTTTTTAATTAGAGGCTAATTTTTATCTTTATTAGATGAGAATAGATATTTTATTAGTTCACTCATAATTAAAATTTTCATGTATATATTTTTGGAACGTAGTGGGATCGAAATCAGTAATTTTCCTTCCCAAATCAAGATTTCCAATTTAATAAAGGAAAATTAATATCATGATTTTTTCTTTGTGGCAAATCGATATACAAAGTTTCGATATTCAATGTGTCGATGTTCATATTGAGCATGGAAAAATACATGTAGCACGCTAGAGGCCAGATCTTTTGTGGAAATACATGGACGACGTCGTAGGGATGGTGTCACATCGAATTGAGCATGTCTATGTGAATTTTTTAATATTGAAATTTTGGTCCGTTATATCATTGAAAAAGTATATAAACTTTATTTACCAATTTGCTTATATAACATTGCAAAACATGACATTATTTGACAAAATGATCTAACATTGTACACTATGATATTTTTACATTTAAAGATCACTTAATAACTCCAATAGTTAGATGTAACAGTTATTCTTGATTCATTTTTCTGGAATAGAAACTTAATAAATTGGACATTATGGTCTGCGCATTTCGGTAAGGTAGTCGTAGTCAAATATTAATTGATACAAGTCTTGCCTTTTTGAGGAGCATGTTCATTGCTTGTCTGTTTTCGACTAAAACACGAGAGTTGCCCCTACCTATCAACACATCAGGTCCACAGACTATTAAGTATTTATCCATGCTACACAATAATTTAGAGAAATGTACTAGTTAGTAGTTAAAAATTTGTGTGTTCAAATTTCACCGTCGTCTTTTACATGAAATTCTATTCGTATATGATTTTCTAAAATTGACCCTTATGCTGGTTACACACTTTTAATTTGTATTTTTTATGTGTTTTACAATTATAGTACATAAAAGATTTTACTCAAAATACATGTCCTGTGGCGATTGCTAATTTTCTCACAAAATAGATTAATTTTTAAGATTTCTCATTTTACATCCATTTCCTAATCTTCATAATATAATTATTTTATCTCGTAAAATGGCAGTCAATTTGAAGAAAGTGAGAGCTCCCACATGAAAAAAGAGTACCTCTTACTATTTTTTTTATGAAAACCCGCAGTGGCTGTTTTCGGTGCGTACTGATAAACCTCTTATTCTCGTGCAATAACCTACACACCACACATGAAGGGAGCATGTAGTTACTTGTTATTGGTTTCTTAAAAGATTTTTCATTTTTAACATTTGACTCCTCTGAGAGAAAAAAGATGGTGTCCTTGCTACAAACCTTTCGACAATCCAAGCAACCAGCTGATGTTGGTTGAATGTCACTGGCCCCTTCTACTAAGGAACACCAACTATTTTACTAGTCTCCAAAATCAGCACATTCCGTGGATTACATCAATATACAAGGCTAATCTATTCGGAACTTGCACATGACATAGGTGGGATGTGTATCTACAAATAATTGTGCAATTCAAATTTCTTTTTGTACGAAAACCGTCTAGTGGCATTTTTGTTAATTACTTTCTCCTCCGTATCTGAATGAGTGTTTTATTTAAAAACAGATTTTGTCCCCGTAATCATATTTCAATATTTTATGAATAAGTGTTTTATTTAAAAACGAATTTTGTCCCAATAAGCATCATATTTCAGTATTTTATGGTAAAATGATGTCAAACTTCTCATTTTATCCTTGTTATTATTAATACAAATTCTTTATTTTTTCGATTCTCCATATAATAGTTAAAGGAGAAAATAGATAAATCAATCAATTTATTGGTATGTATGTTTGACAAACATAATATATTTATTCTAGAAGGAAATCTCTTTCCAATGTCCATATCACAATCTTATGAAAATGTGAAGAGATATAATATAGTATACCACCAGATCTCCTAATACAAAGTTCAATTCAAAACTTCAACAACATAAACTTCAAGAAGTTTAAGAAGAAGAAGACGACAGATATTAAATGATACATGTAAACTTAATGATTCCAAGTACAAAAGAAAGCAACAAGAGATTAGGAAGAACGATAGGAATCAAGGGATTAACGTCGTTGCCCAGCCTTCTCCTTCTCAATCTGGACCTCACGTATCTCCTCCTCTCCTCTTCGCCCCACTCGGCGGCCGCCACCCCTTTGGCCAAAAGCAGCCGCGGAGGCAATTGGTAGGGGCATTTGTACCGCCAAGAGGTCTCCGGCAGCCCGAATCTGCGGCCCCTTTTGACGAACTGAGAGAGGGCCCATCGCGTGGCGGTGCGCGATGAGGCGAGCGCGGTAGAGGAGTGGAGGTAGTCCCATTGAGGTAGCAGGGATTTGGGCGATGAATAGTCATGAGTGGAGGGCGCGTGAGTTGGCCGGTTAGGATGTGAGTCGTCATTGGAAGTTAATGGGTTGTGAGTGGAATTGCTAGTAATGAGGTTCATGGCCTGGCCTTTCATTTCCAACTCTTGACGTTAAGAGTTAATGGAATATTGATGTTTGTCATCAATTGTGACCTTAGAACATCCTCTTGAGTCTTATATATAGTGCATCATTCTAGAGTTAGAAGCATAAGCAAAAACATTCTATTCTCTCTAGCAAAAGCAAAGCATTCTACTTGCGGTCTTAGCTCATAGTTCTTAGTCTTGAGTTCGGTTCGTTTCCGTCCCATTCACGGGGCTCGACTTGTTTGTGGTGCTACTACGGTCGAGACGAAAGTCGTTACCTTTGGGGACGAGCCGCCAATCGTGAGCACTACCGAGGCGTTTCTCCTCTTGCGGGCGAAGTTCAACTTGGGCGACTTATTGATAAGTTCTTGTTGTCTTGACATCTCATTTGTAATAGTTATTATTAATCATTTTATTGTAATTTTGCACGATATTGTAACCAATATTCAACTACAATCGCAAGACGAGAAAATTTCGCCCAACCTCTGCATTGAGTTACCCGATCGTGCAAATTGAAGATGTCGACCAATCCAATGAGCGCCCGCCACCACTCAATCCGTTGGAGCCGTAGTAGTTCCACCATGACTCCGATCTTGAACCCCGCATTCCGTGGCTCAACAACCGCCAATTTTCACCGTCGACTTCAAACGCGGGCGCATAAGATGATGTTTTACATCACCACAATGGGGCTTGCTAGCTTCTGCGTGAAGACGGCCGCCTATTCCTTCCGAGGAAGAAGCGGACGAGAAGTGCGTATGAAATCGACACTTGGTATCATTCCGACTATCGTGTCCGAATATGGTGTTAAATGGGCTTGATAATAGCCTATTTAATGTATTTCTTGTCGAGGATATCGCCAAAGAGTTATGGGAGGCACTTAACCAAAAGTATCGGTTGAGGAGGCTAAGACGAAGAAGTTCGTGGTTACCGAGCTCACCGAGTTCAAGATTGTGGATTCAAACCGATCATGCCTCAAGTACACGAGTTTCAAGCTCGTTGCACGATGTTCACGCCAAGGTATGCCTCTGCCGAACAATATTCCATTGCAATTTTAATTGACAAATTGCGGAAGGATGGAAAGGGTTCGGATCTTACCTTAAGCCAAGCGAAAGGAGATGACCATGAAAGCATGGTTGCTCGACTCAAGTTGAAGCTCAAGTTAAGGAGCGAGTTGAAGGCTAAAAGTCCGATGGAGGCTAAGACAAATCGATCGAGGGAGGACCTTCAAGAAAGCCCTCGTCCAGATGAACAAAGCGCGGGAAAGAAGTAGTCGCAAAACCCGTTTTTCGGAACGTCTACAACCGTGATAAGCACCGGCACATGGCTAAAGACCGCCGAAAGCCTAAGAGAAAAGACAAAGGCAAAGGCGCGTCAACAATGTTGAGAAGGACTTGACACTGGGACAAAGATGACTTTGTTGCCATGATAACCGAGGTAAACCAAGTCACAAATCCTACCCCTACTTGGTTTCTTGACACGGTGCTATTGTTCACATTTGTGTCCATCGAGACTTGTTCTACACCTACAAAGAGGTTGAAGCAGTGTGACCGAGGCAAGTGATCATACTTCCAAGGTGCTTGGAGTTGGTACCGTTGTACTTCAACTTACCTCGGTGTGGAAATAACTCGAAGGATGTCTTGCGATGCTCCTTCGATCCGCAAGAATCTCATCTGGCGTCGAGTTGACTAGAGCCAAATTTGATATAGATTTTCGTGGAGAATACGTAATAGTTAGAAAGTTTGGAAGACTCTCGGCAAGGGTTATGTCTCAGAAGATCTTTTCAAACTCAAGTGTTAGAGCTTGTAAGCCTTCTAAAGCGATTGCAAAATTAATGAGAATGCTTCTACCGCTTACTTGATTGAGTGTTACGATTTATGGCATTGTAGACTTGGTCATGTTAATGTTAATGCTATAAAGAAACTCGCTAACATGAACTTGTTAAAATAGAAGTATCTAAAACACAAGATAAATGTGAAATCTGTGTTGAAGCAAAAATGACCAAGTTGCCTTTCAAATCCGTTGAAAGAAGCTCAAAACCTCTAGAATTAATTCACACTGATGTTTGTGATTTAAAGTTTGTACAAACTAGAGGTGGTAAAAAGTATTTTATTACTTTTATTGACGATTGCACAAGATATTGTTATCTTTATTTATTAAGAAGTAAAGATGAAGCAATTGATGCATTTCGAAACTTCAAGAATGAAGCTGAAAATCAACTTAATTGCAAAATTAAGGTTGTAAGAAGTGATCGAGGTGGAGAATATGTTGCTCCGTTTGCTGAATTATGCAACGAAAGTGGTATAATCCATCAAACGACTGCTCCTTATTCGCCTCAATCAAATGGTGTAGCTGAACGCAAAAATCGAACTCTTAAGGAGATGATGAATGCGTTATTAATAAGTTCTGGATTACCCCAGAATATGTGGGGGGAAGCTGTTCTTACAGCCAACTATATCTTGAACAAGATTCCTATCAAAGGGAAGGATGTAACTCCTTATGAACTTTGGAAAGGAAGGAAACCTTCATATAAATACCTCAAAGTGTGGGGGTGTTTAGCTAAGGTTGAAATATGTTACAAAACAAGTTACAATTGGACTAAAGCGGTAGATTGTATCTTTATTGGTTATGCACTTAATAGTAGTGCTTATAGATTTGTTGTGCACAAATCTGATATACCTGATGTTCATGTGGGAACAACAATTGAATCAAGGAACGCTATATTCTTTGAGAATATCTATCCTAATAAGGATAAGAATAGTTACGATTCAAGTAAAAGAATTGAGGAAGATTCTACCAATTCTCATCTGTTGAAGAAAGTGAACCCTCAAGTTCTAAGCAAGTTTTTATGGCCTGCTAATAGAAAGCGACCTAGGTCTACACGAAGATGTGCAACCTAGGCGTGGTAATCATGTAAGAAAAGCTAAAATTTATGGACCGGATTATGTCGTTTTATTGTTAAATGATGAACCGTTACCGTAAAAAGCTTTATCGTGCCCAGATGCAGATCTGTGGAGAAGCAATAGACATTGAGATAGAGTCTATTATGTTGAATCATACTTGGGTGTTAGTAGATCTTCCACTGGTTGTAAAGCTTTAGGATGCAAGTGGATCCTAAGAAGAAATCAAGTCCGATGGCACTATTGATAAATATAAGGCCGACTTGTAGTTGAGGGTTTAGACAAAAGGTGGGTATGACTTCTTCGATACCTACGCGCGTGACTAAACATACTTCTATTAGAACGCCGCGCTCTTGCTTTGCAAAATCTTGAGATTCATCAAATGGATGTAAAAACAGCGTTTCAGTATGGAGAGTTAGAAGATGAGATCTATATGAAACAGTAGGAAGGTTTTGTAGTACACAGGCAAGAGCACAAGGTATGCAAACTTCAAAAGTCTTTGTATGGACTTAAGCAAGCGCATCTTGCAATGGCATATGAAATTTGACAAAGTTATGTTGTCAAATGGTTTCAAAATCAACGAGTGACAAGTGTGTCTATGTAAAGAATTGAATAACGATTTTGTTCTTGTTTGTCTTTATGTAGATGACATGTTGATAATGGGAAGTAACTCCGTGTGATTGGAGAAACAAAAGAATGCTAAGTAAGAACTTGACATGAAAGATATGGGTTTAGCGGATGTAATTCTTGGAATTAAAATTCTTAGAAAGCAAATGGAATTGTTTGACACAATCCCACTATGTTGAGAAAGTGTTGAAGAAATTCAATGCAATGGATAAGCCTATTTCAAGACTCCTTGGGACTCGAGTGTTCATTTGACTCCAAATAGGGTGAACCTATAAGTCGAGATGAATATGCTAAGATTATTGGGAGTTTGATGTATCTCACAAACTGTACCCGACTGATTTAGCTTGCTCTGTGAACAAATTGAGTAGTTTCACGCCTAATCCAAGTAGAGAACATTGGAAAGCACTTGAACGCGTATTGGGTTACTTAAAGTTTACCCGAATTATGCGATTCATTATTCTAGTGAGCCATTGTACTTGAAGGGTATAGTGATGCTAATTGGATATCTGCCTCAATCGACTCGTTTTCCACAAGTGGATACGTGTTCACTATTGGAGGTGGGCGTATCTTGGAAGTCCAAGCAGTCTTGTATAGCAAGGTCTACCATAGAATCAATTCATAGCTTTAGATAAGGGTGGTGAAGAAGCCGAATGGCTTAGAAATTTCCTCGAGGATATTCCATGTTGGCGAGTCCCGTGCGCTTCGTGTTGATTCACCGTGATAGTCGATCGCAATAGGAAGGACACAAAATATATATTACAACGGTAAGTCTCGACATATTCGTCGACGACACAATACCGTGAGACATTTGATCACGAGTGGGGTTATCACTATTGATTATGTAAAATCAATAGATAATCTAGCGGATCCGCTGACAAAAAGCATTAATCGAGATCAAATGTTTAAACTGTTAGAGGGAATGGGTGTTAAATCCACATCTTAAGGATGATTATAGCGAAACCCAACCATGATGATTGGATTGTCCGAGAACATGGTTCAAAAGGGACAACGGTTATAAAAATCCGTGTGATAAACACTCAAACATGCCTATTCTCCGAGAACAAAGTGAGTGTTTGTAAGTCGCAAGTGGTGAGGTTAAGTTTTAACTTTTAATGACTCTTGGATACCTCGGAGGTCAAGTATAGCGAGAATACTTGGTTGTAATAGTCACCTATGCAAGTGTAAAGTGGGGCGTTTCAAGTGGTACACTTGTGAATCCAAAGGGTGTTCCAAGGCCATAATGGACACAAACGTAAGAACGGATGGAAATTGAGATGATATTGTGTCAATATTATTGTCTCAGTATACACCATGGAGGACTAGTTCAAGGTGAAATAACCACTATGCCGTCGGTATGCTCGATAATTTCGACTATGGAAGGTTCAAGGCCACAAGCTACCTTTCCAAATGCAATATCGTCTCTTGAGGACTGAACTTTGCGTTTTGCATTTATATGGCATTTCCACTCATGTGGGGATTGTTGGAAGTTAATGGGTTGTGAGTGGGAATTGCTAGTAATGAGGTTCATGGCCTTTGGCCTTTCATTTCAACTCTTGATGTTAAGAGTTAATGGAATATTGATGTTTGTCATCAATTGTGACCTTAGAACATCCATCTTGGAGTCTATATATAGTGCATCATTCTAGAGTTAGAAGCATAAGCAAAAACATTCTATTCTCTCTAGCAAAAGCAAAGCATTCTACTTGCGGTCTTAGCTCATAGTTCTTAGTCTTGAGTTCGGTTCTCGTTTCCTTCCGGTTCGCGGGCTCGACTTGTTTGTGGTGCTACTACGATCGAGACGAAAGTCGTTACCTTTGGGACGAGCCGCCAATCGTGAGCACTACCGGCGTTTCTCGTCTTGCGGGTAGAAGTTCAACTTCGGGCGACTTATTGATAAGTTCTTGTTGTCTTCGACATCTCATTTGTAATAGTTATTATTAATCATTTTATTGTAATTTTGCACGATATTGTAACCAATATTCAACTACAAGCGCGTGGAGCTTTTGCTCCCAACTCGTATTGTCCATCGTGTTGATGTGAGGGAGATAGGATGGAATTATTAATTTGCTAGCATATGACTGCTATCTGTCTAATATTTGATGAGAACGAACAAACATAGTGGTAGATGTACGTAAAAAATCACGAAAGCAAAGAAAAAACACACGGATCTATTTGACTAATCCGACGCTACGTGATTAAGTTTGAGAGTTCTGTACTTATTTAAAATTTACTCTTCATCCAATTCTAATTAAAATTATGTTGAAACTGACCAAAATGCTCTTACAATAAAACGGATCTGTAATGGGTTGGCTTGTGTTCAATATAATACCCTCTCTGTCTCATTATTATTGGTTCGTTTTTCTTTTTGACTGTCCTATTAAATTGATCCACTTTTGAAAAAGAAAATATTTTTTATACTAAAAAGTATCTCGAATTTGGGAGGTGAAGCAAAACATAATAGGATTGGCTGTCGTTTGACTGGTGTTTAGTATTTTCAGGCTCCACAACTAAAACAGTAGAGTGGGTGAGTTCGTCATCAAAACTATTAGATCTCAGTCTTATCGAAATCATCTATGAATTTAAAGTATTTTCCAGAACAAAGATAGAGTTTGATTTTATTATTTTTCTCTTTTACGTGGTACCACTAACATTTTAGCTCAGTAGATCTTCTCTTTATAACAGTAAATAAATAGGATACGAATCTCAATTTTTCATTTTAAATGAGCACGAGCCATTAATTCATGATAACCTTCCCATGCTAAGAAGTAAGAACCAACTCTTCAATGTAAATTTTGTAATAAAAAATTGGATAGAAACATGACAGAAAAGGGGGATAGGGGTGGTGCAAAAGTAAATAGTTGGCATAGAAAATTAAAGATGCATCTCTATCCCTCGCATGTAAGATTGAGTAGGTAATAGAAATGAATGAGTTGCCATATTACTTGTAACGATTCTGTATGTTTTTTTGAAAAATAAAATAAAATTTGCAGTGAATTAAAGAGGAAACACATCATCGAGTCTGAAAATTGGCCCCCTACCTCCCAACCCAATCATGTGTTATCTTCTTTGCACCCAAAAATTCGAGGCAATTAATGTGGTTGTTCGAACGCCGCCTCGGGCTAGTCAATAAACACACGTACGCTATCCGTAGCTCCAAATCCGAGGCATCCTTGGATCATCTCTATTGAAATTTTAAACCAATTCCTGGCATGCGCCGGCGATCGTCCGAATAAATTTATTGTTAATTATTTTTAGGTTGTATTTTGTATTTTGTATTTTTTTTCTCATTGTTTATATACAAAAATTGCATTTCGTCTGTCCAAACTTATTTCTAAATACCAACATATTATTTTGTTCGTCTATTTTTGAAATACTAGTTCCGCCCCTACATATGGTTAGGGTCCTCTATCTAATGACCACTAGTAGTGACTCATTATGAACGACTTAAACCTAATTAGAAGTCATGATCAGATTATCATATCCTATAAACCAATCTAAGCACATCTGCGATATGATCGATCGAGTACATCTTGTAACTTGCTAGTTGCTGCAATATTTGTTCAACCCAAACTTGCTTTCCTTTTTTGCTTTCATAATTAGGCCCATTTCATTCACTATTTTATTAGTCTACTTGATGAATTAGGTTTTGTTGGGGAAATACATAATTTTACACTGGGCCGCAAATCGCGTAGGCCAAATCTGGGAATTTCCACAACTTTGGCCGTTCCATAGCCCAAGAGACTATTGAATTATCAGGATTGATTTTTTGGGCGTTCCATAGCCCAAGAGACTATTGAATTTTCAGGATTGATATTGGGCGGGGCTTCTAAAGTCTACCCCGAGATATATTTTTTTTATAATGCAGAAATTGTAAAATTATCAGGATTCATTTGCAGCCCGTATTTCCAAAATAAAAATAGCTTAGTCTCCTCGATTAATATTTTTTGGATATGCCACAAATTTATTACATCGGTAATCTTATTCTAATGAAGATGTCCTAGCTAGGCACATCTCACATCTAACCAACTCACAATGTCTGCAAACACAGTGTTGATGTTTTCAGGCAATTCTCCGACGGTGAGAGAATGCCACATGTCGGGATATAACTTGAAGGTTTTGTCGGTGCTACGAGCCCGTTGGTAGAGAAGCTTGCTCACCATTGGATGAATAACGCGATCTTGGCCGCCGTGCATAACTAGGAAGGGTAGTGATACCTCGTCCAGTCGAGTCTCCAGTTCCAAGCTTGTCTTCAATAGTTGTTTGGCAGTACCCAGACGAGCACGACCTTTGTAGCATAGCGGGTTCTCTCTAACCTGTATCGATCGTTTATTGGATCAATCATCGTTCAAGTTTGAGTTTGATGAATTCATAATATATGTTAGTGAATTTATATTAAGATGTCCCTCAAGTCACCTAAGTTGGTAAAATGAAACCTTTGTTGATCCTGGAATAATAATGCTTGCTCTCTATCAAAGACGCTTAATTCTTTTTATCTTTTAAAGGAATACTATCCAAATTGGAATATATATTTATATTGTGTCTTTGATCCTCTTTTCGGATCGATCGATCTTAATTTCGTAAAGGAAATAAATCTTAAGAACACAAAGATTTACGTGGTTCGATCCGTGAATAAGATCTACGTCCACGGGCAAGAGAGAGAGTATGTGTATTGAGAGTGTAAGAAGCGATTACAAAAGAGTGAATGATCTATGTCGTCTAATCTAGCCTCTATTTATACACAATGTTTTGACCTAGATCTCGAATCAAGTCTTCTCTAACTAGGATTCGAGATCCTATCCCTCTTGAATTAGGATTCTTTAGATATGTTTGAGCTTCTGCGTTCCCACCGCTTCAGAGTCTTCATGGGCGAACTTGTCAGCCGAGCTTGATGTCGGGTTTACTTGTATTGGGCACGATCTTGGGCACGGTAGTTGGGCGTATCCTATCACAACCCCCAAAAGATGCGAAACGAGGTCATCTTTGGATTGGGGTTGTTGTGAGCGGGGTTTGGACGATCTTACACATTCTTTTCATTGTCGACTTTGTGTGTCAATGCTTTTGGCGTCGATATCGAATGTTGTGCGCGCAGATGTGTGCCGAGGTCTTGGTGGCTTCACCTAAGGAGGCGTTCACCAAGGTCTTCGACGGGCTTCATTTGACGCGGCGTTAGGCGAGGTCTTCTTATCGCTTCACCGACGGGCGTTAGGCGAGGTCTTCGACGGCTTCACATGGCGAGGCGTTAGGCCGAGGTCTTCTTACTGGCTTCACCTGACGAGGTGTTAGGCCGAGGTTTTCTGACTGGCTTCACCTGACGAGGCGTTATGCCGAGGTTTTATGACTGGCTTCACCTAACGAGGCGTTAAGCGGTCTCTGGACCGCTTCACCCGACGAGGCGTTAAACCGAGGTCTTGTGAATGGCTTCACCTGTCGAGGTGTTAGGCCGAGGTCTTCTTACTGGCTTCACCTGACGAGGCGTTATGCCGAGGCCGAAGACGGGATTTTCTGCCGTTGCTGAGTACTGGACGCGGGATACGCATTTAATGCGCATTAAATTGGCAACGGTTGGATTCCCGATAAAGTGCATATTAGGGGAATGTCTTCCTTGATACGCAATATCTCTTATCACTTGCCTTCTTCATTTCTCTGATTTTCAAAAACCCTCTGGCTTCGCGAGAAACACTTTATTCCGCGCCATTGACGATTTGAAGCTTCTATCTTGTTCATCGATAAACAAAAGTAAGTAATGGCTACCTCTTCTCATAACGAGTCGTCTGAGCGTCAAATCGTGTCATTTCCCGTCGATTTAGTGTCTCACTGTTTTACCCGTGTCCATATGCTCTTTCGAGTGTAGTCTGCGTTTCTCGGTGGGGATTGCGGCAAAGTGTCTTCTTTTTCTTCAATCCTAGGTATTTCTGATATTAGGGATATATGTTTTCAATATAGTATTCCCTCTAGTATTGAGCTAGTTGCCCCGTCCAGGAGGATAGGGCTTGTGCCTCCGGATGGTTTTATTGCCGTGTCACGAGGGCAGCCTCAAGGGTGGTCTTCGTCTTCCTTACCCTTATGTATATGTTGAGTTCAAGAGATGTTCACCTATCTCTTGCCTAACTCGCCGAACTCATTCCGCATATGAGCCCTAGGTGTCTATGCCTATAGGCATAATTTTCCTTTTACCTTGGGGCTCGTCCTTCGCTTTTGCAATCGAAGGGCGGCTCGGGGTGGTATTATCTATCACCCCTAGGAAATTCAAAGCCAAGATTAAATCAAAGATCTCCAAGCTGGCGAAGAAGTTCTTCTTACGTCGGTTTGAGGACATATGGAGTTCCATGGCGATCCGATAAGATCGCCGATGTGTATGTCGACAAGGGCTTGGTGACTTGGAGGAGGGCTGGACAAATTGGTCTTGTTGACGAGGTCTTCCGAGGCCGAACTTGCGGAGGCGGGCTTAGCCCTTATGATCCTACCTCCGGGGTGGAGTCGGTGAAGGTGAGGCCCTACTTCTTTTTCTTTATTGTATGATTATCGTGATTGATCTTGACCCATGCATTTCCTTGTAGTGAACCTTCTAAGGGAAGAAGAAGAAGGAAGGAGCCGACTCGGTGGCCGAGCCGATCTCGTGGTCGAGGCACCGTCACGATCAGTGAAGGATTTGGGGACATGCCGAAATGAATGTGGGGCCTTCGAGGTCCCTTCACCGCAGACCACTCAAGCGCTTGAAGAGGCGGAAGCATATAATCCACGAGTCCTCGGTCGCCTTGAGGCTGAAAAGTAGATTATTGGTTCCAAGTCGTGCCTCGTCTCTTCCCGAGGTAATGTACTTGTCCTTATATTTTGTGCGTAGTAACCAAATTGTGTTCGACCGATGTATATTTTGTATAGGGGTCGAGGGCGTGGCGGCGAGTGTCAAGAGTATCCGATCTTATATCGGATTACTTGAAGGCGCCGTTCGTAGTTTGACGGGTGGCCGGTATGCTCGGGAGGTGGAGAGTCGAATACCCTCCTTGCTCAAGAAATGTCCGAGGCCGAGGCTAAGATCCGGACCTCGTCAAAGCGAAGCGGCGGATGCGACGGCCATTGAGGTGGCGGCAGCGGGGGCGGTCGGCGAGGCAATGTGGGGGAGGCGGTAGGCGGCGAGGCGGCGAGGGCCGAGGTTGCCTTGATGAAGGCTGAGGTGGAACAGGTTCGCCGTCGGGAGGCGGACATGGCGAGCTCCCAGGGAGAAGCGCCGCGCTGCGGAGAGGCATTCTATCGGCGAGCTTCTCGGGATGGTCTCGGACGCGGCTGAGGTGCTTAACAAGCGCGCCGTCTCGGACGCAATCGAAGAGGTCGCCGAGGACTACCCAGATCTGGACAAAGCCAAGTATGGGTACGAGGAGACCGAGGATCGCCCTGAGGCGGCCTACTTTGATGTGCTCGTCCGCGGCTGAAGGAGCTTCCGTCTGCGAGAGCCTCCTCCTCCGTTCTTTTGTCCGCGAGTGCATGCGCGCTTTGTCCGTGGATCGGGATCCCCGACCGAGGCTTTATTGGCTGATCATGCAAAGGGGTCGGGAGGCGGTGGTGCTTGAAGGCGTCGAGACTCGGTGGTTCCCAAGAGGCCGGTGAGGCTATCACGGCCAAGGCGCGACGTGGACATGGCGAAGCTTCCGGAGGGTCGATTGATCCTCGCATCTTTTTTACCTTTTTTTTTTTTTGAATGTAAATGTACAACAATTTTTTGCTAAGGGCATGTTAATAAAATCACAAGTTTATGTCAAGAAACTTATCTTTTTTTTATTGGTTGTCTCTCGAAATGTTTGATGCTTCTCCTTGGTTGAACCGAATCAAAGACACATCATGAGCTCTTGAGTTGAAAGAGGTCGAACTCCTCCATATAAAGGCAGCTCGGTCACGTCTGGTGAGTCGATGTCAGCATAGAGCCGCCGGGAGGCTGACGAGCTCGGGCTCGCCTTTTGGAAGAACCGGTGGAAGGCGGCCATCGGTCGCGATAGGGCGATGCTTCCGTAGGTAGACCGTCGAACCACTGCGGGCGTTGTCGACGAGTAACTCCGGAAGAGTTTACATATGGACTGAGTGAGTTGTTGGTTGATCATGTTGTATTGGAGCTGCGAGAGGAAGTTCTGTGGATCCTCGGCCCGTCATAGGGGCGATGCTTGGTACCGGTATTTATCCAGGAGAAGTGTTGAGTATTCTATTTGAGAACGGGTGGCTATCTTCCTATCCATCGAAGCCGTCCTCACGGAGATTGGGACGGAGTTCGACGATCGAACTCGTTTAGGTGACTCGGACTACTTGGCGCGCCACGATGCCTTTTCTGTTGCTCGTCCCACGGAGATCGGGCGGAGTTCATTGGATGGATTGGCGATCGAGGCCGGCCAGCGGCGATTTCGACGTCCTCTCCCGTTGCTCGTTCCTGCGCGGTCGGTTTGGGCCCCGACCTCTCGTTGTGATGCCTCGTATCTAGACGAGGCTTCGGTGTACCGTTCTTCAGGACGTGGCCGACCCTGTGCTTCGCTGAGGAACTGGAGAAAGCTCTCCTTGTTTTTCTCGAGAAATCCCTTGACGACGTCGTCAAGGTTTACTTGCGGAGCCGGAGTTTCCCCTGGATTATTGCTACGATTGCCTTCGCTATGGTAACCTGCCTCCTGCAGGGCGGGGTGTCCGTGCTCGTCGAGACTTTGGATATGCCCCTCGGGGGTTTCTTCTCTGATTGGGCTCTTCCCGAGTTGAGCTCGGCGTTCCCTTTCGCCGTCAGCGTTGTTGTTGCCGGCGACGGTCGTGGAGCATGGCTTCGGTGTACTGGTCATGATTACTTCCTCATAAGCGGTGGTTGATCGAAAACACAAAATTTCGTTTCCACAGCATGCGCGGTGATCGATCTTAATTTCGTAAGGAAATAAATGCGTAAGAACACCAAAGATTTACGTGGTTCGATCGTGAATAAGATCTCGTCCACGGGCAGAGAGAGAGTATGTGTATTGAGAGTGTAAGCGATTACAAAGAGAGTGAATGATCTATGTCGTCTAATCTAGCCTCTATTTATACACAATGTATTGACCTAGATCTCGAATCAAGTCTTCTCTAACTAGGATTCGAGATCCTATCCCTCTTGAATTAGGATTCTTTAGATATGGTGAGCTTCTGCTCCCACCGGCTTGAGGAGTCTTCATGGGCGAACTTGTCCGAGCCGAGCTTGATGTCAGTTTACTTGTATTGGGCCTGATGCTTGGGCCTGGTAGTTGGGCCGTATCCTATCAAGATCTATACATGAGCAACAATTACAAAATAATACTTTATTCATGATTTAGGTTTTCGTAGAAACCAAACAGTTTTATATGAACTTGAAAGTTTTCAAGGCAAATACAAAAGTACCTGAAATGAATAAGGTGTATCTTGATATACTTTTTGAAAACACCAAAAATATTAATATTGGACAAAGTCTTATATAAAGACCTATGAAAATCACACTCTAATCGAGATTTTGTTTGGAGACCACACTCATATTGAAATTTTGGATATAATCTACATGTGTTTTTACTTGACGTTTTCATAGGAAGCCAACTCTAATAATAAATACAATTGATCTATATTATATCTCATATTGCAAATAGTCATACCACGCACTTACTTTGTTTAATGTATTTTTTTATTATTCGTTTTAATTATTTCGTTTGAGGAAAAGATCAAATACGCTAAAGTATTAATAGTACGTATATGTATGTGCACATATATTTCACATTAACTGAAAATAGCTACATATAACAGACTTAATTTGTTTAATATTTTATTATTTGTCATGTTTTATTCGCTAAAAAGATCAAATACAACACGTTTTATGCAAAATTCATGCAAATCGTTCAAGTAGTTTTAGGTAGAAATTCATTTTTCTCCACTGTTCATGTTCTTTTATTTACAAAACAAGAACCCTTCATATTGCGAAAAACACACATCACAATCACGACAGAAAATAAAGAACACAAGAATTGTTTATCCAGTTCGTCTTGCTACTACGTCTGGGGCGATGCAAAGCCAGAGATTTCACTATATGTTTCGGATACAGATTACATAGAGAAGCGGCTATTAAATAGACAATAACCGAACTCTAACCCTAAGCCCATTATTAGGGTTCCGCCTTGACCCAAAAAACATAAGCTCATAAATTTGGATCATCAAGATCGAATTTGAGTATACAATCTATTCAGACTTCATATTCTAATACTTCATACTTCATAGAGCATATACTGTCTTATACTGTCACACACACACACACACACACACATATGTGATATGTCCCTCTCAACTAAGCAAGATGTTGGTGTTAACATTGACGCGTTAAGTTAGACTATCTATTGTGGGAACCAAGTAATTCCTCTATTTATAACCCAACAATAAATAAAAAACCTGGTAAACTAATTAGAGACCAATTATTAAATGCATTCTCTCTCTCTCTCTCTCTCTGTGACAAAAATCTAACAATATGAAGGATTTATTTGAACCTTGAAGGAAACATCAAGTTGACCATTTTATCTATTTTATTAGGGTACTATATTTCAAACACACATACAAATAAAACAAAAGATAAAATTAAAAATAGGTAGGATTAATTAGAAAGAAGGATTGATTAGAAAACGTCTACGTACCGCATCCCTCATCTCTGGAACCCTGAAAGTTACATCAATAACTTCTCCAAATGGAGTAATTTTCCATGTTGGGATCAGATGACTAAGCATGTCTGAAAGTTTGATGCACACTGGATGTGGCTTCAACTCCTCAGCAAACTGAAATCGCATCGGCAAAACTAATTTATCAAAAAAAAATACTCCCTCCGAGTGAATCATAATTGCCTTATCCGATGTCAACAAAAGTGTGTCACTTTTTTTTTTGAGATACCCAATCCTTATAATCCAACTTTATAACCATTCATTATTTACCAAAGATCACCATGGTCCACACTTAATTTTTATAATTCAACATCAACCACTCATTTCTTACATGGTGAGACTATTTCTCAACTCAAATAATTCTACCAAACATATTATTAAACACACTCTTAGTGGACGAAGGGAGTGTAAGTTTTTTTTTTTAATTTGAGGGTAAAGTTTGGCATCATACCTTACACATAGGTGCTACCAACACAGACATATCCCAATAGTTTGGCGCCTTCAGGTGTAGGAGTAGGGCTACAGCGCCTCCCATTGATTCCCCCATTAAAATCTTCTTAATATTCTTGTTTTCTCTCCTTTCTGTAAATAAATATATATTAATTCCAAGGTCCCAATATCCATTGGTAGCCCAGAACTTTTTATTTAGACAGCCTACAAATTAAATTTGACTTATAGAAACCCTAAATAAAGGTGAAATTGAAGAAAAAGGGCAAAGTAGAATTTGATGGTGAATACCATAAATGCTAGTGAAATGGTTGAAGCAATCGTTGACAAGATGATCAAAATTTGGGATGTAACACTGCAGCCCAGACGAGTTGCCATGGCCTTCGTAGTCAATGCCATAGACTGCATAACCGGCCTCTGCAAGTCGAATACCACAGCCTGTTCCAATTTACGACCACATTTGTTGATTGCATAATCTCTAACAACTAAAGAATAATCTCAAAGCCGAATATTGAGATGATGTGATTTTTCATTTCTACCTCTCAAGGAGACACTGCACTCTATGCCATATCCATGACACAAGAAGACCAATCCTTTAGGCTCAGAATGTGCAGGCATCCAACTACATGTAAAGAGCTTCATTCCTCTCGAATTGAAAATGAATTCCTGATGAAAACATATAAGAGGGCTTGCAAACTTATGATAAAAGGATAACAAGCCAAGTAGCTAGGATTACCTCTTCATATCTAAATTTATAAGTGCTTGCAGATTCCTGTAGAATTGAAAGAAAGTGAAATTTCAAACATATGCATATGAAAAGGAAACTAGACACAAAAACAAAAAAGCTCATTAATTAAAAAAGAAAAGAAAAAAAAATACTCACCATGATAAAATGGTCTCAGTTATATAAACTCCAAAGGAATATTATGCTTGATTAAAAACTGATGAAGGAATTGTGGGTATATATAATTGCAACGAGTATTGTAATTAAAGACATTAATGGTGGTCGAATTTGGCCAACACTTGTACGTGACTGTAGGAGTTTGGGCAAGAAATAAGTATATAGCCCGAATTTTTTTATTGCTTTCACAAGTGGATATAGTACAAATAGGGATGTCAATGGTGGGTTTTACACAGATCAGAACTAATAAATAAGTAATGGTTCTGGTTCTGGTTCTGGAGCCGACCCATTAGACACTGGATCCGGACCGGACCATCAACTATGGGTCTTAAGCGGACCGGATCTGAGCGGGTTTGAAACCATAACCAGACCAGAACCGGACAAGAACCAGAACTAGAACCGAAATCATTGCTTTATAATTTAATGTGTTACGAGTGATTTTGAATCGATATTGATAAAACTAACTCATTGACAAGTCTATTTAAACTTAGACTTGTTAATAGACGAGTTTTACTTGAACCAGAACCAATAAATAAGTATTGGTTCTGATTCTGGAACCAGAACGAGATCCGGACCGGACCCCACCATCAAATTATGGATCTTATAAATGGTCCGGGTCTAAAGCGGGTCTAGAATCGGAACCGGAACCAGACCGCTGTTTTAAAATTTAATGGGTTTTGAGCGGTTCCAAATCGATCGGGTAAAATCCACCAATTGATATCCCTAAGTACAAGTGACTTTCACATTTGGTACTACGATGGACACTAAATATTTAGAAAAAGTTTCATCCACGTTCCTTAGGTGAAGATGAAAATCATATTTTAATTAGATTTCTACTTGGGACCATACTTTAACTGAAAATTAAGATTTAGTCTCCATGCACTCTCGCGTGAGCTTCCCCACAAGAGACCAAACAAATATTTATAAACTCAATCAAATATATGAAACCGAGTGACGTAGAAAGAATGAACAAGAGGATTCATCAATCCCATCCCAAAAGACTTTAGTACGAGATGAAACATGATTAGCCATTATTATTTGTATATTAGTGTTAAGTTATATAAATGAAAATTCAAAGATGAAGTATATTGTTTCAAAAAGATTTAAACAAGGGGACAGATTGATAGAAAACTTTCCATGCAAATCCTTGTCGAGAATAATGTAAACGCCTAAATCATGCATGAGCTAGTTGGTTGTGGTACCTACTCACTAAATTTAAATATATAATATATAGACAGAGGCAAATTTCTTGAATGTGTATGTGTGTGTACGATTAAACAAATTCTTGTATAAACAGATTAGCAGCAGCAACAGCATAAGTTCTTGATACACTTCTATACCCTAGTTAGGATTAATAAATCCTCATAAACCCTAAAAACTAAGAACCAAATAAATTCTCTATGAAAGTTGATGAATCCATTGAAAAAGTTACTGAATTCAAAAATTCAGAATTTTTCACTCGGATTCGAATCCCATTAGAGACGAAAATTTCACATTTTTTGATTCAATAATTTTTCCAACGGATTCATTAACTTTCACATTGAATTCATCATTTTTGGTTCTCATATTAACCCTCTCTCTCTCTCTCTCTCTCTCTATATATATATATATATATATATATATATATATATATAGAAGGGATCAAATAAGACCAAGCCCAGAGATAGTATGTAGTCTCAATCTCATCCACTCATCTAATAGATCCTATGGTTCAGATTTTTTCGGATTTTTTAAGCTTAATTTCGCTAATTTTCGCTTCATTAAGGGTAGATTAGTAATTTGATTTGTTATGTGATTTCGAAAATAAACCATGCATATAGTTGAACTGAATAATGCATTCAAATGAACACAAAAATGCATTCACTTGAACACAAACATGCATACGAGTTTCAATTTTAATGCATGCTGTAAATGCGCCCCAAAGCATTGCTCGCGCGCATCCAGCGCCCGCGCGCGCACCCAGCGCCCGCTTGCACGCACCCATCGCCCGCTCGCGCACAACCAGCGCCACCCAACGCCCGCTCGCACGCACCCAACGCCGGTTGGGTGCGATGCAGTGTTATATTGTTTTAAATGCATTATTTAGTTGTTTTAAATGCAGTGACATGTTATTTCATATGTATTATTTATGTTTTGTTGTGGCTCTTCCCAAACCTAGCGCCGATGCGCACCCAACGCCCCTACCCAGCGTCGGAGCCCATCCAGCATCCCTACCCGGCGGCGTGCACCAGCGTCCTACCTAGCGTCGGCAGACACAACGCGCACAACATCGGTTGTGTGCGATGCATTGTTATGTTATTTTGAATGCATTTTATGTTATTCTCATGCATTATCATGTTTTATGGTGCTCTCGCCAAAATCGGCCCACGAAGACCCCAACGCGGACTCCCTACCAATACGGACGGGTGGTGCCTTCCCATTTTGCCCCGAGCGAAAAATGGGTTGTCACGTGTCAAATTTTGGTGCGTCGCGTGTACAAAATGTGTGGTCTAGATTGAGAACTACATCTATCTCGGGACCAAGATCTACGGAACCCAATATATATATATATATATATATATATATATATATATTGCTTTAATTAAAATTGTAGATAAATCTCAACCATATAAAACAGTAAAAACGTATTTTATATACTAATTAACTTCATAATAAAAGAGGGCCTACGGATCATACGTGCTTGAAAATATCAAAGTGAAGACAAATTTATGAACGTTGTAGTTTTTTTATATAAAATTAATTGGGAGCTAAAGCACATTTTTACTGTTAATTAAATAAATAGGTGCCGCCTTTATATTTTAGAACATTAATCACGTCGTATGAGCGAACTATTTAAATTTGATCGTATATTTATGGATTAATCTTAAACTGATTTTTCATAAATACATCCAACAACTCAATATTCTATTATTGTAATTATACTTCACTACAATTGAAAAAAAGTGTTAAAAATGATAATTAATCAGTGACACTGGCTTTATTAACGAAAAAGACTAAAAATTGTCTATGGGAGAGAGAAATGGTTTGATTGATCGCTAACCAATAACTGAAAGGTATGTATGTAAATTTATTTCCTTAAAATTAATTGAAAATTTTCCTTTTTCATTGTAAATTTGTTTCCTTCAATATTTAGTGAAATTTCCCCTTTTTATTTTTTATCCTTTTCATCCTTCCATTCATTATCTAGAAATAAATATGCTATTTTATAATTTTATAGAAGAAAAAGGAGAAATTCGGCCAGATCAGACCGGGGGGAGGCAAAGGAGACCGGAGTGAACCAGCAAGTATCTGGAAAGTTCGACGGCGTTCTAGTACACCCCACACTGCTAATTTCCATCCAGACCCATCTCCCCCTTTCCTATCTCCAACATCAAATCATTCAATATTTCACCAATTCCTCCACCCCTTTTAAACATTCATATAGCAAATCATTTGGAATTTGCACACAGTTGATTTAACAACTCAACAGCACACATCTTCGATTAGAGCGATCAGCAGTAGTTAGAGAACAAAAGAGGAAGAAGAGAGAGAAATGGGTGTTGATTACTACAAGATATTGCAGGTGGACAAGAATGCGAAAGACGACGACTTGAAGAAAGCTTACAGAAAGCTCGCTATGAAGTGGCATCCCGACAAGAACCCCAACAACAAGAAAGATGCTGAGGCCAAATTCAAGCAGATTTCCGAAGCCTATGATGTATGCCTATCCTCTCCTTTTTTGCTTCATTTCAGTGTCGCAACGATTTTTGTTTTGGGATTGAGGTCCATTTATTCGTTTAATATTCAGTTAGGATGTGGGTTAGATCCGTAGTTGTTTTGAATATGCTCAATTTGGTGTTAGGAAGCTTAGGTTTGATATTCCTCAATCTCGTAATGGATATCAGGATCACAATCGATGAATTATATCAACTAAAGATCGCTATTATTAATCTGCTCGATTTCGAATCCAGCTATTGACTGCGTGATTGTGTTTCTGATTGTTTGCGCAGGTTTTAAGTGACCCTCAAAAGAGGGCTGTATACGACCAGTACGGCGAAGAAGGACTGAAGGGTCAAGCGCCGCCGCCTGACGCCGGTGGCGCAACATATTTCCAATCAGGAGACGGACCAAGCACGTTCAGGTTCAATCCGAGAAATGCCGACGACATATTCGCTGAGTTCTTCGGCTTCTCCGGCCCCTTAGGCGGCGGAGGAATGAGGGGCGGCTCAAGAGGCTTCGGACGATCCATGTTCGGTGCTGATGATATCTTCAGCTCATTCGGTGGAGGCGACGGCCGGCCAATGAGCTCCGGTCCGAGAAAGGCGCTGCCTATCGAGCAGAAGCTGCCTTGCAGCTTGGAAGAGCTGTACAAGGGAGCAACAAAGAGGATGAAAATCTCCAGAGAGATATCCGATGCCAGTGGGTATGTAATGTACTCCACTCTAACGAGACACACCTGTGCAGCTGCTCTAATTAATTCTTAATTGTGGTCAGTTTACTCTAATTAGGGAGCAATAAGCCCTAACTTGGACTGGTGAACTCTAATTGGGGTGAGTGCACCGTACAACCGGATGCACACAAGTGTTGCCTCTTCTCGTTTCTAATTCTTGCCGCTCATTTCAATTCTTCAATGGTGTTTGATTTGATTGTCTGTACAGGAATACATTGCCGGTGGAGGAAATTCTGACGATTGACATAAAACCCGGTTGGAAGAAGGGGACGAAGATCACGTTTCCGGAGAAAGGAAACGAGCAGCCGAATGTGATCCCTTCGGATTTAGTGTTCATAATTGATGAGAAGCCGCATAACGTATTCACAAGGGATGGGAATGATCTGATTGTGACCCAGAAGATATCGCTGGCTGAAGCGTTGACAGGTTACACAGTTAACCTCACGACGTTGGATGGCAGAAACTTGACTCTGCCTATTAACAGTGTGATCCATCCCAACTACGAAGAGGTGCTTCCCAGAGAAGGGATGCCTTTTCCCAAAGAGCCAACCAAAAGGGGCAATCTCCGGATCAAATTCAACATAAAGTTTCCGGCTAGGTTGACGACTGATCAAAAGTCTGGAATTAAGAAACTACTTTCCGCTTGATTTTTGAATGTGTCCTCATTTTTACTTTGCATGTTATGTGTTCGGATGGGTGCTTGTTTCTTGGGGCTGGAATTTTGAAGGATAGCGGGTAGTGAATAAAGAGTTTGTTATTGTTGCGGACAAATAGTGCTTGGTGATTCGTGATATAACATCAGATTTAATCATCGTGACTCCAGCCGTTTGAAGACAATAGGAATATAGAAGTTGGCAGCTCAAGAAATGTAAGTAATCTGTAGTTGCAGACTTGGCATTCAACATTGACCATCTTACAATATGTGTATCCTAGTTAATATCATTACCAAAAACAATAACTCGTCTCTCTATAAATTTTACACCAGACCAGCTAATCCGACCGCTGCATCAGTGATTCAGTCATCGCTGTAATCTCCAGAAACTAAAGATTCCGAACCATCATCCTGGTTCCCTTCTCTATCTCGGTCGGAGTATTCGTCATCGTCGTTAAATTCAATGTATCGCCCCAAATTCTCACCATCTCGGTCGGAGTATTCGTCATCGTCGTTAAATTCAATGTATCGCCCCAAATTCTCACCATCCTCTTCATCATAACCGTGTTCATCATCGATTTCATCGGCTTCCTCTTTCCGCTCATTTCCACCAGCTCGGTGCTTCTGTGAGAGATGGTATCATAGGTGGTTGCTACCCATTTTCTATAGTGATAGGAGTCGTCAACATGTCATCGTTTTCACGTACAATGTTTCTAGCACTAAAATCATGCTGCTCCTCTTCCCTACCGGAATTTTATGGCTCCTCCACAGCATTCATGTAGGTGTCTTGCTCATACAAGTCCTCGAGTTTATTCTCTGGAACAACTTTCTTCTCTGGTCTCCTTAGGGTTCTGCGACTGCGTTTATGCTTCTGCCTGGGAGCACTCATTCCCTGCTGCAGAAGGAATTGAGTTAACATCTCACCTTGTTTCGTGCTCCGCTTGCCAGATGGTGCAGAGTTAGTGAACCCTTTCTGTGACTTTCCACGCGGCGGCCCCTTTCAATGAGCCACCTGCCTGTATCTGGAGCTACCAGGAGTGTCACGGAGATGATCCCAGTTTTCCTCGAGAGATCCATATCTGTCGAATCCCCTAGATTCAGCCCTCTGAATGTCTTTTGGGTGACCACATCTTAATGCCATATTCTGTATGCAACAGAAAAATAAGCTCTATAGCATGGATATTGAATTCAACTAAAAGCCAGCTAGGGTAATAATAAAAATTATCAACCAATATTTTAAGTACATTTGAGGGGCAGCCCACACAGCAAAGACAGAAACCTACAAATGCAATAAAAGAGATTCTACATTTGCATATTCCAGCCTTGTAAAAAGGTGAGGGGTCTAAAAAGTGCAAGCAAAGGTTTTAACAGAATATACAAGAATGGAATCACTGGATGTTTTTTTGGGGGGTTGGGGGTGGTGGGGGGGGGTGAAAGAGAAACACTCACAGGAATAGCTTCCACTTTCTTTTCATCGTAAGACTCGGCCTTCTGACTAGGGGTGTAGAAGATAGATGCATCCAGCTCGAAAAACCTGAGCTGCAGCAGCAGTAGTTTTTGGTATCCAAGGAAGTAGGGGAGCATATCCAGGTTGATTAGATATGTTAACAGCAGATCTTGAGTCGCAAAAACACAATAGTTCTTCAGTTGTTTCAAAATCTGCTGGTAGGTAATCACGTTTTATGACAGCCTCGAATTGATTAAGGACCTGACATTGTTGATAAACGCCATTCAGACATTATAAAAAAGAAAGAAACAAGAAAAGCGGAGAAATTTCACAAATTCCCAATAACGGCAAGCACCTTTTCTTTCCATATGCCAGGGCTTGTACAATGGATGAGTTCAAGCATTCTTTCCACATCCAATTCTGCAAGTCTTCATACCTCTTCATGAAGTTATTGCTCTCCTTTAAATTCTTTCCTACTTCAATTCTGAATGAAAGCGAAGGTTCTAATGCATCAGAACTGGTAGTGCAAACTGCACTGCTAGGACTCTCCGCACTTTCAAAAGCAAAGCTAGATTTTAGTTCAACATCTTCTTGACCCTTATCCCTATGGTGGGACAAGCGATTCCTTCGAACACTTTCCTTGAAACAGGTTTCGATTCTTTGCAACATTATATGCAGATGAGATTCTCTTGTTCCCCGAGTGTCCAAAGCTGTCAAAAGAGCATCAAATGCCTGCAAGAAGTATTAAGAAGACTGTAAAAATAAGACTGAGGCACAATAGCAGAGCACCTACCTAGAAGGCCAAAAGACCTAGAAAAGAGATAAAGAGGGAATAGGAGCAGGGCAAACAAACTCGTAAGTACCTCCTCTGAATCAATAAGTCTCCAATGGCCATTGGGAGTTTCAACAAAAATTCTCCCTGAACCAGGATCAAGGCAGGAAGACGAAGCTATAAATTGCCAATAACGATTTCTTCTTCGATCTTGACCTAGAGGCAACGACCTGTAGACATATAGCTCTTTTGCTCTATGGCCCATATAAGATTTTAACTGCAACCTGGAACTCTAAGTTATATGTCCATTCTGCTGAGCAGGAGATATAAATTGACCCATGGAAATGTCTGGATTATCAATGGTATTGTGAGCACCCTCCCCCACAACAGAAGACTCATCCTTCCCTAAAGTGGATATGGATGGATCATAAACTTTATTTTCTGCAGCTAGTGGACTTAAACCACCCTCTGTAATAGCATTGAAAGAAGAATCATACAACTTGTTAATAGTCTCTTCTCTCATTCGCCTTTTGTCAAGCTGTGCTTCAGCCCACAGTTGTTTTTTAAGAGCATTTGCAGCCTCCATGTGATCCTGCAACCATTTTATTTGACAGATGTCACCGCTGATCTAAAGCCCTACTTCAATCCTAAACACTTCAAAAACATTAAAAAGTCATACCTCAAGAACCACACGAATTGAATCCCTTCATTTGCAACACCAATCAAGGCTACAAGGGCACTAAGACGCTCTTGGACAGATAGATCAGAATATTCTCCTTCAGTGAGCCCTTGGACCCAGAGTTCGCCAGTTTTGCTTTCATCAGTCTCAACATCTTTGTCTGGATTAGCCTCTCCAATATCTGCAAAAACTAAAGGTGGTTAATAGGTGATCTCGCTGGAGCTTTCATATTTCAAACATAAAAAACAAGTTGCAATGAAAAGCAACAAGACATTTAAATTCTTACCAACACCACCAATCTTATTTTGTAGTAAACCATCATCAGGAAGCTTGCCTTTACCATTACCAGAATCTGAGACAACTTGACTGCATGCACCATTTTTATTTGCATCCAAAGTGACGGCTAAAGCATCAACTTCTGTACCCTCCGCGACATCACTTTCTGAATCATCCTCCCTTTCTTCCTCATCAGCATTTTGATCGGCTAAAAAACCATTTGCGTATCTCAGTATCTTGTCCTTGGCCGTGGCAATCACTGATTCAGCATCAGCAGGATCCTTTCTATATCCTGGCCACACACAATATGTCGAAGGAGCAATTCTTTCAAAAAGTATTGGATCTCTCGACAAGGCAACAAATATTGAAGCCTCAGGAGTTTTGCTTGTTGTCAAGTCACGAAGCCCAGATTTCTACAAAATAAGCAAAATCAGATAGAAACTTATAAAAAACATAACAACCAAAGGACTTCCTCCACCACCAACCCAAAAGCATATTTCCCTTTTTTTTAATATGCTAAACACTACAATCATGTTTGTTTTTATCCCTTTTTAGGCAAGGCTCAGGCTCAATAAAAACCTTCTCACCTTTTAGGTCATCAATGGTCAATCCAATACCATGATTTCAACGGCACCAACCACTTACAAATAGTACTACAGGTTCAAGTCCAACCACAGCATCAATATGAGCCTCAACATAATATTAGAATCAACACAACACAACATAAAATTAATTTCAAATTTCAAATAATTCACCCAAACTGCCAAACATACTCCCTATCTCCACGTTAAAGACTAAAACTATGTGACATAGTATACTCAACCAGAAATCCTAAAAACTATAAGTGAAGCCTGAAAACACAATCAAAGAAGCACTATCAATTTCTAGCTATTACTTACTTGAATTTTCTCTGCAAGCTCAATAACATTTAGACCTTGGCTTCCTTCAAGAGCAAGGACATGATATGCAGCAAATTTAACTGTTCCTGGAGTCAACCGGTGCCTTGACTTGCGTTGGAGGCTGAGTCCTTTTTCTTGCATAATAGCAACAGCATTCTCAGCTGCTGAACCATTTCTTAGAGTAGAGACTATTTCTTCGAGACTATTTCTTCACAACCTCTACTCTGAAAGATAGCAACCATATTAATGAATGCAGTTATATAACCCAACACTACGTGTCTTCAGTGGTGGGGCCAGCAATTCATGACAAGAACAATGAGGGTGTTTTAAAGAACAATGAAGTCATAGTATTTAACGATCAATTTGCACATGCAGTAATGACAATAAGTTTATTTAATTTAGTGCTATCCAAAACAATTTCAATCTTTTTGACTTCCCACAATATATTAAAGTTTTCAACGTGGAATTTAAGTCTGCATAATGCAGTTGGAGACAAGATTGTACTCGGATACATGTAATACACATGGAGGCAGAACCAAAGAGATACCTCATCATTATCATTTGTGGAAACTCGATCGATGCCCTTTTTCTTCAACTGTGGCCCAAAACCAGCAGATAGTGCAAATTGCCTTAAAAGTTCAGGCCATGTCAATGGATTTAAGTGCTTCTGCCAGTTTCTTATGTCAAAACCCCACAAATATGCCTGCAACGATGACCAGATACTAACAATGTAACAGCCACTGAAAAACAATCCTAAGTAAATGAAGAAAATGGGAAGCCTTTCTACTGGGAGTATTTACCCCTTCAACAATATGAGGGTGTCCACCTTCAGGGTTAACAGCACTATACTGATTTGTGCCTGGCCCACCCGAAGGAGTTCGCACAACGTCTTCAATATCTTTTATAATAAGCTTTAGAAGTGCGGTATGTACTTCACCAAGTAGCCTTGAATCCTGTGACGAGGAAGCAAGAAACGATGAATACTTGCAACAGAAACAACCCAAACCCCATCCCAGAAAAGGTGAAAATGCAAAGGAAAGCTGAGATCAATAAATTGAAAAGAGACCCAGAAAAAATGATTGGTTGTCGCTCTTATGTCAGCAAACAGAGACAAGAAGGATACAATAAAATTAGTCAGGAAGAAAATAAATTGTGAACAAACACTAAAAAATTAAAAGAAATGGAGATTAGCTAGTCAAGAAGTATAGAAAAATAAAAGCATCCTAAAACTCACATAGGCATGGAAAGCCTGTATGAATTCATCAATGGTAAAAGGCCAAAGCCCAAGAACATCTGCAAACGTCAAGCAGAATTTCCAAACCTGAAAGATAAATATTATTTCAGAAGTTCGTAAAACTGGTAAATCTCCGGGAAACGAAGATCCCCTCTAACTCATTAATGAGGAAGTAAAGAAGAAAGAAGTAAAAGTATAGAAACATACCATCAAGAGCTTCCCTACATTTTCCTCCGAATCCATCCACGGTCGAATGGCAAAAGGCTTTCTCAATTTTACAGTCTTTGGAGGGAATTCACACAAAGCATCTGAAGGAAAAAAATAAATAACTTGCTCAATTCACACAAAGCATCTGAATGAAAGAATAAATAACTCACTCAGCACAAAAGACCACTTCCCAGGTTTTTGGTTAAGCTTATTTTAATAGTTTATAAATTTCAATAATTTGTAAGATGTTTAAACAACTTACAAAATATAACATGTCAATAGTTTAGAAGTTATCAAAGTATTTAGATAATTAAATTTATAAATTAACGGAAGAATTATTAGTTAGAAAGAGAAAATAATAGTTAATGAGAGAAAATTGAGGAGAAATAAGATGAGGTTGTGTACCTAAACAACTTATAAGTTCCAATAACTTATGATATTTTTGTAAATTGATTGTTGCTTTATAAGATTATGAAAAAGTGAATTAAGAAACTTATTTTTTGACGAGTTTATGAACTACTAGAGCTTATTTTTACAATTTATAAGTCGTTTAAGAGATTTTTTGTCAAACATTTCTCAAAAACTTATAAGCTCATCCAAATATGGAACAAGATTATCTTTCCCAAATTCATGTCCCATTATGTGTCCTATGTTTAAAAAGTAGTTATCCTTTTAACTAGGCTAACTCGATTATGATATTTTAAACATGGACACATATAGGACATGAATGTTTCTCCAAACACCTTCCTTTTTTTTTTTTTGAGGAAATCCAAACATCATCTTAATAAGGTGGTTCACATTTGCTAATTAAAAGCGGTTTGAATAATTATATACTCACTAAATTCTTTTTTAAGTATTCTTTGTTATTAAATCGCATAAATAAAGGAAGTATATAAATTTACATGGGTTCTACCACCTCACCCACAGCCCTCATAGTGATAAGACCCGATTCACCCATTAAGGCATTAATGGACATCTGAATTTCTTCATTGGGTTCAGGTTCTTGCTCCTCAGCTTCTGAATCTGTTTATTCCCCCACATGTTGTATATGTGTCAATTCTTGCTCCTCTGTCATAGTCATGTAAAAAACCATGTGTTTGCATTTATACCCATAAACAAATGGCTCATCACAATTATAACACAACCCCTTATCCCTCCTTGCTGCCATCTCAACCTTAGTTAGCAGCTTGATTAGAATTTTTGTGATGTTTTGATTGAGGGGTTTGTGCAGCATATTTCTCTCTAGCCTCTTATAACTTGTTCCCTGACCTGGGAAAGACCTAGATGGCACTGGCTTAACCCTTTTTGCAATGGCTTCAAGGGTATAAATCTGTCTCTGCCCCATTTCAACTGCCTCATGTAGTGTCTTTGGCTTAAATAGGAGCATGAAATTATGCATCTCCTCCGATAACCCACTGATGAAGTTTGCTACAAAATATTCCTCGGAATATTGAATATGACTACTAATCAGCAAGCATGCTCTTAATTCCTCAAACCTATCCACATACATATCATACAACCCGGTTTGCTTAAGATTTTTGAATTCCATAATGATTTTTCCCTCATTTATATCTTTAAATCTAGTAGCTACCACCTGTAGAAATTGATTCCAACTAACATCTACAATATTCTCACAACCAAAATTCTGGAACCATTGTAGCCTTGCCCTCAAAATTATGGATAGTCATTTGTACCTTGTGGTCGTCAGTGATTGAGGGTGTGGGCTTGAAGTAGCTATTGCATTTGATAATCAATGCCCTAGGATTAGATCCATTGAACCTATGAAAATCGACCTTGTGGAATGAACTACCGCCTCTTGTGTAAGGGTATTCAATCCTAAACTGGGACGAAGAGGCCTGACTGTAACCTTCAGTATTTGGAGGGTCACTTAGGAGTGATTCCTCATCAAAAGGTGTCCTCCTATTGCTGAGGTTCAGCAATTGCAGTTGGATTTCAGCTAAAACATTAGATAGATGCTCATATTTCTTATCAATTCCTTGCATCTTTTGTTCCACTTTTTGATTAGCACCCATGATCTGCTCATGCAACCTCTCCTTGGCTGTAGCTCTTTTCATTGTCTCTGTGTTTAAAATCTGATCTAACTTCTTTTGTGCTTCCTGCAGATCCTTGAACCGGGTGACTTCAGCCATGCGACCCAAGAAATTGCTCGAAGCTCCAAGATGCAGGATGATGCTCTGATACCAATTGTAATGGGTCCAACAAATATTATATGTAACTTTAGCGCCTCTTTGGTAGCTTGTGTAGGTTATATCATGTTGTATCTAATTTTAATCAAATCATGTTAGTTGGATTGAGTTATGAATCCTTGGATCTTTTATTTGGTAGGCTTGTTTTGGATTCTAGATAACTTGTATTGGTATTTGGTAGGTTTTTAGTGGAAGCCCTGATACATACTTTTTTGTCCATTTGAGAAACCCAATAAAGAAGAGAGTGGCAATAATGTAAAATTGAATGAAAGTTTGACCAATTTTCAAATTTAAACTAGCTCAAACGCACCTCACGAGCTGGTCATAAAACTAATCGAAACAAGGATTTTGGTAACGGGCTTTGAAAGTGAAACGGACCTTCAAGTTAAATGACATGCCTACCAAATGTCCATTTTTTGGGCTTATCCAAAATCAGATCAACTGAAACAAGTCTATCAAAGAGACGCTTAATGTATAACTTGATGTTGTATACGGTGAGTATTTTAGAAGAAGAAATAGAGAGAGAGGAGAATTTGGAGGAAGAATTTAGATAAAAGTTTTTGATAAAAAATCCCTCCCGAAAACAAAGGGCAGTTAAAAGTGTTTTCCAAGTCTAGCAATTGGTCCCCACTCTAACAAACAAACATATACAAAGCATGAAGAAATAAAATAACAGCTAAAAAGGAAAGTAACAACTCTCCAAAGCACGACTTCAATCAGCGCCCAAAATCCCCAAAACGTAGCCCTAGCCCTCTTCCTCAGCCAAAAATGGGTTCTTTCACCCTTCCTCACATACGCGATTACTTCTCCTCCGTGTTCCCCGACGACATCTTCGCGGAGGAGTTCGGCTTAGGCGACGGAGGAATGAGGGGCGGCTTTAGAGGCTTCGGAGGATCCATGTTCGGTGCTGATGATATCTTCAGCTCATTCGGTAGAGGCGACAGCCGGCCAATGAGCTCCGGTCCGAGAAAGGCGCTGCCTATCGAGCACAAGCTGCCTTGCAGCTTGGAAGAGCTGTACAAGGGAGCAACAAAGAGGATGAAAATCTCCGGAGAGAGATCCGATGCCAGTGGGTATGTACTGTACTCCACTTCTAACGTGGCACACACCTGTGCAGCTGCCCTAATTAAATCTTAATTGTGATCAGTTTACTCTAATTAGGGAGCAATAAGCCCTAACTTGGATTGGTGAACTCTAATTGGGGTGAGTGCACCGTACATCCGGATGCACACAATTGTTGCCTCTTCTCGTTTCTAATTCTTGCCGATCGTTTCAATTCTTCAATGGTGTTTGATTTGATTGTCTGTACAGGAATACGTTGCCGGTGGAGGAAATTCTGACGATTGACATAAAACCCGGTTGGAAGAAGGGGACGAAGATCACGTTTCCGGAGAAAGGAAACGAGCTGCCGAATGTGATCCCTTCGGATTTAGTGTTCATAATTGATGAGAAGCCTCATAACGTATTCACAAGGGATGGGAATGATCTGATTGTGACCCAGAAGATATTGCTGGCTGAAGCGTTGACAGGTTACACAGCTCACCTCACGACGTTGGATGGCAGAAACTTGACTCTGCCTATTAACAGTGTGATCCATCCCAACTACGAAGAGGTGCTTCCCAGAGAAGGGATGCCTTTTCCCAAAGAGCCAACCAAAAGGGGCAATCTCAGGATCAAATTCAACATAAAGTATCCGGCTAGGTTGACGACTGATCAAAAGTCTGGAATTAAGAAACTACTTTCTGCTTGATTTTTGAATGTATTCTCATTTTTACTTTGTATGTTATGTTAATCCTCATTTTTACTTTGTATGTTATGTTTTTGGATGGGTGTTTGTTTCTTGGGGGCTGGAATTTTGAAGGATAGCGGGTAGTGAATAAAGAGTTTGTTATTATTGTGGACAATAGTGCTTGGTGATTCGTGATATAACATCAGATTTAATCATCGTGACTCCAGCCGTTCGAAGACAATAGGAATATAGAAGTTGGCAGCTCAAGAAATGTAAGTAATCTGTAGTTGCAAACTTGGCATTCAACATTGACCATCTTACAATATGTGTATTCCTAGTTAATATCATTACCAAAAACAATAACTCGTCTCTCTATAAATTTTACACCAGACCAGCGCTAATCCGACCGCTGCATCTCTAAAGAATATCAAAAATAGGAAAAAGAATTTAGACAACTACTATAGCCAGTGATTCAGCCATCGCTGTAATCTCCAGAAACTAAAGATTCCGAACCATCATCCTGGTTCCCTTCTCCGTCTCGGTCCGAGTATTCGTCGTCGTTAAATTCAATGTCTCGCCCCAAATTCTCACCATCCTCTTCATCATAACCATGTTCATCATCGATTTCATCGGCTTCCTCTTCTTCGCTCATATCCACCAGTTCGGTGCTTCTGTGAGAGATGGTATCATAGGTGGTTGATCCCCATTTTCTATAGTGATAGGAGTCGTCAACATTATCATCGGAGTCACCATCCATGTTGCTACTGTCATCGTTTTCACGTACAATGTTTCTAGCACTAAAATCATGCTGCTCATCTTCCCTACCGGAATTTTCTGGCTCCTCCACAACATTCATGTAGGTGTCTTGCTCATACAAGTCCTCGAGTTTGTTCTCTGGAACAACTTTCTTCTCTGGTCTCCTCCTCCTCAGGGTTCGGCGACCGCGTTTATGCTTCTGCCCGGGAGCACTCATCCCCTGCTGCAGAAGGAATTGAGTTAACATCTCACCTTGTTTCGTGCTCCGCTTGCCAGATGGTGCAGAGTTAGTGAACCCTTTCTGTGACTTTCCACGTGGCCGGCCCCCTTTCCTACGAGCCACCTGCCTGTACCTGGAGCTACCAGGAGTGTCAGGGAGATTATCCCAGTTTTCCTCGAGAGATCCATATCTGTCGAATCCCCTAGATTCAGCCCTCTGGATGTCTTTTGGGTGACCACATCTTAATGCCATATTCTGTATGCAACAGAAAAATAAGCTCTATAGCATGGATATTGAATTCAACTAAAAGCCAGCTAGGGTAATAATCAGAATTATCAACCAATATTTTAAGTACATTTGAGGGGAAGCCCACAGTGCAAAGACAGAAACCTAAAAATGCAATAAAAGAGATTCTACACTTGCATATTCCAGCCTTGTAAAAAGGTGAGGGGTCTAAAAAGTGCAAGCAAAGGTTTTAACAGAATATACAAGAATGGAATCACTGGATGTTTTTTTGGAGGGGTTGGGGGGGTGGTGGGGCGGGGGAGTGAAAGAGAAACACTCACAGGAATAGCTTCCACTTTCTTTTCATCGTAAGACTCGGCCTTCTGACTAGGGGTGTAGAAGATGGATGCATCCAGCTCGAAAAACTTCAGAGCTGCAGCAGCAGTAGTTTTTGGTATCCAAGGAAGTAGGGGAGCATATCCAGGTTGATTAGATATGTTAACAGCAGATCTTGAGTCGCAAAAACACAATAGTTCTTCAGTTGTTTCAAAATCTGCTGATAGGTAATCACGTTTTATGACAGCCTCAAACTGATTAAGGACCTGACATTGTTAATAAACGCCATTCAGACAACATAAAAACGAAAGAAACACGAAAAGCGGAGAAATATGAAGTGTCTGTTAGACAAGAGCACGAATTAAAATAGCAGTCAGTATACAATCATGTTTAAAGTAGCAGCACTTGTGGTGTAAACACCTGTAGGAGACCGTCAATGCATGAAGAGTTGTGGAGCTCAAAGCCCCAAGAATTCCTAACGTCTTCAGTCCAAGAAGAATGAAGGGCCTCAGAGGGAACAGCAACCTATTAGATAATAATTAGGGTAAGCATAAGTGGTTTTACGTGTGAAACATGATTGCTTAGAATGCAGAAAAAATCACACAGTAACACCTCAAGCGAGTTTAGGATGGTCTTGATCAATTTGATTCTCAGGGGGCTGTTTATTCCATTCATCATATTATTTTCTCCATTAAATTGCAGAGGAAAATGTCCTTTTGTGGCAATCTTGCCCTGAACCTGGCAGCAACCAGGGCAATTATCCTCAGCGTAGGTAGTAAGGCAAATGTCACAAATTCCCAATAACGGCAAGCACCTTTTCTTTCCATATGCCAGGGCTTGTACAATGGATGAGTTCAAGCATTCTTTCCACATCCAATTCTGCAAGTCTTCATACCTCTTCATGAAGTTATTGCTCTCCTTTAAATTCTTTCCTACTTCAATTCTGAATGAAAGCGAAGGTTCTAATGCATCAGAACTGGTAGTGCAAACTGCACTGCTAGGACTCTCCGCACTTTCAAAAGCAAAGCTAGATTTTAGTTCAACATCTTCTTGTTGACCCTTATCCCTATGGTGGGACAAGCGATTCCTTCGAACACTTTCCTTGAAACAGGTTTCAATTCTTTGCAACATTATATGCAGATGAGATTCTCTTGTTCCCCGAGTGTCCAAAGCTGTCAAAAGAGCATCAAATGCCTGCAAGAAGTATTAAGAAGACTGTAAAAATAAGACTGAGGCACAATAGCAGAGCACCTACCTAGAAGGCCAAAAGACCTAGAAAAGAGATAAAGAGGGAATAGGAGCAGGGCAAACAAACTCGTAAGTACCTCCTCTGAATCAATAAGTCTCCAATGGCCATTGGGAGTTTCAACAAAAATTCTCCCTGAACCAGGATCAAGGCAGGAAGACGAAGCTATAAATTGCCAATAACGATTTCTTCTTCGATCTTGACCTAGAGGCAACGACCTGTAGACATATAGCTCTTCTGCTCTATGGCCTATATAAGATTTTAACTGCAACCTTGACCTCTCAGTTATATGTCCATTCTGCTGAGCAGGAGATATAAATTGACCCATGGAAATGTCTGGATTATCAATGGTATTGTGAGTACCCTCCCCCACAACAGAAGACTCATCCTTCCCTAAAGTGGATATGGATGGATCATACACTTTATTTTCTGCAGCTAGTGGACTTAAACCACCCTCTGTAATAGCATTGAAAGAAGAATCATACAACTTGTTAATAGTCTCTTCTCTCATTCGCCTTTTGTCAAGCTGTGCTTCAGCCCACATCTGTTTTTTAAGAGCATTTGCAGCCTCCATGCGATCCTGCAACCATTTTATTTGACAGATGTCACCGCTGATCTAAAGCCCTACTTCAATCCTAAACACTTCAAAAACATTAAAAAGTCATACCTCAAGAACCACACGAATTGAATTCCCTTCATTTGCAACACCAATCAAGGCTACAAGGGCACTAAGACGCTCTTGGACAGATAGATCAGAATATTCTCCTTCAGTGAGCCCTTGGACCCAGAGTTCGCCAGTTTTGCTTTCATCAATCTCAACATCTTTGTCTGGATTAGCCTCTCCAATATCTGCAAAAACTAAAGGTGGTTAATAGGTGATCTCGCTGGAGCTTTCATATTTCAAACATAAAAAACAAGTTGCAATGAAAAGCAACAAGACATTTAAATTCTTACCAACACCACCAATCTTATTTTGCAGTAAACCATCATCAGGAAGCTTGCCTTTACCATTACTAGAATCTGAGACAACTTGACTGCATGCACCATTTTTATTTGCATCCAAAGTGACGGCTAAAGCATCAACTTCTGTACCCTCCGCGACATCACTTTCTGAATCATCCTCCCTTTCTTCCTCATCAGCATTTTGATCGGCTAAAAAACCATTTGCGTATCTCAGTATCTTGTCCTTGGCCGTGGCAATCACTGATTCAGCATCAGCAGGATCCTTTCTATATCCTGGCCGCACACAATATGTCGAAGGAGCAATTCTTTCAAAAAGTATTGGATCTCTCGACAAGGCAACAGATATTGAAGCCTCAGGAGTTTTGCTCGTTGTCAAGTCACGAAGCCCAGATTTCTACAAAATAAACAAAATCAGATAGATAGAAACTTAGAAAAAACATAACAACCAAACGACTTCCTCCACCATCAACCCAAAAGCATCTTTCCGTTTTTTTTACTATACTAAACACTACAATCATGTTTGTTTTTATCCCGTTTTAGGCATGGCTCAGGCTCAATAAAAACCTTCTCAACCTTTTAGGTCATCAATGGTCAATCCAATACCATGATTTCAACGGCACCTACCACTTACAAATAGTACTACAGGTTCAAGTCCAACCACAGCATCAATATGAGCCTCAACATAATATTAGAATCAACACAACACAACATAAAATTAATTTCAAATTTCAAATAATTCACCCAAACATACTCCCTATCTCCACGTTAAAGACTTAAAACTATGCGACATAGTATACTCAACCAGAAATCCTAAAAACTATAAGTAAGCCTGAAAACACAATCAAAGAAGCACTATCAATTTCTAGCTATTACTTACTTGAATTTTCTCTGCAAGCTCAATAACATTTAGACCTTGGCTTCCTTCAAGAGCAAGGACATGATAAGCAGCAAATTTAACTGTTCCTGGAGTCAACCGGTGCCTTGACTTGCGTTGGAGGCTGAGTCCTTTTTCTTGCATAATAGCAACAGCATTCTCAGCTGCTGAACCATTTCTTAGAGTAGAGACTATTTCTTCACAACCTCTACTCTGAAAGATAGCAACCATATTAATGAATGCAGTTATATAACCCAACACTACGTGTCTTCAGTGGTGGGGCCAGCAATTAATGACAAGAACAATGAGGGTGTTTTAAAGAACAATGAAGTCATAGTATTTAACGATCAATTTGCACATGCAGTAATGACAATAAGTTTATTTAATTTAGTGCTATCAAAAACAATTTCAATCTTTTTGACTTCCCACAATATATAAAGTTTTCAACGTGGAATTTAAGTCTGCATAATGCAGTTGGAGACAAGATTGTACTCGGATACATGTAATACACATGGAGGCAGAACCAAAGAGATACCTCATCATTATCATTTGTGGAAACTCGATCGATGCCCTTTTTCTTCAACTGTGGCCCAAAACCAGCAGATAGTGCAAATTGCCTTAAAAGTTCAGGCCATGTCAATGGATTTAAGTGCTTCTGCCAGTTTCTTATGTCAAAACCCACAAATATGCCTGCAACGATGACCAGATACTAACAATGTAACAGCCACTGAAAAACAATCCTAAGTAAATGAAGAAAATGGGAAGCCTTTCTACTGGGAGTATTTACCTTCAACAATATGAGGGTGTCCACCTTCAGGGTTAACAGCACTATACTGATTTGTGCCTGGCCCACCGAAGGAGTTCGCACAACGTCTTCAATATCTTTTATAATAAGCTTTAGAAGTGCGGTATGTACTTCACCAAGTAGCCTTGAATCCTGTGACGAGGAAGCAAGAAACGATGAATACTTGCAACAGAAACAACCCAAACCCCATCCCAGAAAAGGTGAAAATGCAAAGGAAAGCTGAGATCAATAAATTGAAAAGAGACCCAGAAAAAATGATTGGTTGTCGCTCTTATGTCAGCAAACAGAGACAAGATGGATACAATAAAATTAGTCAGGAAGAAAATAAATTGTGAACAAACACTAAAAAAATTAAAAGAAATGGAGATTAGCTAGTCAAGAAGTATAGAAAAATAAAAGCCTCCTAAAACTCACATAGTCATGGAAAGCCTGTATGAATTCATCAATGGTAAAAGGCCAAAGCCCAAGAACATCTGCAAACGTCAAGCAGAATTTCCAAACCTGAAAGATAAATATTATTTCAGAAGTTCGTAAAACGGGTAAATCTCCGGGAAATGAAGACTACTCATTAATGAGGAAGTAAAGAAGAAAGAAGTAAAAGTATAGAAACATACCATCAAGAGGTTCCCAACATTTTCCTCCGAATCCATCCACGGTCGAATGGCAAAAGGCTTTCTCAATTTTACAGTCTTTGGAGGGAATTCGCACAAAGCATCTGAAGGAAAAAATAAATAACTCACTCAATTCACACAAAGCATCTGAAGGAAAGAATAAATAACTCACTCAGCACAAAGCACACTATAAATACAAGTTTACAACTCCAGTCTCTAGCAATAAATCAAAAACCCTGATGTTCCAATCATGAGACACTTAGGTTTAAATTCTCAAATGCTAGTAAAACCCTTGGATCTAGTTTTAGATCTAAAAGAAGATAATCAGCAAGTCCTGACAATTTTGAGCTAAATACATAATTTTTTATTTACAAGAATAGAGACAGTACACAAATGATGTGAAGATGCTGACAAGAAGCACTAAACACGATAATCAGTTCCATGTCATTTTCATACATACAAATGTAAAGGAAAAGAAACGGTTCTAATATATCCTTTCTAGTATCATTGTTCAATTTAGACATCAAAGTCGTGAAAATGCCACCATCAAGAGACAAAATTTGCTAAGGATCATGATTCAATTTTTATTTCAAAGTGATTATAGTAACCAATACCAACCTCGGAACAAGTCAAGATTCTGTAAAGTGTCATAATCAAGTGACAAAATTGAAGGTAGCCCCTTGCTTGAAGCAGCCAATTCCATTAGCTCAAGACGCTCATCCTCTATTAGCTCCAAGGATTCTTTAGCAATTCTCTTAGCTGTTGCTCTCTCCACTGCAGCTCTCTGTCTCGCTGCTTCCTTCTCTCTGCGACGATCTTCTTTCTGTTTCCTTTTCTCTGCCTGGATTTGGAAAAATGAAATTCAATAGTCACTACCACAATCAAAATAGTTAGAAAGAAAATAGGACATAAAACATAAGCTTTAAAAATACCCGCATAAGTTCCTTTTGCATAAATTTTTCCCTCCGTTCCATTTCACGCTTTTCCTCGCGCTGAAACTTCTCCTCTTGCCTCTGCTGCTCTCGCAGAAGTCGTTGTTCTTCCTTCCTTCTTTCACGATCTTGTCTCTCCATTTCTTTCCTTAGTTGCTCCTCTTTCTACAATGTGGACAGAATACATACGCAGGTGTCAGCAAGTTGAAGGTTCTGTGCAGTTACCTAACAATGAACTAGCCCTTAAAAGAAAATGAACAAAACCCAAAACCTTTCGCTTTAATACATCTTGTTTCTCAAGTTCTTTTCGGATCTTCTTCTCGTGGGATTGACCATCTCTTCCAATTCGAGACTCATCACTCTATATGAGGTTAAAATAAAATAGCCAAATGCATCAGTACAAGTATCCAAATATTTGGTCACACAAAATCCAAACATAAAAGGACTACCTTGCGTTTCCTCTCCATATAAACATTAGCATCATTTGGCATAACTAAGTCTGTATTCCTAGGGGACAAGGAAATCTGCATCTGTCTGCCTGGCTGAGAATACATATCTGTTCTTGAGGTCTGACCCTCAACAACATGCTCCCTGGAGAGAAGCCCATTTTCATGCATAAGCGGCAAACATTTCGGGGGAGGACCATCAACGGGTGAGTCATATTGGTATGGCTGAGCGACATGTCCATATGCATCAGTCCTAATCTTGGTCTCCAATGGTTCGTGAGGGCCACTTGATGCAGTCTGAGAATCAAGATTTTTCTTTTAAATTTCAACCATTTGTTTATTTGAGTGAAACAAAAGTAGTAGAACAGCTGGTGTGTAGGAATAACAGATATTAGTGACTTATGCCACTCAAGTATCTATTCATAGGAACATTCACCCCCCCCCTTTTTTAAATTTCATCCGGTGATTTCATATAGGTGTGGTAACAGCAACTTAATGACCGTATCACATTCAGGGTACAATAAAAGGAAGGGGTGTGAGAATTGAATTGTTCACCGCAACCAACCCAGCTAGCACCAATGGTGTTCATATGACAAGTGACAACAAGTTAATGTACAGACATGTTATAAGTTTTATATGAAGAACAGAGGACAAACTTTGATGAGCTTCGCATCGTACTGCCCATATAACTTGCTATCATAAGAATGTCTGTATCTATCTTCCTGCTCCAGTTGAACTGAAATATGAGCATCACAGAGAAAATGTAAGTTCTTATACAATTTGTGTGAGTTCATAATGCAGCCAATACCTATAGTAGAAGCACAAATCATTAGATCGTGTATCTCATATGAAGAAAAAAGTTTATCTTAATGAAAAGTATCAACTAAGCCTTGATACCTTACAGGCTTACAGCCATGTATTGTTCAATGTTCTAGATAAGATAAATAAGTAAGAAAATCAAATATACCTATAGGTGCACCAAATGCACCAGGGGGCAATTCATCAAATTCAACTCCAAGAATTGGTCCATCTTCCCTCAAAGGCTCTCCCAACTGTGCCTCTACACATGCAATCACTCTGCGCTCCATGATTGTTCGAGGTGAGTCATAATACCTAGTAGGCACCATAGGTGTACCATCTCCAACATCATACTGACTTGAACCTGACCCAGAGCCGGAGGCAGATCCAGAACCAGAGACATGTTCACTGCCGGGTTCAGCTGCCATCAGTTCCTCTCTGGGGGACTCAATGAATCCCTTCCTTCCAACAGGTCCAGGAGTGCGAGGTTTCATGGCTGCCACACCCACCGACTCCTTCTTATCCTTCAATCTCCTATGACAGAACCACATTTGCAACTGCCGATCCGTCAAACCTAGTTTCTCTGACAGTTTAGCTCGGGTTGCCTCAGAGGGGTACGTTTCCACTGCATAAAAGAACCATAAGAGCCAATACCACCAATCAACACTTTCTTTACTTCCATGCTCCAAAGTAATGCAAACATTCCGTCACAACAAACAGAAAGTCAGCAATTTAACAACCTCAAGTCATCACTTAGTCCAATAAAAAAATACTTAATCCATGAAAGAAGGAAAGAAAAAAAAACATACAGATGCACAATTACACATCGTCTAATCAAAAAATCTTCACGAAAAAATAATAATAAACACCACTAATCATACTAACATATATGAACATCCTAGCAGAAACAAAACTTACTTACCCAGAAAAAAATCTTTAAAAGAAAGGAAAAGATAGAGCGAGAGAACACACGAATTGCATCATACAGAACAGAAAACCATCCACATGACCGGGAAAAAGATAGCATACTGGCATAGGTTTTCTCGAGCATTTCCAACTGAAACGGCGTCTTCATCTGACGCTTGGGCCGCTTAGACCCCTCCGACGGGCTGTGATTCATGTTTCTATTGATCTCCCCCTCGGAACCAGCCTCCATTAGAGATCAATCGGCAGCCACAAACCCTAGAAATCAAGATTTCGTCCCCAAAAGCTAGGGTTCCAACAAGGAAACCAATACAATCCTTCTCCTCCCTATCTTGGCAGGAAAGAAAACAAAACAAAATAAAAAGGCGAGGAATTTGACGCGCATGTGAGGTCCATGTAATGTAATAACACAAACAACAGTAACACGATATATAAAATATATCGAGACAGGTGTGATTGAGAAACGAATTGATGAATACGGAATTTGTAGAGAGAGAGAAAGAAACGAGGAAATTTGGAGATCCAGAGACGAATAATTAATAAAAACTAATAATAAAGCGATGAAATTAAAACAACCAACAACACATAAACAACAGTAGCGGCAGTAATAGTCTATCTCGCTCTCGGTTCCATCAAAATCCATCTTTTTCCCAAATTCGTTAAATATTTTTATTTTTCGAGGGGCTTTTATTCGATTTAGTTTCGTGGAAGAATTAAAGCGTGTTGTAGTACTCGACTCTTTTTGATTGAATTTTTTGTTTTTCTTTGGGGGTAAAAATATGAGCGTTAAAAGCTGGGGACTTTCTTTTATGGTTCTGGGTGTTTTTGGTATTTTGGGGGCATGCTTGACTTATAATCTTTTGTTTTCATGTCTAATGCGCAACGAATCTGAATATGGACATTTGGGCTTTGTTATCTAAATGGGCCTCGCATATGGACCGGGTTCGGATCAGGAATATGATTCGGACCTCGAATCCAATGTTGACTATAATTGACCTTTGACTGGCAATTTACTAATTTTGATGACTTTATTTTTCTCTCTTTTCGACTGGCAATTTACTAATTTTGATGACTTTATTTTTCTCTCTTTTCATCTAAGGAGAAAATTCATAGCAGTGAGATGAAAAATCATAAACTAAAATGGCTGCAATTCAAATTTTAAAATCTAATAAGATTCTAGGAAATATCAATCACTCAATTGACTAGAATGGCTGCAATTCAAATTTTAAAATCTAATAAGATTCTAGGAAATATTGCCAAAATTAATTTCTAGATCTAGCTAAATTCTATTGCATTCCTTTACTTATTCTCAAAGATTCAGATAAACCAATTTGCATTACAAAAATCATATTGGTTTGCATCTCCATGTTTATGAACAAATTTCATGCAATTATAATATTTTACGTGGTATGCATGAAATGAGAATATAAGGAAATACCAGATTATTCTATTGAATAGAATAATAGATCGTTAAATAAATAATTTCCTTGTAGTTAATTGGTTTACAAATTAGATAATACTATCGTTAAATTATAAAAAAATAGTTGAAAGTTTAAACTCAAAATTCAATTATATATCATCAACGAAAAATTCCGATGGAATATACTAAACGTGGTCAAATCAAACTCATGTAGCTGACGGGTATAGAGTCCACAAAGATTGTGGACTCAAATTGAAAAATTCAAGAAATATGTATCTATATATCTCTATCTGTGTATATAGGGTTGGGTTGAAAAATTTGAAAATGATGAGGATAAATTCTTTTGTGACAAATTGCAGAATTTTGATGTTTATGACATATTAAGGTTTCCATTTTTTTTTATCTGTAAATTATGTTAACAGAATGAATGACACTAATGAATTTTGAAAACAAATTATTTAAATTTACAGATATATGCTATGGAGGTTACAATTAGGGGTGGAAACGATTTGGTTTTGGTTAATCAAATTGAATTTTACGGTTAACCGAACTGAATTTGTCCGAAAAAGTGAAATCGAAATCGAATCGATTTAGATTTTCGGTTAACCAAAAATCAATCGATTATTATGGTCCGGTTAAATCGATCGGTTATTATGGTCCGGTTTTCGATTAACTCAAAAAAAAAGATAATTATAATTATAATTATAATTCAATAATAATTTTAAAAAATTGAAATTTATTAATAATAATTAAAAATAATTAAAAGTTGAGATTCTATAGTTTTAAAATTAATTATAAAATAATTAAAATAATAATTAAAAATAAATAGTTTCGATTCCGAACCAACCGATCGATAACAAAATTCAACTATGTAACCGAACACCGAACCGTAACCGAATTTTGGTTTTTCGATGCTTCGATTCCAGTTCTATTCGATTCTAACTAAAATCGTACACCGTTTAAACATCTCTAGTTACAACGTAGGTGATGATTCATGAAGTGCATTAAATAGTTTATGGGTCAGAAAGCGTTTGTAATTAAATGGGAAAACTGCAACAGATTTGTGTTGTGTGAGTATTTTAGATGATTTTTTTATTTGCGTGGTCTCCCGTGTGCGCGTAGTGAGACCACCCTTAATTAACTAATTAATTAATTTTAATTAAAATTAATTAGTTTAATATACTTTAATTGAAAATTAATAAATAATAATTTTGAATTAATGTCTTAATTTTTAATTAATAAACTCTAATCGTGAATTAATAAATCCTAATTTTTAATAGTAAATCCTAATTCTGAATTAAAAATCATAATTATGAATTAATAAATCTTAATTTTGAATTAATAAACCCTATTTGAAATTAATAAACCCTGATTTTGAATAATGAATCCTAATTTTGAATAATAAACCCTAACTTTGAATTAATAAACCATAATTATGAATTAATAAAATCTAATTATGAATTAATAAAATCTAATTATGAATTAATAAACCTTCATTATGAATTAACAAACCATAATTATGAATTAATAAATTCTAATTTTGAATTAAAAATTATAATTAAAAATAATAAATTTGATTATAAATTAACAAAATCCAATTATCCTTACTCACCATAATTAATATATAATTATTTTAACAAAAAACAAGGGTGAGCTCACGGTGAGGCGGAGCTCACCCAAGTTTTTGTCTTTTTATTTTCTTATATATTGTACGATATTAAAATTTGTAATTGTTGATTTGATTACTTTGAATTTGGTAGGATGCTAGAGAGTGTACATGATATACGATTCGAGATTGACTCAATATCGAAGAAGATGGCTTTTGACGATTCACATCAAATGAAGAGAAACCAACATGAATGTAATGAAAAAGAGAAGCATTGTCAATGTGTCATCAAGCAAGAGAAGATTTAAATTCATTGTGCTGTTTTGTTGGTATAGTTCGAAGTTTGGTAATTTGTACGATTTCTGAGGTTTAATTTGCTTATCTAAAATCAAGTTAGGACATTTGTCTATCTTTTCTAATTTAGTATTATTTATAATCAATGATTATACATAAATATTTTCTAAAATTCTACGTTAAACATTTGAATTCAGCATTTTTTTTATTTTGCATTACATTCAAAACAATACACGATGTATACAAACTACATACAAATTCCACTCATTAGTAATTTAATATAAATACATTCATCACAATACTAAATACATCAATCCATCAACAAAACATCCATCCACAATTATACATAATTGGTAATAAATAAATAAACCAACCGCCTAAAATATATAATTGCTATCGTAGAATGGAATTTATGATATTAATCGGATTTGCTGAGTTTTGGGCCGTGCCCTCTATTTCAATTATGAGCCCACGTTTCTGGGATTATTAGCCAAACTTTTTGTTTAATAATTATATTTTCTATTTTCATATTTAACTTATAACGACCCCCACCATACCTACATTGCCGCCTCAATCGATGAACCCGTTGCTGCCGGCGACATTGCCCACCCCCTCATACTCAAATTACTGTGGGAAATACTCACCCTTTTCAAGTTTAATCCGATTATAGCTTTTGGAATAAGACCACATAACATGTTTCCCCCAAAGATTTTGTTCTAGCGCATGCAACTCAATTGTAGACTGATTTTGAATTTTATCTAACTTTCAACCTAAAATTGAGGATTCAAATGACGATGAAACTTAAAATCATGGCTGAAATTGGATTGTCCGTCATGAAGATTTTGTACTTTTATCACATTTTGAGTCATGTTGTATCTTGAGGTTCATAACATTTACGGTAATTATTCCATAAACCCGCACAAGAATAGTGCGTCCTACCATGAAACGAGAAACTTATAATCCCATCAGCAGGCAGCCTCTGCAACGCAGCATCAGAATTCAGAAGAAGAAGCAAATTAAACGAAATAAGCAAAGGTACAAAGGTACCTTTCCATAGTCTGTTCCCACGAAAATAGACTATTCACAAATTTCATCCTCAACATTCTAATATCAATAAAGCTCAGGGGGCTTCTGATCACAATGTTGACCGTGCCACGAGTCATATTATTATTCCAGCCATCTCCAATAAACAGACGAAGAAACAGACGACACTTGACAGTATAATAAAAGAAAATTGATCGACTAATTGCACAACGCCAAAAGAAGTTCTCAGGCAGCCAGTTTGTTGTCGGGATATATAGTATTACAACTTCACCAGAGATTTCTTCTGTCTCGCTGCATTCGTCACCATCTATGCTGCTTTCGCTTGCTGCATAAAACAAAACAACAAACTTGTCACAACTACATGAAAAATGATGTAAATCAAACGACAGGAACTCTAAAATTTCTTCCTGCTAATCTATCAGCAGAGGCTTCAAGCAGCTCACATGTAAGGGGGGAAACATTTACTGTTTATGATGGCTTAAGAGGTAAATGCAGGTGCTAATAACCTACTCAAACAAAACCAGCGTAGGCATAGCTCATAATAGTAGGACGACAATCCATGGATTCTGGATCACAGTTTGTTTTAATTAATATGCTAGAATTGGCCAGCATTAGACATGATATTTTTTCGTTCAGTTTCAGCAGGCCATGCAGCACAGATCAACTAAATGCAAAGAGTTCTAAAATCGGTCTTACTCGTTTCTCTTCTTCCATCTTGGCCTTTATGAAAGAGTACATAGCAACTCCAGCAATGGCAATGGAAGTGCCAATACCAGTTTGCAGTGAAATCTTGTTACCTGAAATCAAAGATTCATGATAAATCTCTTGTCGTGTTGTGACATCCATCATCCATGTTACACAAAATTGCCAAGAATTGCAGCATAATCTTACCAAAGACCAAGATTGAGAAGCCAATCACGAAAACACGTTTCAACACATTCCCAACTGCATGTGTTAGAGGTGCCACTCTCTCAAGGGTGTTCGTTGCCAGCTAAGAGTATAAAAATAATTAAGTTGTAAGATCCCGGTTGAAAAGAAATAGACCATTGCCGTATGACTGGGCAACAACACTTCTAAATTATTATTTTATGTTGGGTAGGCAAGATGCAAATAGTTAATTTTAATTAATACATTCAGAGGCATTAGTTAAAATCAAGTATAATAAATTAATACTTAAGAGCTCAAGTATTTACCTGATTGTAGAGGTGGTAAAACATTCCAACCCAGAAAAGATCAGTGACAAACTTTGTCATACCCACTTTTGCAATTGCATCATTGAAACCAGACTTCATCAATTGAGGTCCCTCAAGCTGTACATGAGTGAGGAATCAAATCAACAAGAAATATATTGTCCAGAAATACATGGAGGGGAGAGAGAGAGTGATTATAACGTACAATAATTGCAGGAGGGAGGCACACGATAAGAGCAATGATTGAAATGTAGGCATACAAGTTCGTGCTATCCATATCAGTCTGCAGATAGAATTAATCAGATAAAGATGAGACATCCTAGAGAAGACAGTATCCAGCTGTTATAAATATTGATAGGATGTACACCAAATGAAATTCAAGTAACAGGGAACCACTTAACCATAGCTTTCTTTGAGTATATGCTCCTGTAAGTGAAGGAGATGTTGGAAATCATTGCGCTAATGAAGCCCAACCAGTTGAAGGACATTTCAGTCAATGATGCCATTGACACACCTGTATTTAGTCTGTACAGTTAAAACCATGAAACTGATTTATGGATAGAGGACGAATGGCCTAACTTATACTTGCTCCGAGAAAATGCAACCCCTTGTGAAACTATACTTCTAATAGTGCATTTTAGAAGTGACAACCATGTCTAGCACAAGGATGAAATCAAACATGTTTTTAGATCCACCATTTGGCATGCAGACACAGATTTTGCTTGCTCTAATATTTATCCAAGTACAAATAAAACAAACTTCACTTGGCACTTCATAAGGTGACAGAGGAACACACCAAGAACAACCGGTGCCAAAGACAGCCACAACGTCAAAGGTATCTGCTGTCCAAGAATGAACTGTGATGCCGCAGCATTGAAGAAAGGCTCCAGAGCTGATCCAAAGTTTAAACAAAAAGACAAGCAAAATAAGTATCACTAAGCAAAAGGCTTCCAACCCAAATAGCAGATTATCACCTTTAACAGTGTGAGTGAACGAGACTGCAACAGCAGCAAATGAGACGTTACTGGTTACATGGCCTAGTGCATGGCACACAGCAACAGGGATGAGCAACTTCAGGAGGTTCCCATCAATTGGCTAGGCACATACCAGAATGAAAACGAAAACAAGAAGAAAAAAAGGCACAACAATCGTCAATGTTGATTTAAATTAGCATGTGCATTATTACACAACTATGAGACCACCAGCTACTGTACAATATGGACCAGAAAAATTAGATTCTCTATTATAAAAGTCATCTCATAAATTACATTTAATTTTGGGTTACTTTTCTATGATGGCAATCACTCAAAAGCGCCAAAGCTAATATATAAAAGTAACATGATCCCTACAGCCATAGTAATGGGGGCTAAGATTTGACGAGGCACTTACAGCGCGCTTAGGTAGGCCAACTGTCCAGGATGCGAGACAGTAGACAACACCAACAAATAAATGTATAACTGATACAAAACTGCAGCAAAAATTGACAGAATATCCAGCTAAATTTTCGGTAATCATCACTTAAATCAGAACTATAACTAGTCACATTTCAACTTAAAAAATGCTTACTACGGATAGGGGAAGTAATTGTAGATCTTCTTGTTGAGAATGTTGAATATCACGTTCAGGAAGTACCTAAAACAATCGAAAAATCCATTACAAAACCTCCATTAACATACAGGATGGCAGAGATCGTGCGCCGAAAGGCGCAAGTTAGGGAGGTTCCATACCACATGAAGAAGAAAAAGCCGGTGACGAGCGCCGGATATTTCTCTAGTAATCCGACCTTAGCTACCCTGCGAAGAAGAAATGTGTTGATGATAACGAAATCTCGAAACGAAGTCGTGTTAGCGTTGTCGGAAAATAAAAATTAGAAACGTCACTTTACCCGGCAGAATCGCTGCCCTCCGCCGTGGCGGAACACGGCTGGATGCTCTCCCTCTTCATCACCGGAGAAGCCACGCTGTCCGGTGAAGCTTCTAGCAATATCGCTGGTCGGAGCTGCCTTCCCCATATCAAGTTCCCGCCGTCGCTCACTCTTCCGGTGAGCTTCGGGGCGGGGAAACTGCAGTTTCCGGAGAGCCTTGTCGATGGTTTCAGGGGAAGGGCTAGGCCGCGAATGGTGGCGCCGCTGAGCACGCGGGACTCCATTTTAACTGCAGAGAGAGAGAGGGGGGAGAGTGATAGAGAGTTTTTTTGCCTAGCTAAGAAGAAAATTAACGTGCGCCGGGAAGGTTAATGTGCACAGTGCGAGTGGCGGGGAGGGACGAGTGGCTGCAATCGGCTGATTAATGGACGGTTCGTATTATTTTGTGTTTTAATCTGAGGGATGTGTTGGTTCGGTACGGTTCGGTTGAACTTGAAAAAAAATCAAAAATTAAATTATTTTTAAAATGTAAATCTTATAGTATTGTATGTTCAATTCGATTTGATTTGGATATAATCGATTTTAAATTATTAATAATATAAATATTATACATATAATATATAATATAAAAAAATAGGTGGTTCGATTTGAAATCGATTTTTTTCTCAACCTGAAATCGAATCGAATAAATTTCGAATTCAAAATTTAAATCGAATCACACCGTTTTACTATATAAATCGAACCAAACTGCTCATTTTGATTCGATTCGATTTTTCAAATTTGATTTGATTTTGTTTACCTCTACTTTCGGGCCATGGATTAAAATAAACTTTTAGAGGAGAAAGCTTCTCTTTTGGAACAAAATATTTCTCTCATCGGAAATTTGATTTTTAGGCGAAGGTTAAAGAAATATACAATAGAATCTATCGCGGATTATTATAAGATCTTGTTTGGTAGATGAGATAGGCCCTAGATAGAGAATATATCTTACCTTATCTGCTTGTTTGGTAGGTAAGATAGTAATCTTCTGAGCCCGTCTTTAATTGAAAGCCCGTTGTAATTCACTATTTCTCTTTTGTAAAAGTAACTCCGTTTTGTCCAGTTCTATAATCCTATGTGAACAGTATACTCATATATGCAAATGGAATGACAAATGTACCCTCCACCCGTTGAACTTTGCCATCGTAAACACTGCCCTTTTCCAACCATTGCACACAAACCTCTTCTGAGAAACGAGAATAACGAAAAACCCTACCCTTCTCGAACCCTTATCACCAGTGCTTAAGGGACGAGGCCTTTCCGATTCGTCTTGCGAGCTGTGTTGTTCACCCACTGCATTTGGAGGTGGTTGGACAACCTCATTTGCTGGCCCTGTTCAGTCTAGTTTTCAGGTAACATTGGACAGATTTTGAAAAATATTTTGACCTCTGATTTTGTTGGATTTTTTCAAGAGCTTTGAAGGTTTCTTTTTTCAATTTACCTAACAAATGCTTACGAATCTTCACATTTTTTTACATGCGGCTATGGCTTCATCAGAGGAAACTTCTCTTTCTAGCATTTCTGTGTTCGAGGTCACCTCTTTTCCCTTTTCTTTTCTGTATTGTTTACCTCTTATGAATTTTTAATTTTGGACTTCTGGTGTGGTCCTAACCGTTGGATCATGTTGGGCATCTGTTTTGTTTCCATTGAAATTCCTAGTTTGATTGGAACCACAATTGTAGCTTAGCAAAGAGGTCTGAATATTTGCTGGTGTCTGCGTGTTTGTTGTGTGCATATTCTGTCAAATTTCATAAAGTGTTTGTTGTTTTCGTCCGAATGGATTTGCATATAAAAAAGGGCCTCTAACAGATGATAAGTGCCGCAGCTTCTCGCTTCCATGGAGTGTATATACTTTGGCTGGGAGTTTGCCGGAACACCTCTGGCAAAGAACAATATACCCCCTGCTATTATGTTTTATAGTGTATATGCACAAATGAAGAACAGATCTCTGCTGAAACACTTGCATAAAAAACAAATCTACAGAGACAGAGAGGAGAGAAGGGTTAATGGATAACACATGTTTCGATTGACCTCTGGGAGGGTAGTTATGTAATTTTACAATTTAATCTCACTTATAGTCCTATGTATCAAACAGGTAATATAAGCTATCTAGGTATTTAATCGTATGTACCAAACGAGAAGATATGTTATCATTCTCATTGGTAATCTTATCTATACCTATCTTGAACAATCTTATCTTACCTACCAAAAAAAGCCCTAAAGGTGTAAGTATAATTTATGGTCAAAACTTCATCTGTGACGAGTGTTGCTATTTTTAGTTATGGTCACATTTGTTGTCGGTAATTTTGTTGTTTCATAAATAATGTTCTTTTTTATTTTCACTTTGATTCTTCTAAAAAAAACATTTTGACTCGTGACACTGTTCAATTAAACTATTGCTTTTTGCTTATTGTTGTTGATGATGGTGTTAAAAGATTTTTTATAAATTGTATATTTATATTATAGGCAATATTTCAGATCAGAAAATAATCTTTATGATATAGTTTTAAGGGTTTATTGACATATAAATACAAGAACTTTTATGTGATTTTGGTTTTATATACGGACTTTAAAATGAGTATATAAATACACGAACTTTGATTTAATTTTGATTTTGTACACAAACTTTAAGAGAAGTATATAAATACACGAACTTATTAATTTTAGTAATTTCACCACGTTTATTTTTTGACCAAATTGAAATTGACATAGCATTATATATGATGAGTTGATAACAACCTGAAAATAAATAAAATATAAAATAAATATTTACACTTAACAAACCATGCACATTGACTCATTAACATACACAAAACACATATACATTTTCCGAGAAAGAAAGGAAAAAAATAAAAGAATATAACGCAAACACAAAAAACGAAAAAAACATTTCAAATCTTAAACATATCATTTGTAAATTGAGTAAATGACAAATAAGTAAACTACTATAAATTTCTTCTTATTCTTCTTCATACACGAACTTTACGATTTTCACATCGTTGTCAACTCATCATATGTAATATCATGTTAGTTTCAATTTGACCGAAAAAATAAATTGTGGTAAATTTCCTATAATTAATAAGTTCATGTATTTATATACTTCTTTTAAAATTTGTGTGCAAAACCAAAATCAATTAAAATTCGTGTATTTATATACTCATTTTAAAATTCATATGCAAAACCAAAATCACATCAAAGTTTGTGTATTTATATACCAATAACCATAATTCTAATAATATTTGTTTTTAACAATTGATACTGATGAAGCATTATTTATTAGATACTAATACTTGGTTTACCAAAAAAAATAGTAGACAAACTAATACGTTGCCATGTTATAACTAGTACTTTTTCATAAGACAAACTAATATTTGTGGATTTGAATCCAGATTTAAGTGTTATTTAATAAATCTTGATTTGTTTATAATCTAACACCATTTTTCGTGTTATAACAATGCATTAGAATACAAATATTTTACAATTTTAATTAAATCGTAGATTATGTAAGTTTTATTTCAATTTACTACCATAATCACTATTCTCTATATATATATTTATATAAAATGAGATTCAAATAAGAACCAATTTTAACGTGAGAACTAAGAACCACGAAAATTCTTTACGAACAAAATGAATTTGCTATGAAAGTTAATGAACAATTCACAATGAAAGTTGATGAATCATTTTTATTGTGAGAACGTGAGAACCAAAAAATGATGAATTCACAGTGAAAGTTGATGAATCCGTTGGGAAAGTTGATGAATCCAAAATAGAATTTTCGCCCCTCATGGGATTCGAACCCGGGTGAAAAATTCTAAATTTTTGAATTCATTAACTTTCTCAACGGATTCATCAACTTTCATAACTAATTCATTTGGTTTAGTTTTTAGGATAAGAATGGTTACCATTTGAACCAAACTCTCTCTATATATATATATATTGTGTACACAATTCGGTCGTGTTCGATTATAAACGGAAAATTTTAAGGTAAAACCGAACTTGAACCGATATAAAATCGGTTTTAGTATTCCAAAACAAATCGAATTGTTCTATTCAAAAAGATTCAAACCGCTAAATTAAATTCAATTTGATACGATTTTTTGATTTCGATCCAAATTTGCCCACCCCTAAAAACCAATGCGTAAAAAGGCCAATCAAGTAGAGCACGATAAAATTGGATCGTGGTGTTAGATATATTATTTTATTTATTTTTATCTTTATTTTTATTTTATTTTTATTTTTATTTCTAAATGGGATATAGATATCCAAAAACGAAATAGGAATTGATTAGTATTAGTATAAAATTCTCAAACGTAGGAGGAAATGGGGGTGATAGTTTTGAAAGTGGGGCGCTCTTATCTTATCCGAGCCGAAGCGAGAGGTCCGTGAGCGAGAGCTTGTCATGTCATATCCTTATCGTTTTTATCAAATAATCTTCCTCTTCATTTTCTTCGTACACGCACATTTTCGACATGTTGAAGCTATGAAATTTGATGGCCAACAAATGAAAATGAAATTTTAAAAAAAGGTTTTATTGGAAAAAAATATATAAATTCTCAACTATAGTTTACTTTTCATGTATAACTTGTAAGTATTGTACAATACGTGAGTTTATCCAATACATACTAAAAGTAAGATTGCGAATTTTTCGTAAACTGAAATTTTTACTACTTTCAATTAATAAAGTGGGAGTGTTTACTTTTCATGATTAGCATTTTGAAGGATTGATTATTTGATGGACTAAATGTGTGATAAGATAATTTTTATCTATCAATCATTTGTTTACTACAAAGGATTAATGAAGGATTAAAATTGGGATAAATAATTATCTCTTTATTTGGAGGATTATTTCAATCCTACATATATTGGTTGGATTAAAATTAATGAAAAATAATTTAAAGGATTAAAATAATCATGGGTTTTGGGATATCCTCAAATATTAATCCTTAAAAGTAAACACTTGATTATGTTGGATTAATTTTATCTATCCAACCTAATCATGCAAAGTAAATAACACCTAAATGTAAAAAGGGAAACGATGACACATTCATCACAAGACCTCCTCATTAACATCTAAAGGCAGCAACCTCGGCATAATTTCGCCTGGGAATCTGTAATGAAAGGTCCCAAATTAGATGGACCGGAATTTGCAGCTCTGATCCACCGCCGCTGAGGCGCATTTAGATGTACAATGTGTTGACGCAGGCGAGTAGTCCATTTGCGGCTGCGACGGCAAACTCGAGCCGCCTGTTGTATCGCTAAACGTAAGGCCAGATATTAAAGTATAATTAATTCAAAACTAAATACTGATATTGAAATTTAAATTCTGAAAATTCTAATCTAGAAGTAACTAATTGACAGGAACTTTCAGACTCAAGTGTTGTTGCGTGAACTTATTTCTGATTTTAAGACAATAGTGATATGTTTTGGGTTACTTTCAAATAATGAAATTCAAATTCAAACTATTGATTATGTACGCTATAATTATTTTTATAAGTTTCGTGTTGTAATTAAAAAAATTAATTGATTTATTTTTATTCGTACTGCAGTAATTCAAACCACAAAACAGAATTCGCTACAAAGAAAATGAATCCGTTAGAAAAATGATTGATTTCAAAAATTCAAAAATTTTCACTCAAGTTCGAATTGTATGAGAGGCGAACAATCTATTTTTTGGATTCAATATATTTGTCGACGTATTTATCAACTTTCACAGCGAAATCATCATGAGAAATAAAAACTAATTTGCACTTTAGATATTGTTAAATCTAGTGTTCTAGATTAATCCTCTGCATAATTTGGAATTTAAGTAAATTTGATACATTTTTTAATATTATTAACTTATAGGGGCAATTAAGCTATTGCATCATTAAATTCACTTCACGTAACACCCTTAATTATCGCATTCAATTTTGTTTCACATTCTCTCTCATGCATTTATGATATGTTTTTTAATTACAATAACAGTTCATAATTACATGAAGTCATTAATTTATTTGTAAGTTCGTGTAATATATTTTTTGAATTTGACATTTTATAAAAAAATGAAAGACATGTTATGTATTTGTGCATAAGGATTGCGTCAGTTGTGCATAATATTTTAATTTTTATTTTACAGTTTTCAAGCGACATAGAAATGAATGTATTTATGCATAACGATTTAAAAACTTATACATGTGTTTTAATAACTATGCACAATGAACAATTTTGAAAAAAAAAACTTAAATTACTAAAAAAATATACATACCAAACATATATAAAGATAATTGGAAAACTTATGCTTATTAGGAAAAAAAAATAAACAAAAAATAGATTAAACATAAATTATAAAAATTATATATAACTAATATGTAAAATGAAAAACACATCATTTAAAATTGGTTCAAAAGCTATTTATGAAATATGCACAAAACAAAATTAACACGTGCACAATAGAGATGAAAAAAAAACATCATTTAAAATTGGTTCAAAAACTAATAATGATATTTATACAAAACAAAATTAGCATGCGCATAATATTGTGCATATCATTAACAAAATTGTGCACAGTCCTTCAACATAAATACACAAAACAGAATAAACCTGGTGACGAAAATATAAAAATGAAAAAGCGGTTTCTCCTAAAAAATCTGTAATATATTTTAGTACATATCATAAAACTCGAATTTAATGAAAATGATAAGCGTAGATAAAGATTATAAATCTTTGTTACTGATCACCTACCACAAATAATTATAAGGAATCCCTCAATTTAAGGAATAAATCGACTATACTAAATAGCAAAAATACATTAATAACCTTATCAATAAAATCTGTGAAAAACTATCCTAAAATAACATTGAATCTGGACCATCTGATACATCTAGATCTACACATATAATTAGTTCGCATTTCTCAAAATATTTGTGGTTCTCATTTGATCAATCTTATATATATATATATATACTTAGTTGAGCAATTTCGATTTTATTTCCATATGTTGTGCAGAAATTTGACTGGTTTATTATTGAGTCGGTCTTTATTTATCAAATATTTCAAGACTCACGACCTTAGTCAAATATAAACGAGTTTTTAAAAGTTTAATTTAAAATATCAATTATTATAAATAAATTTTTTTTTTATTTACAATAATACAATATGTTTACTAAAACACATTATATATATATATATATATATATATATATATAAAATTACTTAGATTCTTAATATAATTATTACTAGTTTTTAAATATAAGTTGTATCTAGTAGGGATGTCAACGAGTGGGTTTTATCCGGATCGATTCGGAACCGCTCAAAACCCATTAAATTTTAAAGCAACGGTTCTTTTTTTGGTTCCGATTCAGACCCACTTTAGACCCGGACCGTTTAAATCCATAGTTTGATGGTCCGGTTCGGTCCGGATCTGGTTCCAGAATCAAAACCAATACTTATTTATTGGTCCTGGTCCGAGTAAAACCCGTCTATTGACAAGCCTAACTTTAAATAGGCTTGTCAATGAATTATTTTTTATTTATATCGATTCAAAATCACTCATAACACATTAAATTATAAAGCAACGGTTTCGATTCTATTTATGATTCTTGTTCGATTCTGGTTCGGTTATGGTTTCAGACCCTCTTAGATCCGGACCGCTTAAGACCCATAGTTGATGGTCCTGGTCCGGATTCAGTGTCTAATGGGTCGATTCTAAAATCAGAACCATTACTTATTTATTGGTTTTGGTACGGATAAAATTCATCCATTAATATCCCTAGTATCTAGCATGTTTTATACTACCTTCTAACTAACTTATTTAGTGAGCTTCCTCACAAACTAACATGGCTAGCTAACATGACAAGTTTTGCGGAGCTCAAGCTTGGCTAGCTCTTTTAGTGGACAAGATTCACTAAATTAATCAGGTTGATTTTATTTTATTTTTTAAATTTATGAAGAATTCACAATTATTATATTCGATGAATAATAGATGAGTCAAATTGAGATTTGAATAACTAACGGGTAAGTCAACTCATTTCAACTCCGGTGAAGAAACATTCTTGGCTGAAAGTTTTTGCAGTACCAAATTTTACGTTTTGGTTAGCTGTCTACCATATTATCAAAGAAAAATAAAAAATGTCTGTATTGAAAATTACAATCAACAATAGAGTCTAAACTATTCCATTCTTTAGGAACAAGGTTTTTTCTCTCTCTCTCTAAAGTGGTGTATAATAGGCGATACAATTTTAATTTTTTAATCTCGAAATAGAAACTAAACAAAATGGCAATTAGGAGGTCAGTTATATTGTATTAAGGGTTCATATAAAAATTACAACAATACCTTTTTTTATAAATTTTAAATTACCTACTTTCTTTTATATAGAGAGAGATAAATCAGCTTGTCAATAACTAATTTTGGAGTTTGATAGTTTTGTCATCCTCTTCTTTTTCTTAATAATATTAGGCTTTTGAGTAATGATTAATGAAGGTAGAATTCATCCTTTGCTATCACTTTGTTATGTAATAATTACTTAAGTTTCAGGTTTTCACAAAAACTCCTTTACGTTAGTTCCACGATGCGTACCAAAGTATCATTTGTTGTTAGAAAAAATATAATTTATATTAAATAAAAGTATCATTTATTTTTTACCATATAATTTAAAAGTATCATTTATATTGAAGAAAATATCATTTACATTGAATAAAAGTATCAAAGTCCGTATATGCAGACGGATGTACAAAAGACCACTACCCAGGTTAAGCTTATTTTAATAGTTTATAAATTTTAATAATTTATACGATGTTTAAAAAACTTATAAAATATAACATGTCAAGAGTTTATAAGTTATCAAAGTATTTAGATAATTAAGTTTATAAATTAACAAAAGAATTATGAGTTAGAGAGAAAATACTAGTTAAGGAGAGAAAATTGAGGAGAAATAAGATGAGGTTGTGTACCTAAACAACTTATAAGTTTCAATAACTTATGATATTTTTGTAAATTGATTGTTGCTTTATAAGATTATGAAAAAGTGAATTAAAAAACTTATTTTTTGACGAGTTTATGAACTACTAGATAAGCTATTTAAGATATTTTTTTGTCAAACATTTCTCAAAAGCTTATAAGCTCATCCAAATATGGAACAAGATTATCTTTCCCAAATTCATGTCCCATTATGTGTCCTATGTTTATAAAGTAGTTATCCTTTTAACTAGGCTAAGAGGGTGTTTGGCTAAGCTTATAAGCTCCTAAACAACTTAAACTCTTTAAAACAGTTTATAAGCTGTTTAAGAGCTTATAAGTTGTTGCAAAGCGTTTGTCAAAATAAGCTCATAAACAGCTTATAAGCTATGAAAATAAGCTCCAACAGCTTATAAACTCCCCTAAAAATAAGTTGGTCAACCCTAACTTATTTTTTCATAAACTTATAAGCAACCATGAATTTACCAAAATAACCTTATTATAGTTCGTTATTTCATACACATATACTATCAACTTCACATCTCGTCAATTTTATCTCTCTAACTATGATTTTCTCTCTCTAACTCACGATTCATTCTCTATCTTATAAGATCAATTATCCAAACACTTTGACAACTTATAAACACTTGAGACATTACCTCTTATAAACTCTTGAAACATCTTATAAGTTCTTGGAGCTTATAAGCTCTCTAAAATAAGCTTAGCCAAACACCCCATAAATCGATTTTGATATGTTAAACATGGACACATATAGGACATGAATGTTTCTCCAAACACCTTCCCTTTTTTTTTGAGGAAATCCAAACACCATCTTAATAAGGCGGTTCACATTTGCTAATTAAAAGCGGCTTGAATAATTATATACTCCCTCAGTTCTTTTTTAAGTGTTACCTGTTGTTAAATCGCATAAATAAAAGAAATGAGTAAATTTACATTTATAAACTCATTAATTACCATGATAAATGCATTCATACAACTAATTATCAAATTCCAAAAATATTAAATAAGGATAAATATGAAACATATCTTAATTTTATTCTCAAAATTACGAATTATAACACTTATTAAAAAATAAATAAAAAATGCTAATGTGACATTTTAAAAAGAATGGAGAGAATATAACACATAATATTAATACATTAAATTGGACAGTGGCACCATAGTCTTGATGACACGCACATAAATTCTGGTTGAGATCCTATATTCCATAGATTTCTCATTTTTAATTTTTATGATATTTTTCATCTCTCTTTCTTCAATTTTCATTTTGTATGCTTTAGTTTAATTTTGTAATTATCAAATAGGATTTATCCCATCCAATTAGGATATATAATTATTTTCTATCATTTAATTTCACTTTTATTAGTTAATAATTTATTATTAGGATTGATAAATTCAAAATTATGATATACAATTTTTGAAATCATATAATAAATTATATTTTAAAATAATAAATATAATAATAGGACACAAAAAATTGTAAGAACACTTAACACTTAATCTGATACCCACGTGCACACGTATGAATCCCTAATCTTGATTTAACTATCAGTGAGTGGAAACCCAATACCATGTCGCGTCGTTGGAAAAGCCACAAAAAACATGCTGCACATCACTCCAATCCCAACCGGCAGCGCTGCGAGCACCTCCTGCGTCCCCACCGACGGCGCCGGCCACAAGCACTTCACCACATTCTCATCAAACATCGCAACCGCCGCGAAAACGAAAAGCGACATCACCGCATGAGCAAAATCGATGAACTTCAGCTTGTAGTTCACAAAACCGGTTACGCTTGTCCGCCTTGGTCATCTTCTCAGCAAGCTCCCAGTTGAAAAGGATAGACTTCAGTATGTTGGGGTTGTATTGTTGTATACATGCATGTATGCATGAGCATGACGTGGCGCCGCGATCTCTGGAGGCAGAGTGGCAGATCCGTCGATCAGCCACATCCCATTGAAGGTTGCGAAACCTTAGCACACCTTCCCCTTCTGGTCCTTGATGCTGTCGGTGAAGCTCAGCAGCAGGCACGAGATTCCGCAGAAAGCGACGAGCGCCGCCGTCATGGCTCGGCTCACGGCGTCGCACTCGCCTTGGTTTATGAATATCGGGGAGAGAAGCTGGAAGCAGAGAACCGAGCCGGTGGGGAGGAGTTTGGCTAGGCACGCCGTGCATTGGAACGTCTGGCTGATGGCGTTTTGGATGGGGTTTCTCTCTACTTCTGGTAGGCCTTTTTTTGAGAGTAACGACGCTTCTTCTTCTCCAATCATGTCTTCAGATGATGACATAATATTCATTGCAAACAAGGTGAATTTTTTTTCAATTTTATTTTCAGTGGTGTTTGCAACGGGATATATTGTTGTGCGTCGACCTAATTTTATAGGTGAGGATTCAGTAGTGTTTCAGTTACTGCTACACGAGTGTTTGGCATTTGGTTTCAAGATGAAAGAATAAACCCATTTTTATTTGGGCTGCGTTTTCAGCCCAATCAAATTGAAATGGGCTTCTCCTAATTCACGTTGAAAAATGTCATGTTGTCCAGATTTTGAATTTTACGAATATGGATGAAGAAAAGTACATGTTATTGTTACGATATATATGCAAGAAAGATTGATTAAATTCGACAACAGAAATTACGTGGTTCACTCACAACATATTAAGTTATTAACTAGCAGACTACACCCCTAGATTGGCCGAGTTTGCATATTGGTGGGCCGAACTCAATTTTACTATTTGGGCCGGTAGGCCCTTATCATATTTTTGTGATTCTCGAGCAGAAACGACACACTCAAATACATACTATGTGAATCTATCATATTTTAATTGTTATGCAATTATTAAAGCGTAGTATATTCTCTGGTTGTTCAACAATTCCTACCGAAGATTCTAATTTGAGTTTTATCTAACGAACTGCAATAGGTCTGCAGTGGTTAATTTAAGTTTATTTAAGATTGTGAAATGTTCGTAGTCTTAACTTTTCTTAAATAATGATTAATTGAAGATTAGGAATAATACACCAGAGATCTATCATATGTTTGTTCAACTAATTATTAAAATAAAAAACGAGAAAGAAATATTGTGTACACTTTAAGTTAAGCGAACTTCTAAAGAGGCATGTTACAATTTGTTATATTAATAAGGTGAAATATATCACATTTACATAATGTCAATATTCATGTAACATTCACCGACTGGAATATGGGGTCCTTTTTGTGCATAATATTCGTTTTGGTATGTTTTTTCAATGTAATAATGTCTGCAAATAAATGCAAAATTATGTAATAGTTGCATTCATTATTGACTAAATAATTTATACTTGAAGCTATTCAAGTCAAGGGATTTAGAGTATCAGTCGATGTGGAAAAAAAATTAGTGTTTGCTCAACAAATCTAGCCACTCTGAAAATTGAAAACTTTGATTCGATGGTAGTATATTCATTAAAAGTGTTGATTTTAGAAAGAAAAAGAAGATAATTAATACGTAAACCTGAACTCAATCGAGTCAGAAGTCTCTAAATAATCCATATGCATATTCGTTTTTAGATGGATGGCGACTCTCACAATACTATGAATGATCAATCAATTATAGATTGCTATAATTATTTTCATTTTATTCTCAGAATCGCTTCTAACGCTTGGATAATTAATCTGAAAAGTATTTTCCAAAAAAAAAAACAATAGAAAGTGGAGAAAAGGCCATGATGATAAAGAGAGGCATCATTGTCCCTTCAATATATGGCGACCCAACCAAATTGACTAACCTCATGCAATAAATCATTTTTGGCGTTTCTCTTGATAATTTAATGAGAATAAAAGCTCTACAACTTATGTGCCTCATAAACTTATGTAAAATATATTTCACCTTTATATGTAATCCATATGTCCCATTCAATTTGATCTGTATTTTTTTTTCAGGTTGTCTCATCTAATTTGACTCATTTCATTTTAAAGAAATAATTATCTCTTTAAAATGTGTAAGTCGTATCTATTTTTTATCAACTTTAATCACTTTATACTATTCTTTAAATAATTGTATCGAAAAGAAATGAGTCATATTCGACGGGACTAAAGATGTAATATGTTATGGAGATGGAGAGACATGAAGTCACAATCTATAGGTGATGTGGGGGAAAGCAAATAGGCACAAAAATGTATGCTAATTGATACTAAAGCATAAAAGTTAAAGAATTTTCTTTCCCATGCCTAATTATTGAGAGGTAGGGGCCAATGTTTTTCATCTGAAATTTTCCCTAGTGAAAATCCATTGATTGTTTGACTTTCCATTCCCTCTTTTAGGGGAGTGCTGTTTCTTGAATCATAAATCAATAATCATTTTGCTTCCAGAAAGTGCCGTTTTTGAAATCACAAAATTTGCAATTATTTTACTATTAAAAGTAGAAATGGCTACCAAAAACATTTTATTTTACAAGTTTAAACATGTTTCAACATTCAATAAATGCAACAATGAAGCTTGTAAATGAATTCTTAAAAAAGAATAAATATCATCATGCATATACAAATAAACCACACAACTTCAGACCATTTTCAGTTTGAATAGACTTCGTTCAAATTTTTAAATTCAAATGGAACAGGATTTCGAATAAACATAAGCTCTCTCAATTCTCATACATTCATTTCGCCACCACCGTGAGTCGGGGTGGGAAACGGTCCGGTTCGGGTAACCGCACCGATTTTTCGGTTAATCGAACCAAAATTTTCATAAATTTAATAATCGAAACCGAACCGTTTATTAAATTCGGTTGATCAAAAACCGCATCGGTTAGTGCGGTTCGGTTTTGTTAACCGAAAAACCGAAAAATTGTTTGGGGATTACATGAATTTATAAACGATATGTCATAAGATCGACTTTGCAATCGGATGTGTAAACTTTTCAAAATTTAATTTCCATAAAAAAATTCATCCAATATCCATCAATAATTCAAAATAAATCAAAGCAATCAACATCAATCCATCAACAAACTATCATGTTCATGCAATGATAATTTGATACATTAGAGTAATTTGATAATTTGATACATTAGAGTAATAGGGTTTAACTTTAATTAATATTAGTAATTAGTTTTTACAAATTTATAAAAATTAAAATAATTAATAAAATAAAAAAGATTTTTGGTTTTTCGGTTATTAACCGTTCGATTATCGGTTAACCGAAAACCGAAAAAATTAAAATATTATATCTGTAAACCGAACCGCAAACCGAATATGCGGTATACGATTAACCGAACATGATACGGTTTCGGTTCGGTTCGGTATTAACGGATAACCGAAGACCGTTTCCCCAGCCCTAACCGTGAGGTTGTATAGAATATGACTCCAGAATATATTTATTTTTAATATTTTATTTTCCAGATGTTTGGCATTTTTTATTTATTTTTTCTCACGAGAAAACTATCTCATGCTCATAATTCATAAGATCGAAAAATCAAATGACAATTTACAATGTCTACATGTAAAGCATGGCCATATATATGTAAATACCAACAAATCATTCTCTCTCTTGGCTTTCTTGATTTATTTGAACCATCAAATATTTGCCAGCTATTGATTTATCCTTTCCATCTCAACAATTTATACGGACTTGTTTCCTTTGTAGAAAATGAAAAGTCGATTACAATTTGGTGCAGTGGTCATATAATCCCGACGTGCATGATTTTGTTTTCTCTCTCTTATTTTTTGACGATTAAATTGGCTGCAACTGCCATCACCCATTATCATGTTGTCTTAAGGAAACTCATCTCAGGTTTTAAACGTAAAAATTAAAAACCATGAAAATTCATTGTGAAAAATTCATTATAAAAATTGATGAATCCATTGGAGAAATTACATGATTTACGAGTTTCTGGCAAATGGAACCTGAGAACAAAACGTGTAAATTGTTGAGATGGAAAAGATAAATCATTCTCTCTCTTGGCTTTCTTGATTTATTTGAACCATCAAATATTTGCCAGCTATCGATTTATCCTTTCCATCTCAACGATTTATACGGACTTGTTTCCTTTGTAGAAAACGAAAACTCGACTACAATTTGGCATATAATCCCGACGTGCATGATTTTGTTTTCTCTCTCTTATTTTTTGACGATTAAATTGGCTGCAATTGCCATCACTCATTATCATGTTGTCTGAAGGAAACTCATCTCACGTTTTAAACGTAAAAATTAAAAACCATGAAAAATTCATTGTCAACAAAACGAATTCGTTATGAAAGTTGATGAATCCGTTGAAGAAGTTACTGAATCCAAAAATTCAGAATTTTCACTCATGGTTCAAATCCCATGACGAGCAAAAAATCAATTTTTTTGATTCAGTAACTTTCCAAACTGATTCATCAACTTTTACATCAAATTCATCATTTTTTGATTCTAATGTTAACAACCCTATATATAATATATAGTTAGGTTCAGATGAGAACCATTTTATTCCTAAAAATTAAGAACCAAACAAATTCGTTATGAAAGTTGATGAATCCGTTGGGAAAGTTACTGAATCCAAAAACTCTGAAGTTTTCACCCGGTTTGAATCCCATGAGGGGCGAAATTTCAATTTTTTGGATTCAGTTACTTTTCAGACGGATTCATCAACTTTCACAACGAAGTCATCAATTTTTGGTTTTTACGTTCTCACGATAAAAATAATTTTTACATTAACCCTCCACTATATATATAGGGTGTAAAAATATATCCATTTTCATATAAATTACTTTCGTATATATGCATTATTAAATAATGGCCGGACAATACATATTTTTATCGCTGCGTGTAGTTTGATTCATATTTGTGATTCAATGTGATTACCATACGAGTGACTAGTTAGTTTGTGACTTTTGACATACATAGAATAATTAATTTAGATAAGCCAAATCTTAAATAAAATTAGTTGAGCATTCGGAAGCTATGAACTCTAAATTCTAAATCATCAACTTTCAGTTTTGAGCTTGATTGTATATAATTCAAAAATTAATAAAATAATAACACTGAGGCAATGGTTAACATCCAACGGCAAGGGTTGTAGATTTTCATCATTTCTGAAACGAAAATAAATAAATGGAAATTATGCATTACCAAATTACATATCCATGAAGATCTCACCAAAGACTTTACGAATACAACTTTGATTATATATATGATTCCTAGAAAGAATATTAGATTTAAACTCAGGCGAATTTAATTGCGGATGGCAATTGATAGATCTTGAACTTTACCGAGACGGAGCATTTAATGAAATTAAAGATAAGACTAATAGAGTTGGTTGGTGAGTTGAATCATTTAGCCTCATCAATTCGTCATAACTGAAAAACAAATTTGATAAAGCTAATTATCTTAAATTAACTTAAAGTTGAAGAAGTCATAATGATAAATTAAGCGCATTCTCACAACTAAAGTACACTTGAAACAGCCTGTTGAGTGTGGCAAACATCCTTCCAACTTACAATCACCTCATCACAATAAAATGTATTTACACTTTTGCAAATCACCTCAGTTTCTATTTTATTTCAATTTACAAATTATTACTGAATTCATATATATACTAATATATTGATGTGTGTGTAGTGGTACTCAAGTGGAAAAAACTCAATTTAGAACTTTACTTAACATATTTTTATTTCTTTTACCTGCTGGTGCACTACATTTTTGATTTGTTGTAACGGATTATGATTATTGAACAATTAAGAGACATAAACGTAATGAAAATACAGATTTACGTGGTTGAACAACAATGAGTTGGCTACATCCAATGACAGAAAATGAGAACATATTTTATTAGGCGGCTAGGGTTTTCAGATTACAATTACAGCTCTCAAAGGCTATATATATAATACTAAGAGAATACACCTGTTGGGCTCAATCCAATACGAGTATTAAGGTCCAATACTATATATTGTCGGTCGGGCGTCTCGCCCCGGACCCCAGACAGGGCGCCCCTTGACCCCCCGACTCGCTGACCGGCCCCGACTAACTTTTCAAAGTGGGAGATAAATCCAAGGCATATCAAATCTATCTTTTACTAAGTGTTTTGGGATCCCACATAATAAATCAAACATAGAAATAGAAATATCCTTTTAATTACTTAATATTCAGGATGAATATCCTCTCTCTTATGGCGAAATCATAACCTAACAAGAAACTAAATCCATAATAATCCATTACAAGCACATGCCATCCAAATGTAACTAAGGCCACCATTTCATATAACACTGCAAGATTGAGACATGATAGCAAATACATATTAATTAAGCTTGATCTGTAAAGTCTCATTGCTTAATCAAACAGCTTTAATGAGAGAGAGAGAGAGAGAGAGAGAGAGAGAGAGAGAGAGAGAGAGAGAGATGATAATAATGAAAGTGGGAAGAAACAGGCTGAAAATAGGTTGGTCACAAAACATTGTTTTTCTCTTCACGTTTCCCTGTCCTAAAATATTGTCAAGGCAAAGGAGGTGTGCTCTATGCCTCAAAGTCTGTGAAAGGTGATTGGATCCCACCAAGATTCTATCTTTAAAGATTTTGATCAACACAGAGCACCCAATTAATTAATTTTTCTTTGATGATTGTTTTATTAATGTCTTAATTAGGAGTATTATCATCATCATTGTATTAGCTAGAATTCCACTGCTTTTCCACTCCTTTTAATTTTGAATGGGCCACTGGTACTTGTAGCAAGTAGGTTTCAAGATCCGAATTGCTTTCGCAATCTTTTATCTACTCCTTTTTCTTTTTAATTAAGATTCTTTTATTCAAGCTTTTCGATATTTAAATAGGCTAAAGTTTCTTTCAGATTATGCATTTTGCAAAAATTTAGAACTTAATGATATGGACAAAGAAAATATATTAACACCTTTTTTTGTTTTGTTAAGACGATAGTATATTAGTGATATATGTAATATATTTATATAGAGAAGGAGAGAGTAGTTTTTTTTTGTAAAGCCGAGAGAGAGTAGTTTTAAGTGTTAACCTTCCAAACCTCTATTAATCAGTGTTAGGTTTTTCAGGTCTTATATAATTTAGATTTTCATGATTCATTTCATATCAGAATTAAACTCAGGTAGAAGCAATATATTATATTTTCTTTGAGTAATTACTATAAACATTTGCAGTTTAGATTCTTCCATTATTAAGTGGCTTAGAAGTTAAGAGAGAAGTGCATTCACGAAACTATATATACATATATAAGCGAATTTCTGACGTTAAGAGATCAATTTCTGAATTTTATTGATTTATGTATGTGAAGAAAAACGCGCTTTGAGTAATTACTATAATCATTTGCAGTTTAGATTCTTCCATTATTAAGTGGCTTAGAAGTTAAGAGGAGAAGTGCATTCACGAAACTATATATACGTATATATAAAAGATCAATTTCTGAATTTTATTGAAATTTATGTATGTGAAGAAAAAACGCGCAAAACAGAGAAGCAGTCAATATAAAACTGTGTGTGTGTGTGTATATACACATATACATAATTTTGTTACAAGTACTCTTTCAAATGCGTGTGACTAATTTTCATTTTATGGATAGACCGTTTGTTTAATTGATCTATTTGTCACTCTAGCTTAAATGTCGACATAATCATTTTTATTATATAATAATTGTATATATCTATAATTCTCTAAAAGGAAATTAAATATTTAAGTGACATTAATTGTTCTCTTTCCTTCGAAAAGTACGACCTCTACCAAAACGACTTTTACATAGTATATTTCTGTAGTTTGGCTTAAAGTTATAGCATCCAATCAATTCCGACACTTAACTTTAAAGCATATATATATATGGTTGGATTTTCGTAGTACCCGGTCCCCAGATAGTATGTAATACCCAATCTAGATCACATATTTTGAACACGTGGCTGCAACCATAAGTTGATACGTGGCAGTTCATTTCCCTTTCTTTTTTAATTTTCATAAGGGGCAAAATGGAAAGAAATCAAATCAATCTTCTTCTTCTCATCCTTGGTGGCAACGGACGGCGCCGGAGACGGCGGCGGCGGACGGCACCGGCGACGACGAACAACAACAATATAAACAAACAACAATAAACAATAGATTTTGAAAGAAAGAAAAAGAAGAAAAAAAATTGAGAATAAAATTGATGGATTTTGAGAAAAAATAGAAGATAAATTTGATAGATGATTGAAGGATCGAGAAATATGGTGGTTATGGCAGTGGTTCACGATGAATTCGCCAGTAATCAGGGAAAGAGATGACGGAATTAACAAAGAAGAATGGATGAGAGATTTGCTGTCGAAAACCATAAAAATGCATTAAACAAAACATAAAACTGCATTTGCCACAAAACATAAACATGCATTGAACAAAGCATGTTCATGTATTGAACAAAGCACGTCCATGCATTGATCAAAACATGTCAATGCATTTAACAAAACGTAAAAATGCAGGCCAACGGGCGCTGAAGCGACGCGCGAGCGCGCGCTGGGCGCGAGCTTCCAACCGCATGCATTATTGTGTTCAACTGCATGTATTTTTTGTTCATTTGAATGCATTATTCAGTTCAACTAAATGCATAGTTTGTTTTCGTAATCACATAACAAATCAAATTACTAATCTACCATTACTTTTACGAAAATCAACGAAATTAAGCTTAAAAAGTCCGAAAAAATATCAATCATAGGATCTATGAGATGAATGGATGAGATTGAGTACTACATACTATCTCAAGCTCGCGTACTATTTGATCCCTCCTTTATATATGAATGTCAAACATTGCGTTATTCCGAGAAGCATCATGAATTGGGAAATCAACATTACAACATTACCATTGTATGTTAGTTTAATAATAAAATAGTTAATATTTAAAGTCAAAAATCTCAAATTTGAAGTCTTGATAATAGTTTGTTTACCATTAACAGTATAATTGCACTACTTTTGCAGGTGGATAATGATTATACAAGAAATATGCAAAATGTATCGATAAAAAACGATCACATATTTTCCTTATTAAATAGAAAAAACATTGAATTACTGTGCAAATACTTAAAAAGCGCACCTGTTTTTATAGTTAATGATTTAAATATTGAAATAAAGCTAATGATTGTCGTTTATGTTTCATTAAATACACTACCACCATTTTAAAAAGTGGAAAGAATTGACTTTTCCATTTCAATTTGATTACGTCGTAATCCTCAAGATTCTCAATCCTTTGCCTCCATAATTAAAAGGAATGAGGTACATAAACCCCTTTAGTATTTACAGCAATCGCAAATACTTATCAAAGCTAAAGCATATTTTGATGTGAAAAAGTCCAAAGTGCATGCATTACGCTGGAGAATGATGTCCGATTCTCTATGTGTGTATTGGCCTAATGATAAAGTAGTCATTGACGGAGCTACATGAGGCCCTGGGGGCCCATGGGCTCCCCAACTTTTTTCAAAAAGAATACTAGTATATACCTATTTAAAGTATATCAGTGCATCACATGTGGTGGAGTGGGTTAACAAAGTTGGCTTTCTCCACTTTCTCCAATGTGCCGGGTTCGAATCCTTGGTCCTCTTTTTTTTTTCATTTTCTTGATTTCTCTACTTTGTGCCATTTGTCTCTTTCTTTTCTCTTCTCTTCTCTTTTATTTCTCTGCTTTGTCTCTTTCTTTTCTTTTTTTTTTATTTCTCTACTTTGTGTTCTTTCTTTCCTACTTTTCATAATTTATTTTACATTGATAAAATAATATATATAAAATAAAATTTAATATATAAACTAATATGATCGATCAAAAAATTTAACAAGCTTATGATAAATTTATTATAACAATCATAGGTAATATTTATTTAAACTTATTATATTAAGCTTTATATTTGAATTAATTTTAGATTCAATTGTTGATTTATAATGGGTACAAAAAAATCAAAATTTGAATTTTTTAAGATAATATCATTTACAATATTAACACTTATAATTTTTATTATTTTAATTTATATAGCTATAATCGATTGTTGTTTAGTTAACTATTAATAAATTTTATAAAATAAATTACACTTTTATTTAAATTACTATTATTTTTTTAAAAAAATATTTCTAAAATTATATTTTATTACCTTTTAAAGTTATAATTAGTTGGGCCCCCCAAACAAAAATTCCTGGCTCCGTCACTGAAAGTAGTTAATGTCCGAAGCCAAAAATCTCAGGTTCGAATCCATCATGATATGGCCTTTAAATTTCTGTATTTAATTAAAAAAAAATGTACAAAGTTGATCATGGCAAGACCTTTCTAATACTACTCCGGTTTCATATTATCTCAATCAGATGTTGTTATTGAAATAAGTCACTCATCTTTTCTCGCAAATTTCAAGCCTTCTCCGACGAACATACCAATAAATATATATGGGTATCATTAGAAAGACTTTGTTACGAGTTTTTTAATGACATTTCAAGTAATTGATTCGATGTTAGATGAAAAAAAATAATTACATAGAGAAATTTGATAGTACATTACTTCTTCACGCCCTTCAACTAATTGTACATGATTTACCATTAATTTGGGAATTTATTTATTTAGCATGAAAATATATTTCAGACATGTATTGAGTTATAGTGAGCTATTGATGTGTATGTACCTTACCCTTTAATTAGATATGGTAAATGTTGTAGTTTCCACCAATAACGTGCAGGCATGCTTTTAGGATATGTCACACACTCCGTCCGACATAATATCATAACATCTTTAACTTAAAGTTTAACCAGGGCAACAGTTAATTACTCCCTCCATCCCATTCCCATCCAAGATTACCGCTTTCCTTTTGAAATTGTCTCACCCAAGATGACACGTTTCCTTTTAGGAAATAATTATCTCTTCAAAGTTGAGGACCTACCTACTTTTATCACTTTATTCACTTTATACCATTCTCCTAAATAAAGTGTCGAAAGAAAGGAGCCGTCTTGGGTGGGACGGATGGAGTATTTATCTACAATCATTTTATGTTCGTGCTTTACTTTCACAAAACGTTGAAAAAAGTTGGTCTTGCCTCGTTAGAGCCTATAGGTAGGAATATGTAGTAATCAGCAACAGCTTTCGATAATTATATTTTACTGTTGCAGGATACTATGAGAATATTTCCTCCATACTAATTATATATATAGGCTTTTTTTTCCGAATATCTCAAATATATAGATTTATTTTTATATTTGATACTACTTTTTTTTTAACTAATTTAATATTATATTTTTATTTAATTTTTTGATTAACTCATGTATTAATTCATAGTCAAAGAATAATTATAGGCATATTAGGAAGTTACTTATATAATTTTCTTTTCAATTTTTTTTAATGCTTGTGAAAATTTCAACCAGCCTATGTAATTTAGACAAATGGAGTATATATCTAGCTCGAGAAAATAAGTATGAATATGATAGAAACGCCCAACTAAAAATTGGACAAATAAATGTCTAGGCATTACTTTTAGACAAAAAGGAATCACCTTGTTTTTGTTAAAAAAATAATATATTAATTATGGTGTGTAAGGATAATTAGATTTTATTAATGTATAATTAAATTTATTAATTTTTAATTCAAAATTAGAATTTATTAATTTACAATAATGGTTTATTAATTAATAATTGAGGTTTATTAATTCAAAATTAAGGTTTTTAATTCATAATTAAGTAGGGTTTATTAATTCACAATTGGGGTTTATTAATTCAAAATTAGGATTTATTATTTTCAATTAGAGTTTATTAATTCAAAATTAGGGGTTATTAATTCAAAGTTAGGGTTTATTAATTCATAATTAGGGTTTATTATTCAAAATTAGGGTTTATTATTTTCAATTAGGGCTTATCAATTCAAAATTAGGGTTTATTAATTCCAAATAGGGTTTATCAATTCAAAATTAGGGTTTATTAATTTCAAATAGGGTTTATTAATTCAAAATTAGGATTTATTAATTCACGATCATGGTTTATTATTTCACAATTAGAGTTTACTAATTCAAAATTAAGATATATTAATTCAAAATTATTACTTATTAATTTACAATTAAATTTTATTAAACTACTTAATTTTAATTAGAATTAATTAATTAGAATTAAGGATTAATTAATTAATTAATTAAGGGGTGGTCTCACTGCGCGCGCGCAGGAGACCATCCCTTACTTTTATGTTTTACTATAATTGATATGTATATACAGGAATTGTATCAAATACAAATCTATCTTAAAGTATAAAATATAAACTAGTTTTAGCCATTTTTATGTGAAGATCTATGGTGATTTCATCACTTTGCTCGATTAATTCAAACACATGATTTTGAATCTCATGATGGGAGAAATTTTATTTTTTTGAATTCATGGGAAGCTTATAGACACTACCTTTGTTACACACTGGTAAACCTGCATTCTCGTGCAATTACATTCAAACCATACTTGAAAAAACGATATGTGAAATGTGGAAATTTATAGAGACTTTAATGAGATTCAAACCTTTTACTTTGGGCCTTAGAAAATCCACTCAACCACTAAATCATTACAAATAGAGAATTATTATTTAAATTTTAAATTTAATTGTGTTTTTAACGAAGATAATTTTATCTAATGTCAAAATATTCGAAATTATGATAATTAATTTATTGCACTTGCTTTAATGATCGAATATGCTAACAAATATTTTTTGAAATAAATAATTATAACTTGCAGTGAATGCATAGCGACTAGGCGATACGTCCAGACTTTCCAAACTCATATAAACTATAATCCAATAGGACCAATACTCGGGAGTGTTTACTTTTTATGATTAATATTTTAAAGGATTGACTATTTGATGGATTAAATGTGTGATAAGATAATTTTTATCTATCAATCCTTTGTTTAGTACAAAGGATTAGTGAAGGATTAAAATTGGGATAAATAATTCTCCTTTTATTTGGAGGATAATTTCAATCCTACCTATATTGGTTGGATTAAAATTAATGAAGTACTATATTGGTTGGATTAAAATTAATGAAGTACAATTTAAAGGATTAAAATAATCCCGGACTTTGGGATATCCTCAAATATTAATCCTTAAAAGTAAACACTTGATTTAGTTGGATTAAGTTTATCTATCCAACCTAATCATGCAAAGTAAACACCACCTGAGGCTCTATATATTATCTACAATATTTTGAATTATGCCTTTCAAAACTTTTATAGATAAAGACATTGGTAGATTTTTTACCATGTCATTGTCACATCAATTTAGTAAAAATCATGTCGTTAATATATAAATTTGGATAACCCTCTCTTTAAAGTCATTTTAAGGAGAAGATTGGGTCCAGTTCTAAATACTAGTAATATATTTAAATGTACAAAAAGCAATCTCGTCTGTATTAAATTGGGAATGTGATATACATTTGGCATATGCGTATGATATGGTATCTATAACAATTCGAAGCTATATCTCTTCAAACCACACACAATTTATTTTAAGGAAATGATGCTCCCACATGCTTATTTAATTAGTTAAGAGTTAGCAGATTTAAAGTAAGTATCGATAATTGAGTCTCACAATCACATTATGAAAGTTTTTACCATCTTTAAATTGACTATTTGCTAGTTATTTAATCGTTGAGTCATTAGAATTTACATCGGAGTTAGGATATAAAGCCCCATCCAAGAGAAGTTCACCTTTAGAGTAAGGAGATGATTCTTAATGGGCTCAACAAAAGTGGTCAGAATATCGAATGCTATTTAGAAACATTATAAACTACCACATTAACTGTTCTGCAAAATCAACATCTACTGTAGTCCTGCAGTAATAATACTAGTAATAACTGTATTATATTCTGGTTGAAGTATTAAATGCCAAATTTACTGCTGCTCAGGTGTCTCTCATGAACCAGCATAATTTTTTCAGTAAATCTTTGTGGCCACATTGTGGCTGGCCACACACCCTTTTTCCACATATTCTGAAAAATATTAAATTATTAAATTTAAATTTAAATTTAAATTTTTCATTCGATAGGTGCAAAATTGTAATCCATAAGATAGTTTTAATGTAAAACTAATTTTTAATAGATCAAAATTAAATAAATGAGTTTTTCATTTAATAAAGTTGATTGTGGTACCACAATGTGGTAGAATAAGATCACTCTAATTTTTACTTGCCCTATAGTCTTGGTAAAAAGCGTTGAAAATATCTGCACTTTTGTAGAATTGCTGTAACGTAGCAATCAGATCATATTAATTGATTATCTAATTTTCGTAAAAGTAGCTAAGTATTCATCACACCACTAAATATATTGCACAGGTGTATTTGAATTTATTAATTACTCGTACCTTGTTTGGTTTATTGTGATTAATTGAAATTGAGATATTGTCCCCTATTCATTGACTCATTGGGCGACTGCGACGTCATTAGCCTGATATTTCAGTTTATGGAATTTTTTTCATCTATAAATGAAGATTGATTAATAAATTGACTTTGAATGGTAGTTTAGAAAGATTATACTATATACTTCAATTACATTATTCAAGGATAATGAGGATTTTTTTTTTGTCAATTATATACAGAAATTTAAAGATCGTGTCACGGTGGACTAGAACTCGAGCTATTTGACCTCGGGCATTAACTACTCTACCACTAGACCAACACACGCACACAATAAAGAGAAATAATTACTAACTAATGATGTCCATGAGATATTGTCGATAGCACGATTTAATATACTGATTGACGTATATTTTATATATAGGTCTGCGAATAAGGCAATTTGTAGTCTTGCAGAGTTTCGTGTCCATTCTACTCGTCCAACTATTTGGTTTGAGAATTTGTCTTTATGACTTCAAGATATTATAACTGATGATATAGATGAATAAATATAGAGGGTGTTTGGCTTTATAAGCTGTTAGCTTATAAGCTCAGCCAAACACCCTCATAGTATCGTTTCCTCTAAAAAAACCACATTATTCAATATTCCGGCACATAGATGTGTATTATTTTAATATCATGTTTACCATCTAATATGCAAAGGGACAAATCACGATAATTTAGCTGTTAAGAAACTATGATGATCTTTACATAGTATCAGCAAAATATAGATCTTAAAGAGGATGATACGTCCACATTGCGATTGCTAGAACTCAATTTAGGTCCTTGTCTCAAACCTATTAACTTTTTCTTCTAATTTAGTTCTTATACTTATGTTAGTAAATATCGAGTTCATGCATTTCCAATTTACTTTGACTGGAATACTGACCACTTCTCTTTCTTTTTTCTTTTTGAATTGAATCATAAGACCAAATTCATACATGCTTTTTTTTAAATAATTATTATTTCTTATACTTGTATATGTAGATTTGACACTACAAGAATGAAATTTGTATTTTCAATTTAGTAGGCTAAAATTGACATCCATTACTATTATTGAACTAACAGAAAGTTTCTTATGCAACGGACGCTCGCACCATGAGGACGTTCAAAACTATCTATTATTCTAAAGAAAATGTCATTTAAATTAAAGAAAAATGTTATTTGATTTTACCATATAATCAAAAAGTATCATTTACACCGAATAAAAATGTTATATTTGTAATAAGAAAAAATATCAATATCTGTATATGCAAACGTCTTAAGAGACCCCACCCCACTAACTAAAATAGTGTATTATCTCAACAAATATTAACATAGCTAAATTGCATATATGTTATAAGTCTTGCAGACATAGTCAACCAGTAAGAAATAATTGTAACAATCAGTTAAAATCGCTAAATAAGCTAAATTGACATCCATCATCATAACAATACTAATCGATCAATTTTATTTTTCCAGCATAAAAACAACAAAAGAATTAAATCAAGTAGAGTACACCAGTTGAAACGAGGAATTATCATGACTACACAGCAATGTAAGAAAAGATGTAGAACGAAAAAAGAAATTAGTTTTTTCATTGCAATTTTAGATATTATTCTCCTCGTCTCATCCAAGATGACATGTATTCTTTTTTGGGATGTCCCATCCAAGATGATATGTTTCATTTTTAAGAAATAATTATCTCTTCAAAAGTTATGGAATCTACTTATTTTTTATTACTTTAATTACTTTATATCATTCTCATAAATATCACTACCTAAAATAAATGGATGGAGGGAGTAGTTCACAATTAATATAGTAATAAAGAAAAAAGATTTGGTGTATCATCTATGGTGGTTTTACTGGACAAGAATGTGAATAGAAACTGAAAACAAAGGTTAGACAGCGCCGCCAACGTGGAAAGTTTTGGGCATCACTCACCAGTCAATCCATTTTGATTTCATTTTCAGGTCTTCCAAAACTTGCTGGTTCTTGTTGGCTTTCCTCATATATATTTTAGATTAATAAAACGTGTGCCTTTTCCCTTTCTTCTTTTATTTGCTAATATAAAACTTTAATTTTCAGCAATTGGATATCCTTGCTCAATAAAAAATTTATTAGTATGTTTTAATTAGTTTTGTCATTGGAGGACATGCATTCTATAACTATAATTTGAGGCAAATGATAAATTTTGATTTGCAATGCGTGAATTAATATTAAGATTCAAAATGTTTATCTTACATAGATGCATGCTTCGTTATTTTGTTGGTAAAATAATATAAAATTATTGTTTTTTAATTTTGAAAAAAATTTAACTGAGCAACAAGAAAAGATAAACCATGTCAAGATATATCACAGGTTCCAAAAAATAATTTGTGTGAGTTTAGTTCAATTTGTTCAAAGCTAACATATTTAGAAAATGAATTTTAAGAAATAAATATATAAAAATCTATATTTACTTTTTTACTTTATTTAGTAATTAGTTAGGTGGTCTCCTATAAGAAAAACTTCACATGAGAATGCATGTAAATCGCACTCAATCAAAATAAGATCAAACTTAATTCAATTAGAAAATTTCAATTAAAATATGATTTCTACGTATTTTTATTTGAAGACGTCCTTACATGAGATTTTGCTATAAATATTTTATCAAAAATTTGACTTTCTTCCATCTCAGAGATAGTAAAAAAGATTGATTATGAAAAATTTGATAAATTTGTGGATGATTATGGGATAATTTTTCAGTGTCAATATTCATACTATAAAATTTAAAAGAATAAACACCGCTCACCAGAAAATACTTTTCAATAAAATGTCAATTGGGTCATTATTACTTCGCAATAATAATTACTTTTAGTTCGAAATGTGATTGGTAGTTTTGCCTAACTAAATCTATTTATATTAATAAAATATTATACTTATGTATTATATTATATGAAATACAGTAACTTTTTCCTTAATAAATTCAATTCAAACGGGTATAGCTATACCTTTTTTGTATTATCGATTTTGACATTACTCACTCCCGAGAAAAAAGAAGACAAACTGTAAAATCGAGTGACAGTGTTGGAACTGTAAAAAGATTGCTAGCACAAGTACAAAGGGGACCCATGCAGTTTTAAATAATTTACCCATACTTCTCATTCTGGTGAAGTTTTTACCTCTCAAACAAGTACACAAACAAGGCATGTTACAAATTGAAAGAAAATAAAAATTGCATTTTCTAAATTTCACATCTCGGGTCAACTACAAACTTCAAATTTTCGACCACAAAATATATTGCATTATTCTAGAATTCACATCTAAGGTTTCTTATAAAATTTGCAAAATTTTGCATGCATCAAACTTTTTCTTGTTTTGATATTTTTCCAAATTAGTGTTTGCATTGTTTTGATAACTGTCTGCACTGATTTATCTGCATTTTCTTGTAATAAATACAGTTTCTTCTTCCCAAAATAATAACAAATAGTACTTTTTGATTCCAGAGATTTGTAATGGTCGAGGCAGTATAGAAGAAGAAAATTTTGGAAGTATGAGGCACAGATTTCACTGTTTAGTTTGACTCGTTAGGTAAACCTGCTACTGTGGCTTCCTGTCTTTATCCTCTGTGTGCAACGCTGAGTATTTACAGTGAATCTGGGTCTCAGGCTTGGAATTTTCAATCCGGTAAAAAAATAGTTCAGTCTTGTCTCGGGTACCACGTGGCACGTGCATGGGCTAGGGGGTTTTCACCTGACGTAGTAAATAAAATTTGGAGATATAATTTAATATTACTTGCATGATTATTATCTATTCAAATAAATACGAGTATTTTTTATATATTAAGGACCTTCTAAATATTATAATGTTGAAGAAACTCCAACAGCAATCACGTAAAAACCAATATGTTTGTAGATGTGATTTGATTGAAAATTGAACGAAGCTAAATCATACTCGTTCTGTTTTTTTAATAAGTATCATATTTATATTTATATTTTTATATAAATATCATATTTCAAAGTTGGGGATAGAATTATGACATCTTTCCTATTTTATCTATATTTAATATTTTTTATAATTTGATAATTAATTTATGTGTGTATTTAGTATGATAAATAAAAAGTTATTAAGATAATATTTATTATTGTCTTGGTATGTAAAAATTTGATGGTTAGTAGCACTTATAAGAAAATGGAAAAAATACATTTTAAGCACGTGTGTGTCTTGCATACTTCTGCAATATGTTGGGTAAAAGGTTATCATATAAAAAATATTTCGTCCATGCCTTGTTTTTAGTTCAATGCAACGAATATGCTATATGCATATTACGTAATTGTATACTTTGTTTGCGGATACATAAACCTATAAATAGACTATGATTTTCGAAAGGGGTGGTCTCCTGTGCGTGCACAGTGAGTCCACCTAATTAATTAAATTATTTAATCCTAATTAATTAATCACAATTAATTAATTAGTCATAATTAATTAAATTTATCCTAATTAAAATTAATTAGTTTAATAAAATTAATTTTAAATTAATAAATAATAATTTTGAATTAATAAACTCTAATTGTGAATTAAAAATCCTAATTGTGAATTAATAAACCCTAATTTTGAATAATAAACCCTAATTATAAATTAATAAATATTAATTTTAAATTAATAAACCCTGTTTTTGAATAATAAATCCTAATTTTGAATTAATAAATCCTAATTTGATATAATAAACCCTAATTTTGAATTAATAAATCATAACTTTGAATTAATAAATCCTAATTATGAATTAATAAACATCAATTATGAATTAATAAACCATAATTATGAATTAATAAATTCTAATTTTGAATTAAAAATTATAATTATTAGTTAATAAATTTAATTATAAATTAACAAAATACAATTATCCTTACTCACCATAATTAATATATAATTATTTTAACAAAAAACAAGGGTGGGCTCACGGTGAGGCGGAGCTCACCCAAGTTTTTGTCTTTTCGAAAATAAGTATTCATGGAATTTTAATATCTCTAAGATTGAAGGGGGGAAACGGGAGGAAGAGGGTGATAAATCTTAATTTTATTATACTCCGGAACACTATCACTTCTATGTTTAAATAAATATATGCATCGAAATTAATAATATTTTTAATAATTTGTTGTAAGTTTGCTTTATTATATATATATTTTATCAAACTTTAATAACATAATCAAATTCCAATAACATGTCATCCATAGCTATCATACCATATATCCATTCGTAAAAAATTGACACTACCTAGGAAGAATTCTAAACAAAATACACGCATCGCTGAGGTTTTATTATATTCGCAATTAGACCTAAATTACAGTCGATTCGAAAATCAAGATTTAAAGTATGATTTGAATTTATAAATTTTTGAAATTCTTTGGCAATATCTGCCATTAAATACCAATCTTGTAATTACATATCCAATGCATTGTCACAAAATTACAAGCCGCAAATTCCAATATGATTGTCGGCCGCAGTCTTCCAGGAAAGCGTGGAGTCTGATGCTTCCGGCATCTTATTTGGTCGGATGGATTTCTCAATAATTAACTTGCACATTTACAATATTTTTATTTTAACTAAATATAATACGAAGTTTTGCTACATATATTTAAGAACAAATATAAAGAAAATGAAAGTAACTACGACACAATTCACACTTTTATTATCGATATTGATCTAACAATGATGAGAGAGAGATAAAATGAACAAAAGCATGACATTCATATTAATATATTTTGTTTAAATATAATCTCTTTCTCTATCATGATAAATTTTGTTTGGATGGGTCTCCAAATTTGGTTTTATAACTTTATAGTCTTTATTCCATGGCTTCTCTGTTTGAATTCAATCTATATGAACTATGAAGTCAGTAGTTCATGCACATTTAATGAGTGTATTTCATTGCAAACTCGTTTTACTACAATAGGCAATCATGTGTTATTTCATTGAATAAAAAGTAAATATGACTAATTCTTCAATTAAAGTATATATTTATGATGCAATAAAATTGTTTGAGGCATATTATTATTAAATTTTAATGATAATGAGGACTATATCTATTTCTCCACTAATTATATCAATTTATTGAAAATTCTGGAAGTATAAACAATCATTTTCAATTTAATGAAGATCTATTTCTGTTTTTCAGACAACGATTACTGTAATTCTTTGTTGGTAGTATTGAAACAAGACAGAGATGTCTCATGTCCTCTCTCGACTTATGCGAAAAAGAAAAAAATATAAGATTTTTGGACAAACAAAAAATAAATTAAACGTAAATTTTTAGTGGACGAAACTATTTATATAATTGTTGGAAATGATACAATCATGTATACTTGTGTTTTGAAATAGTTAAAAGAAAAGTTGCAAATAAGACCACAAACAAAATAAATTAAATTGGAATAACTATTACAAACCGATAGTTGCTGAGATTGTTCTTTGTAAAGTTGTGACAATTATTCGAGCAACTAATTAATTGAATTTATCCTTCATGAAATGTGAGTATGAGCCGATTCGAGGAAGACTTTTCTTTGGCAAGATGAAATACGCCCCCAACTAGTGTTCACGGATTGACGTATCATCTCCAAAAAAGAAACGATCTCATCTTTTTGGTAATAGCACCACAAACCAATGAACTCCAACAAACTAGATGATGGTGATGACTGAAAAGCTCTATGACTTTGAGATACAAGTATATAACAATGCCCGAAAACTATGTAATTTTCTTGTAAATTTCATGTATAAAAGTATGCAAATGAGCTCATTCATATAGAAGACGTAAAGATGGATATTCAATTTGAAGGGTAACTCCTCCATCAAATTGAATATGGAGGCATAACCCTCTAGTACACACCTCAACCATTTGAATATGGAGGTGAACCTCCCAAAAAGCATTAAACCTGGAGGTGTAACCTCTCAACTAGGGATGTCAACGGGCGGTCTTTACCGGGATCGATCCGGAACCGTTCAAAGCCATTAAATTTTAAAGCAACGGTTCGGTTAGGTTCGGTTCTAGAACCGCTTGGACCCGGACTAGTTCGACTCAACCCATTTTGTCCGGTTCGGTCCGACCGGTCAATTTTTTATTTTTATTTTTTTAAATTTGAGCATTACATATCCATTTTTTTTGTAAGAACATTTTACATTTGAGTGTAATTACGAAATTTTGAGTTTTCTTTTTTACTTTTTTGTGAAATTTTGAGTAACAGATCATCTATATTATATAAACAAGACACTTTTTTATATTAGTATATATATAAATATTAATGAAACTAAAACTCATTTTATTTTGTCCACTCAACTATCACTATCAATTAGACTATCAACTAGGAATATAATATATCACTCAAGTTCTGTTGATTATTTTGGGCAAATGATAATCTTATCACTAGGTCGTCTGTCTTCAGTATCAAGCATGATTAACATGATCATTACGAAACCTCCAGTTTAGGAGATCCTCAAACTTGTGAAGTTCAATTTAATTTATATATGAATTAAATATTACACATGAAAAACAGATACATATGTATAATTAATTGATTGATGCAAATAACAAGCAACATTTAATAATTGGGATGCACTTTCCTTGTTTAGAATTATATCCAATAGCTAAGATATAAATATTAAAAACTAAATTTAATATATAAGATATTTGCGTGCAGAAATATGTGGAAACAGTCAGTGTCCATACCATTTAGTAGAGGTGAGATGCAACTATATAAAGAATAGACAATCATCAAATAAAGCATCTACAATCAGCTGTTTATATTTTTAAAAAATCTGCAACTATACGATACGATACAAGGACGAAAATACGTTAATTTTTCAAAAATCAAAATACGACTATGTTCAAAATACATTTATATTTATTTATAATATATTTTATATTTTAGTCCAATAAATATTTTTCCTTTGTTGAAATTTGAAATATGAAATTGAAAATTTTGGGATTTAGGTGTAGTACCAACGGGAATGGGTTAGCGATGGGTAATACCCGATCCGAACCATAAACGATGGTCCGGATCCGGTCCGATCCGTGTTTCTTGGTGGTTCTGCAACCGTAACCAATACTAATTTATTGGTTCGATCCGGATAAAGCTCGTAGTTGACATCCCTACTCTCAACAAGTTGTATATTTCAAATGTATCTCTTTAGCTAATTTAAACATAATCATAAACATCAATTGTCACAATCTAAACTCGACAATCAAAAATTGTCCTTAAAATTGTCGCAACACTATCAATAACATATGCACCAGCAATTAGACTCTTAACTATAGCCCAATTCGATTGAGACCCATCCGTGATCTAAGCTTTTTAACACAACTATAATTACAAGGTCCCATGATCAAGAAACTTATTACGTAAATATTCATAAATGCTTATCACCATTCATTTCTCACTTTCGAAAAATTCAATTTTAAGCAAATAATCATATCACAAAAAATTGGTCTAACTCAAAACCAATTTTCAACATTGATTTCTCCCATTCTATTTATATTTCAAAAATTCAAGCATCCGTTTCTGCCTGTCCATCAATCACAAAAATGTCCTAGTTGAGCCAACTTCCCACTCCCAACTTTCTCTTCTCCACCCTCCACTGCCGCGGCAACCACCCACCGCATTACCATCTCCGCCGCCACGCCGGAAAATGACGCACCTCCGCCGCATCATGTTCCTACTCCTGTTCACCCTCACATCCTCGCCCCTAATCCTCTGCCTCAACCAAGAAGGCCTCTACCTCCAACAAGCCAAGCTCGGCTTCGACGATCCCAACTCCGTCCTCGCCAGCTGGAACCCTAGCGACGCCACTCCTTGCAAATGGAGCGGCATCGCGTGCGATTCGGCCACCGGCTCCGTCGTCTCGCTCGACCTCACCAGCTCCAACCTCTCCGGCCCCTTCCCTTCCATTCTCTGCCGCCTCAAAAACTTGATTTCCATCTCATTCTACGATAACTTCATCAACTCCACTCTACGCGATGACGACATCCTTTTATGCCAGTCGCTGGAGCAACTTGATTTGGCGCAGAATTACCTAACTGGCGCGCTCCCGCGCATGTTAGCCGACCTCCCCAACTTGAAGTATCTCGATTTGACTGGTAATAACTTTTCCGGTATGATCCCGGAGAGTTTCGGAACTTTCCAGAAGCTCGAGGTGCTCGCATTGGTGGAGAATCTGCTCGATGGGACAATACCGGCGTTTCTCGGAAACGTCTCGACGCTGAAGCAGTTGAACCTGTCGTACAACCCGTTTTACCCGGGTCGGATTCCGCCGGATCTCGGCAATCTAACCAATCTGGAGGTGCTGTGGCTGACTGAGACGAATTTAGTCGGTGAGATACCCGAGTCACTGGGTCGACTAGGCCGGCTCACCGATTTGGACCTGGCTTACAACTCGTTGAGCGGCGCGATCCCCAGGTCGCTTACTGATTTGACGAGCTTGGTTCAGCTGGAGCTGTACAACAACTCGTTGACGGGCGAGCTGCCCAGCTCGGGTTGGTCAAACATGACGTCACTGAGGCGGATTGACGCGTCCATGAACGAGTTGAGCGGCCCGATTCCTTCCGAGTTGTGCGAATTGCCGCTCGAGTCGCTCAATCTATACGAGAATAACCTGCGAGGTGAAGTGCCGGCCAGCATTGCTAACTCTCCGAATTTGTATGAATTGAGGCTATTCCAGAATCACTTATCTGGGAGGTTACCGACGAATCTCGGTAAAAGATCGCCGTTGAAGTGGATTGATGTTTCAACCAATAAGTTTTCCGGTCCATTGCCGGAGAATTTGTGTCTCAACGGGGATCTCGAGGAGCTTTTATTAATAGAAAACTCAATTTCAGGCGAAATACCGGCGAGCCTCGGGGAATGCCGCAGCTTGTTGCGCTTGAGATTAGGGCACAACACATTTTCCGGCGAGGTGCCGGAGCGCTTGTGGGGGCTTCCACACGTTTCACTTCTTGAGCTCTCCGGAAACTCGTTTACCGGCGGTATTGCGAACACTATCGCCGGCGCTTCCAACTTATCTCAGCTGATTTTGTCGGGAAACTACTTTTCCGGTAGTCTGCCCGTCGAGATCGGGTTTCTGGATGCTTTGCTGGAAATTTCAATCAACGATAATAAGCTATCGGGGTCTTTGCCGAGTAGTATTGTGAATCTCGGGCAATTAGTGAAGCTTGATCTTCACAACAATGGGTTATCTGGTGAAATCCCTAGTGGGATTCACTCTTTGAAGAGGCTAAATGAGCTCAATTTGGCAAATAATGGATTCTCAGGGAATATTCCTGGTGAAATTGGGGATTTAGCTGTTTTAAATTATCTCGATTTATCAGGAAATCAGTTATCTGGCAAAATCCCTGTTGGATTGCAGAATCTGAAGCTTAATCGTCTTGATTTTTCGAATAATCACCTCTCCGGCGACATTCCGTCCATGTATGCCAAGGAAATGTACAAAGATAGCTTCTTGGGGAATCCAGGATTATGTGGAGACATTGATGGCCTGTGTGAAGGAAAAGGTGGAATCCAAGATATTGGGTATATTTGGTTGTTGAGATCAATTTTCATGGTTGCTGGTATAGTGCTCATTGTTGGTGTGGTGTGGTTCTACTTGAAATACAGAAACTTGAACAAGGCGAAGAGGTCCATGGATAGATCAAAATGGACATTGATGTCGTTTCACAAACTGGGATTCAGTGAGAATGAAATATTGGATGCTCTTGATGAGGACAATGTGATTGGAAGCGGAGCGTCTGGTAAGGTATACAAGGTAGTGTTGAGCACTGGTGAGGCAGTTGCCGTGAAGAAGCTTTGGGGGCAGCCGAAGTCAGCTGAGGACTGCGTTGATTTGGAGAAGGGGAATGGTGGCTTTGAGGCCGAGGTTGAGACGTTGGGGAAGATCAGGCACAAGAATATTGTTAAGTTGTGGTGTTGTTGCAGCACTAGGGATTGCAAGCTTCTGGTTTACGAGTACATGCCTAATGGGAGTCTTGGTGATTTGCTTCACAGCACGAAAGGGGGTTTGTTGGATTGGCCGATCAGGTTTAAGATCGCGTTGGATGCGGCTGATGGCCTCTCGTACTTGCACCATGATTGTGCTCCTGCGATTGTTCATAGAGATATCAAGTCGAATAATATATTGCTGGATTCGGAGTTTGGGGCCCGGGTTGCGGATTTTGGGGTGGCGAAGATGGTTGATGCTAATGCCAAGGGGGCTCACTCTATGTCTGTCATTGCAGGTTCATGTGGCTACATTGCTCCAGGTATTAGTTCTTTAATTTTCTTGTGCTTAATTTTCTCTCCTGACTAAATTATTCGGTTTTGATCTGATATTTTATATTAAACTGTTGTTTGGATGATATGATTTAGTTAATGCTCAGAATGGTGATCATATGTTTATGCTGCAATGTGTTTGCAATTCTATCTAGTTAGCTGTCTCGAAATATATCACCTCCTTGATGTTGTGTTATGGCATATTTGATTTTTGAAGTGGTGTTTGGCATTTCAGAGTATGGTTACACGCTTCGGGTGAACGAGAAGAGCGACACGTACAGTTTTGGGGTCGTGATTCTCGAGCTGGTCACCGGGAAGCACCCCGTGGACCCGGAGTTTGGGGAGAAGGACTTGGTGAAATGGGTTTGCACTACGGTGGATCAGAAGGGCGTGGAGCACGTGATCGACCCCAGGCTCAATTCGTGTTTCAAGGACGAGATACGCAGAGTCCTCAACATCGGCCTCCTTTGCACCTCCCCGCTCCCCATCAACCGCCCTTCCATGAGGCGCGTCGTCAAGATGCTGCAGGCCATTGCCAACGGCACCAACCACAAGGCCGCCGGGAAAGATGGTAAGCTGACTCCTTATTACTATCAAGACGCCTCAGATCAACATAGCGTCGCCTGACGGATTATCGCGGCCAAATTTTCTTTTATTGCAGGGGTGAAACGGTGAAAAAAAATTAGGTGGATGAATACATATTAGGTGAGCGGGAGTTGAGCGTGGCTGCAAAATGTAAATGAATCCCACCAGAGGTTTTATTACTCGGTTTGGAGATATTCTGCACTTTTACCTTGTCTTATTGTAAGCACCTAATATCCATTGGGGAAACTGGTTACATATTTGATTAAGTCGTTGGAATGGTAAATTTTTGCCTTACGGAAATGCACTAAAAAAGGGCCCAACAGAAAAACCTCTTCCAAAATGGGACCAATCACCAATGACTACTTCAGATTTTCGCTTACAGTCGAATTCCTCAACTGCACATCTCTAACCGTTACTCTTAATCCTACCTTCTGAAATCGTATTTCTTTTAGGTAGAAGTCTTCCTTCACGTGATGTTAATCTATGACAACCGAATCGGAAATTAAATACTTTGGAAGTAGATAAGGTCTTATATATATCATTTTCATAAATAAATACGTCCAGAAAGTATTCTACTTGAGGAGAAACATTTTTATGTGTGTGCACAATAAAAATAAATTATTAATTTAGCATATCTTTCATCAGAAGTATAAAGAGAAGAGTTTAATGTTGACAAGAATTGCAGAAGACACAAAATACAAAAATATAACACATTCGAAATTAAATCTCAACTATTGATCCAGTAAATCAAAGGTCAAGATTCATTCTTATTTTCTATCAAATTTTCTACCGAACCATCTATATATATATAGAGAGAGAGATGCTAAGCCCGCCAACTTAAATTCAAGTTTTTTTACTTCCACGTATTTTATTTCGACTCCGTTACGCAACAATTTAAAATTTAGACTATCAACACAACTATCAAATGTTTGGTAAATTGATACAGATATAAATTTATAAATTAAACATCTTCCGATAGATATGAAAATTTTGAAATAATATCGCTGTCCTAACGGTGGGAAAGCGACGCTTTGTGTGTATGTGGCCATTTCTTTAAAAACCAGTGAGCCTTGCTCTATCTTGCATTTAGTATTATAGGTGTCTACATTTCTGGATTTCTTAAATTCTGTCAGATCTATGGAAGCCTCTAATTCACCAAAGCTTTTATAATTCAGTCACCCAGTGATAGGGACTATCATTTACTGAAATTTATGTATTTATATATCCATAACCATAATTTTTAATTGTTACATTCACTCAATCCATGCCAACTCATATATTAAATTTTACCACATTGTGGCCACAATCATTTCATTTATTTAATTTTTGATCTATTAAAAAATTAGTTTACATTAAAATTATCTTATGGAATTACAATTTTCACTATCGAATGAAAATTTTAAACTTAAATTTAAATTTAATAATTTAATATTTTTTAGAATATGTGGAAAAAACCACAATGTGGCCACAAAGATTTACTGTATTAAATTACCCATTTACTCGCCTTTTAGAATTTCCCTCTTGCAAAATAAATGTCCGCAGCCTTAATTTTCAATTCATTTCCCAACCGCACCAAAATTGACGAGGTCATCCCCAATTTAAGACGAATGAAAGATAGGAATGGTTATTATTGGTTATATGGGAAATTCTATTTGTAGTTTATTGAATTCATTTTGAATTGTTTTCCTCACATATACCTCTAGCTTTTCTATCATTAGATTCCAATTATGGTAAAGAAAGCTATCGAATGTTTGAATTTGTGTAAGGATTTAAAGCACCACAATACGAATTTCTAGAACTCAATATAACAAAACTTAAATAGTTCAGTGGCTTAAAAATGAACCTCTTACTAGTTATCAAATGCAATCGCTGATTCTCTTAATATACTTTCATTGTCATTTGGTTTCTACTCTATACTTAAATATATCTTGATCACTTCTATAATATAAATTTTAGCAGTTAATACAAAATATTACTTCCATTTCCACACACACAATACACATCTCAGTTGAATCTTGTGGACCACAATGGGACTCTTAGTATTTGTTACTAGACTTGGACTGAAAATGAGTTATAGCAAAATGATAGTGGGCTTCTTGCAGACCCAAAACAGCATCCAATGGCTAAAAAGTCTTTAAAGCCCATTTAATAATAAAGGCCCAACATCCACTTTTAATATGCATTTGCATCCAGAAGTTCTTGGCTCTAAAAAACTGGGCCCTTGCTAAAATTCATATTTGCAATGGATTTTGTGAAAATGACAGTAATAGAGTAAAACATTTTGACCCTTCATTCAAACACGAAAATTCATTTCAGATCGTCTAACGAGTTATGATTTTTGAGGTGATATTCATACCAGGATCAAAACCGTCACCCTATAACGATATTTTTTTTTATTATGTTAATGTTTGAATGGTTGAATCCAAGTATGAATATCGTCTAACAATCTTCTACTTGACTTCAATATGTCTCTTGCGAGATCGTGTCGTATGTGTGAGTAATATAGTTTGTAATATCTTTGAGCAAGAAGCTATATTGTTTATGAATTATGTATTCCTTTTAATTAACATTACTTTAAAAAATTACTATTTTGTCCGAGAAATATGTGTTTTCAAAAAATAATAATATATCTCCTGTCTATATCGTAGAATTTGGTTCATGAAAGAGTCTCGAACACTTATTTCTTTTTGTGTAAAATTATTTTTGCTAATCGAGGGTGGTCCTTTTTGAGATAAAAATAAAAATTTGACATTCTTGAGGAGGTGATGTGCAAATTTTTTTATGCACCGTCACAACAAAATAACACGTCACTGCTAACAAGCGTTTTCAATGTATAAGATGTACCAAAGGCCCCACAATATATATTAAATAAAAGTTGGGAATGTTTAAGGTCAATATTTTGTCTTCGCAATAAACATTATAACTAAACAAGTATTATAGCTCGAAAAAGATCCTTAATTTCGGGTTAGTTAGGTGGAAGTAGATGTACCGAAGTTGTTACTTTGAGCTAATTGTGTCATTATACAAAATACTTTAATTTTATTCGGTCCCTAGATTTTCTAACATTACATACATAACTCCCTGTTTTTTTAATGAAAAAATAACACTGTTGATTATTGTACCCTTTTGATCCTTAATTTGTAGGTATGTGAATAGACAAAAGCACATGAAAATATAATATGCGAATAGTTGGGAGACTAATGAGATATAATTTTTAGTTAAAAAAACAATCCACAGACAAGTCTGAATGCAATAATTCTTCAGTATCTTCTCATCATTGATTTGATGCACCAGCTAACAAATTCAATCACAAACACTGCTACAATCCATTTCCTTTTCGTTCATTATTGCAATAAATTTCCTTTATCAAATTAATTTACTCATACTTCACTTCAATATATAGATTAATGTGTCTTTAGAAAATGTAAGACATCCTTAATAATTAAATCCGCCAAATTTTTACTTGTGCATTAATTTATAAGAGAAGGAACTATAAGACAATTTAGACAAATAGCTTGCCATGACTCAAATTTTTGGGTTTCATTTTGAGTACTAATAATTACTACATAATATTGTAGAATTAACACCTAACACATATGCTGTTATTATATCTTCAAAAGTGTTTTTTTTTGTCAATTAATACGAAATTTAATTTAAATACCGTCATGGTGGATTCGAAGGTGAGACGGGGAAGTAATACATAATATTGTAGAATTAACACCTACTCACATCAGCTGTTACTTTGTTTGTAGTATAAGTTATGACTAAGTAGGGAAAAAGCAATATTTATTTCTCTTTTCTCAAAATGGAAATAAGAAGCAACTAGACTTGAATGGCTGAAAACAACCTAGCATATAACCACACTCTACATGAGCTAGATTTCCACCTTCCTTACCAATCAAACCTTATTTTTTTCAAAAATCTTCATTCCAACCCCATTAATACCAAACCAAAACCAATTCAACTTCTCGTCCCCTCTCTCTTCTCTCTCTCTCTATATATATATATATATATATATATATATACATACATTAGAAAAACAGCAACGATGAGTCATGTCGAATTCAGGATGATCTACGGTATCCTCCTCGGCATTCTAGCAACCAGCATCACAATCTTTGCCGTCGCACTTTTCTTCCTCTGCAGAAAGAAGGCGGCCAAGACAGAAGACGACGAATCAACCCTGATAGCCAAACCCTGTGCCCCCTCCTACCCACTCATGGAGATCGACGCCGCTACCGATGGCTTCAACCACCGCCGTGTCGTCGGGAAGGGGCGGATCGGCACCGTGTACGTGGCGGTGACGCCTAAAGGGGAGCTCTTCGCGGTGAAGCGAATCCACCCCCGCCTCGTGCTGAACAATGCTGGTTTCGGCTTCTCCTCCGTTCTCAAATGGCTCTCCTTGGCCGATCACCCCCACGTGGTCCCCATCACAGTTACGGCACACACACGCCTATTTCATGATCGATCGCATTATCCATTCATTTAATTAACAGAAGTTAAAAACAATTATAACTAGGGTTCTCGGAGGCGCCAGGGGAGAGGATTATAGTGATGGAATTCGGCGGGATGCTGAGTTTGGAGTTTTATTTGCATCAGAACCCCGACGGGGCGGCGCTGTTGGACTGGCGGCGGCGGGTGAGGATCGCGGCCGGGGCGGCGAGGGGGCTGGAGTACCTGCACGAGGTGGTGGGGCCGCCGATCATCCACGGCTGCGTGAAGCCGTCAAACATATTAGTAGACGTGAAAATGTGCGCGAGGTTATGCGACTACGGATTGCATTTCATGGCGCCAAACGAGAGGCAGGGATTGGTGGGGTATGTCGACGAAGAGTATTGGAGAGAGAAGAAGGTGCGTCGAAGGAATGTGACGTGTTCGGATTCGGCGTCGTTTTGCTGGAGCTGTTGAGCGGTCGGAGGAGTGAAGAGCGGTCGGTGGTGGAGTGGGGGTTGCCGTTGATTAGAGGGATGAGGTTTCGTGAGCTGTTGGATCCAAGGCTGCTGCTTCCTAGCGATGTGGGGCCGCTTGTGCGCGTGTCGAAGGTTGCTTTGGCTTGCGTGGCCAACTGCCGGAGAAATCGGCCGTCGATGAGGCAGGTGGCCGCCATTTTAAGCAATATAGAGATGGGTTTATGATTTTGTACTTGATTAGATTAGATTATAGAGTGTGTGCCACGTGTAATGAGGAGGTTTATTTATTTGATTTTATTCGGTTGAGATTATTTCTTTGTATGGGTATGGAAGAATATAAATTATAATAGGAAATTATTTACCCAGGATTTTAGGGAGGGTTATTACGTATCCAGTCTAATTCATTTTGAATCATGAGCACTCTCTTCATGTATCGATTAATGTTGACGTTAAACTGATGTTGAGTTTAACTTCTAATTGAATAGTGTGGATTTGCAAACAGAGAGTCTAGAAATCATTCCGATTATAACATTTTGTATACTTCTCTATTTTCAATAAACAAATAAAGTTAACATTCTTTTAGGTTGAATTCAATTTTCTAATATTGTCTTTTATTTCAATTGTACCACTGCATCCATGATCCATTCCATTCCAGGTCCCCTAATCATCAAAATAAGTGTCATTTTATACCTTGCTATTCCTTTATTTGCAAACCATATTATATGTAGCTTCTGTTTAGTCATCTTGTGCGTGTAATTTTTTCTTTCTTTTCCTCGGAACGTTAATGCAATTGCTAGTTCCATTTATTTATCATATTAATTTTTATTTCTTCAGGTATATATTATTATAATGTTTGAGGATATCATATGCGAAAAATGATCTCTTGCTTCCCGGAAACTTTTGGTTTGAAGTACAAATAGGATTTTGTTCTTTATCCACATCATTAATATGTTCTTTATTTTTAATTTTTTGAGGAAGGTAATAATTACCACGAATGAAAAACTTCCTGACTTTCCAAAGTTACAAATCGCACTATTTGAGGCACGATAAGGTTTATTTGTGAAACAAATTCAAATTCCAAGTACTTGGGGGTGTTAGGTTTTATTTGTTTTTCCTTTTGACGGGTCCTAATGAGGATACCAGGTGTATAAGGGAAATATATTTAACAAAAAAAAATTGTGAATTTGTAAGTTTTTGCAATCTAACTCAGAGTATAAAAAACTTAACTTACGATCTCACTGATAACTAAAACAGTCGATCGATGAGATAAAAATTCCTATCATTGGGGATGTACATACGAATCATTTCAGTTGGGTTTGGAATCCAATCTAAATATCATCTGAATCCCAAATTCCTAATAAATTTTTCCTCTTTAGTGATCCCAAAACCTAATCGGAAAGTATATCTTAAACATATAGGTATACAAAGTGAAATGTTTGAGAGTAGTCAAAACCTGGTCAATTGGTCATTGACATCAAGTTGTTCGAATCCTTATGATTAGCTAAGTAAGATCAAAAGATCAAATTACAACGGAGCTAATCTATTATGGCATGTCTTAAATTTCGATTGCACAAGATCACAATATGAAATCTGTTGAAGCAGAATCCCTGGCTCAAGTACTCCAAAACACAAACTACAAGACTTCACAACAAATACCACTTCACCAACCACAAATTTTACAGCACACCTCACCGTCCAACAACAGCAAGACAACCCCAGGTACAGCAATGCACTGAAAAGGAAAACATTTGACACTCCACATTAAGAGCTAGAAAAATCATCATATCCAGATACATAAATTGTAGCTTCTCACTAACCCCATATGGCAAAGCTCTGCACTGAAACTAAGAGCAACATGCCGGCATCTGAATGTTCTAGAAAGTTCATCAATGTACATGTGGAGGTAAACAGTTAATTAGCGAACTTCAACTATGGTTTCTCGAGTACACATCTCTCATACAAAGCTATAATGTCCTTTTTGTTGGGATTCCTTAGTTGCAACAGCTCAGCACCAAAATTGTGACTCGTAAGCTCATGCTTCAATTTCTGCACTGTGAACCTAGTGTAGTCCTCCTGGTTTGTTTGTTGACTACTGGTTGGCTCATCACCTCTAAACACGGAACCACCATCTTCTGGACTCCCAAACTTCATAGGGCTAGTGGTACTCTTGGACCTTTTGTTTCCTTTGACTACTTTGTCATTCATGCCCGTATCATGCACCGAGTCAGCGCCCATTTCATAATCATCTGTTCTACCACGTTTAGCATGGGAAGCAGTTCTTAGTCTGCTGTCCATTGTCGATTTTTCACCAAATCGAAGAGCAGTCAATTCCTGAGAAACTTCATCAAGCTTTCCTTGAGTAGCTTGTAGCTGAACAGAGAGGGCCTCAGCCCTGTTATTTGCCTCTGCATGAGCAACACGTTCACTCTCCAATAGAGTCTCAAGTACCTGAACAGTAGTCTTTCTTTGGCTGTTATTTGATTGTAAAAGAGAAGCAATTTCTTTTTCCTTTTCTCTAATTCTGTCCTCTAGCATTTCCACCTTAAACATGGCATCCCTTTCAGCGGCTCTGTACCTCTCGACTTCATTAACCAGGTCAGCCCTTTGCCTCTCCAAAGTCTCGGCATGCCTTTCAGCCCTCTCAATCTGTGCTAATCTTTCCATTGCTACACGCTGGAAATTACTTTTATCCTTCTGGGCAGAAGCTGCTTCGGCTCTGGCTTCATCAGCCAAATCCATTGTCCTTTTAGCTTCTTTTTCAGCTGCTTTACACCTTTCCTGGATTTCCTCAAATCTGTCAAACTGAGCCCCATATTTCTGCTCCAGATGTATTTTTTCCTGTTCCAGACTCTTGGCTTTGCTTTCTGCTGAAAGAGCAGTAGCATTAGCTCTTTCTACCTTCTCAACTAGCTCCCTGATTTCAAGCTTTAATCTTGATGTCTCCAGATCGTAGCTCTTAACCTTTGATTCAGCAGCCTATAGCCAGCAACATCAGACACATAAGTTAGACACTAATTTACATCAAGTTTCCTTACTATGACAGATATGACTTCTGATAGAGATCAGAACAACAGGTCCAGTTGAAGCAAGGAAAACAGAAAAAAGTCCATAGATAAAGAACAACACAGATTAACAACCCGAATGAATCTGTCAGGAACAAGATCCAACTCAGCAAAATAGAGCATATTAACCAACTACATCCCCCCCCCCAAAAAAAAAGGAGGAAAGGACGAAACCAGCCTTCGTAAAGATATTGTAACTTGTAAGCTTTTCAGAAATATAGATAGAAGTTGTGAAGGTGGTGTTACCCAGGGACCAAGAATCAATCCATTTGGCAGCCACTTTCAGGAATCTCAACCAATAAACTGACTGATTTAGATAGCTACTAATTCATCAACTATCAGCTATTGCAGTACATTGATGTAAATATTGACAAAATTAAGGACCACAACCTGGAGGATAACTAAACAATATTGGGGAGGAATTATGCACAAAGCGATACCATATAATTAATCAAATGATTACTCTTGTCCAAACCTCACCTTCAACTCCGAACTCAAAGTTGTCAAACGCTGCTCAGCTTCCTCAATCCTTGTGGTCTTCTCCTTCATTTCTTCCTCCTGTTAATACATGAAACCAAGTCAAATATTTGGTCCCAGCATAATGAGATACAAATTAATGTGTAATTGTCTCCATACACACACACACACACACACACACACACATATATATATATATATATATAGGAGATGGATCAGGTAGGAATGGATAATTTGGTAGGAAATAGGAATGAATCTGGACCTTTGATTTGCTATATCAATGGTTGAGATTTAATTTTCGGGTGTGCTACAGTTTTGTGTTTTGTGTGCTACACGGATTATTGTGCAACACTATAACTCTTCTTGTGCTACGCTACAATGAAAGATGTGCTAAACTAATATATTTAGCATATGTGCTACGAATGGATGAAATATGTGCTAAACTAACATGTGCAATATAGTAATTCTGATTGTGCTACACAAATATGAAAGATGTGCTACTATTCTTATTTTTGTACATTAAGGAGCTTTCTCACCATAACCAACCCCTATATATATAGATATATACACATCAGAAGATAGAGATGAAGACAGAGCAGAGAGAAATTTTCACCTTTTCAGCCAGTGCACTAGAGAATTCTTCTCTTAGAGCAGCTTCTCTTGATTGAGTTTGATAATTTGTGCGCTCTTGGATAGCAGCAGCTTTCTCCAGAGCATTTTTTGTTTCTCTGACAGCAATATCATATTTACGCTCCCACTCCACCGCCTCTTCATGAGCAGATTGAGCTTTCTCCTGAGCTGCTGCCAACCTTGCTTCAGCAGCAGAACTTTTGGATCTGATCATCGCAACTTCTGCACCAAACTGATCTTCTTCAGCCTTCTGCTTTGATAAAGCCAACTCATATTTCCTTCTCCAATCTGTACATTCCTGTCTTGTTGTATCAAGTGTTTTTGATAAGTTAGAGGACTTCTCTTCCAAGGAACTATTCTTTTTTTGCAAATTGTTTATACGGCCCATATAGTCATCTGTGAGTTTTTCCTTGTCTTTGATAGCATCTTGATAGCGGTTCAGGTATTCAGATTTATACTTATCGCTTGCTTCCAGTTGTTTGTTAAGCAATTCTATCCTGTCTTCAATTGAACGGCATTTCAGAGCAAGAGAACTCTTTTCTGCTCCAATATGGTCAATTTGCTTCTTGATGAAGTCCAGAAGAGGACCCTCCAAGCTGGACAGATCAAATAATATCAGAAAAGAAGCCAACCACCATACATAATAGAGAGTAAAAACACAAGATACACAAACCTTTGTCGAAGAAAAAGAACTACTTTCCGCCACTTCTCTGGTCCGTGACAAGAAGCTTCATACTTGCTCAAGAGCTCATCAAGAACCTGCCAGAACAAGAGTATTTAGGCCTTGTCTGACTGTTTCAATTGAAAATTTGGCTTTACAGTTGGTTTCAACATGAAGTGAAATTAGAGTTGCACAAGAAAGAAGAAAGTGAAGTTACGATGAGAATTTCTAAACACAAAAGGTACAAATAAAATGAAACTTTTGTCGCATGCCTTATAGTATCGTATCAAAAATTCTGTATATCATCTGTGAAGCTAGCTGGTAAATTTCAAATAACCTTGTAGTTTGAACAACAAATGTTAATTACATAAATGTGATGTGGTCAACAAATAGATAGCACAAATATAGTGTATTTGTATGTGCCATTGTAGTAGTTTGAACTAAAGCTGTGAGAATAGCTATTGACAATACAGGAATTAAAGTTACACATTACAGATGTTATTTTCTAGTCAAGGATATTGCCAATGGGAATGGGCGAGTCAAATACAAATTGTGTTTCTTAATATCATATAGCAAGAAAATGGGTTTTGAAATGAGATCATACAAGATCTTACATTTCCAATAAGAGCTTAAATCTAAAATATAAGCACTAAACTAGACCATGACAGATATTCTCAAAAGGAAACATCTATCAACAATGAATATCTTACCTTTAAAACTGTGTCTACTTTTGCATCAGGAGCATGACAAGCTGTTCTCAACTCCCTTTCCATATTTTCTATGGTACGTGTACATTGCAAATAAGCTTCCCGGAAAGCATCTTTTTTTATATCCTGCAATCAACATGCAATCTATCAATATAATAGGCCAATCAGACCCGAAATGGCATTTGTTAATTAGAAAACATAATCAGTTAAACTAGGAAAATGTACCTCAAATGCCTTCTTCAAGAATGTCTGAAGACGCTTTTCATATTTTTGCCTGACTTGACCAGCACCTACAGCATTATCATTAAATGAGGCCATTGACCTCTGAACTGCATCTTCATGTGCCTCTCTTAGGGCAGCCTAGACAGATTCCAATATTTAGCAAATAATAAAAAGGAGATAAACAACACCCATGAGAAAAACCAATACTTACTTCCTCAGGAGGTTTTGAACGGTCAAAAGCAGAAATATACACTTCAGTACTCAGTTCATACGCTCTCTGGCATTCTGCTTCCTCAACACTCTGAATAAAAGAAGGTATCATCTCATTAGGGGAAAACAAAATGTAGTACCACCATAAAGCAACTACTCATGACATGGTGTTGATCCCATGGAAACTACTTAATGAACATAACTAGAGGAAGTACTTCAGAGTTCAGATTGATTCCAACTTTTAAAACCATATTAGAAAGTTGACAAAAACTTGGGTGAGCTCTGCCTCACCGTGAGCTCACCCTTGTTTTTGTTAAAATAACTATATATTAATTATGGTTAGTAAGGATAATTAGATTTTGTTAATGTATAATTAAATTTATTAATTTTAATTCAAAATTAGAATTTATTAATTCATAATCATGGTTTATTAATTCATAATCATGGTTTATTAATTCATAATTAAGGTTTTTTAATTCACAATTAGGGTTTATTAATTCACAATTAGGGTTTATTATTCAAAATTAGGGTTTGTTATTTTCAATTAGGGTTTATTAATTCAAAATTAGAGTTTATTAATTCACGATAAGAGTTTACTAATTCAAAATTAAGATATATTAATTCAAAATTATTATTTATTAATTTATAATTAAATTTTATTAAACAAATTAATTTTAATTAGAATTAATTAATTAATTAAGATTAAAGATTAATTAATTAATTAATTAATTAATTAAGGGTGGTCTCACTGTGTGCGCATGTGGAGACCATCCCTAGAAAGTTTTAATAGTCTGTTAACCAAATTTTTCTTCTTACTGCAGAGCAATGAGCATTATCATTAAACAACATGCTTCAGTGCAATACCATACAAAAACTTTACAGCATTTGGACAGCTATATCTTCATATGCTATGAATTTACAAACAGAAATTGTAATATGTAGAATAAAAGATCGAGAGGCATTTCAGCTGAAGCAACTTGCACATAGATAAAAAAGCATGCTAACCTGCCATGAAGATGTTATTGTAGGCACCGCACCATTATTGAGAGCATCAAGGAATGACTGAGTAATACGAGCAAAAATAGGTCCTGTCATCACAGTTGCACCCATTTGCTTGGGTCTTGTCCTCTCGAAAACAAATCTTGTAAAAGAATCTAAGCCGGATCTAAATTCTGGCCTTAATTTATCCAGCTGCAAAATATAGGAAAAATAAGCATAAGCCAAGCCAAGAAGGAGATGTTGGGTTATGGAGTATTATACGATTAGAATTAAAATCCATGGGTTTTTCCCCTTCTTATAAATAGTCTCATTTGTTGTAATTGTAATGTACATAATATCTTCATCTGAAAGATCTCTGGTGGAAGATCTCTGGCTTAGAGCGTCCCAGATGTAGTCTCATGGAAACGAACTGTGCAACCAATTCTTGTGTGTTTTTCTTGCTTTCGTAATTACTTTGTGCTTTATTTCGTAATAATTGGTATCAGAGCTTTGGGCGGTTCAGCAATGGTAGACACGATGGGTGGCGAAAAATAGCGATTGAAAAGTTTGACAGAACATATTTCGGGTTTTGAAAGATGCAGATCCGAATGACTGTAGGGGAAAGATCTTATCAGCTCTGGGTACAAAATCAGAAGTCGAGAAAGAGCAAGACTAAAAGTTGTTGGACAGGAAGACAATGAGCGTGGTGTGTTTGTCACTATCCAAGAACGTTGCTCTCCAACCGACCAAAGCCAAAACCAAGAAGAAGATAATGGAGATATTGTCAGAGATATGCAAGAAGCCATCAACACCAGAAAATGATCGGAAGGGGAAGAGATCAGCAAATGCGTCAACCGATGAGATCTCAAATGCTTTGATCCTAAACGTGCAGCCCATTGGAATCATGGGTATTTGGGAGCATTTTTTCATTCTTTTAGTAGCAATGAGTTAATGTAATATTATGATTTTGGTCTTCGAAGAGTTCTATTTTGGTGATGACGAACCTCTTAGAATGATGGGCAAATGAGATGTTTGAATCTCAAGATCGAATGGATTTATGTTGCAGTTGCACGGGATTGGACACATTCTGAGTTTGAGAAGAAATCTATTGTCCATAAGGCAGTTGGATGCTGAAGGATATGTTGTTGCTTTTGGCTGCAACGGAAGACTACCAGAGAAGCTATGGTTGTAGCTCGAGGTAAAAAGGAAGGTATGTTGAGTACGATAACTAACACAAAAGATTTCATTGCTATTCCGGAAGCAAAGTGTGATGCGAATTTGTGGCATTGTCTTATTGGCCTTGTGAGTGAGAATGGAACGAGAAAGATGTGGTCAAAGGGAGATCTATCAGACCTCAAGAGCATTGATGTTGGTCAATACGAGGATTGTGTTTCTGAAAAACAAAAAAGAGTTGAGTTTTTTAATGGTGGCAAAATTTTGAAGCAGCAAGAGCCAAGTGCTCAGTATTCTCATTGTGCACGTAGCCAAGTTATTGGTTAGATATTTCTTACTCCGAAGAAAGCAATAGAGTTCAGAACCAACAGCACATTGTTCAAGAACCAGGTAGACCAACACCATCGAGGCAAGTCAACGAGCAGATGTGGTAGGCGGAGGGTATGAGCTAGTGTAAACTTGAAACGAACAAGATGGATTCCTCAACGTCCATGTTTACTAAGATTGTGACCATAGAAAAATTGAAGTTATGGATAGCTTCAAGGTTGTGACCTTAAATAAATTGAAGTTATGGATAGCTTCAATTAGCCTTGGAACTTGAAGATGAAGGTTTGGCGTTGCTACGCAGTTATGGGAAAGAGGTTAAGTTATAGTTACATATGAGATCAATCTCCAGGTCAGAGATTGTTGGGTTACGGAGCCTGATAGGATTAGAATTAGAGTCCACAGACTTAGAAAATTTCTAGTCATATTAGGATTCTGCATAGTGCCTATTATGTTTTTTCCCTTCTTGTAATTAGTCTCTCTCATTGTAATTGTAGTGTACATAATATCTTCATCCAAAGATCTCTAGTGGAATATTTCTAGCTTGTAGCGCCCCGAATCTTGGTTTCCCAGTCGTGGAGACGAACTGGATAACCAATTCTCATGTTTTTTTTACATTTGTAATTGCTTTGCGCTTTATTTCATAATAGGAGAAAAGTAAAGAAAGCTAATTTGATAGCACACAAAATAAATAAATATGAACAATTGTCTCAAACAACCACTTACAGAAATCTGATCAAGTCGTTGAAGATCATTCTCATTGCTTAGAGGTCGTACAAGAGTGTAGCATTCTCTGTCTGGAAAAAGAGCTCGGATGGACTCTCGAATCTAGTTGAGTATTTCAACCAACAAACAGCTCAGCATAGATACATAAATACATATTTATGTATATATAGAAGGGGGGGGAGATGGATAAAGCTGTTGAAAGAATTACATGAATACGATTTTCTGGCCCAAAATACATATTACAATATCCAGTGATGCATTGGCATAGGTCAATGATTAAGAAAGAATAAAAAGAATATAACCTCATTCTTTGCAGTTACAGTGAGAAATGGATAAAGCTGTTGAAAGAATTACATGAATACGATTTTCTGGCCCAAAAATACATATTACAATATCCAGTGATGCATTGGCATAGGTCAATGATTAAGAAAGAATAAAAAGAATATAACCTCATTCTTTGCAGTTACATCTCTTCCGCCTCCCTGGACCGGCCTCAAAGCAAGCTCTAGGTAGTCACGAGGTGTAATTTTCCGATTGTCCTCCACTAAGTCTAGATAGAAATCCTACACATATGCATATCAAAACAGTTATATGTTCTGTACAGAAGAGAAAGCAGCAAAACATTGTGGCCTTCTGATTCCCACAAAGAAGTAAAATATAGCCAATAGTTGAAAACATAGCATGTCGATATTCTATTGCTTACTCTCAACAGCCAAACAAAGATTGGAGAGAATTGCCCAAGCTCAGAAGCTGTACTCCTACCTCCGGACGCCCTAACACGAATATGTTTGGTCATCTCAGTCACAAGAGAGAGGCGATCAAGTGCAGCCTCATCGATACCACCCATCTAAGTAAAAAGAATCACAAAATCATTATGCTTATTTTCTTGGCATCAAATGTCATTTTCCTTGATACAATTCATCAAAAGATCACAACATACCTACCACCAATTGGACTACCAAAACGAGGATGATAACAGACTACAAGAATAAACATCAACGTTATCTACTGCTAAACATTGAAAGAATGCCTTCAATAATTTTGTTACCTGGTTGTATATGAACATGCTTGATAAGAGAACAGCCAATGAAAATATTTGTGTACTGTATGTTCCCTGTCAAAAAAGAATGTGCAAAGAGGGAGGAGATGAGAATACAATATGGGAAAGATTATGCACAAAACACTATGCATAGCGCCAAGAAATGGTTATACATAATTTAAGATCAGTAAATGCGGGAAATACGCTCACTATAAGCATGGGTGCAGGAAGGACTATACATATTAGAACAAATAATGCAACAAACATTCCTGAGGTCATGAATTATAAATACCAATCCAGAAACAAGAAAGGAGGACTGCCTAATCATGAAAATAACAATTGGATGGCTGTCAAACTGACTGACAAGTAAAAAAAAAAAAAACTGACCGTTTGGTCATAAGCATCAATTCCTTCCGAGTCCAACAGTAAGAGGCTGTACTCTGTTCCATCTAGGGCAGTTCTCCGTATAGGGGTACTCCACAGCCAAAGTCCTTTTGTACAAGGACGATGTGTCGATGCCACTTGAAATCCACTGCTCCTCCCAAGAAGCTGCAACATAATTTTCTCAGAAGCTACTCAAATAGTATGTGCGCTTAAGCTTTCCTTTTACACAAATGACACTATACTCTGTCAAATTTCCTAACTGCAAGTGCCAAAAACACAGAAAAGAAAAGAAAAGCTTTGTGCCACACTGCCACTTAATCTTCAAAATCACTTTTTTAAAGACAGAAGAACCACATCGATTTCACCAAAAATGTAAATCTTCTTGACCCAGCAAGAAATGAGGTAAAACAAAACAATCCGGAAACAAAACCAAGGCCTTATTTTACATAAGAGAAGATTTAAAATCGAGAAAAATATTCAAAACTAACCTAAAGGCCAAAATGTCTTCATTAGCTTCTTCAGCTTTCAATGAAGATATACTTAAGACCAATCATTCTACAGTTAAAGAAGCAAGCTATGATGTTGCATTGAATAGATAGAGAATAGTGCAATTGCTGTCATTTTTCTACCCAACTCCCAAACTTGCCTTCAGAAACTAAGAGTTCACCCAAACATGAAATGATACTGTAAACTTTACATTATAAAGTAGCACAATCCCGATTTATCCTAATTTGCAGTTAATGCTGATGATGCAACAATTACTTTGAAAGACAATAATAAGTTACCAGTTCTACGAACCATTGGACAATGTACCCTTTTGCTGATTATCATATGCTAAACAGCGCCTAAACTAGTAACAAAACCCAGTGACCCACTAGTCGTCAAGCATTACTCCCGAAACCCTAATTTCAATCAAACAGACTAATCCAACCATAAACCCTAATGCGCGAGAAAAAGCCAATTAAGCACAAAGCTATGAAGTCAATCACAAAATTATTGTCACTCAACCAGTCTTCCAATACTGCTGAAGCATACGCAACAAATAACGGTAAAGTTAAACAGTTTGACACTGATACAAAGCCTTCCAACGAATTGTACCTGATTTAATATAAAGCTCTTGCCTTGACGCGCGCGGCCACAGACGGAAACCACGCCCACGGGCTGCTTCACCAGCTGCAGCAGCGCCACCGCCTCTGGATCCATTTGAAACCTACCCTTCTCGTCGGTGTACACAAGGCGGATTGGCCTCGCCGGCCCGGCGGACATATTGGGCGAGGCGGCGGGGAGTGAAGTCGGCGGAGACGCCGCGTGCGGAGATTCTGCGGCCGAGCCTCGGCCGAATAATCGCATCATATTATCGAATTTTTCCTTTCAAATTCTTGAATTTGAGATTAAATGTGAGTGTGTCCCGTCCAACTTTTTAAATAGAAGAGAGGGAAACTAGAGACTAAAGAGAAAAGAAAGGGAAAAGATCTCGCGAACGGATGGGTCGCCGAAGGCTGAAATTATAATTTTGTACCTTGGAGGAGTCCACGGTGTGTATCCGTTGGTTAGTTCGACCGATTGGACGAACCGCAAATTGAAGTGTAAATCGAAATTTTTTAACTGAACCAACCAATTTATATTTTCAAATCGATCGATTTCGATAGCTTCTTGAAAACCGACAAAACATAAAATCAAAACTGTAATTTCTAAAAACCTCGAAATTTTTCAAGTTAACAATCTCTCTCCTCTCGACAAGTTTGTTGATGACTTCCATCATAAAAGTTGAAGGTACAACTCCAAGGATCATACTGAAATTTGACTTCTTGTTTGCTTCCTTTCCTCAGTATCTACTTTATGGTTGCTTTTATCCTCCACACTAGTCTTCTGCACTCCATGCCGCCATTGCTCTGCATCCACCCAATTCTTTCCACCAACCCCATTAAAAACCAATCCCTCTTTCAATCATTCCAAACACCAAACTTGTCACTAGCTAAACTAAAAAAACAAAATTTAAGTATCTAAGAATTGCGTATCCTTTATAGTCAATTGGGAGGAACAAATGGGTGGGTGGCATAGCAGAACTGACCTTGCAAGTGGACGAGCAATCGGAGCAAATGAAGGCAGCGGCAGATGAGAGAGATAGAGAGATAGCGAGAGACAACGGAGGCATGCAGATCTTCATTGGAGAAGGAGAGGCATGCAGATCTTCATTTGTTGTATTAGATCTAATGCAATGAATTCACGTTAAGTGCAATACTTTATATGTATAATATTATGCAACGACTTATTACATTCAATCCAGTTTTCCTATTTTTCATACTTTTGCATTCTTATATGATTCTTCTCCTCTCTCTAATATTATAACTCAATTCAGTGTACTGTACATTTAGAAATTGATAACCTTGTTCTTACGACTTAACTCAGTTGGTCAAAAGTTAGTAGTTTTGGAATAAGAACCAATGATCGAATGTTAACAACCGTATTATGAGAGTTCCACTCTCTTAGGTAGCTTTTTGTAGATACTATACAAAGTCCTCATAACTTTTTAATTATTGAGTCACTGTGATGTGGCTCCTTATAGGCACTATACAAAGTCCTCATAACTTTTTAACCTTTGAATCATCGTGATTTGCCAATATCTCAACCATTGAGTCGTTGTGATGTGGCTCTTTATATGCACTATGCAAAATTTTCTTAATTTTTAATTGTTGAGTCATTGTAATTTACCTCCTCATATAGAGGTTCATAGGAAAAACTTCCATTTTATGAAACAAGAAATGGATAGCTTTATTTTGAACTTTTCTTTTACTTGATTATTATGTTGAACTTTAATTTCACTTGATTATTATGTTGAACTTTAATTTCACTTGATTTATAGTATTTTATTTTAAAGTTCTTCTTAAGTCAAGTTGTTCCATTTATTACAATATGTAGACAATAGTACAGATGGCCTTAAATGTGCTAGAGTGGGTGTCTTGATGAAAGGACACTACTTGAGAAGATAAAGTCGCATCCCTAAAGGAATAATTAACATTGTAATTACAACTTAATAATATTTCATTCTCGTGTTTTTTTTATTTTCTTTTTTAATTTCAGCTTCATGTTACTTGTTGATCCTTTATTGATTGAGATCTTGATTACTTATTAAGATTTTTAACAATCCCTTATCAAGTGGTATTCATCTTAATTTTAAGGTGGTCTCCTGTGCGCGCCCGCGCACAGTGAGATCACCTCTAATTAGTTAATTAATTAATTTAATAAACTTTAATTGTAAATTAATAAATAATAATTTTGAATTAATATATCTTAATTTTAAATTAATAATTAATAAACCCTAATTTTGAATTAATAAACCCTAATTTTGAATTAATAAGCCCTATTTTGAATCAATAAACCCTAATTTTGAATAATAAACCCTAATTTTGAATTAATAAATCCTAATTGAAAATAATAAACCCTAATTTTGAATAATAAACTCTAATTTTGAATTAATAAACCCTAAATTTGAATTAATAAACCCTAATTATAAATTAATAAACTCTAATTATAAATTAATAAACCTTAACTAAAATTAGTAAACCCAAATTTGAATTAATAAACCCTAATTGAAATTAAAAATCCTAATTAGAATTAATAAACTTTAATTGTGAATTAATAAATATCAATTTTGAATTAATAAAACCTAATTGAAAATAATAAATTTTAACTAAAAATAATAATTATAATTAATAATTAATACTCCCTCCGTCCCACTTAAAGTCTACCTCATTTCTTTTAGACGGGTATTTAGGAGAAATGTATAAAGTAGTTAAAGTGTTAAAAGTGGGGTAGGTCCACACTTTTGAATGGTTAATTATTTCCTAAAATGGAATGAGGACGTTTGTAATGGGAGTTTAATTCAAAAGGAAAGTAGACATTTTAAATGGGACGGAGGAAAGACATCCTAATTAATAATTAATAAACTAAATTATCCTTAATTATCTAATTAATAATGTATTAAAGCAATTTAATGTGAGCGCGCATGGTGAGCGCTCATAGGAGAGTTTGTCATTTTTAATAGACCTCACAAAATAAAATTTTATGTTGTAAGATGTTTTATGGGAATATTATTTGAGATAGTCCATATCGAGTTAATATTTAGATACTAACTTTTTTTTGATGTCATATTGTGATAATAAATATAAAAAATATTATAAATATGTTATCACAATATAGATTTATATATGAATTTTGACTCGTCTATACAAACATACAAATTGTGTTATTTATTATCTTACTCAACGTGACTCAACGTGATGTGATGGTTAATGTTGCGGACTCATTCAACTCGCAACTCTCTTGATTTGAAATAAAATCTTAAATATAATATGGAACTAATATGCCATAAAAATTTCGAAGTTCGAGTGACGAATTGAAATTTTGTAGTGGAGAGAGAGATTAGAGAAAGATGATTACGTTTGAAATTACGCTATAATTCCATTAAAGAATCAACAATAGGTTTCGTAAGCACACCTTGAATGGTCATCATTATCAACCACTTTCACGTATTTATAGTTTATAGCTGAACTAATCTTACAAATTTAGCTCAACAGGTTAAGAGCTAGTAAATTTAGAATAAAATTATAGTTGATCTCACTACACCACGATTTTGAATGCTGCTTATGTTAAATTTAAAATAAAAATTATTGAGTTTACTCCATTAATTCATTATTGATTAGATCAAATCATATCTGACCTTTTCATTTGTTGTGATTCTTTGTTTGTTTTGAATCTACTTTTTATTTGTGTGCTTAATGTTGAAACCCATCTAGTACGCTTGCATTGTTAGTTCCTTCACACTATAAATGTGGAATTTTTTTATCTATTTAAACTTTTAGAATATTTTACAACATAAATTAAATCATGGAAAGTTGTATTTAGCTCATCCTTCACCTTAGATTAGAGTCTAATCGATATCGAATAAATCAAGAAGATTACAGATGGGATTAGGTCCAAAAGATGAAATCGGTTCAATTATCAATTCCATTTAATACTTTTGGCCCTTATTTTGAAAAGGCAATTTCAATTGCCGCCGTCTAGAGTTTGTAGACCGGCCAAGTAAAGTCAACTTGGGGTGTTGAGCTTATTGGATATTAATATTAATAATAATAATAATAATAATAATAATAATAATAATAATAATAACAACGTGTTATTTTGATTTTTGGGCTTTATATTACTCCTTCCATCAGAAAAGGAAAAACAGAAAGAAAAAAAAAATTAAAACAATTCCCCACTAGGTCGGTCAACTGCGTTGATTGAGGTCGCATAGAACATAATATCTGTAGCAATTAGCATATAACATTTTAGTTAATTAATTGATTTCGGCCTACTCATCGATAGATATTGGTCTTATATCAGTACACCGTCATATTATATTCGTACAGGTAATTCGTGATTGGTTTTGGTATTAAAAGTGAAATTAGTATATTAAATATTTAGAATTTTACTTCGATGTAATGATATATAAGGACGGAATCATAAATCCTATTTTGAATATCCCAGCTAAAATCTAGTATAAAAACAGAAATATTGTAAAAATAAAATTATAAATTAAATAATATTTTATAATGTTCGTTGTGTTAACTAATTACATTTTAATACGTGAAACTCAATAGTTGATGCCTTCTAGAGTTCGATATTAAGTGTCGACCATTAAATTTTGTCCAAATCTTAAATTTCTTTTCCTATCAGATTTAGAATCACCCGTAAATCAAAATACAAATAGAAAAACATCATCTATCTTGACTCGGGATCACAAGAGAAAATGTCCTAAACTTGTAAATAGATAATATTAGAGTGAGAGTCGATCTATCCTAAATACAACATTAATTTGACAAGTAAAAGATTGGAAATGAAAATAATACTAATAGTTATCATACGCATCGGGTTTGACCAAATGAAACGTGTTTATTTTCCTTTTACAAATAGCAGTACTATTTTGAAATCTAGAGGGCCTAGTGACTGTATGTGCGTTTCTGATAATATTATTAAGATTTTTTTTTTATTTTTATTTTGGTATTATTAAGATTTTGATACACCTTACGAGGTGGCGTAAAATTACGATCTATTATTACCGCAAACCACATCGCGATGATGTGAAACCACATTAAGAAATATTGTTGATGCGCTCAAATCCATAGAGGCGTTTGGTGGGGTTCAACCTACGATGCGCTCTACCACATAAACCCACATTAACCATTATATATAGGGGACTATTATTAAGATTTTGATACACCATGAGGTGGCGTAACGAATTAGTGACTATTATAATTAAAAATGATTCCAAATCAACCGGACGCTGGAAGCCTGGAAAGAAGAATAGGTAGTTGATAAGCAAATATCTGAATAGTTGGAATAATATTGAAAAGCAATTTTAATAAATTACTCTTTCCGGTGAAATCAGTCATTTTGAAAGTTTCAATATAAATTCGATGTTTCTAATTTTTTCAACGTTAAGAATATAACGTCGATTTGAAATTAAACATAATCAACTAGTCAAACAACTGGAAAAATGAAAACGATTAGGAACCACGTCAATTATAGATCTTTTGTGCTGATACTAGATTTTAACTTATGTCTCATAATAAAATATTTTATTTGATAAACCACAGAGTGTTCAAAATATATCTATCGGCACTACATATGCCTCAGCGAATATAAAATATACTGCGATTTTCTTATATATGTTGTTGTTTTCACGCGAATACGTGTAAATCAAAGCTTTCTAATATGACCATTAGTTTATATACCAAATATATTATATAAATCTAATACACTTCACGCCACACAATAATTAAGAAAGTGACTCTTTCCAACAGAGAATTAAAAAACCGAAATTTATGAGGTACACTAAAAATAACAAAAAGAAGTAAGACGTCATTTAATAGGTCAGTCAATATATAAAATTTTAAAGCAGGAGCGAAAATTCGTCTGTAGAAATAATAATTAAGGTGAAATCAGGAAATGGTTCCCTGATATTATTCACGAAGAATTGCTGAATCCAAAGAAATACTCGTCATCTTCGTGAATCAACAGTTGTGATTGAAATCGTTCAAATTACCAAATACAAATCACGGAAAATTGTTTTGCTATTCTATATATTTCAATATTATAATTGAATTTCCTTTCTTTCATGTGGCAACTGTGGTTCAATTAAATTGATGGATTCTATAAATGAAGTGTTGGACTTAATTTGATGCTACTACTATAATACTAAATGATTACTCATAAGTCATAACTGGACCTAATAGATTATAATGAAAAATTGAGGGTCTTGATTGAAAAAAATCAAAAAATACATGATTTATTTGCTATCACAAGAGCGACGAATTGGTGACATCAGGTTTTATATTCCACCTACATATTCAAATTTAGTAGTTAATTGTATTACGTATTAGTAGTGATGCCGTCTTGATAAAAGATTGAAATAGAATATAAATAATAAAAATATTAAACAACTATAAGTAATGAAGACCCAAAATGATGCAAGTAATGCGAACACTAGATACAAAATTCAACCCCAAGATCACCTACAACATTTTCCCCACCTCCATTTATGCTCTCGTCGATCTTGAAGTAAACGTTTTAATGAAAAATCAAAAAAGAAAAGAGAATATTAAATTCCTTAAAATCCAAAATTCCAGAGGGTCGAAAGATACTCCGTCAAAGCCATAAAGCCCTAGCTTCTCTTAATCTCGGCACCAATTCGCCGGAGATATGAGCTCCCATCACCTGCTCCAGTCCTCCGAAAAGTTCTCCGCCGACAAACACCGCTGGAAACTGCGGCGCGGTGCCGACGCCGCCGATGATTCTCGACAATTGATTAGTTACGTCGTCTTCGTTTTGCTCGTCGACGTCGAGAATGGTCGGATTGACACCGTGGCCGTTCAGCAAGAGCTTGACCACGTGGCACATGCAGCATCCCTTCCGCGCGAACACCATTACCGCGTTCTCCTCCACCAGCTTTCTCAAATTCGCGGCGCCGGCCACGGATTCTCCGTCGGAATCGCGGTCTCCAGAAGGGGGAATGGCGGATCCGCCGGGCGGGAGCAGGTTCCTGTAGTGTAGCGCCTTTTGCATGGTGAGTGGTAGTTAAATTAGAGAGGGAGGGGGAGAGAGAGAGAGAGAGAGGAAGCGGGAATTAAAAATGTGAGTGGGTTGGGCTATATAATATGGAGGTGGGGGTAGACTACAACGTCAACGGCTGTGACGTAATATCGGACGTCAGAGTCCCTGTTCACGACGTGTCAGTGCGTCATTTGGCCGGAGGCACGCAGATTCCAAGTAGCAGCGTCCTTTTACACGACGGCAATTCGATACGGTCAATTGGTGATTACTGTTTAATGAATAGAATAATGAAGTCGATAATTGTTTGGTTAATCTAATGGTGCCAACTTTAGACTGGTGGAGTTTTCAAGAGGCTGGTTTAGCAAATATAATAACGAGTTAAAATGTGTTGTGGCAACCGACCACGGACTCCCAGTATTTTATGCTCTATACATATCTCTTATTCTAATCAAATATATATCTTTAAAATAGGATAACATGGGGATTTTTTTAATAAAATGTATATATGTTTATATAGAATTGAGATACTATCTTATCCGAGTCTTATATAGTATGTAGTACCCAATCTCATTCATTTATCTCAAAGATCATAGGTGGAGGTTTTTTTCGATTTTTTAGGATTTTTTAGTAATTTCGATAAAAATAAGAGTAAATTAGTAATTTGATTTGTTATGTGAAAAAATAAAAAACAAACCATGCGTATAGTTGAATAGATTTATGTATACAAATAAACACAAATATGCATGTAATTGAATATAAAAATACATATGAGTTTGGATTTTAAAGCATATTGGAACGCACGTCTAGTGCGCGCTTGCGCCAACATGCATTTTTCTATTATTTAACAAGCATGGTTATGTCATTTTACAAGCATGGTTGTATTTTGTGGCACGCTCGCGCATCTAGCGTCCATTGGCCAGTATGCATTGTTATGTTATTTTACATGTAATATTATATTATTTTATATGCATGCTTTGTATTTTGTTGTGGTGTTCCATGCCTGTGGACGGCCCACCCCGCACCCGCAGACACCCACGCCCAGGGGCACTCTTCCCACTTTGCCCTTGCATGGAAAATAGGTTGTCACATGTCAAATTCTCGTGTATCTACGTGTTTAAAATGTGTGGTCCAGATTATGTACTATATACTATCTAAAAATAAGGTGCTATCATAAATCAACCCTATTTATATAAAATATAAGGATGAAATTTTTTTACAAACTTTTCATGAAATAAACTAGATTCTTAGAAAATCTCTCTTAATAATGCGGGCATCATGCTTCTTTATGCATATAATGATAATTTTTTATTATTAATAATTTTTATGTATTACAAAAATATTTATTTTTATAACAATTATATGAAAATCATTAGTTCATATTAGTGCCTAGGGCGTCATAAATGATTTGAGAGATGACCTAGGGCGAGCTTCATCAGGTCCTGGGGTAGTTCTTAAGAAGGTTTGCAACTGAGGACATCTTGTATGCACTGGGAGAGAATGTAGGATTAAATTCTAAATAGTTACTGGTAGAGTCTGTTATGCTGTGTTGCAACACCTGTAGGCTTGGAGTCTTGGACCGTGACATAAATCAATTAATTTTTCATCATTTTTTGATTAATATTTTTTTTCAAATTATAATAATGAATTTAATTAAATAATGTCAATTTCATATTATTTACTGTGGATACCAATGTTGTGCTTAGTTCCCTATAGACAAACCCTCTTTACATAGATTGCGACCTATACTTAAGAATCACTGAATGCAAAGTATAATGAGATATGCATAGAGGTTTCTTAGCAACTTCCGAGGATCTTATTATTATTCTATATCTTTCCAGTTTCGATCTGAATTTCTAAACAAAATTTTGACTGTGATTAATTCAATATTCACTGTAAATTAATTCACAGTTTCCTTGAGAATGACGCCCTACTTACCTACCTACTCTGCAATTCGTTTTAAGTGACTTCATGATTCAAGTTAGGAAATTGCATCACCTTATTTTTCTTTATAAAATCTGGAATTGGTTTCTAGCGCAACTTGACTTCAGATGGTTCTTCAATTTGCTTCCACGTTTTAAATTCATATTGATTTTTTTATACATGTTCAATGCTTTTTGATAGTTTTACTTTGCTAATTTGCAACTTAAGTTTTGCTTATTTTAAGAATTAGTTTAATTGGTTAAGAGTTAGTAAATTTGGAACAAGAAATTCAAGTAAAATGATGAAATAAAGGATACGAAAAATATCTAAAAAAGATATGAACTCTCTATCTAGTACATGATTTCTATACTTTATTTGCAATTGTCTTTTTACTGGATCACCAAGGTTAATTTTGACAAATACTTATGTGGTGGTTGATATATAGGAATAGAATAGTGATTCCTATGTTTATTTTTAATTTTATGGCCGGTAAACTTTTTACAATAGGAACCATCATTACTCCCTCCCTATAGTATTGTCTATTCCCATTAATATGGGACTAGCCAAAGTTATTTATTTTTTCCAACGATTTTCTTATTTATTTTTTATCTTACAAAATAATAATAATAACAAAAATAATAATAAATAAGAATAATGATAATTAGTAATAATGAATAATCATAATATAATAAAAATAATAATAACATAAATTATGAAAATGATGATTATTTCGTTTATTTCATTTCATTTCTATCCGTTCATTTTTTATACATACTAGCTATATTAATTTCGTAGTGATTCTATTTCATTCTTATATAATATCTTCATTTCATTTTAAAGTTCATTCAATTCCCATGTAATATTTTTTGTATACCGAGACCATCACTTTTTATAGTTTGATTTCTGAAATAATGTGATCTCAAATATCTTGCATATGATATTGTTATGTGGCATGAACGAGTACCGAAAGGTCGGTTACAATTTTTTTTGTGTGTTGGTCTAGTGGTAAAGTGGTTAATGCTCGAGGCCAAAAGTCTCGGTTCGAGTCCATTGTGACGCAACCTTTAAAATTTCTGTATTAATTGAAAAAAAAAGGGTCGGTTACAAAACCATTCAACCAGTGGGTTGCGCTGCACAAATGTGTGGAGTAGAACTGTAGAAGTGGACAAGTGAGCAGAGGTTAGTAAATGTTATGGAAATTGGAAATTTTTATCACTCATGAATTCTATTCGTTTTTCTATTATAAAAAAAAAGCCGGATTGAATTGAGTTGTCCAAATTGAATTATCTAAATTTTTATAAAAATAAAATAAAATCGAACTGAAAAATAAAATTAAAAACTGAAGAAATCAAAACTAAATTGTTTTATATTATTATTATTTACTAAAATTAATTTATTTAAATAAAATTAATGTTATATATATATATATATATATAATTTCGATTTCTTTAAAAAATCTAATCGAACCGAATCAACCATTTAAAAAATACCGGATTGAACCAATAAGAATGAACCGAATTTAATATTTTGATTTGGTTCGATTCGTTTTTCGGATATTTGCTCACCCTAAATTTGACTAACAAAAAAATTATAAGTTCACAATTATTCCTTAATGGGACTTTCCAAGAACTTCATATTTATACTCTCTGTAAAGAATAGTTTACAACTGACAAATCCTAAACACTTTAGTCAAAGCATGTTTATTGTATGAGAAAATAAGACATTGCTGCTTATTCTTGCTTTCATACTACTGTCTTTTCTTAAAGAAAAAAATAAAATAAAATATTATGTGGTTTAAGTTTTGTAATCTAATAGTACTCCTTAGATATATGGATGAATTTGTTTGAACCCAACTTCAAAAAAGAAAAAAGTAACAAAAATAAAAAGTTTTGTCTGACTTTCTTTCAAACGAAAGGGAAAGAAAAAACTATTCTCAAATTGGGCCACTTTGAACACACTTTGATTGTTTTGGCCTGAAAAGGCCTTTATTCACTTTGCTAGCTCCACAAGATATGTTTTTCTTTTAGCAAAAGCTCAAATAAAAGAAATTAATGTTGTTAAACTATGCACATAAATGTTTAAAATTTTCTACAATAAATTATAAAGCTCCTTTCGATGATGTAGGGGGTTTGTTCTCTTCGATATCGGTTTCCGGTTTCAGACAGGATCCAAAAAATAGCGCTGTACAATAACGCAGCCTAATGAAAACTACACTCTGCTCAAGTCGAAACCTTGAAAAGATCCCAGCTTGTGATGCTGCTGCTGCTGCTCGTCCGATCTCTCTGGTGATTCAATGCCATCATCGCTCGTATAATCCAAATCCACAGATAGTGAGGCATCAAGATTAGCAAATGAGGGAGATGAATCCACCGATGCATCCACGGAACGCGTGGCCAAGTCTCCTCTTCTCATTGCCAAGTTTCTCTTGGCTATCGCACGCCATCTCTTGAGCCCTCCAACCACTTCTTCAGGAAACACTGAATTTCCCATGGAAGTTCCCATCTGTCAATAACAAAAAGTTGAGTTAAAATGTGGCGAAAAACGACAACGCAGGAGCTGCTATTTCTTCACGTATTTTTACCTGAGTGACTAACGCATATAAAGGGAGAGTGACATATCCGCAGAGAAAGGGAATCAGCACCCCCATTGCTAACCTAATCACAATATCTTCAGTTTTGCGGTGGAAGCACGACCTCAATCCAAACTTGTACTGCCATAAACATACAAAATAATATGTTAGTCGTCTGAGGGGAGAGAGAGAGAGAGTTCTTAAATACTCACCCAAGACCACGAGAAGAATGCCAGTTGAAATGAGTTCTGCAGAAATCACAGAACGAATATGAATTCTTACATAAGTTGATGTGGAAAGAGTAGATTAGCTAGATGATCATGATGAAGAAAATAGATTAGTACCTGAAATAAGATAAGGTGCATGAGGTGCAGGAGGAATTTGGGCCGATCAAACCAGAAGAAGTGATCACTTGGTCTAACGAGTAGGTTTCCTCTGATTACATGGGACTTATCACTAGTGTCCAAGCACATTTTCGTGATGATGCCTTGTAGCTTAGTGCCAGCAATGAGTAGCATCTGCAGCAAAGATGAACTAGTCGGGTGTTTATCTGATTATTGTACAATCAAAAAATGATCAATGTAAACTATGTTCATATCTTACCACTAATGGGATGAAGGGGAGCCAAACATAGTTATGGAATACTGCATTTAGAGAGGTAAGGCAATTCGGTTAGCTTTAGCTTTCGGAATCTGCAGTTTTGAATTGTTTAAGCCTTACCATATGCATTGAAGAATATGAAGAGTACAGAAAACACCCAAATCCAGAGACTGAAAAACAGAAGCTGACATTATTAATGATGAAAATTCATATTTATTCATTTGATTAGCAATGGTGTAGACTGTACAATTACCGCATGCCAACGGCCACCTCAAAATCTTTCTCGAGAGCTCTCTTGAGATACTTCTGGAAATCGAAGCTTTTTCCTTCAGCAAAATGAGCCTGCATATAATAATAACAGCAAAATAAGATAACAAGGTTAAAGTTTGATTTAGCAGTAGCGTTCCAAAATGCACAAGTGAAATCAAGAAAGTATGTACCGCGATGAAGCCATGTCGAAGAGTCAAATAGTCTACTTGGTAAACGGATCCGAAGAACTGTCGAAGAAAATTAACCTGGCAAAATTTGAAAAACATGAACATTGATCCAAAAGTAATCATAAAACTTAGAGGGTAGTTGATTGAGTATATATAATACCAGCAGACGCAACAATCTGTTTTCACTCCAATATCTGAGATGCCTCCTTCCAAATGAGGTTTGATGAATGAATTGGAACCTTCTCGGATCTATATCATACACAAATCACCAATCAAAACAAAAGCCGAGACTTATGGCAAATATTATTTGAGAGATTGTTTTTGTAATCAATATTGTAGAAATAGTATATAGGAAAGCAGGTCAGAGAAGGGAACGAAAAAAATTTACCGTTTGAAAATTGATATTCCAAAGTCTTAGTTTCGGCCTCCCAATGTTCCCATCTCTTCATCTGTATACGCAATAATAATACTTAAATGAGCCAAAAAGGTCATAACTAGTTTTGAGTAGAAGGTTAAAACTCTATTGAAAAACACATCCCTTTCTTCTAGAGATTCATAATTAATGTGAAATAAAAATGACAAGTTGTACCTTTGCGGCACCGAGGCTGAAGGTGAGCAAACTGGACAAAACATGGAAGAATGCCAGGAAAAATATCAACACCTGCAGTTCCTGAACACCAGCCCTCGACATCAATGACATCTTCCCCTGTATTACACAACCATCAATTATAAACCAAGCACTCACAAAATAATTCTGATCAAACTCAATAAAGATGAGAGGTGTATACATTTTTTTCACATTTAGGTTCCTCCTCTTCATCAGTTGTGAGGCTCTGGCAAGGAAGAAAAGATTCCGCAGCGCCTCTGGGTATGCATATGCTTGCAATTGGCTTCTCCAGCATCACCAGCGAGAACGATATAAACCCCAAAAGCAGCAAGTCTGCATTATCATGCATAATTACGGGGGAATATTTTTGTTTCTTTCAGAAAAAAAAACCTTCCTCACCTGATTTGATCTTGTTAAGAGCTTCAAGGAGTGATTTTCTCCTCTTCCTCCCCAAATACTGCACGCAAATGATGAACTAATTAGTCAGCAGCATGCATATAAACATGGCGAAATTTGAGTGTTAAGACTAAATATATAAATATTCAAAAAATATAGGGATTGCAATTTAATATAACCTTGGCTAATAAATGAAGGCCGTGCTCCAAAAGAATGGAAATTGAAATCAGAACGAAGCAAACAGTAGCCACCGCCCATGTCGGCGTCCTATCAAGAGACGCACTTTCTTCTCCGCCGCTTTCACCAGCCATTCTCCGTCAAATATTTTTTTTCCTTGTCGGAGAAACAGAAGTAATTTAATTAAGATGGCGGGGAGCCCCTTTCAAACGGATATAAGTGAAGAGAGCCGCCGCGACGCAAGTTGGTCAAAGGAGTGGGGGCCACCGAATACGGGAGCCATGACGGACGGTATCAAAGTAAAAGAAGTCGGGCGCGCGCGTGATGGCTAGGATGCTTACACGTATCTGGAAAAGCGAGGGAACTTTATATCTACTGTTGCCAATAAATTCAACTTACAAGCGTTGAAAAATATTGGGACAAGACACGACGGTGTCTGAACAGATGAAATCTTCCAAACAAACATAATGTAACGCGGAAAGGGCTGATTTTTTTTTTTTTAACTCCATCCTTATCACTCAGAATGATTTGTATTTCTTTTTAAATTATTCCACCAAAATAGCTTATTTACCTTTTAGATTGTTTTCTACTTATTTTTTATTATTTTAATCATTTTATATCATTTTACTAAATAATCGTAATGAAAAGAAATAGATTGTTTGGATGCGACGGAGGGAGTAGTATAAAGGTAACTCAAATCAGGATTTAATATCTCTTTCCTTTCCTTCTTTAAAGGATTTAATCATCATTTTAACGTTCATCTGCTGCTGAAAAAAAATAAAGTTCCTAGATTTATAATCTGCAAATTAAAATTTTCAAATCCTTCAAAAATAACCACTACTCTCTCAATCCTAAAAGTATTGCCTCTGATTTGGAAAAACTAGTCTAGTATACATTATCTTTTTTTATACATTATCTTTTTTTTTAAATTATTTGTATACTACATATCACGAGTTTGCAGTTTGCACACACTTTGAGCAGTGCAAATTTGGCACTTGTAACTTTATCGCATCAATTTTACTTTATTAGATACATTAAATATTTTCTTAATATGTCTGAAAATGAAAAAGAATACAATTTTTCTGAGATGGATGAACCAATACTCGTCTCATTTAAAGTGCAAACTGCATATATAGTTAAACTTCGAGATATATTATTGTGACGACAGCTTCTATACCAGTCATTTAAAATGAATTTTATGCATCATTTAATCACATTTATATACATTTCATTAAACTAGAATAAGTAGGAAGTAACATAATCATAACAAATATAGCCTCACCGATTAATGAAAATGCCTAAGACAAAAGAAAATGAGGTTAAAAAGTGTAACTTCGCAAAAGAATTCAAGTTGCTGAAAAAAGACACTGCAAAGTCTAAACACGTATATCATAATTAAGGTGGCAAAATTGTATTTCAGCTTTAAAAAGTGTTGTATGTTCCCGGGAAACATTGAATTTCATTTTATGGGGCTAATTTCAGCTATTAAGGGTAGGCTGTCCACTGTTTTGAGATTAGGGAAGAAAAAAGTTTGATTTGATTTACTGAAAAATACAGTACAGTAACAATAAAATTATTTTCGTAACATAGTGCATGATAGGTAATCAGGATTCTTGCATCATAAAATCATTTCACACAACAGTAGAGGATAATATACGATAGAAGAGAAGTACGTGCAAACAAACATTTGCTTTATTATAGAAGAAGAGTTTTTGAGAAATCAAACAGTTTAGTTGCAATCATGATAAGGCTAGCTCGTGCACAGGTATTATCCTTTCAGATAATTTAGTGTTGATTTACACTTACAGAGGATACAGTCAGAGACATGATTTCACCACTAAGAAATACATTAAGAGTAACCTGTCAGCATAATAATACACACATAGAAAAGCATGTCATCAAGCAACTACGTGCAAACTGGCCCTTAATATCTTCTTCCCACCTTCCACCCCAAACACTAACATCCAACTTCTCATCCTTGCATGAATCTTGAACTAAAAAGTAAAGCAGCAAAAACAATGGTACCTGCGATGGAAATAGCTGCTTTCAAGTCCTGCTACTCACTTACCGGCCTCTCAATATGTGTTTAGAGCGCAATATCGAGAAGCCTGTCTCTCACCGCGTGCATGTCGCTTGGTTTAGTACAACTGCTAACCATAACCTTCGTCACTGAAGGAGGTTGATACAGTTGTTCTTCATTGCTCCCATGACCATAAGCAGAAACAGATGCAGCAGCCATATTATCTGCCTTACTGATTGCATTTATCCCCTCAGTCAGGGGAAACCCGAAGAGCCTACAACTGTCTTTACACATCGTCACAAAATTCTGGTTGTCCCTAAATAGCGGTTGGGTAAGGAGAGGACGATGAGTAGACACCGTTGAGCTATGTGTTTCAGGGGTTCCAGAGGATCTGAATCCATGCTGCAGATCGTCCTTAGGGCCAATTTCACATGGTGCAAACTTCTTTGGAACTCTTTGAGAAACACGAAATGAATCCTGATTGCTAGTCTCGTGCTTATTCTGATAGCCGTAAAGCAGCGATGTAATATGAGTGCTTTGAGGGCTTGACTGCTGCAACAACAGCACCGAAGAAGGTGATAACCCTCGAACCATTGATGGCGAAAGGTGGGGAGTAGCATTGTACTGGGGTGGGGTGGACCAGCAATTTCCATTCCTGGGCACCTGAATCCCATTATACACATTATTAGCATTATTTTCCTGTGGGTCTCTCCCATATGACAGGATTGGCATGGCTTCTTGACCTTGCAAGACCTCACGGAATTGAAAGGATTCGTTTGCTATGGTTCTCTCCAACAAATTCCGAGCATCTGCATGATGTTGCTTGATGCAGTTTCCGCCAGCATGAAAGCTGCTGAAGCTAGGATATCCCCTAATATCTGATAGGTGATTCCAGGAAGCTTCAGCTCTGGCATATGGAGAACTGAAAGGAAATACTTCTTGACCTTGCAAGACCTTTTGGAACCTTAGAGGCTCCCCAAAGTCTGAAACTTCGTTCACATCTGTAAGAAGCATATCACAGTAGCTATTAGTCTCAAAGAGGCATTTCCCATCCGGGTGGAATGGTAACAAATAAGGAGAAAAAACAAGCTGGAGCATGGAGGAATATGTATGAACCTCTGTGAATGGGAGGATCGGGCTTTGCTGAAGGGAAGCCTATCCTATTTCTTTTGGTGCCAGGTAACGCAAAGCTGTTGGATCCCGACATAGGACCAGCCAGCTCAATCTCCCATGGAGAAACCCTATTGAGACGATTGACCTCCATATCATCCCATCTAACCTGCACCAATCATTTGCAGTTTCTTTTATACTAATACAGCAAAGGATATAACAACATGGTAGGTTCGACACAGTCAGAAACAGGTATTGAAGGATTCATCTCTCAAATAGGTTAACTGAGGGACCACTCGGACCATGATGTCTGTCTCAAGAAGCCTCTAGTCAAGTTTGCTCCAGATAAAACATAAGAAAAAATATACAAACATTATATGGTATAAGCCTAAATCAACCAGCAACTAACCAATAGACACTTCCACTTTGAATCAGGCCATCTTGCAGGATCCACATCATTGACGCCGACTATGAGGCCACTGTACCTGCCAAAGTAAACTTAGTCCCCTGATACAGTAAAAGCATGAAAGCTTAAAGAAAAAAATCAACCTTTTCTCAGAAGAATCTTCAGTTTCAAAACGAATTTTGAACCTCATTCCACACGAAAAACTTTGTGTAAGGCTCTTGCAAAACTTGTGATGAGGCACAATGATATCTGAAGATCGCTCTCTGCAAAACATGACTAAGGTTTAAAACATATGAAGTTGAAATATAAGTATAAGTAGACAAGCACATGACCTTAGTAAGAAAAGAATAATGCAAACAAGTTGTTGAAGGAAAGTATAATTATGATCACAAAATGGCATAAACCCGCACCAAATGAAGACTGCCAGCAATAAAGGATTTATGCCGAGCTCAGTGAACAGACTGGACAATATAGTAATTGAAGAACTGTACTGGTAAAAGTCAGTAACTAATATATACCTTGGATTATAACAAATGTCAAACGTATTCCAAGTGGATATGGCATTCACCACTGCAGCAATGTTGCTAGCGTTGAACTGTTGGCTAGTGGTGGGGAGGGTTGTAGCACCACTTTTGATTTGTGCAGCTCTACGAATTCCAAGCCTGAGTTCTCCATCACCACCTCTAAAAAAATGTTGGGTTGTAATAATCCATCAATTTAACTATAGCCTAAGTAAGTGCATGATCTTCCAACCTTAAGAAAAGGACAGCATCTCCAGACACCAGCTTCTTCTTATTGACAAATGCACTCCAACCAGTAGTCAGTAAATGCCTTCGAGGCTGACCTGTAACACAAAAAATATTGAGATTCTGTTTCTAATACAAAGGGTTTGAATAGCGCCTCACATATATTATTCACCTCTGTAGATATGCCGAAATTTCCACTCAATTCCATGTAAATCCGTAGCAAGAAGCTCCTGTGAGGGCCTCTGTTGTTTATAATCCTACAAACAGAGCACAACAGGTCAGCATTAGGACAAACATAGAGATTTAATAAATTTTAGATCACTGTAAGCTCAGATTACGACAAATCCGGAGGGGGGGATGGATTTATTTTAGCTACCAGTGGAGGAAAGCAGTCCTCGGCAGCACGACGAGGAACAGAAAATCCACCATGTGTACTAGTATCCGACGCGGTAAGAGTTTTACAGAACATGTGGGATGTCATAGTCTTCCCCAAACCTTCAAGATCCTCATCTTCGGCCTCAGATTCCATTATGCCTTCCCTCCATTTTTGCTCAATCTGCGAAAAGGAATTGACATGATAAAAAATCTCTTTTGATCACATCAGTATCTTGATAATGATACCAGAGAAGGCATTTTCATTATTGATAACTATATTACCCAAAGAACAGAAATTTTAGCCTCTTTAAGAAGGAGTGACTCTTTCTATTTTCGAGGAAGAAAAGTTCATGTCCCTTGAAAAGAAAAAACCCCACAATCCAAGATTAACAACAAATTCATTCCCAAGAAAGATAAAACTGCTAAATTTTTCGATTTTCGATTACCAAATAGAGTGGAACCTAAACAAGTTTCCAAAAAAATAGAGTGGAACGGGAACCTAAACAAGTTTCCAAAAAAAAATTGTATATCTGGCTTAGGGGGATAAACATGGATCCCGCAAAGTTTGACACCCATTATTTTAATCATTTACAAAGGTTTGGCGTTTATCAATTTCAACAAAGGGGAAGCTCAAATACCAGCATTACATAACAAAAAATTGATTTACAATGTTAGAAAAAAGATATATAGTAACGTTAATTAATTAACATTAATGGCAAACAGAACCGCAGGTGCAGTGATACAAAAGTAATGCCTTCAACGGTCTGAAGATTATTTGGCCGTACCTGTTGATCCGGAATGAGTGAAACCTGTGTGTACACCTCATCACTAGATGCATCCGCCTACCAATCAATAGAACCTTCAGCGTTTCAATACAACTGACGACAGAAATTCAACAATCCAACACGAAGAAAAAACGAACCGTACATGGAGTTTAACATCAACAACGCGGCAAAAAACGTGGGGAGGGAGATCATAAGTCACGGCAGGATGCTCAGGGAGTTGTTCCACATGTCCCTGGGGGAAGTAGACGACGGCGCTCCCCTTCTTAGGCAGCGAAATCAGCGGCCCCGCGCATGCGTGCCACAGCTCCATAGACACCGATGGCTGCGATGACGACGCCGTAGCCAATTCCAGGTTCCCGGAGGCCACCGACGATGACGGAGAACCAAAGGCCGACGCCGTTTCATCATCATTGTTCACAGTGTTCAAATCGATTAAACCGCACATCATATTCAAACCCTAACCACCACAAATCGAAGAGAATTCCGAGGATTAATAGAAAATTATCAGCTGCTGCTAGCTACTTCTACTTTCGAAATACAAGCATATAGAGCAAACAAAATGTGTGCTTACATAGCAGAGAGAGAGAGAGAGAGAGAGAGAGAGGATACTTTTTTAACTTAGCAGTTCTGCATTAGCTTTCTCTCACTAAAATGGGACTGCCTATCTTCACACTAAAATGGGACTCTCCATGATAATATTTTATTAATTTAATTTATATTAATAAAATATTATATCTTCTATAGAATTCCCTTCACAGTACATCAAATCAGACTTTATTAACTCCTGTATTTAAGTTGTATTAATACAAATCTAGAAATATTTTAAAGGACACTACGCCATATTCCACAAGCCTACGTACAAGATATTTTTGTAAAAAAAATAAAATTGGATAAATACTAAATGAAAAAGCTTTGATCTTTGATATAGTATAATATAAAGATGCGAGGCCTGCAAGTGGCAGCGGCAGCAGCTGCAAAGAGCAGCGCTGCAACTGCTGGGCGAAGGAAACAGCTATTTCTGATGATGTATGTGTGTGGCAGAGAGTGAATGTGTGGAAAAAAATGAAAAAATGAGCTTATATACAAATATACTAGATTTTATTGGGCTATAGGCTTAGCCTACATGGGTATAGATACACCAACTGTATGTATTGATTGGACTGTAGCACTGTGTGATTTTTGGGAGTTAGTTGAGGGGGTATGGGGGTTGTGTGAAGGAGACGACTGGAGAGAGAGAGAGAAGAAAAGCCCCCTTTATTTTCGGGGGATGTCTATTCTGTCCCCTTCCACTTCAACAAATCTCCCTCGTGTCCCTTTGCCTTATTTAATTCACTTTAGATTTTTTAATTTTCTTGGCAACTACATATTTAGTTATTTTAAGTATATTAATATAATAGTTGACTCGCATCAAAAACAGTTAAAAAAAAAACTCGTTTGTGTTTTAGGTCAGATGTTTGATTTTTGTTTAATTACTGAATTTAGTTGATGAGAAAAGAAACTACGGGCTAGACCTTGTAAAGTCTTTGTCATTAATTTGATCACAAGATTTTGCAAAAATTCATGCTGAAGAAATAAATAAGGGACCAATAGTGCACCATAAAATTGCAAGAAATATGTTCAATTTACTTTCTCTAACTTCCTTCTGAAAATTTATAAAAAAAAACATAAAATTGTTCGTACTGCTGCTACTGCATATACCCATCAAGTAATCTCTCACAAATCTATAACATAGCAAGAAATATAAAGATATAATAAGATTGAATAAAATTTAAGATTTACATACATCAAATTAAAAACATATCACCTTTCTTTTTTTTTTTGGTCAATTAAATAAAGAAATTTAAAGGCTGCGTCACGGTGGATTCGAACCCGAGACATTTGGCCTCGGTCATTAATCACTCTACCACTAGGCCAACACACGCACACAACATATCACCTTTCCACTGTACTTTATGGTGCAACAAGAAACAAGTGCTGCAATTTAATATGATAATATTTAAAGTGAAAGTTTGGTAAAAGTTTCCTTTAGCTGCCAAATTTGTCTAGGTAGGAAAATCAAGTTACCTCCATTTTCTTCATAATTTGTGTCCCCAAATCTTAGTTTGGCCTCACATATCATAATGGCTTAGGGTTTTCAAACGGCTCTGGTTTTACTCAGGGGCTATTAGTTTTGCTAATGAATACCACAGAGTAGCCAACCGCAGTTGAAATTATCTTTTTTCATGGATAAATAAAGAGAGCAATTAGGCCCTATATTTAGTAGGAAAAATGGTCCAAACTCTTTGGGTCTCACATTTTTTTGATTTATTTCAATCATTGTTCCAACTAAATAATTTTCAGTAGAATCAGATCGATTTTGTTAATTAGTATATGAATAAATGAGATTTTTCTCCATCTTTTAAACTTGGGGTATTTTCTCAAAAAAATCAATTATTTAAATTATGGCCGAATGATCAAAGAAAAACAATGTGTTGGAAGATTGTAATGTAACAAAACTATTGATGCCCCAATAAAAGCTCAATCCCCTATTGCAAATAATGATCCATCCTCTAATTTAACGATATCAATACATATTTCGTGTTTATTATTATCATTATTATAAAATCAAACATTGAACAAACCGAGCTAGAGATTAAGGAGCCACAAGACCACCCTCCAGAGAGATGCTCATAAAGAATCCGTAAGCCGACAAAAGGGCAGGTCCTAACAAATAGCTATAATATACTTCAAGATCAATATAGCATATCATTTTATTTCACAATCATCTTAAACATCATCCACTTGATTGAACTTGTAGGCACAAATGAGCAAATTAAACAGTTAAAAAGGAAATGAAGAGTTACTAGAAAGAAGGAACGAGTGCAGACAAAAGGAGCGAGGCAATGGAATTTTTAAAAGTAGAAAAAAAGAAGGCGATGGTCCCCACCCTAAAAAAAATAGTTTATATCAATATTGTATTAACCAGTATTAATAGAACGAGATTCAAATAATAATTATTTTTAATATGAGAATTAAGAATTACGAAAATTCGATGTGAATAAAATGAATTCGTTATGAAAGTTAATACATCCATAAGGAAAGTTACTGAATCAAAAAAATCAAAATTTTCACACAAATCCTATGAAGGGTATTTTTTTTTATTTTTTTAAATTATGTAACTTTTTCAATAAATTAATCAATTTGTATAATAAATTTATTATTGTTTTATTTTCATATTTTCATGATAAAAATAATTCTTGAGAAATCATATGAGTAATACCAAAAAAAAAACTACGAGCGTACGAAATGAGACCCCGGGGTGCAAATTTAACGTGGGAGAGAATGTGAGTAATTAGTGATTAGCGAAAAGGAAAAAGAAAAGGGTATGGTGGGAATTAGGAGAAAAGGAGGAGGAGAAAAGAGGAAGGTAGTTGTCAGAGGCATTGAATTGCATGGCACCTAGGTCGGGTACGCCCTACCCGGACAAAACGGGTTACTACACAAGGCCCAACCGATCTCGACTCCACATGCTTCTTTTATCCTTTTTTCGGATACCTTTCTTCTCCACGCGCCTTTCCAAACCACTCCTCTCGTTTTTCTTCCAATCGACTGTAATTCCCCTTACATCACTACTACAGATGATGATGGATCTTGGATCCAATCTAAATTCATAGATTTAGATATAATTTTTAGAATTTGGATCTATAAAACATAGGATTCGATAAATTTGGATTGTACTTGGACCATTTCTCTATAATATAAAATATATATGTAATTTTTATTTTTATTTGTAAATTTATTATATTATTTTTCTTTCTAATCGAAGTTAAATAAATTAGGTTATGAAATTGGATGATAAGTCAATAACATTATTAAATTCTACATTGTGTTTGAGAAAATTATGTATATGAATTAGATATAAATGCTCTATTTGTTAAGATATATGTGCTACTTTTTCTATTCATATTATAATATTATTTGTTGTCATGAAAAAAAAAAATTATAGCTAACATCTTCTTATATAGTGATGGTTGTAAAAAATCTAAATTATTACTATAGTGTTATTGTGAATTTAGATTATTATTATAGTGTTAATGTGAATCATATTTGATTTAAGATTTAGTTTAAAAGATAAAACATATGAATCCGAGTCTAGATCATGAACCCTACGGATCATATGAATTTTAGTCTTGAACTAATTTTTTGGACCCAATAAATCTGGATCAACTTAGAATCCAAGTGAAAACATTTGAATCTAAATCTGGATCTAGCAAACTCCGATCCATTATCATCCCTAACCACTATTCAGATGGGAAAGTCTTTGTGCCATATGGTTTAGAGTTAAGGTTTGGATCCAAATATTAAAATAAGCCGTGAATTAAATTTGAACCAAATATGATTATTATTTGATAGATCTTCATTCATCGAAACAACTAACAAAAATTACTGTGATTGTTGAAATATGGTATCTTATTCTATAAAAAGTAGATCACACATATATTTAATGTTATTTTAATAAATATGAAATTGTATAGTTAATGCATTTCATTAATTAAGAATTACGACATGCCTAAGTCAAGTAGGCCTTCGTGTAACGAATTTCATGGTATATTTATGATGAATTTTTCTTCAACAGACTAGTTAGATGGCACGCGTTTTACGCATGTAAGAAAGGTGCTTGTTTGAACGATGTATATAAAAATGGATAAATTTTTAATGTAATTTTTAAAAAATTACATATAAAAGGATTCTAATTTTATATAATTAAAACCAATATGTATGTATATTGAATTATTAAATCTTCCTTATAAATTAAATTAATAGAGATATTATTGATATAGCACAACTTTTAATATATACTTTTAATATATACATACATATATATATATATATGGAATTGATCAAATGAGAATTACATCTTTTTGAAACTTTATGAACCATGCATAAGACGTTAAAGATGATGCATGATGGTATAAAGTTATGCACTACAAAAACTTTATAAATTGTTTTGTTGTAAAAAAAAATTAGAATGTTGTAGTTGTGCATAACTTTATAGATTTTATTCAACTTTATATGTCGTGCACAGTTCTCAAGTTCTTAAAAAAAATTCTTATTAGATCCAACATCTATATATATAAGATGATTAATGTGAAAATCATATTTATCATAAGAACGAGAGAACAAAAAATGATGAATTTGTTTTGCAAGTTGATGAATCCATTGAAAAATTATTAAATCAAAAAAAATAAAATTTTCGTCCCTCATAGGATTCAAACGGGTGAAATTTCAAAATTTTGGATTCATTAATTTTTCCAACAGATGTATTAACTTTCATAAATAATTCATTTTGTTCATATCGATTTTTCGTGGTTCTTTGTTCTCATGTTAAAACGTTGAAAAATATATATTATATATAATATATATATATATATATATATATATATATATATATATATATATATATATGGGGAGGTGATCTTCTTTACATCCGTCTGTATATACGTACTTTGATAATTTTCTTCAATATAAATGATACTTTCTAAATTAGAAGGTAAAGTAACAAATTATATTTTTTTTAATAATAAATGATACTTTTATCCGTTCGTACAATGTTGATGAATATTAAGAGTTTTTGTGATATATATGTACACACTTATTTATATTTCAAACAGACAAGTGCATGCTTAAGGTTGGTGTGGTGATAGAAAACCAAAGAATGCAACATTAATAAATAACTAAGATACATTTATTAGACAGTCATTTTTCTTTAGATAGTCAAAAGGCTGTACCTGAAAAAAGGAAATCGCAAAAATGATCCTTCTCACGGATCACATGAAAGCAAAGGACGCTTTACACGCGCTTTGAAATCGCATCAGCAGCATTCATGCTTTTTATCTACGTCTCAGTCTCACTCACTGCACAAACTGAGGAAAAAGCGCTCTTTATTTATGCAGTATTAAAGGCTTACAGTAAATTGACAATTTAGGATGCCCCTTGTCGTTCATCATGCATAAAGTCAAGACTGCCCCTCGCCTTCCAAAAGCCTGCCATTTTCATAAACTTTATTTACATTTACCCCTTTCTTTATTTGTACTATATATACCCTTTTCTTTAATTAGTTTTTGCTAAGTTAGAAATCTGTATTCAAGACCCCAGGGTAAAAAGGGGAAAACGAAAAACGTATCTTCACTAATTGCAGTGACAAAATTTAACATGTTTATATGCTTCTATTTGCATCTGCGTCCAAATCTAGTAATTTTTATATGTTAGGGGTAAGTGAACGGAAGAATATTCTTTACTTTCAAAGAGGGGAAATTTACACAAATTGACCAAAACATTTCTATATATATCCAGGCAAAACATTTCCATAAGGTTACATATGTCATTACACCTTAATATATATATATTATATATATATATATATATATATTAATGGGGATTAGACGACATTGGTGGCGACAATATTCTTATTTGGAAAAACTCGGAGCTCGACAATCCACTTGGATCAAGCAACAATTTTTTACTGATCATAATTTCACGGTTTCTGAGAAAAAGACTTGTAATATAGAGGAACGACAAGATTGGAGACTCCTGTCATTAAAATAAATTATATTATACATGGACTATTTATTAAAACAATGTCTAACCGTACAAGAGTGCCACATAGTAGATTTTAAATTGAATCATTAATTAACTCTAATAGACAAACGTAGTACTGGTTGAGACTAAAATATTTCTATTATAATGTCTAGCATATAATTTATTTTACATTTTATATATCCTATGGGTATTTACTCTGCACGATTAGACTGTATAGATAAAATTAATTCAACATAATCCAACGTTTACTTTTAAAGATTAACATTTAAGGGCATTCCAAAGTTCGAGATTATTTTAATCCTTTTGGTTGTTCTCCATTAATTTTAATCCAACCAATATATGTGGAATTGGAGTAATCCTCCAAAAAAACAATTGAAATTAAGGATTGGATTACTATTGATTTTTTTTATATTTTTTTAATGTTTAGGATTTGTATGTGTAGCATAAAAACAATTTTAACGTCGGTTCGATGAACCATTGAAATTAAGGTGAAGTTTGAAACTTTGAAACATGTTAAATCTGGCTAAGGTTCCAACTCTTTTGTTCAATCAATATATAGTAATGACTCTCGAATTGCATACCAAATTATGAACTACAAAGAAAACTTCAAATTAAGAATTTTCTTTTCGTGTTTTAAAATTTTATATGCTCAATTTTATCGTCTATAATCAGTGATCAACCAAATTGGTATCACGGCTGTTGCTCACACTTGGAGTTTCAAACCCCTCATTCAATTTTGACATGTGACATATCAAATCAACTCAAAAATAAATAATATAAGTCACGTATATAAATCATAGCTGCAAATTTTTTACTACTCAGTCGCCTAACAATTAATCGACTAATGTACAATACCATGAAAAGCTCATGAGAAGAGTTTTTTCAACCATACCCGTATAATATCATCATTGGAATTGGTCGGAATTGGGCCGGAAAACTTTTTTGCACATTTAAACAACATGCTATTAGTCGTTCGTCAAATGCCAACTTGTTCTTGTAATACTTTACCTTGTCGTTCTTTTAGGTCTAAGTAATATACGCATCTTTTTGAACAAAAAATATTTGTTCATACGTATAAAAAGTTCCATGATGACAACTGACAGAGTATAATATTGCATTGGTCAAATCTCAATGAGAAAATGAAAATAATAAAACAAGAAAGCAATTTACGCCTTGACAAATCCGAATAGGTAATGATGACAGTGTTAGCCGCAAATTTAACTTACGTGCAGTCTCGTTTAAAGCAAATGTGTGGTGATCTAATGATGCTTAAGAATCATTCTGTTTTATTACATCAATCTTATCTTAAACATATGCATAATCATGTCTTTGACCAAATTTCAGCATGCATGTTGTTATCAAATGAGCATTAATTAATTACTTTTCCACCCAAATTTTTTCTTGTATTTTTTGAAACGTTCGATTGTTCCACTTCCACACATAGTTATTGTTTTTAAAGCAACAGCACTCCACACAAATATAAGTGATGATTTAGTTATTTAAAGTGGTCCAAAGTGCGGATAGAAATTTTTCGAGCGAAAGCATATGATTTTGATTTCATCACGGGACTTCAGATTTTTTTTAGGCTTCAGATTTAAGAGACGATCTCCTGTATAAACGTCTGTATATACAGATATTTCTAATTTTTAGAGCAAATTATACTTTTTTCAAGAGTAAAAAATAAATGATAATTTTCCTAAATGATATTTTTAAAGAACAGATGATACAATAAATTATAATTTTATCAAATGATACTTTTTAAGAACAGATGACACATTTGTTCGTATGCACCGTGCGGACGAATAAAGGATTTTTTGTGAAGATTTAATTGTTAATAAATGAGTCTAAAATGACAATCAGGATTTTGTCTTAATTAGAAGGCATTTATTTTTAATGATTGATGTGATAGTATTTTTATTCTTATTATTGAATTTTTTCAATCCTATACTTTTAATTAGGATATGAATCAAGTTATATTAGTTCAAATGATATAAATTATCAAGAGTACTATGATATTTCAATTTTCCAATCCATCAAAATAACAATGGATTAATCTATATTATTTTTATCTATGTAAGTTAATTCTCAAAATAAAATGTCTTCTTAATATATAAAATAGGTTGTTGAAAAAAGTGGCGTAGAAATATAATTAAACAATACTAAGAGAAATCTATCGAATGATATATCATATACTTAATTAACTCTGGACTTACGCTCTTGACACATGAATGTAGTGCAGGAGCATAAACTAAACAGGGTTCATCGTAAATCTTATTTTCTCATCATATCATTGTTAATGCATTAAACAGCTTATTCACAACTATTAAAATTTTGCTAATACTATAGTAAAACAACTTTATACGTCAAAAAATGTTAATGCATTCAACAACTTATTCACAACTATTGAAACTTTACTAACATTACAACGGAACAACTTTGTACGTCCAAAAAATATATCGTTTGTCCAAGATATATTATTACCTTTTTTATATAAGGAAAAAAGCAATAAAGTAAATAAGGTTGGCAAAAAATTATACATTTCTATTGAATCCACCCAAACAAATGTTTTCTTAAGCTTGATGGTGAAATTCCCTATGAGCAATGGCTATTGGTAGGGATGGCAATGGGCGGATCCTGACCGGATCCGGTTAGGTCCGCATCCGATCCGATTTTAATCCGGTCCGGATCCATTGGGCCCAAAAAATTAAAATCCGGATCCATAAGATCCACGGGGTTCGTGGTCTGACCAGGATCCATATGTTTTCGCTTCTAAAATAAATTCTAATCAACTATAATTCATAGTAACACCATAACAATCTAAATGCATAATAATACTATAATACTCCCTCCGTCCCATTTAAATTGTCTCATTTCTTTTGGGCACGGGTATTTAGGAGATAGGTATAAAGTAGTTAAAGTGATAAAAAGTTGGTATGATCATCACTTTTTGAAGGGATAATTACTTCCTAAAATGAAATAAGACATTTCTAATGGGACAACCCAAAAAAGAAAGTGAGACATTTTAAATGGGACAGAGAGAGTAATTATTTAGAATTTCTACAATTATCACTATATTGGAAGACGTTAGTTACAGATTTACTATAAAGTAGGAAGCAACAAACAACTCGATCGTCGGTGGTGTAAGTAACGCGACCCGCCGTAAATGCCGATAGATACATAATTGGGAGTATTTGAAATAAAATTTGGAACATATTTGTTTTGGAATAATTTGAAAAGAAAATTGAAGAGTTTTAAATTGAGGTTATGTATTTAATTATAATAAAATAATATATATATATATATATATATATATATATATATATAAAACTAAATGGATTTTGGAATGAGAAATTGAGAATGACGAGTGCATCTAGAATAGAAATTATTTAGGTTAACTAATTTAATTATAATCTAAAAATATATATATATATATATATATATATATATATATATATATATATATATATATAATTGGCGGGTCCACGGCCGGATCCGGACCGGATCCGGTCTTAAAATCTAAACCCGCATCCGATCCGAAATATTGATATATGTTCCAGATCCGGTCCGGATCCGTCGGTCCAGATTTTTGAGGATCCAGATCCTTAAAATGGATCCGGATCCACTGATTTGGACCGGTCCTGATCCGTTGTCATCCCTAGCTATTGGAGCTTTAATGTACTTGGATTTCACATCTTAGACATTTGAAAATTTTATCTATTGGCCAACTCTAGTTATTTGAATTATTTTCGTGCAATTTTAGCATTAAAAGTATGGTTAGGATCCTCTCACCTACAACTTATTGTTTTCGACTATGATACTATTTTAATAATATTTTTAAGGGTAAATAACACTTATCATCATAACATTTACGACTTTTTACATTTATGTCATAACATAAGCATATTAACAAATCAAATTATAACGTTTTGAATGAGTTCACAATCTTGTCCCGATAACTGAATCCGGGCTCGTTTTGCCTAGCTGGCACACCAAAAAGCCACATCATTTACACATTAAATTTCTCCGATAATTTCTCGAGAAATTCACAACTCTATAGCAGGGCGTTTACTCCTTTAGCTCCAAAGTTGTAAGATTTGCGCCAAAACTTTCGCAAATTCTTGTAGTTCTTCGCGAAAGCGGCCATCCCATCGTCAGTGAGCTTGTGGCAGGTCTAGAGATTCAGAGTCGGAGGAGAGTGCGCAAGGGTTCCCATCCATTTTTATTTTGAAGTTGATGTTTTAATTTCAAAACAAAGAAAGAGAGAGTAAAGATAGATGGGAAAAAAACTGAGTTGGCAACAGTAATATATTGTTTTGTCTCTTTATTAGATTTTTTTTTTATTTTACGTGTAATTTATGTGGCATTTAAGATGCCGAGAATTGTTCACTGTCCGAATTGGTCCTCAAGACACGATTGTAAACTCATTCAAAACGTTATAATCTGGTTTATCAATATACTTACGTTAGGATACGAATATAAAAAGTCGTAATGTTGGGTTGCTAAGTGTTATTTATCATATTTTTAGTTAAATTTTAAAAATTATGTACTCTAATATGTAATAAAGTCATAATAATTAAGTATTAATTAAAAATTTGCCAATTAAATGTTAAAAAAATATCATAAACTCTATTTACATATATAAATTCTAATTAATATTTTTTTAAATTAACTAAGAAAGTGAAATTGAATATTTCTTTTATAAAAATTGATAATGAGACATGCGTGAGAGCGTGAGACACAAAAATGAGAATAGAGGATGGCAAGTACCAAAAAATGTTTCCATCCAATAGTTTGTACTTAATGTCACATCAAAATTCGTATTTTATTATGTTTTATATTTTTAGTTACAATTATGCACACTAAATATTGATTTATAATATTATTAAAATAAATTATTGAAATAATTTTAATTAAATATTAATGATAGAACAATTTTTACGTTACCAATTTATATCAGAAGTACATAACTTATTATTAAATTAAACAAAAATATTATTTAATATTTATCTTAAATAAAATAAAAACGAAATTATAATTATATGGTGATTGGAGAAATATATGAATTGTTATTTAACCAATCCAATGCACGTGAAAGACACATTAAAAAAGAAGACAGAAAAAAAAACGAGGAAATAAATAGTTAGAATGGAAGGAAGGAAGGAGAGAAAGTTGGAAAGGAATGGCATAAAGACAAGGAAAGATGAGAAAGGGTTTGGCTTTTATAGCTTTTTGCAGAGAGTTGAGAGCCCCTCGACTTTTTCGCGGGCTTTCCCGAAACCCATTTCTGCCTTCTCTGCCGCCGGTGGGCCTCTCCCTCTCTCCTCAGATTCCCACGCTCACCTAGTCACCTGTAATCTTATAAGTTAATACATTCTATTCAAGAGGTCCTATTTTTCTTTTTTCTTTTATCGTCTTAACTAAGATGATTTTTTTATTTTAATAAATAATTATCTCTTTAAAAATTATGAAACCTACTTATTTTTTATTAATTTAATTATTTTATACTATTCTGTTAAATAATCGTATCGAAAGAAATGAGACGTCTTGGATGAGATAAATGGAGTATTATATCTAACTATAATTTTATCATTATTTACACCCCAAATCATCTACGTACACATAATTTCGTTGATTCTTTTTGGTCAATTATACCAACACGGTGGACTCGAACCCGAGATCTAATGACATTAACCACTTACCACTAAGCCAACACACACACACATAATTTCGTTGATTCGTTATCCAATGATGTAGCGAGTTAGGTTGAAGCATTATGATTTTTTTTTATAATCTTACATATTTTAATTATAATTTAATCTTATTCAGGAGTCTCGAATGTGTGTCTAATACAAAGTTATCCTAAATCAATTTATAGCTTGATTGAGCTTATCAAATAGTAAAGAACTTGAGAATGTCAAAGAGTGGGTGAGGAGGTCTAGTTTAAGTGGTAAAATTGAGACACTAAATTTTTCTCTGCTAATAAGTAATTGATTCAAGTTGCATTAACTGGTCTAATTTATACTCTATGTGTCCCGTTAAAAGTGATTTATTTTTATTTTTGAATCATATCACTAAAAGTGATCATTCTTAAAAATAAATCATTTTATATGCAAAATTATCTCGAATACTGTGAATCACATCATTTTACATACAAAACATAACCATTATTAATTTATACGTCCAAAAACAATGAACCACTTAAAATGGAACAAAGGAAATACTAGCTTAGTTTGATTTCAGTATGATCTTGGTTAATTATTTATAATATGGTATATATATATATATACTATCGTGTATTTTTTAAAAAGAACGTAGAGAGTGGGACAAGTGGCACCATGATACGTGTATTTTAGTATTTTATTATATTAAAAAAATTGAAAACTGATATTCCAACTAAGTAAATATGACATCAGGTTCAAGACTACAAATTTACAAATAACTCCTATATATCTCTTTTAAAAAACTTGCAAATCCAGATGAACTTTATTTTGTCGGAAGGCATCGTGCAGATTCGACGTTACATTTTGATTGCGACGTTTACATTTGCCAACCAAACTCACATAAACTTCGAATTCTGAAAATTATCAACATGTTTAAAAAATAAAAAGTAAAAATACCTGCCCTCGAATACATAATCGATGAACATCCACAAAACCGACATCAAGAAATACATCCGAGTAAAAGATAATATTCGAATTGAAGTGTTGAAGTATGATTTAAGTTTCTGTCTTTCTTTCTTTTTTCCTTTATCGGTTTGCGGAATTTAGAGTAGGATATCATAAGTTTAGAAATGGTAAAACAGAGAAATGGGATGGATTTTAAGTTTTGTGACTAAAATAGCAAGAAGAAGAAAAAAAGTCGTTGCAAACGGAACTTAGAGCGTCATTTTCTATGCAGTGCGTGTCGGCTAATGAAAAGCGGGGGGTAAATTAAACCCTCGTTTTATTATGGGCGCAAAATGAGATTTTCTATTAAACAAATGGCGTCACATCTGTTCTAGCGTACAACTCAACGGTGTCAATTTCTTGATTGTATCATTTACGACGCGTTGTTGTGGAGTGATGCTGATGCATCATAGGCTGCAACTCTTCCAACACACCCAATATTTTGCTCTAAATATCGTTGTCCAAATACCATTTATCTTACACAAATAAATTGCGTTGTTGTGGAGTGATGCTGATGCATCATAGGCTGCAACTCTTCCAACACACCCAATATTTTGCTCTAAATATCGTTGTCCAAATACCATTTATCTTACACAAATAAATTGCGTTGTTGTGGAGTGATGCTGATGCATCATAGGCTGCAACTCTTCCAACACACCCAATATTTTGCTCTAAATATCGTTGTCCAAATACCATTTATCTTACACAAATAAATTGCGTTGTTGTGGAGTGATGCTGATGCATCATAGGCTGCAACTCTTCCAACACACCCAATATTTTGCTCTAAATATCGTTGTCCAAATACCATTTATCTTACACAAATAAATTGCGTTGTTTATTAATGCATATTAACTTGAGACTTGACAATGAAAAATAGGAACTTATGTAGTCTACTTCTTTTTACCCAATTTGAAGCCAAAATATATAAAGGCTAAAGCTAACTTTTAAATTGGTTTCGTATTTAATAAGTGCTATTGATACAGATCATTTTGATCCATTTAGCATCATTAAACTTAATTAAATGGGAGATTAAGATTAGTAGGTCATCAGCAGAGGCATTAAAAACAAAGAGTTGAACCTGTGCTATAAATACACACTACCCGTTCTCTTCCTAACCAATCGCTTTTGAAGTGATAGCTCTTCAAGTAATTAAATATCAACAGTTATGGATAAGAAAGCGATGTATATATCTGTACGACCAAAAGGGCCGTATTCATTGTTAAAACTAAATACCAAATGTGACAGTAAATTAAATGAGATATAAATACTACGAGAATCATTTGGGTTCATTGTCATGATTGATGCATGTTAATGTGGTTATAGATTCATATTTTAAAATATTTTTTATTTGAATATCATATATATATATATATATATAGAGGAGGGATCACATAGTACCCGAGCTCCAGATAGTATGTAGTACTCAATCTTATCCATCCATCCTATTAATCGTGTGACTGAGATTCGCGCCTGATTTTTAAAAGTTTTACACGTTAATTTGTGGTAGTAAGGGTAGATTAGTAATTAGATTTGTTATGTGATTTCGAAAACAAAGCATGCATAGAGTTGAACACAAAAATACATTCACTTGAACACAAAAATGCATATGAGTTTCGAATTTAATAAATGCTAAAAACACACTCCAACGTCATTGCTTTCTCACCCACGGTACGGTTGGCGCGATGCGATTTATGTTCAAGTGAATACAGTGTTATGTTATTTCATATGCATTTTTTGTGTTTTGTTGTGGCTCTTCCCAAACCCAGCGTCCCTACCCAACGTTGGCGCCCACCCAGCGCCCCTACCTAGCGTCGGAGCCCACCCAGCGCCAGTTGGGCGTGATGCAGTTTTATGTTCATTTAAATGCATTGTTATGTTATTCTATATGCATTATTTTTGTTTTGTTGTGCTTCTCCCCAAATTCAGCGCCCGCGGAGACCCCAACGCTCGCGGACTCCCCTACCCAGCATCGGACGGGCACCCAACGTCCGCTGGGTGCGTTTCCATTTTGCCTCTGAGCGAAAAATGGGTTGCCACGTGTCAAATTTTGATGCGTCCACGTGTTCAAAATGTGTGATCTAGATTGAGTACTATATACTATCTGGGGATCAGGTACTACGAGAACCCAACCCTATATATATATATATAATAATTGAAATTTGATTTTCTACTGAGAACCACATTCCTGTCTTATTTCACTCTTAAAATCTACTATATATTTTAAGGTGTGTACTAAATAAATTCTCCTAATATGTAATAGTATGCAAAATTATATAGGTTAAACAAATTTAACCTGGCAAGTTTAGTGTTATGAGCTCGGCTCAACATGATAATGAGATTCAAATTTGTGACTTTTAGATCAAACTTGCAACTTTATTATAAATCATGATAAAGTGTCAATAGATAAGATACGGTGTGTACAAATAATATTGCTTCTAAATGACTTGTATTAGTTAAGACTTTCGAAATGATATTTGCTGTGAAATAATACATATATATGATAAAAAATATCACTACATAATAAATTTATTCAGATGGTTCAACAGAAAGTTAGAAAACCGCAGATCTTTATTATGTTTATTACAATATAACTGATCAGGAAATCCCAACATAAATTAGAACAAAGTTTCAACTAGTTTACAAATAAAACTATTTAGAAATATCTTTAGGGGAACAAAGTTGGCAGCCGATGTTATTCCCCATCGTTCATTTACGAACACTTCTTTTTTCTTATCAACTTTGCACTTGTTTTTTTCAATTACCTTAAAATATTCTTAATATATCTCTATCTTAACTGTCATAATGCTATAGATCATTATAACCCTAAAATCAAAATTATTCCTCAAAATAAATTTCCAATTTTCATACAGAAAAGAATACAATTTAAAAAATGAAAATTCATTCCTTATGAAGCTATGATATACATCTGTATATATTTATTTATAGGTGTAAACCGATAAGTAGTAGATATTTATTTATGTTTATAAGATTTTCTAAATCGATAAAAGCAGGACAACCTCAACCTCACCAACAGCCATAAACGGGCAATTTTGATAATACCGCAGACTTTTATGTTGATTTTTTTCTCAACTAAGGTAAAACAGTGAAACTGTCGGAATTATGTAATTATCCAACAGGAAAATCACATTCTTTTTTTCCCCAGAAAAATAAGTAAATAGTAATAAAAATGGGATTCTAGTAAATCCCATGAGAGATGTCGGATTTGACACGAGAGATGAAAATCCTGGTTTAAAACAGAGGGCCATGGACCAATTCTGCCCCCTCTCTAGAAGCTTGTTTACTGGCTACAACTATAGCATAGCTGATGATTTGTTGTACTTTTTATTTTTTGAGATTGAATCCTCGAAGATTTTCGTACATTCCTTTATTTATTACAATGACTACTATTTATATATTACTCATCATTGTTTCTGTTTCAGTTTCTTTATGCTTATTATTATTTGATGTATCTTATATATAAGGTGTGAATCAAATAAGAATTATATTTTTTTAAATTTTTTTACGAATTATGTATATATGTGTAAAGATGATGCATAATAAAAAAAATTTAAGAATTATTTTACTATGCAATAATTTTAAAATATTGTTATTATACACAACTTTATAGATTTTGTTCATCAATTTTATACGTATATGTACAATTCTCATGTTCTAAAAAAATATAAGTTCTCACTAGATCTAACTCGTTTATATATATATATATAAGAATTGGATAAAATTACAAACTAATATTAAAATAGAAAATATGAATCATTTTTAACTATTGTTTAATAAAAATCTACGGTGAATTTATCACTTTACTTGATGAATTCAAATACCATAGTTTGAATCAAATGCGAATTCAGACACTTTCACTACGAATTCTAATGATTTCATGATTTCGTATTTATACATTAAGTAGTGTTTCTAAATAACAACTCCATATATATATATAGAGAGAGAGAGAGAGAGAGAGAGAGAGAGAGAGAGAGAGAGAGAGAGGTGTTAATGGAATGCGATTGGATTTTTTCCTTTCACTGATTTAGTTAGGTTGATACTTTTAGAGCTAAAAAATTCTTACAATTAGGGGTGAATAAACCTAAATCTAAATCGAAAATCAAATCGAACCGAATCAAATTGGCAGTTTGGTTCGATTTTATGATCAAATCGGTTCGGTTCTATTTGGCGCTATAAAAATCGAATTAAATTCGGTTCAGGTTCGATTTCAACTGAATTATTGCGGTTATAAACCAAACCAACTAAATAATTTTTAAATTTTTAATTTTATATAAAAAAATCTAAGTTTGTCGAAGATAAGATTCATTTTATTGAAAATACAATACAACCAATGTTTTAATTACGAAAAATTGAATATTAAAATATAATTTTAAAACAACCAACGATTGACATTCTTAATAAGCAACACCTTTGTCTCTTTAAAAAAATTATATAAAATTAAATTATGTAACGATTAAATAAAATATAGAGTACAAAGAGTAATAATGACACATTAAACATATTTTTGTTATTTTTTCTTTCTTTCTAAAATAACTAGTATTTTTTAGCAGAAGAAAATAGTACAAAAATTACCATGGCTGAATAAGTCATTACTCGAAAATATTATGATATTAAATTTTTCTGATTATAATATTGTTATTAGTATCATTGTAATTTAGTTTAGTTTACCGATTTTACTCAAATCGAATCAAAAAAATTCGATTTGATTTGATTCGATCCAATTTGGTTTTTGCCTTTTTCCTTTAGTTTGGGTTCGATTTTTGGATTGAATTCAATTTGGGATTGAAACGCCCAAATGTTCATACCTACTTACAATTAATCGAGAAGGAAAGTTCTACTTTTCTGAGTTAGTTAAGGTTGATGTTGTGTTAAGGTTGATTTTGCAAATTGTATATTATTAATTTATTGTTAGAACTTTTTTCAGTAGTGATGTGATGACAGAGATAGATATGACACCATCACAACTAGTCAACTCAGGAAAGAACAGCACGACTATTTTTAGCTAGCTGTTTTGACGTGCTTCAATTATTTTTTGAAGGAGTCATAAAAGTATTGAAATGAAAATTGTTTTTTCTATTAGTGGGTGTCTAATAGGCAATTTTTCATAATCTTGATTAGTAGTATAAACGAATCAAACCGTTCATATTCGAAATTCGATTGAAAAAAACTTATTTGAAATTCGATTATTTACTAAACAAGTTGAGCTCTAAACTCGAATCGAACTCGATAAAATTTTCGAGCTGAACTCGAGCTTGACTTTGTTCGACTCTTGGGCTCGCGAACAAAGCTTGTTCTTGAGCCTTAAAACATAATATTATATATATATATAGTTATATTCAAATATAAAAACTAAAAACCACAAGAATTCGCAATGAATCAAATGAATTCACCATGAAAGTTGATGAATCCAATAAGAAAGCTACTGAAAGTTACAAATTCCTCTTCTTCTTCCATTTTATGATTATAGGTAGCCATTAGCAGTCTTTCTATAGTTTTGAGGCCTTGTAGGAGACTGTCAGCCTTATCCTCGAAGCTTTGTGGTTGCGGCACTTGCTTCATCACAGGCTCGATCCCTGCAGATTCATCGTTATTGTATTGTAGGTGTTTGTATTAAGCCGAACTTGAGCTGCTCTCGAGCTCAAAAATTTTACAGTAAATCGAGCTCGAACTCAATTTAAAGCTCGAATTCGAGCTCGAACCGAGAAAATTTTCACGAGCCGAGCTCGTGCCTGGTGGTATTCGGCTCGGCTTGTGTCCACCCCTAATCTTGATTACTACTTCCTCTCATCCCCCAATTTATTCCTAGTTTTGCTTTTTGGGAGCCCACTTTTCTTTCTATTCCATTTATCGTAACTATCATCCTTACTTATTAGAGTTATTGACATCTAAATACACGAACTTTGAGCATATTTTGATTTTTCTCACAAACTTTAAAAATTATCAATAAATGTACGAATTTAATATTATTGTAATTTTTTTCACAAATTGAATGACGGTCAAAATTGAAATTGATATGACAATAGATGGGGTGGAGGTAGTGTTTTTTAAAAAGAGTAAACTTTTATAATTATGATTATTAGTGATTGTAATTTATAGTCCTAAAGAGAATATGCTTTTCGTAAATGAGTGCATAAATTGATTTGTTATGGATAATTATGGCGAAAAATGTTACAGCAGGGAAAATTTTGATGTGCAAACTGTTATGGGAAAAAATAAATTGTCAAATAAATATTGAGAACGATGAGAAAAACTTAAATTATCAACTCAATTTAATTGCCTTGTTCCTTTTATACTTCACTCGTTTGGGCCCAGTTTTCTGAAAATGGCCCTCTATACAAACCAGGACAATTTTATGACTGCACTGAAAGTTGGGATTTAAGTTTTTTGGTAGTCCACTACGGACAGAGGCCCAACCTCTTAAAAGCATAATAAAATATTGGCAAAATACATTCTTAAATCCTTCAACTTTTACTTTTTTTTTTTTTGAATTCATGGGGGAATACTTTTTATTTCAATAGATCCCTGCACAATACATATTCTTATTTTAATATTTCTTTATATTTTTAAATTTGTTATCATCAAATCCTTATTTGAACAAATTACTAGATTTATTAAGTTGTAGTTATTTAAATAATATATCTCCATTCTTTACATAATTAATATCCATGTCCTGTCCTAATTGGGAAGATAATAAAGAAACCTAAACATATTTCATCCCAGACATTAGATGACAATTCTCGTCTTCATCCCAAGACTTCTCTGCAAACTTTTCCCCCTATTTTATACAAAATTTGCATGACTTCTTCCTCTCGGTTTCGACTGTTTGTTGTTTTTTCTATCAATATTTTTTGTAGTAACGATGCACGCTCTAAATTTTCTACAACCTTTTGAATTTAAGCAAAAGCTCTCATAAATCATGTAACGGCACAGGAGCATAAAAAAGAAAAGAAAAAGAAATCATGAAAGTATGAAACAAGGACGCCTCGTAACTACAATTGATAATAAATAGAGACCCGGTGGTTCCCGAAGAGGCCGTGGTCGGGCGAAAATAGGCGGAAGAGGCCGAGGCTATCCGGGCTCGGAGGCGGATGTGGTCGAAGCTTACGGAGGGTCATTGATCCCATCTTTTCACTCCTTTTTTTGAATGTAAATGTACATTGATTTTGCTAAGGGCATGTTAATAAAATCACAAGTTTATGTTAAAAACTTATCTTTTTTTATTCAGTTGTCTCCTGAAATGCTTGATGCTTCTCCTTGGTTGAACCGAATCGAAGACCTATCGCGGGCTCTTGAGTTGAAAGAGGTCGAACTCCTCCATATAAAGGCGGCTTGGTCACGTGCGCGAGTCGATGTCACATAGAGCCACTCAGAGAGCTGTGGCGAGCTCAGGCTCGCCTTTTGGAATTGGAGAGGCGTTCGAGGTCGCCAGGAGAAGGCCGAGGTGATAGGCGAGGAGCATGCCGAGTACGAGGAGGTTATCCACCGAAATGGTGGGATGACGATCCCGGAAGTTGAAGCCAAGGTTGTCGAGGCTGCTGCCCGTTGTTCGAGGTACAGGCGTGAATATGGTCGGACCTCCTGGCAATTCACTGGGCGATCGTGAATTAAAAGGCTCGGGAGCATATACAAATCGTCATCGCTCGACAACCACACGACAGCGAAATACTTGACGGGATGCAGAGGCCTCTTCTTTCGCCGGAGCTTCCGATCTAGAATAAATGAACCAAATTATGACGATCCGGAGTGGCGCGCAAGAGAGGCGTGCTATTGCCCTTGAACGTCGTGGACCCTCCAGCGTTGAGGCGGGCGTCATCAAGTGGCGAGGCCGAGCTCGCATGCTGCATCGTCAGTGACCGAGGTCGCTGGCCGGGCCCGTAATATAGACCGGGACGAGGTAGAGGTAGGATTAGTATAGATGAGTCTGAATTCGATTTTTCTGGGATTGGCTCGCTTTTCCCGATCCGCTCGTCCTCGTAAAATGTAACCTGTATATCTTTTATTTAATAAGAATGGTTTCTTGTTGACTTTGTATTTGAACAAGAGTAATATCGAAAGTAGTTCGTCCTGCTTTTTGCCGAGGTCGTCGGGAGGGTGGTCCCTCGTCACATAGAGGCGGCTTGAAATAAGCGAAGGTAGTATGATCTCGTATGTAGGAATGGTTCCTTTTTGCCGAGGTCGTCGGGAGGGTGGTCCCTTCATCTACATAGAGAGCGGCTTCAAATAAACGAAGGTAGTCGATCTCGTATGTAGGAATGGTTCTTTTTTTCGAGGTCATCGGAGGGTGGTCCCTTCATCTACATAGAGAGGCGCTTGAAATAAACGAAGGTAGTCGATCTCGTATGTAGGCATGCTGTTAAATTTACATTCGTATGAAACGAATGTCGACCGACCTCCGAGAAATTTGTCCTCAGTAGGGTAAATAATGTGAAGATTAATTATGCATTAGTGACAAGTAGAACTCGTAAAAATAATATTTTATTGATAAAGATGACGCGACCACCAAATAAGACTCGATTGAAAATTAACCAAAAGTTGCTGTTGAAGGCTGCTAATTCATAACTAGCATTTGCCTTAGAAAAAGGATGAAGAATCTGCAGTTATTGATTTATTGGGAGTTTTTGCATCAAGTTTCCAGCTATAGGATATGACATGGATTTTGATTATGTGAAAATAATTTAAATATCATTTATTAACAAAAATATAATAAATCCATTAGTTTCTTCAAATAAGGACTTGATGCTATCAAATATAAAAGTATAATAAAACGTAAAAATACAAGAACTTCAGCATGAAAGAATAACCTAATGATTTACGAAAAAAATAATTAATATGTATTATAAACATATACAGATGATCATACGTTACAAAACTTCTCTTATACATACACATTAATCTATAAAAATTACATATAACGAGCCATGCACGTTGCATAACGACTAGTTCTCGTAACAATGACATCAATTCCCTTTTTTTTTTTCACTTTTGTAATGTTTTTAGAAAAGCATGCAGCAACTCTACCTAGACGACGACGAGAACGAAGGAAAGTAGCCGGATTTTGTTGCCTATTTAACACCATTGCTAATGCAGCAGCAACAGCAGCAGTAATCAGACTGGCCACCTATTGGAACATAAACCTTACGTTGCACCCTTTCGAGTTCGCCCTTTTCAGATGCTTATGACTCGGGGGCGACGGCGACGGACATGGAGATGGAGTCCCCGGCGATGGAGACGGCGAAGGTGACAGACATGGAGATGGATTCCCCAGCGATCTTGACGACCCGCACCGATTCAACGTCGTCGACGGACACTTCAGGATCCCCTTGATCGGCTTCTTCGCAGCGGGCGACGATTCGTCATCGCCCTCGTTTCCGCCTTTCTCGTTGTCTCCTCCCGACGAGTAGGTCGGGGAGTCGCCGTCGAACTTGAAGATCGGCGAATCATCGCCGCTCGGATTATCGTCCTGGACGTCGGCGAAGTAGTCGCGGAACGGATCCTCTCGGTGCTTGCTGTTGAGGAGATCCTCCATCCGCGCGCGAATTTCGGCGTCGTCGTCGACGGTGCCGCCGCTGCCGCTGCTGTCCGGCTGTCTCCTCTTGCTCCCGGGGAGCTTGAACCATCCTTCGGCGAGGAGTTGCAGAGAATTGAGATTTTTGAGCAAGGAGATTTTTTTAGAAGGGGATTCTAATTCGTTCGTCCTCTTTTTGTCGCTAGCGCCGAGCATCCCCATCGCGATGAGGCTGGTGACGAACAGCTGACAGATCGCGCACTTGATCTGCGCATGCCTCTCAAACGACGCCGTTTCCGTGAGGCCGATCATCCTCTTGATTCCGACGACCTTGCGCGCGAGGTCGCCGAGCTCGTACCGCTTGTATTTCGGATCCTTGTAAACCCTAGCGGCGATGTAGCCGATGTCCATCTGCGTCTTTTTGAGACCTAATTCGTGGAAGGGGAAGAGCTCGGTTTTCTCGGGGATGCCGAAGCCGACGAAGCGGATGCGCTTGTCGGCGAGGAACCGGTGGATCGGCGCCGGGAGGACTCGCCGGCGCCGAAGCGGAGGATGACGCAGCCGATGCCGAAGCTGAGGAGGAGGAGGATGATGGAGGGGTCGCGGGGGTGGCACATGACGTCGAGGCCGACGATCGGGGGCTGAGCCCACGTCTTACCGTCGGGGAAGAGGAAATCGATTCGGCAGAGAGATTCGAAGATCTTCTTCTTGAAGGTGATGCCTTCAAGCTTCACCTCGAAACGGTTGGTGCGAAGGTATACAACCCCCGCCATTGTTGGATATTGGAGCACGCGCGAATCAGTTGATCTGTGTGATTGAGAAAGACGAAGGAATGTAGCAGTGGCAGTAGCAGTAGTGCAGGAAGCACGCTTCTTTGTCTGTGATTTAATTAGTTAGCAATGTACCAAAGAGAAGGAGATGAGCCAGCCGAGCGTGGTGGCCATCTGCGTGCACGCGATCGACGACGACTCTGACACCAGAAAACTCAAAGTGGAGGATCAGACGTAATAGAGAAAGGATCAGGAAAATGAGGGCAATTGATGGTTAGGGCTTGTTTACAGACTACCACCGTTGGTTTCTTTTTTTCATTTTATGGATAAGCTTCAACCACTAATTCTGTAACCATACTCACTACTCAGCTGCACATCAATCAAATTAATTAATGATTCTCCATAAATATAGCGTTTCGTTGCTTATTTTAGAGAAAATTATACAAATATCGCAAATGAGATCCTCTCTTGGGTGTCACCGATATTACTGCATACATACTAGAATATGCAATATTTCAAAGTCTGTCGACATATATAATAATAAAAATTGATGGAAATTTAACATCATAAACACATTGTGGGGAAATCATAAAAAAAAAGAAGGAAATTATCATTGTAACAAAATCAATCTTTAGAGCAGATAACCATTTTATTTTATTTTTGAGGGGGAGTTGTAGATAATAACTTCCTTATTACAAATGCAATGCGTACATATGACTGTACGAGGATTTAAATATTGGCGTTAACACGATTTATGATAAAAAAAAAACAGACACGCTTTAACCAGGACTTGTAGGGCGCAAGGAAACTTCACTCTGTGCGGGTGATTCAGATCATCACCATCACCATATTAGTCAGGCCCAATTATTTAACCTCTGCCCATCAATCATCAGCATTCAAACTTTAACGACCTTATTTGGTTTTGCATTTTTGCCTTGCTTTTCAAGAAACTCTGAAACAGTCAACCGTTTCCCCTCCGTTTGTCCATCCACAAGCATTAGTTTTTGTTTGTGTTATTATAAACTCAAAAAGCAGGAGTTTGTTTCCTTGAAGAAATAATACTCCAAACTACAATTAAGAACGAAAGAAGAATAACGATCAGTAGTAATGCTCCCTCTATTGAAGCTCGGAACGCTTGCCCTAAAAACTCTGAGCAAACCTATTGCCACTAAGCTCAAGAAGCAGGCGGGGATTCACCCGAAATTCAGAAATCTGATAGTTAGCGTAGCCCAGGTATTCTACATTCTTCTGAGGTTTGTGATTTTGTTGAAATGGATCGTTACGTTTTATTGGTATTTACTATATTTTTTTCGAGTGGCCTTCTGTAACGCGTCCATTAAGATCGAGGGTGAAACCATGTTTGTCTAATTTGGAGATTTTGTCTCTCTATTGATTAAGACCTTTTGCCTTCATTCGATTTTGTGCATTGGGGTTTTCTTTAATCCCCAGGAGCCTTTACATTTTGGGCTGCACAGTTAGTGCCTGTGTGAAAGTGAAAAGGAGTGGAATATGATTGCAATGAGGGAGTTGATTTGGTGCAATCTGAGTAATACTTGTTATGAATACCTTATTGATTCCTCATAGGGTCATTCATATACTTTAGCTCATCTTTTCTCTTCAGATATGTAATTAGATGAAATGATATCGGGAAAAGGCATTTATGAATATAGTAGTAAGGTTTGTAGCACATTCCGGTGCATCCAGCCTAATTGAATCATAATTGTGATTAATAAACCATAACTAGGGATTAATAAACCCTAATTGGGGATTTGTGAATCCTAATTGAGGTGGATGCACCGTAAGATCTGGATGTACACAAACAGAACAAAGTCTGATGAATTAGTTTCTGCACATGGTGATTTCTTTTGGCTATCTTGTTTGGCTTTATTGTTACATTGATTACTGAGGAACAAGATTTAGGACTATATGACTGCGGAGCTGCGGCTCTTGGACGTTGATATTTCCATTGCCTTGTAATTTTAATTTATCTTTAGAAATCTGCAGGATTTTCTGTAATAGACGTCACTCGCCTTGTTTGTGGTATTCCTCTGCTGGATACCTTAGTCGTTGCATCAGATAATTCCGTAGTGTTGGTTTTTGTTGCTATAGTTTTACGAATTTACTCAGTAATTTATGGGATGTGTAATCTTATGACTTTTGTCTCGCTCATATCATTTCCCTTTTTTGGTTTTCACCTTCTTTTTCGAATTGCCATCTTTGTGTTCTCCTTTGATGCGGAAACCACATATATATTGGTTCAGGTGGCACCCAATGTGCTTGACTATCACTGCATTTTGGACCGGTTCATTCTTATATTTATTGCTTGAACCAGGCTAATCACAGGATCACAACAACAATGCAAAGGCTCATATATAGTCATGCAACAGATGTTGAAATCCGACCTTTGAATGAAGAGAAGGCTGTTCAAGCTGCAGTTGATCTCATGGGGGATCTTTTTGTCTTCTCGGTAGTCTTCCTTCCAGTTTCAACTTTCCTTCAGTTGTTTAATTGTGTGAATTTTCTTAAAATATTTCAGCTCTTTAATATGTTTGTGACATGATTATTCAACTGTAACATTTCCATGCACGACTATAAATAGGTTCATCCAGGAAAATGTGAAATTACTGAACACAAATTTTGCACTGATATCGTGCCTGATTAATTTATATTTCCAGCCTGTAGTTACTTGGGCTACTTGTGAAATTTTTGGTTCCCATAGAAAGCAACCAAATCCTTTTGATGTTTGATATTCTACTGATTTTGACTGGCAACAAGGACCATAAATAAGCCTATGGATTTCTTTTATCAAATAAATAAATCAACTTTGCTTATTCATTTTGTATGTAACTGCAGTTCTAAACTGGTTCCCATGGTCATCTGCAGTCTACTTATCCCTAATGAAAGAAAATACAGGAAGAAAGTTGGTACAGCCTCAGCACTTTCTGAACTGATATAAGAAGGTTAGAAGAGATAAACCAAGACTTATGCCCATGGACATAATTTACCACAACCTTTTTTTAATTGGTTACTTGTTTTGCTTGTAATAAGAGTTTTTGCTAGAAAAAGGTCTTTCTTCATTCTAAATTATCAAAGGACTGAGTTTTGCTTTGGAAACTTTTTAGATCTGTTCCTGCATTCGGAGGAGCTTCTAGTTGGACTTCTAATATGAAATCAATGCTGGTGGCATTATTGCTAAAATTGTTAGTTATGTTAATGATTTTTGCTGGTAAAAAGCCAATGAACTATCTGGTAGAGACTACAAACGACTCTTCTTTAGTTTCCTTTTACTTTAATTCCAGAGTTGTGGTTGATAATTGTGGGATTGAAAGTCATTTTCTCTTTCTACCCTCGTGAGACTTGGTTGCCATCTATAAAAGCAATAATTCATGATACTAATGATATTCCAAATTACATGATCAGGTGGCAGTGGCTGCACTCATCTTCGAGGTACAAAGAAGTGCTCGTTCAGAAGCAAAAAAGGAGGAAGTTCGCAGGCAGGAAATGGAGGTAAATGTACTTTGATTTTAGGCTTCTTTTTACCTTAGTTGAGTTGCAGTCATTATGTGTCCGTTGAGTTTTCGTTACTTGGAGTAAACTGGATTGACTTATGTTCCATCGATGAGACAAAGCAGCCAGTATACCTTATTATTATTATCCACATTTTCTATTATCTGGATTTTCTAACCAATGTCGTATTTCTATAGGTTGCTTCAAAACCAGAACAACGAGTTATGATGAAAAATTTAATCTGTTTATGGTCATGTTTGTATGAAAGTCATCAATAGTAGTGCCGCTGACGCATTAACATAATGGTTTCCAGAAAATGAGGCAACAAGATGAAGAGTTGTCACGAGAGGTGGAGCTTCTGAAGCAAAAACTAGCAGAGATCGAACAAATGGCCAAGGGACGTGGCCTTGTCGGAGTGTTTACTTTCAGACAGGCTCAAGCTGAAGAAGCCAAGCCAACACCTATGTAGCTTGATATGCTATAATGACGAATAATTCATCTAATATTGGGTGATGCAGAGGGATCTAATTCAGCCTTGAATCTGTGGCCTGACCCTGGTTCACCTTTCCTTGTCTTTTACCCAATTTTTTTAATGAATTCGCAAAAGTAAATAAAAATAAGAAGATGGATGAAATTCTTGCCATATTCTTTGATATAAAAAATTAACAAGCTGGGTGCGCCACAACTGTTTTTGGCATGGGTTTTTAGTTGATGGAATCATGAAAATATTTGAAGAATTATTTTTGCTTTTGACAGATGCATGGTGATGATCATGGAATGTAAATCCATTTTTGTCATTTGTTTAGGGATGTTTAATGTCTAAAAACAGGCAAAAAAGCATTTTTGAAGGTGCTTGTTGTTTGAAAGATCATATTGTGCATTGCATAATTTGGTGGTGTATGTGGAGAGTTGACAGCTAGAATCTTTGTGGGTGGGATGTGCGCTTTATGCCTTTCTTGCCTCTTTTTCCCTCTATCACACATATTACAAAGTTTTATTGGTGGTTGCTCTCACTTTCTCCTTTAATGAAATCTGGTACAGAATTGATTGAGACTATCGTGTAAATATATGAAATAGTTTTGACTTGTCAAAATACATAAACAGATATATGAAATGGGTGGATTATATTTTATATGTTAAATATTTTTACACCTTTAATGATTATAAAGATTGTAATTTAGCCTTTTCTGCTTATAGGTTAGAAGAGAGTTTCGGTAGCTATGAGACTGAAATTGGCCTAAAATGACCAATTTTGAAAATTAGGCCATGATCGGTTTATTATGAATGAAGTTTCATGCAATTAAAGTTGAAGATACATCGATTAAAACTTAAAAGGGGAAAGAAGTTAATTAAAGACACGCATTTTGTCAATTTTCATAGTCTAGAATAACTCGATTTGAATATTTTTAGGTAGGTTAGTTGTTTTCTTGGGAATCCGAGATGGATAGACCAAGCTTTGTTGAAAAAGTCTGAGTTTGATTTACCAAATTTAAATTTTGGGCTTAATATTCTGTTTTAATACATTTTATTGTATCTAATGACTATTACTATTATTAGTATTTGGATATTAGAATAGTGAGATGTCACTCTGCCAATACACCATCACGTGACTTGATGAGAGCATTTCTAAAATCTATTCAAGACTATAAAATTTTATATGTAACAAAAAGAACATATTAGCTCTAGAAATAGAAAGATACAAAATCAAAGTCGAGTTTACTACTTTGCGTAGACGTTAGTCGATAAATGATTACCATGGATTAAAAGACCACAGTGTACAAATGTTTATGTATTCAAGTGGATAAACACACACTGTATATAAGTTATTTATCTTAAATATCAAAACATTTTTATCATAAGTTATTATTAGAATATGATTTTTGAAAAGCGTAGGAATTACGTTATCACTTTCTATTTTTTGAAATTGCGACATGGCATCTCCAACTTTTTTCGGAAACATTGTTCTATGTTTTACCCTTAAACAATGTAGTTAATTTTAGGAGATTTTTTTTATATAATTTAAAATTATAATCTTTAAGACAGCCAATCCTTCGTATATAAAGTAAACACAGACTGACTTATTAGCTTGAAAGATTTTTAATATAGATTATGACCTGACCTCTATAGTCAATATACTTTATAGAAAATTTAAGCTCGTATCTTCGGAGGCATTTAATGACTACTCGTTTTACACGAATTTTGCTTGTTTTTATTTACATGTTTGTTAAGTTTATGCATTTGTGTGATGTCTTATCTTTTGTTTTCAAAATTAAATGAAAATGTCATGTTTGAATATAATTTTACATGTTTGATACATTTTTAAATGTTTTGGAGCTGCTAGACACAATGTGGTATTTGAAGGTCGAGGATGAGCCAGGATGTGCTGAATAATTAAGGAAGATGAGCTTGATATGATTGAAGTATGTTTCCATACGAGTTCGTAGATGAAAACAATAAGCGAATATGAGTTCAAACGAGAAAGAATGAGTCAAAACAATAAAATCATGCAAACTGTTGTGATCTCGATAATTTATGGGCTTTGATTATTTCTGGTTATTTTCTGATTTTTGGTAGTTTTTCAGTTCTTCATGGACTGAATTACTTCTCCACCTATAAATAACCTTTCGAAATACTTTGTTACAATTTATTTTTCATATTTTACACAATTTTTTATGCTTAGTTTTCTGTTTAAAATTTAGATTTAATTATTTACGGTAGAGATTCAAGACTCAAGTATTCAAGTCGTTCTTTATGAATTCAAACACAAGTTTTATCTATTTATCAATTTTAATTATGTTTTCTTTAATTTCAAGTATGTATAACTAAATTTCTAGCTGATCATATGGTTTATATGACTTATTTCATAATTAAGTTGTTGATCTATTAAGTCCAATTTGTCTCTCAATTCATGTTTTGTAGTTCTTGATATTTGTTTAATGTTAGTTGTTCAATTAAATACACAACGGGTTTCGTTGTGTGATTTAATTCAAGAAGACACAATATGATTAGAGATAATCGTATGAGGAGTAATCTCTGTGAGCTATTTGGAGTTAGTATACTCTTCTCGAGACCAATTTTTGCTAATCAACTATCTTAATACTTGTCTAAAGAGATTGTGATTATTTGTGTGATCCTTCATATGAACTGAATTAAATTGATACTGGGTCAATAGGTTAGCTACATAATTTTGGTTAGGTTGATGCATTCCGCAGTGTCAACCATTTGTTCTTGATATTTTAGAGTCTTTTTATCTACGCTTTTCTTATTTATTTGCTCTAGAATTCTAGATAATAATCATAAGTTATGAACATCATAGTTAAGCTTGGATAATAGTAAAGTGTATGTGCTTGTTATTTGTTGTGTCTTCAATTTTCAATCTCTATTGATATAATAGGCTGTTTGCTAACTAACTACAATAATAGCATTTAATTGTGTTATTTTATTACTAGAAAATTAATTATCAATAATTGATCGATAAAGATCTTTTATGCTAACATACATGTTTAGAGATCAAACTCCACTATTCCCATTCCCCAAATAAAACTAAAATAAAATAAACTAAAAAACTAAGCTCGACTTATTTGCTAAACGAGTCAAATTGAGCTGGGCTTGATCCATCGAATAGCCTAACCCATATAATTCATTGATACTATTTAGGGTTATTGCAATATAAATATACAAAACTTTGATGTGATTTTGGTTTTGCACATGAACTTTAAAAGGAATATATAAACTTTGATTGATTTTGGTTTTGCACACGAACTTTAAAAGAGTATATAAATATACGAACTTATTAATTGTAGTAATTTTACCACAATTTATCATTCGGTCAAATTGAAACTGAGATGACATTATATATGATGAGCTGACAACAATGCAAAAATCTTAAAGTTCGCGTGTGAAGAAGAAGAAGACATTTGTAGTAGCCTACTTGTTCGTCATTTACTCTATTTACAAATGGTGAGTTTAAGATTTGAAGTATTCTATTCATTTTGTGTGTTTGTGTTATATTCCTTTATTTTTTTTTAATTTTTCGTGAAGTATATTTGTGTTTTGTGTATGTTAATGAGTCAATGCGTATTTTCCAAGCATAAAAGTTTCTTTTATATTTTATTTTGTTAATTTATTTTCACATCGTTATCAACTTATCATATATAATGCTATGTAGGTTTCAATTTGATCGAAAAAAAATAAATCACAATAAAATTATTAAAATTAATAAGTTTCGTATGTTTATATACTCCTCTTAAAGTTTGTGTGCGAAACCAAATTAAATCAAAGTTAGTATATTTATATACTTTTTTAAAATTTATTCAAAACCAAAATTACATCAAAATTCGTGTATTTATATATCAATAACTCTATTATTTCATATGTTTTGATATATTTTTTCGCTCGATGGTTCGGAGCATCTGATTTAGAGTTAGAAACTTAGGATGTAAATGATCACAACCTTCATACTTCATTATAATTAAAGACGAAATACTTTATCCAATTCATGTGAAATATAAAAGACTAATTAATATTCCTCTTTTTCCCAAACCAACCAATTAAATTCTTTTGGGTTTACAATATTGATGCCAATGGCAGTCTGGTAAATAGAACATATTTGAAGGGGTAAATGTGGAAGGTACGGCACGCGCAATCGCATTGCTTTCACCAATTCCGCAAAGAATCAATCTTGTAGCCAAATATAAAACAGAAAATTCACAGGAAAAAAACCCCACCACTACTTTAACCCTTCTCGACTCACTCGTCACGACTGAGCCCACTCCTCTCTCTCTCTCTAGCCACTTTGAACCGGTAAAATCCCCACCCCCTCTCTCTCTGTGATATACTCGCACACAGGCAAGTGCACAATACGGTGCTTCATATAGGTTGCCCTGTAGCTATATGGCATATTTCACTTTTCTGTTGTGTTTAAGATTTGCTGGGACTTTGTGGATGTCCTTTTTGTTTTCCGAGTCCTGCTTTTGTGTATTTTCGTCACAATTTCGCGATTTTGCTTGAGCCCATTGCGTGATTGGCATGCAATTTTGGGTTTTTAACTTAGATGTTTGTTTAACTGAATACTCTAGCCTGATTTCAAGTTCTGCTTAATTGTGATTGTTGCTGTTTTTTTTTTTTTTTTTTTATCTAAACTGGCACCCTTTTTGAAGTCGAACATTACTGTCCTAATTTTGGTGATCTGATTTGTAATTCGATTATTCTCTGTTCGTTTAGGTAGAGAATTTCCTGGTTTGCCTGTAGTAGTGGAGGGGGGTTTCCTTTACCTTTGGTAGTGTCTGTGGATGGTTCTTCATACCTTTTTCTCTGATCTGTTAGTGACTTCTTCAGCCCTTCAGAACTGTTGGTGAAATTTTCTGGTATTACTTGGATGTGGAAGGGTTCGAAGAGCGGGGCATGCAGGTCCTCATCGCACCAGCTCTTCAAGGACAGAGCGAAGAATCGTGTGGATGATCTACAGGGGGTCTTTAGCGATCTCCAATCAGCTAGGAAGGAGAGCCGGTCGATTGATGTGGCTGTGCTTGAAGAGCAAGTTCACCAGATGCTTCGCGAGTGGAAATCTGAACTTAATGAGCCCTCCCCAGCTTCTTCTCTGCAGCAGGTATTCCTTGGCAAGAGGGCCTAGATTTATGCTTATACATGCATTGACATTTCATGAGATCATCTCCTCCTGAGCTCTATTATATGTAAGCTGATTGGACTGTTGAGTTTGAATGATGCCAGCTTGAGGACAACGAGTTGTGCATTTCTTTGTTCTTAGTTATTGGCATGGCACATGGCGTTCTATATCTGTCCCTTTGTTGACTTTTCCAATTTTGTGCTTGTATGTGTGCGTTTGGACATCATGCTTTTATTGTCATGTAGGCTTCTACCCCACTGCTTAGCATACAATAGTTTGTGTTGGGAAGTATTGAGTAGGTCCTTTCTTGTGCTTTTAATCCTCCACTTATGGTGTATATCTGGAACTATTTTAGTGGCAGTCTTGGTTTTAGTCTATCATGCAATTGAATAGACATGCATTCATTGCATCTGAAATGATTGAGAACTTTGCATTTCAATTGATGGATGATCATTATACAGGGGGCTAGCCTTGGGTTTTCATCGGAGATTTGTCGGCTGCTGCAGCTTTGTGAGGAGGAAGATGACGCAACCAGTACGTTAGCTGCGCCAAAACCAGATCCTGATGCGCAGAAGGTTGTGGGTGGATATACTTCTCAAGAGGTTAGTAATTTGATATTATATCTTTGGTGTTAGAGTTTTTGTTTGATTTCTGTGTAACAATGGTCATCATGGTAGTTATGAATATACTATGCATTTGTCTATTTTCTGATAAGGAACTTTTGATGCTGCCAGCCATTTTTCACACTTGTTCCACTATATAAGAAACTTTGTTTTTGCTCTGTCTGAATGATAAAAAAACAGCATTTATTGAACGTAATTGTGTTCCTCTTTACTATCTCTTGCCTTTTGGCTCTTGGATTATCTCTTGCTTTTTTTGCTCTTCTATATATCTGCAGGCACTAAAACCCAGTCTTTTTCCTGTGGATCTGCTCAGTGCGAATATGTAAAAATTGTACTCGGTCTTCATGAAGTAGAGGCTTTTCTGTTTATAAGTGTTCGTTGCCACTGCAGTATGTGGATGTCAGTCTGAAAAGAGTTTGCAAACAATTCAGAATTGCACATTATATGTGGTCTTTCAATCTTTTTTTCAAGTGGAAATCTATGGATTATAGGATGCTCTGGCTCTTATATGTGCGAATGCGTCTCTGCTGTTCAACATACATGTATTTTTCCCTTCCTAATCTTGACAAAAATAACTTAATGTCTGGGCTAAAATCATTTCTGTAACTTGGAGTAAACTACGCCTAGGATGCCACTCCTGTGCCCTTGGTTGCAATGTTTTTCTATGTAAATTGTAAGCTGGAGATTAAGCTCCTATCATTTGTTGGGATGTCCAATTATGTATGTTAGCATTCCTGAAGCATCAATTTATTTTCTCATAGGAAGTTTACATGACCTATGTTTGCAACTCAATTACATGGCGCTATTATATCAGAAACATTATCTGAAACAATCCACTATCATTATGAGGAGAATATTTGCCATCTGAAAATTTTAGCTTCTGTTCGTTTTTAGGAAAAGTATAAACTTTATGTGCTAAGGAGTGAACTATAGTTAATATATGCTTTTTTCCATATAAGGTGAATATATGGAAAAAAAATTATGTGTTGATATTAAGGTTTTCCGTTTTCATGTGTTCACATTAAGTTTCTCTCTTATTTAGTTGACCTCTGAATTTTCTGTTACTGCAACCTTTGCTGGGGAAAAGTCTGTATTGCAGAAACAGAAATTGTTGAGAGATAACTGTAGTTCCAATACTTAGGTGGCATGTTCTTAGAGCAAATGTAGGAGCTATATACATAGAAAAATTGTACTAACTGTTGTTTTTCTTTCATCCCCCCCCCCTATTTTGAACTGGCTGTCCTTCTTAACCATATTATTAATTTCTTTTTTGCAGAATTTTGATGTCCCCAAGGGTCCTCAAGGACAAGACTTCCAGTTGGTGGAGCAATGCAAAAATGCTGCCATTGGATTTAACATGGAAATCAATAATATGAATGTGCCTTCACAGCTAGATTATCATTCATTTGATTTCCATCAGGATTTTGAACAGCCGTATTTAATAGGCTTTGATGGCACGGGGTTCATTGGCGAGGATGTTATACCTCAGATTTCTGGGTATCAACCAACTATCAGCCCCCCACCTTCTGCTTTCTTGGGGCCAAAATGTGCCCTTTGGGATTGCACTAGACCAGCGTTGGGGTTAGACTGGTGTCAAAAGTCTGATGACTATTGCAGTATCTATCATGCTGGGCTCGCACCCAGTGAAGGCTATCTTGGTATGCCCCCTGTTATACGACCGAGAGGCATTGGCTTAAAGGATAATTTACTTTTTGCTGCTCTTGGTGCAAAGGCACAAGGAAAAGATGTGGGCATACCTGAATGTGAGGGTGCTGCTACAACAAAATCACCTTGGAATGCACCTGGTAAGTGGGTTGTTTTTCCTTCTCTTATGTGCCTCCTGATCATACCCTCGCCATGTTTATGTTTATTACATATATGACTGTTTTACTTGTATCCTTGGGCAGAGCTCTTTGATCTCACTGTTCTAGATGGCGAAACAATCAGGGAGTGGCTGTTTTTTGATAAGCCGCGCAGAGCCTTTGAGAGTGGTAACAGGAAGCAGCGGTCGCTTCCTGATTATAATGGGAGGGGTTGGCATGAGTCTCGGAAACAAGTGATGAATGAATTTGGAGGGTTGAAGAGATCCTACTATATGGACCCTCAGCCGATAAAGAATTTTGAGTGGCACCTTTATGAATACGAGATCAACAAGTATAACGCTTGTGCATTATACAGACTAGAAGTAAAGCGTGTCGATGGCAAGAAGAGCCCGAAAGGGAAGTTAGGCAATGATTCTGTTGCTGATCTGCAGAAGCAGATGGGTAGGCTGAGTGCTGAGTTCCCAAACGAGAAGCAGCGCGTTGTCAAAGGAAGGGGAAAGAGCAATTTGAAGGGGGGAACTGGGAGAATTTACTCTGGTTCGAACGTGTTGGGAACAAGTCCAGGTGAAGGGCTTGATTATACAAGAGGCGCACCATATGATTATCTTGTGGAAGATATCAATGGGTACTACATAACATGATGATGGTTCTGGGAAAAGAAAAGAGGCTTTTATCCAAGTATATATAATTGTTATCTTTGATTTCACTCGGCCTCCAGGCAAGTGGTGAAGTTGCTCTGTTTTTTTTTTCGAAATGGTTGATGTTTTGTTGATAGTGAGTGGGTTGTAATCTAGGTACAATGCAACGATGCATAGATTACTGATAACATATTGGGCGGGGACAGATGAGTTGGTTCATTTTGTCTTGTTATGGTGAATACTAATTGCACTTCTCGTGCGACTTTGTAAGGAGAATTTGTTCAAGCCTGACAATCTGTAATTACCCAATCTCTTTTCTCTAATTCTTCTTGTTTCACTTCTTGCAATGAACACTCTTCACTTCTATATATGTTCAGATGTTTTAGATTTTCTTCCCAACCTCGATCAAATCAAGGATCTACCAAGAAAATGATAGAGATGCTGTGATTTTCTTTTGATAATCTATGAGTCAGACAAGAAGCGTAAACAGAACTTAAAAAGGGGCCAGATAGTATTTTTTTTGACAACCCTATCAATTTAATTTTACGACTGATAAATGTAAATTGTATAGATTCTCTCTTGATATTTTTCTACAAGAAAAAAGAAAAATGAGACAGTCCTTGAGATCGATCCCAACAGTTGAACCGACCAAATGAAAATCAAACCGACTCTCGGTCTTTTGAACCAAGCTTCCAATTTCCAGTGCTAAACCCTGCACGTTCCCAAATACAAAGTGCATCGAGTTTGTGTTGCCAATTTATTCTTTTTTCAGCATTAATAAGATTTTATTATGCAAATTTTACAGAGATGGCGAAAACTACTGATCCTCAACAACACCGTTAGTCAATCGACGAGACTAGCAGCGGCAGCAACTCATTTGGCTTCATTTCATTCAACTGTGAGATTCTTTATTCAACCTTCTGGAGTTTTGTTTTTTGTTAAGTTTGTATGTATATTATCTTAATATCTGTATGAATATCAGCATATACATGTGCTTACACTTCTCAGTCCTTTTTCTAAACATCTTCCTTCTGTCGTATACTTTGGGTGATTATGAGGCTTAATTATGTTTAAACAAATTAGTTTTTCTGGGCAGTCGAGTGTTACAGAGAATTATGTTTTGAGGCTTAATTATGTTTAAACAAATTATGAGGCTCTTTCAGCTGGCTATTGTTCAAAGTCTGAATCTTGACTTTTGGGTTACTATTGGGAGGGATTTTTTCCTTATGTTGATGCAATACCATTGAATTTCATTCATTTGAATGTACGAAGAGACAATACAGCTGTGTTGTTACATTTCTTCATTGTTTTTATGTTTCTTAATATACTAATGGCAACTTTTTGGGGGTATACATATGGTAGTTTTGGAGCTTTTACATCTCCATCTTTTCTTGTCTGATTGTCCTTAACAAAGTATAAGAAAGACTGCTTTTTCTGAAAATTGTTCCGTAATGTTTGATGGCAATACAATGTTCTTTCTTTTTAATTTTGGGGTTATTTGCTATTTGACTTCTCTAGCTGTCATGTATGTTTATACTGAATGTAGTGTTTTGACAATAGGAATGTAGAGAAGTTACATTAATTTCTTGTTAAATGGAGAATTTTGGAAGATATATTCCTCTATCCCATTTAAAATATCTCATTTGAGTTTTGGTTTAGTCAAGTTGTTTCATTTTGGGTTCTCTATTCCAATTTAGGAAATAATCTTTTCAAAAGGTATGGGCTATAGCCACTTTTTATCATTTTAACTACTTTATACATTTTCTCCTAAATAACCGTGCGAAAAGAAATGAGACATTTTAAATGGCATGGGGGAGTAATTTTCTGCACTTTCCTTTCAGACTTATATAAGATATACAGTATGGCAGAAGCGGCCCGACACGACGAAGAAAACTCTTAAAGGTATTCTCTACAATGGGGGGTGCTCAACATCAAGACATGAGGTCTGCTGCATTTACTTGGATACGTTGCTGGCCTCATATAGAATAATAGTCTCTGGTGCTATATGTGTGTGAATTGTAAAATTTACCTATGTTATATTTTGATTGGACTTTTTAAAGTCAGTTGCTGTTGAGTTTTGTCATCCCCTTTTGTTGATATTGCATTTTATGTATTGCTCTCCCCTTTTCCCATATTGGGTTTCTAACTAATGCTGTCAGTTCCTTTTTCTCATTTTCAAAGGTAGCGGCAGACTGCGCAGATCGGTTAAACAAGAAATCTCGAATAAAGCCGGCTCATCATTCTCAGGGAGCTCCCCAAAGAAAGTTGAAACGTAAGTTTCACCTCTTGCTCTTGCAGTTCTTCTAAATTTAAAGATATTCTTGTAGTGCAACTGCTTTATTAGAATTTTCATTCAAAATGTATCTACAGATTATTGGATAGACATTTGAGCTTGTGTTCTGAAGTTTTACCTCGCCATCACAGAACTTTATTATCATGTTTGTATATTTAGGGAAGCAACAGAGAGAAAATCCATTCGATGATTGTGATGACGACCCTGCAAAGGCATTTTTTGCTGCATTTGGGAAAGACGGCAATTCGAACTTCAGAAACTGGGAGCAGAGATCCAAGTGGGCGGAAAACTCTGATCGGAGTAGCAGTAGATTCAACGAACAGGGCGCTAGAAGTATGACATGTGCTGATCGGAAAATCCTTGGTTTGCCGGAAACTGGTCCTCTGAAAATTGAAGATGTCAAGACTGCGTAAGCACCTCAATTGTCTCACATTGCTGAAGTATCATATGTGGTTGTGTTGGTTTGAATTTGTGAGAGTCGTCTGTTTTATGCGGCTTTCGCTCGTCTGCTTTGAAGTCGCGAGTAAGTAATTTTTGATACCTCATTTCTTTTCGTTGTGCTATTTTCTATGGTGATTTGAATGGATTCTTGATTTTGCAGGCAGCTGCTCGAGCAATTTAAGCGTTGCGCGGATGCGTACAAATCACTATGCGAGAGAGAGAGAGAGCAGTTACCTACTCGACATTGTTAATGGAATATACTGTTTTTAAGGACATGATTTGCAGTGAGCCAGAAACACTGCCCAACTTATTTTGTAATTGATTTTTTATATTTCATTTGCATTAATATCTAACCACTTATGTGATTTAACTGCAACCGGTGATAGTGGAGCATCGAATGCTCAAAAATCACATGAAGATGCTGAAAACCACCCCTTAAATGTGTCCAAAAAAATTTCTTTTCATTGATATACAAATCCTTGGTGGAAAAAGATATTGTGAGCCGATGTGGCTTTATCCCAACCTTATTTGATATAAATTCACTTATCAGTTATCATGCATTCATTGTTCTGTATTGTTTGATGGTACATCGAATTCATACCTTTTTTGCACAGAACATCACACATGAATACATGAGAGTAGATATTTACATTTTCCATCTTAAACAAGTAAGAGAAATGTATGTCGAATAGATCTTGAATTTGAAGAATATCAAGGGACATTTTCTTTATATATGCATCATATGGTCACGTATGTTTTACAATATGAAGTAATTTAGTATTCTTTTTAAAAGAAAATGTTTTCATCAGCAATTTTACCAAAATAAGCTACGAACCGGGCGGTACAAAACCGAAATAAGCTACGAACCGGACAGTACAAAACCGAACGTTGAATTTTTTTTTCTTCGCAAAATAATTTCACGCGCCCTCATATCAGATTCTCACTTTCCCTAACTAGGGTTTATGAAAAAGGGCCAGAATCTGATTCAACAAAGGAGCCTCTCAAAAATCAAATTACCCGAATCTGCTTCTCTCTCCGATTCACGAGTCCCCCATTATTCTTTTAAAAAATTATAAGCAGAGAGAGAGAGAGAGAGACATGGGTAGAGGGAAGTTCAAGGGCAAGCCGACTGGCCGCCGCCATTTCTCCACCCCAGAAGAGATGAGTAAGCTTTCTAGTGCGATGCATATAAGATTTGATTTCCGTGAGGAAAATTCTTGATTATGATCCATGTTATTTTGGGCTATATTTTCTGTGAATTGCCATTGAATTTCCTGTTCCTGAATTTTTAGTTGCTTTGGTGAGATAATAGGGTGATTCGAATTTCTTCTTCTGTAACGTTTATTCCCCCCGTGTTTGGTGGCTGTGGGAATTTACTATTTTATTTTCCTTGTTGCAGAAGACATTGCGTTATTTTGCTTAAATACGGTTTGAAGTCTTGAATTATATATCTCTTTTATAGCACGATTGACACTTCCTAGAAGTCTTTAATTTGAAGACAGCTTTTCCATTTTCTCTGCTCAGTTTTGGGTAAGAGTTCATCATTGGCTAAACTTTATAACTCAATAATAACAAATAATAGTGCAGAAATTTGATAGATAAGTAGCCAGAGAAATAGAGGCATGGATACGGAGGAATATATGGGTATGAAATTGAGCAAACTGAGTTTCCATTTCGTCATAGCATGAATATCTAAAACTACTGAAAATTCCGTATCAATATAGAAGTTAAAAAATGAAAACGAAGAAGAAAAAGGTTTGCAGTAGTAGAAACTGCTTATTTCACTTGGAAACTAGCCAATGTAGCAAACTTCCAACTGCTGAATCAGAAATAAAGTGTAGATCCAAGGGTATGTTCTTGTTTATCTTTTATGTTTATCTAGAGTGTACTGGTGCTGGTTTCTTGAAGAGTTCTATTGGCCTACATACAGCTCTCATTTGATATCAAGCACCCTCTTTTAGACTTAGCAAAATGATACAACATATTACTACTTTGATACATGCTCACAATTGGGACAACATAAAGATTTCTCATAGTGTACTTTTTCTATTTCCCTAAATGCCTCTTCTAAACCAAATGATATAGAGGCATTATTCTTGGAGAAACTATTTGATCCATTTGCTTCATTCTTCATTCTTTCCACCTCTATTTGAAAATTGGCCCTCGAGCACTTCTAGTTTGATTGTGATTGTTTAGTTCAGTCATGGAAGTTGCATGACACACACACACACATGCAGGAGAGATTGAGAGAGAGAGGGGGATTTTGTTATGGAATTGCTGTATTTCCATGTATTTGCTGATCAACTTCTTTATTATTACTCTTTCCAATTATGCAGTTGCGGGTAGCTCTGCTCGTCCTCGTACTTTCAGAAAGGTACTATATCCTCTGATTTTCCCACAAGTTTGTTAGTACCATACTGATGAGCTTCACTCCTATAAATCTGCAATGTTGCAGATTTGGAGTTGTATTATGAAATTTATTTGCAACGAGGAAGCATGGCTAAAGAGAAAAGAATGGTTATGATAATAGCTACATTTCAATGAGTTGCATTGTTGTTAGTCAACATATTTTTAGAGTTTCTGACTAATTTATGTGCATAATGTTGTAATGGAGCTGATAAGGTGGCTCTAATTGGTTTTGATAAATTATGGATTTTTTTGTGAACAGATAGTTGTTGCATTTTCTTGAATTGGATCTTGGATCCTTATGAGTTAACCAATTTTTTCTGTTGATGCATTCTAGCCTAGGTAATATCAATATGTAGTGGAGCTAGTTTGTTGCTTCACTAAATTATTTATTTGATCATATTTTGAACTGATTGGTGGCCACTATGTTGTAACTTGGAGTCTATGTCCTACTTCATAATTGATAATACACTTGTCATTATAGACTTATAGTAAGAGCTTCAATCTTTTCTCATTCTACAAAAAGTGTTTCTTTGCTACCAGGAAGTAGCTGATGTTGTAGAAGATGAGACATCTGATGTCGAGTCAGAAGAGGAATCTGAGGGTGAACCTGAAGTGAGTATAATAGTGCCTCTCCTTTCCTGCAAAGCTATGTATTTCTGTAGGCATTTTGATATCTATAAATGAGTTGACAAGTAAACATGCTCACCTTGTCTATGCCAAATGCTGCTAACAGAAAGCAAAAGGTGCCGAGGGGGTCATTCAGATTGAAAATCCTAACATGGTAAAGCCAAAGAACTTGAAAGCACGTGATGCTGATGTAAGTTACTCAAGAAGGCTTTTCTCCCCTGATTCTGAGATGTATTCATGGAATCTATTTCTTTTTATTTTTTCTCTTCGAGTATTATCACTTCCCCATCAACCCCTAAATTGATTTTGCTTTGCTCTTGTGCAGTTAGAGAAAACAACGGAGCTTTCAAGGCGTGAAAGGTTTGTGCCTGCTTGCTGCTGTTAGTTTCTTGAACTGTAGTTTTCATCGATGACTTCAAAATCCTTCTGCTCCTGTCAGTTCCATCCTCATTTTGGCATTTTGTTTGTGGTATTATGATACAACAAAAGAAAACCATCCGTTGCTCTGTTTGGCACTTTGTTCGTTAGTAACTTAGTTATATGATATATATGAAAATAAACCATTAGTTGTGTTCCCTTATTGGCTTGCATTCACAAATCTTTATATACATTTAGAAGTCTGTATACATTTAGAAGTTGCATTCACAAATCTTTATACATTTAGAAGATTTTGTTTGTGGTATATGTTGCGTGAGGGCCTCTTTGAGCTACCTATGGGTTAACATTGTGATGATTGGGCATTCAGAATTATTTCATACTAAAATTTATTCCTTCGTGGCCTTCCTACTACTACTAATACAATGCTTACCAAATAGTTAAGATTGTGGTTCTCTTATGAATTGCTTCAGTTAACATCAATGAAGATTTGTTCGTTTTCTTTTGTTTTAGGGAGGAAATTGAGAAACAGAAAGCTCACGAAAGATATATGAGGCTGCAAGAACAAGGGAAGACCGATCAAGCAAAGAAGGACTTAGGTAATGTTTAAATATCCTTGAGAATATGTTCTATTATTGCTGGATCTTACACCACCTGATAGGAGTGTAATTGATCTGAGCAGTGGCAAGTTACAACTTACAAGAGACAACTTGATTTCTTATTGATAGTAGATAACCTAAACTATATAATCTATGCATATTATGTTAAATAGTCAAACTATTATAGGAAAAGTATGAATATCTTAAGGCTCGTGAGCCTATTGAGCTTGGTCTTGTTGAGCTTGGTTGAACTCTACTCATTTAATTTGGTGTTCAATTTGAGTTTTTTCTCAATTCTATCCCCTAGTTGATATCTTGTTATTTCCCAAACATACAGAACGTTTGGCACTTATACGACAGCAAAGAGCAGAAGCTGCTAAGAAACGCGAAGAGGAGAAAGCCGGTAACTTGTTATTCCTATTTGTGTTTGCTTACCTCAGAGTTTTACCTGTAGCTGATGATACTTTGTTTTTGCAGCCAAAGAACAAAAGAAAGTGGAAGGTCGCAAATAATTTTGACATGCTGCTGTGGTGAATGATATGATTCAAAGTTCAAACTACTACTTTGGTATATGCTACGGTTTTCAACTACCCTACTCAACATTATGTATTCTGCTGTTTCCTTTCTGTTAACGATTTCCCCCCATTTTCGTTGATGTATTCACACATGACATCCACTTGCATCATTTGCGAATAACACTATAAATCTGGTGCTACACTTTATTACTAATATTCTCTAGTGTCAGTTTCACTTCATTTTCTTTCAAACATTAAGATTTGTGTATGTGAAAGTTTTAACGTATATATAAATTTTTATGAACGATTAAGATTATTCTAATGTAGAATTGCTTAGAAGTAAATGAACGATTTAAGTTTACTTATGCATTAGATGTGATAGGGTTGATGTTGATGCAGTAGGTATGCCTTAAAATGCGTATTAAGTATAGAAGCTTTTCGGATTAAAAAATAAAATATTGTTCGCTGTTTATGTACGAGATTTCTTACTATTTTATATTATAAGTCAATATTGCCAAATATTTCTTTTAAAATATTTTTCATATTATTTTAAATCTTCGTTTCTCAAGTTATCCCAACGGACCCCTAAAAGAAAATGTTCCCAAACTTTGATTTATACTGATCGGTTTTAGGAAGTTTACACGCGCTCAAATCTCTTTTAACATTCTCAAATCAGATATCGCTTCTAATTTTCTAAAAGGTTATAATAAGATTTCTCTATATTCTTGCGATTACTCACTGTTATACGTGGAATAACGCTAAACAGTAATTAGTGATAAAATTGGATAGCATGAGTCATGAGTCCAAAGATATCGGTTTCAAGTTTATCGTGATATGATCTTTAAATTTTTGTATTTAACAGTAATTGATGATAAAATGGGATAGCCCGAGTTTAAAGATTTCGGTTTCATCGTGATGCGATTTTTAAATTTTTATTTGTATTTAACAATAATTAGTGATAAAATTGGATAGCCCGTATCCAAAGATTTCGGTTCAATAGTGATGATATTTTTAAATTTGTATTGGGAAAAAATGGATAGCCATAACTCTAGAAGACAATTTGTGATTACTTATTGTTCTGATAAAAATTGGATAGCTGATTTGGTAAAAACTCAACAAAAATGAATTTTATACCAATAATTAAGTACGTGGCAAATCAAAGCAAAGGAAAAAAAGAAAAAGAAAAAAGACGAACACTAAAGCAGCCACACGCCGGCAAATCAAAGCAAGACGTGGCCGCGAAGAGAAGTCGGCGTCGAGCGATATTTATACGTCAGTATCGTCTCGCACTCGAGAATATTTCCTTGTTGGTTGAAATCATGAGCGACCCCCAAATCCCCGAATCTAACCGCAATCAGAAACATTCGGCTGAGCCGCCTAAAATCCCCAGTAACGGCGGCGGAGGGTACTCCCACCACGGCTCCAGCTATCCCAACCCCGGGAGAAGGCGAATCCAGACGCCGCCACGCTCAGAGATCAATGGCGCTTCGCTATAAGACAGTACAGCAGGTGGTACTCTCAGGCCTGGGGAACCGCTATTCTCGCCGGTGTCTCGTTTTTCGCCCTAGGTTGGATCATCAAAGGCTCCAATCCACTCCCTTCCTTACAATCTGATACCACTAGCTCTCCCCCGGCCGCTGCTGCTGATAAAGATAACGCTGTGCAGCAACCTCGCTGATTGTAATTGGTAATCATCTATCTACTTTTTGGATTGATTGGCTGGTTGATTGCTGTAACTATGGTTACTTGTAATTTCTCGATGCTATTTTGGACCCATGGATTGGTTCAGATTATCGATTTTTTTCCTTCTCAAATGTGTAGCTCTGTTTCTGTTCTTGGGCAAGTTTGCGTTTGTTTCAAGTTTTCTGTACAAGGGGAAATTCGTCATCAGTCGGAGGCCTTTTTCTTTTTTGCTTGGAGTGTCTAGATATTTAGTTGCAATACAAAACTGAGATGCAAAATTTAAAATATCTATCTTGAAAGCTAAAAGCTTTGCTTGCATCACCATCGCCGTTTCATATGTAAGATGTGTTAGCAGCTAAACGTTGCTTGAAAATAAAGATTGTTGCTTGGGACTTCTCGCTCTGCCTTCCTGTTCCATTTTGTTCTGCTAGTTTGGCTTCCTTCCTGAGAGGCAACGTCTCGTGACTCAGGTTAGTACGCATTATTAGGTTGATGACGAGATGGGAGTCACATGGGTATGAATTTATGATAGGTTGAATTTTCTTGCATTTGCTTAAGGGGTTTAAGTGTATAACAATGTCTGTTATGCTGTGTGTAAAATGATAAGCCTGTTTTGCAATTGCTCAAACTGCTGCTATTGACTCAATAAACCTTGTAATTCATATAATCTGCTCGAATGTTGTATGAGCATCTGGATGGCTATTTGGAAGGCACAATTAGGGGTTTGGGGTCTCATGGTTTCCTCCTGGCCGTTTGCAGGTGGTTTATGTCATGGTTTTGGGCTGGTTTTAGTCTAGCAAAACAAAGGCATCGGGGGAGCGTATGATCCATCTTCTTGTTCTACTTTGGAGAAAGAAACTAGGTCTTTTGATGATGTTGATAACTTAACAACTCTCACATAAGATACTTCCTATCCCATAAACAAAATGTGAGCTTTGCCGCCATTTTCTGTTTATATCTGTAATTAAAGGAACAGTTAAGTTTGATCAAGACTGGCATTTACTGTTTATCACTTGCCTGCTGTAGCTTAATTTGGCTTTGTGGTTTGACACACAGGCTCCCTTTTCTGTAATAAAAATCCCATTGCAAGATTGTGTGGATCTATGAATGAATCGAAGCACACAAGCCTAATTCAAGATCCACTTTTTCCTTTCCACTGTTAGTAGAAGGGAAGGAGAAGTGATAGTTGCTTTGAATGGCAACCCTGGTAAACGGCGGTTGCACTAGCATATGGTCCGACGTTGTGACCAATATGTCTGCTCCGAGCCTGAGAAAACAGATAATGCACGATCAAAGAAAGCAGCTTATCTGTAAATTGATCAACTCAAGGGCTAATTCGAGACAGTAGATTCGTATACATATCAATCATATATACACCATTGGATGCAAGCATGTCAGATTTCTAGAGTCAAAAATCATGTCAGAGCTTGCAGAGGAGAACTCACCAACTAATTACATGCTACATAATTTTTTCTTGATTTCTGTTCAAGATAATGAACTTGCTTGTCCTTATAAACCTCTGCAGCGACCACCATCACTTGCATTACAAATGTTGTTCTATCTCTTTTATATAATACTCCATCCGTTCACGATAAATGTATACAAATTGCCTATTTGGGTCTATAAAAAGTGTATCATTTTCCTTTTTAAGATATTACTCCTTATTATTCAACTTCATAACATTCATTATTTATCAAAAAAATCATTCTTACAACTCACAACATAATACATAATAGAACTCTTTTTCCACTCAAGTAACACCACCAACAATTTTATTAACACTCATATCGTTCATAAGTGATACATTTATTGTGGATGTAGGGAGTATAAATTATGCATATATTTCATTTGTATAATTTCTGATGATAATGATAGATACTACTTAAAATTGATGAGTTCTTTCTTCCTCTTTTTCATAAATACCACCTCCACACAGTAAAATACTAAAATGTAGTGTGCGTGTGATAGCTTAGCGGTAGAGTGGTTAATGTTTGAGGTCGAAAGTCTTAGGTTCGAGTTCATCGTGATGCGAACTTTCAAATGTTTGTATTAATTGACTAATTTTTCTCTCACTAAAATGGATGTGTAGGCGTGTGTAATCTGGGCTTTAGACCATTATGCTAGATAGATTTGAGCTGATAAATTGGGCATAAGCTACGCTGCAAGCCGCTGAAGACTTAGGATCTTATTGTATTTCATTTATGCGCTCTAAAGTTAAGAAGTTGGTTAAATTATTTTGTAAGCATGTACGTAAACCGTAGCAAGTTGCTGAAATAGCTAGGAGGGATTATGAGCCCATTGCTAATGATGAAATTATTTATTTTTAAAAAAGTCCCAAGTCATGACATGTTCCTATGGGTGAGCATAATCAAACTGACATCGAAACATCGAACTGAACCGATAGCTTTTGGTCGATTCGATTCGGTTATTGAAGAGTTCGGTTATCAATTCAGTCGTAAAAATAAAACTCTAATTCATATCCGGTCGGTCTTTTTTTTTATCGATATGAGTTTGATCGGTTTCGATTCGGTTGTAGCTTCGATCGGTTTCGCTTTTCTTTATTTTTAGTTTATCTATATAGATTTGGTCGGTTTCGATTTTTATCAATATAATTTCGGTCGGTTTTGATTCAATTAACATGCTCTATTTGGTTCGGTTCGATCGAAGTTATAAATTTCTTCAGTCGATCTATTTGGTTTGATTTTGAACCAAAACCAACCGGTGCTCTTCCCTATATGTTCCATCCAAACGAAATAGAGGTCTAGTAATGGTCCAATGATGGATAACGTAAATGGTTGAAGGTCATCATGAATTTAGATTTCACTAGAATCTCAAAAGTCAAGTATGTCGTATGAAATTTGACTAATGTAGTTTGCATCTCTTGTACAACTATAAACATTATACACTAAACATTTGTAATTTATGAAAATTTGGTTATTCCTGTAATGAAATGTAGAACTGAAAGACAAAACGACTTAAGAGGATGTTGGTTCGGTATTAATGACGTACTCAATAATGTTACCTAGCTATCCATTTTCCCATCTATACCCAAAAAATGACAACCCTATTCAGAAAAGAAATGAATCTGTTGTACATAAACATAAGATTGGATAAAGAATTGATGAGAATAAATGAAATGGAAAAGATTAAATTATTCGAAAAAGTTGTTAAAACATAGATGAGGTGGCAGGCAGGGTAACGTAGGTAGGGTGATGGAGAGTCCTTTAATCAAGTCCGAGAACACAAGTCATACATCAAAAGTCTATCAGAAAGGGCTTTCAAAGTTGTCCCATTAATGAACCACCCACATTGGGAAAATCGAAACCATTTGTCTCACCTTAAATTATCCACACCCCAACCCATAACTCTACACCACTGTCCACACAGACATCCCACTTCTTTACGTACCCTTGTCTATATCAATTTTTCGAATTTTATTTATTTTTAATTAGGTAAAGTACAAATATTTGTCTTTTATTTTGTGTAAATACACTCTTACAGTAACTGTAGCTAACGGTGGTTGACGATTTATGTTATATCCCTTAATTATGGGGATCTTGGATATTTGAACATATTGAGTATATGATTTAAGAAAATCTTCCGTAATTTATAAGCAATTAGGGAGAAATTTGGCCATATATGATGGGAACATGTGTGACAAATTGTTTAACACTAAAAATGTACGGATTTAACACTAATGTGAATTTATTAGGAATATTCGAGAGTGAACCACTCCTGAATATGATAACAGTGACGTCACCATACTAATAGAAGCAAAGATATGTGTTGTAACTAGAGATGGTGTTTGGTTGAGTCAGATTGGATAATTTTTTAAGACGGATCCTATCCTTATATTCGGATCCGGATTATGAACTTATGAGACTCGGATCCGGTCCGGATCCGAACGGATCCATTACAAAATTTTATTTTATTAATATATATTATTTTTATTATAGTTAAATACCTAACCCAACTTAAAACTCTTTAATTTAAGTTGATCAACTCTAAAACAAATTTTTTTCATAAACTTATTACAATAATGAATTTACCAAAATAACCTTATTATAGTTTGTTATTTCCTACCATATATAATAAATTCACACTAACGTCTTCCAATATCTCTAATTATGAAATTCTAAATAACTCATAGTATTATTTGTATTTAGATTATAAGATCAATTATCCAAACACTTTAACAACTTATAACTATGGAGACATTATCTAGATTTCTTTTTTGGACCCAATGGAGGATCCGAACTAAAACATCTTATCCGGATCTCTAAAATAAGCATTAGCCAAACACCCCTAAGTCTTCAGGAGCAAGAAAACATCATCAATTCTAATGGACATATATGATGTTGAGCACTTAGCTATATATCCTTGTCGTAGATTGAAGTCTAAAAGGAGTTGTGTTATGTGTCGGGGTCGGAATAAATCCATATACCCATAGACTTCTAGATTGGATCCAATTATATTTCGTTCGATATGAGATCCAATAAAGTCTATCATGATTTAATTCATATCAAGTTTTAATTTCCAAGTAAAGGTCAATTCTTCTAATTTTTCAGTTGTTTTGGGTTTCAAAGACATCTTGGAGCTGAAATTGGAAAGCAAAATTATAGCATTTCGTACAACCATTTAAGCTGATTCCACAAGTACACTTGTGTTCCAAATTTTATATAAGACAAAATCTATCATATTTAACTACCAAAGACAATATCCTGAAGCTTGGTGCGATTTGCAATGTAGATGATGCAAGAATTTATAGATTCCTGTCTCACTTCTCACACAGTACCATACCTTTATCCGATGTAGTTATTCCATTTCGATTTTCTTAAATAGAAACGAGAAAGATTTTACAAAATTTTGTATGTAGTGTAAGACTATAATAAACTCTCCGTATTTAATTATTCTTTCATATTTCTAACAAATATTTGCATTCATATATGATTCATCTCTTATATATATACACACCTATATGTATAGTAAAGTATTTTAATTATAGTTATAATTGAAACAATAGTATATTAGTATATCAAAATTTCTATTTAATCATTTTATAAATGTGCGCAACTTCATGGGAGTGAGACATTGTGTTTCTTGGCTATATAACTAATTTGTCCAATAAAAGCTTGCAATTAATTAATTTTTTGTTCCCTCTATTAAAAGTTTGTATTTTTTAAAAAAATTCATAAATTTTGCACTCAAACTCATCAGGTTAAGTTACAATATGAAACCTTTTTTTATTTAATATAATTTATTAAAATTTGTATCAAAATAAAGCAAAATTGTGGTGTACGGGCAGAAAGTACATATGGGTTTTGCCTTGGCCATGGCCATGACATGGTTTGAATATCGAATATATATATACGAATGAAATTAATCTGACGCAAAACACCACAACTGCATCTGACGTAGATAAGAGAAAAAGGAATTTTTGCAGTTCTCATCGATGTATCAAACTCACTCAACCCTCAATCAATCACACAATTGTATTCGATTTTTTCGTATGTGTCCAAAAATACTGTTGCCATGACAGCATCGCACGTAATCAATCTGCACCACTCAACACCTACCCTACTAATTAAACAACGCTTCTATTTCTCTTATTTCCACTATTTTCTTTTACTGGGTATACAAAACCAACCAGTTTTTCGAAACAAGTGGTGCTTCAATTAAGTTGACTTGAATATATACATATAGTAAAACCCCTAGTTCTAGTTCTCTATTGTAATAAGAAATGACACCACGATCCAGTAAATTAATCAATTAACAGTTCATTACTCCTTTGAAGGAAAAAAAATAATAACTTGAACAATTGATTACCGAAGAAGGTAACAAGACAGTGTTGACAGCAATAAAACTAAAATCCAAAATGAGATACTAGTTTTGAATGACAACACATTGCATGTTAAAACAGTAGATTCACTATTGATATAGTTCCAAGCCGCGCCATAGCAAATCAGGTTTTATAACCACTAAAAAAAGAAAAATAGAATTGTCCCAATGAAATTGAATCCCATATTATAAGACAAGAGGCTTATAAGTTAAATTAGCTAAATAATAAAATATTTATTATATCTAACGCATGAAATGATAATGACATTCTTCAACTCCTCGACAAAGACCAAGTCTACAACCTTGTCCCATTTCAGTTACTTTGATTTGAAAAGACAGACATACAACGTACACAATAATACTTAGTAATGAAGAGAAACAAACACAGAACAACCATTCCTAAAAACTTGTAGAGATTGTTCCCAACATTGATGATCCAACAGTGGTTCCCATTATGAAGAAAATAATAACCTTACAAAACTAGAAATTCTCATCTACCACCTTCTGCCCTTTCCATCCTCAGTTCTTCCAAATCTGTGTCACATACCACAAAACACGAATTGCATTATTAGTAGTTGTACCAAGCATAGTTGCGGTAACACTAATGAAAGATAAACCAATCATATTTTTTCACAAATCTTTTTAGGAGTATTTGGGGTAACACTAATGAAAGATGAACCCATCATAGAAAATCTTATACTCTCTCCGAAAAAGAAAATCTTATACTCTCTCAGTCCCATCCAAGACGATCCATATTTTTCGATAAAGTTATTTAGAAGAAGTGTATAAAGTGATTAAAGTGATAAAAAATATGTCCTATAATTTTTGAAGCCCACAATTATTTAGGAGAAGAGTATAAAGTGATAAAAATATGTAAGTCATATAACTTTTAAAGAAATAATTATTTCATGAAAAAAAAATATCTTGGATAAGACAACCAAAAAAAAAAATGGGAGAGAGAATTAGATTTGAGGAGCGAAAAATATGAAAAGAAGGAAAAAGGGAGGTGAAAAGGGGTAAACTTGGAATTACCAAATTTTCACGAAGGGGCGGAGGAGATAGTAGAAGGCGCCGTTATGAAGGGGGTGCAGCGTCATCCCCCAATCGTCGGTCAAAACAGGCTGCCCGGACGACTGGAACAGCACCGCGTCATCGCCAAACGCCTCCCGCACATTGAAGGGCCCAACTCCCACCTCGAAGCAGACATCGTTGATGAACACCGTCGATTTCGTGGGCCCACATACCTCCACACCTGCACCATCACACATCAAATCATCGTGTGTTCTTTCATCACAACTTCGCCTCCTCTCTCATTAATCACCAGTTTTCTTGGAGAGTAGTGTGGGAGAAAAGCAATGCATTAACAAGTCAATCCATGCAGACGTTGTGAGGGACAGTGAACACGAATCGCGGGCACAAAGACAAATCTGTCCTTGTTCCTTTCCATATATGACATTATTGTCCATCCACGCGCATCGAACTCATGCCAAAAAGAGTGCTTAATATATGTAGTTGGAAACCATATCAGTCACTTCCATGAATGACATGAGTTGCTCATCTCTTGGAGATCATATGGAAGGAAGCGACATCTCTCCATATAATTTCAAACTCAGACAGAAAAAGAAACCCTAAGAAACAAGAGATTTAAAAAAACTAATACCTTGAAGAAGATGATCGCTACTAGGAGAAGGAACACAGAAAGACGGAGGAACGATGGTGTGATTAGTAGGATTTGCTGGCGTAGTTTCGGTGTAGCTGATCTGCTGCTCAAGTCGCATCTTCTCTTCGTCTTCATTCTTCTTTGAAGGGCAATTGCTCATCAGCATCAGCTCACTCAGCAGAAAATTTGGATTCTGCTCCGCCACAGGGAAGCAAAACTCTTGAGCGGTGTTCTGCTGCACCGGAAAATAGAACGTCTCGGCCAGGAACTCGCTCGAGGCATGGAAAAACGGTTGGTTCACCGAAGCAGTAGGCGAGTTCAGCAAGTCGATTACAGAGGCCGGACCGACAGAGATGGATTTCTCGCTCGAGGACTTGTCGGAAGAGGACGACGACGGAGACGGACCGGAGACGAAGGCGGCTGCGGGCGGAGCCGCGGCGGCGGTCGATTGCGGCTGAGGTTTGGAGCTCTGGAGCTGGCGCTGCTTGTGTTTGCTCCTTGATTTCCGGTTCTGGAACCAGTAGAAGACGTTGGCGTCTCCGACTTGACCGTATTCCTGCAATTGAGCCCTAATTTTGCGTATCTCATCTCTTGGAGGATTCACCATCCCTGAGTTGAAGATCGCTTCCAGAATCCGGATTTGCTCCGGTCGAGGATTCCAACGCGGTTTTGGCTCCGGCGCTCTCTCGTCGCAACAGTGCCCTAAATCACAAAATAAACCGATAAAATGAATGAATTCTGAAATTGAAATTGAGAGATACTTGTTGATAGATATAAATGTACCTTGTGCATATGGGGTTTTGTTGCAAGGATTTGATGAGATGGGAGAGGAGTTGATGTCATGCTGCCAAGGGAGATGAGTGGCGTTGCAGGGCTTGGATTTGAACATGCTAGGCCAGTGTCTGTTGGACGAAGCCATGATTGGAAACTGAAGCTTTTAGAGGGAAGCAAAGATTGAGAGGGTTTGGTAGTTTGGTTCTAGAGTTTCAGTGAGACTGTGATGAAACTGCTGAAAGCTGTTGTAACACAACATCTCCTCTTATAGCCTCCTCTTCGCATCACCTACTCCTGCGATCACGTCCTCAGCATTAAATGGACAGTCCTTTCTATTAAGATGTGCATAAATTAAAATTAAAAAATTGATATTTCAACGAATAATTATGAATGAAAAAAAGAAATGGGAGTAAATAATTAAAAAAGACAAAACCGCAACAAGAATCGCCTGCAAAAATTCAAACAAAAAAGGAAAGGGAATTAAATAAAAAGTGAAAGAAGGAGAGTACATGCCCATACCCTTTTCCTTACGAAAATGCATTAAAATCTAGAATACTTGTTCTCTACTCATGCAAAGAGAACATTGAAAGAAGCACATGCTGGGGCTTATATTGGTATAGAGAGAGCCCTTAATGCACGAGGGAGGGGGGCTGCAGCAGAGCTGATGGAGGCGAGGAGGGGTGGGTGTATCTGATCAGTTTGTCTCTTGGTTTCTTGTATATGTGCATGTGTGTGCAGTTTTCAATGGAGGGGTGTAATTATTTTTTGAGGTTTTTTTGATGAGACGGGAGTGCGAATAAATAGAGGAAGAAATGAATGGTGTATGTAAACAAGATTACATGTATGTGTGTGTAATAATAATATTGTTGTAATGTGAAGAGGTTGTTGGTGGGCGAACAAATAAAGATATTGAGGGCGTTTAAAAGTCAAAGCATTAGTCGCGTAGGGTTTTGGGGGAGCGGTGGCCGAAGCATAATAAGAAGAGGAAAAAGAAAGAAAAGAAAAGGTGGCCGAAGCATAATAAGAAGAGGACGATCTTTTTTAAAGAAAGAATTGTGTTTAAAAGAAAAGGTGATATTTTTGGAATTGGATTACGAAAGTATTATTAATATGTAAATATTAATAATACTATGATTACAGTCGGTAAGGAATAGATTATATGCATGCATTGGTGTAATCTAGCGGATATATTTACTCTCTTATTTTTAAAGTTTTTTTAATTGGTTATTAGTTGGAATTGAATGCAATAATTGCATATTTTGACTCAAGGGAGGTGCATTGATAGAGGCAAAAGTTAAAATTTGACAAGGAAAGTTGGAAGGGCTTTTTTACTTTTTGGATGATCCAATAGTGATTGGTTGGATTTTGTAGTGAAGATATGTGAATGTGTGTGGATTTGAATTTCCAGATATTTGTTTGCATACTTTGATGGCTGTTTTGCACTTTGCAACTCCCTATGAAAGTGAAACTGTTAAAGTTAAGATAGTAATTGTTTAGTCAATTTGGTGTCCGTCTACTTCCGACATTCAAATTAACCTTAACCCTATTCAGATTTTGATTTTATATGCTTTTTGTTTTACGTTGATGTATTGTATGCTTCATATATACTTTTAATTTACGTACGGTGTGCTGAATTGTTAATTAAATGATTTTAAATATTCAACTGGTAAAGCAAGTCTGAAAATGTTGTTCTCAGACATTAGTTTCAAGATCGAAGTGTAACATGCTTTAAGGATGTTATAGTATAAGACAAATTATAAATTCAATCAATATTATCGCATCGGTGTAATATATATATATAGAGAGAGAGAATTGATCAAATGAGAACTATATATTTTTTTGAGAACTTGAGAGCTTTGCATAAAACATATAAATTTGATACACAAAACGTACAAAGTTGTGCGCAATAAAAATATTCTAAAATTATTATGCTATGAAATAATTTTAGAATATTTTCGTTGTGCGCACCTTTAATTATAGATTTTGTGCATCAACTTTATACGTCTTGTGCATAGTTCTCAAATTCTTAAAAAAATATAGTTTTTTGAATCAACTCATATATATATATATATATATATATATATAGGAGATGGATCGGTAGGAATGAATAATTTGGTAGGAAATAGGAATGAATCTGGACCTTTGATTTGCTATATCGATGGTTGAGATTTAATTTTGGTGTCTACTGTTTTGTGTTTTGTGTGCTATACGGATTATTGTGCAACACTATAACTCTTATTGTGCTATCTGATGATGAAAGATGTGCTAAACTAATATATTTAGCATATGTGCTACTTAATTGATGAAATATGTGCTAAACCAATATGCAATATACTAATTCGATTGTGCTACAAAATATGAAAGATGTGCTACTATTCTTATTTTCGTACATTAAGGAGCTTTCTCACCATAACCAACCCCTATATATATATATATATAGAGTTTGGTTCAAATGAGAACCATTTTATCCTAAAACTAAGAACCAAATGAATTGTTATGGAGTTGATGAATCCATTGAGAAAATTCTTGAATTCAAAATTTAATTTTTCACCGGGTTCGAATCCATGAGGGACGAAAATTCTATTTTTGGATTCGATAACTTCCCGTGGATTCATCAACTTTCACCGTGAATTCATCATTTGTTGGTTCTCACGTTCTCAATAAAAATGGTTTCACGTTAACCCTCCCTATATATATATATATATATATATATATATATATATATATATATATATATAGGGAGGGTTAACGTAGAACCATTTTATCGTGAAAACCAAAAATGATGAATTCATTGTGAAAATTGATGAATCCGCTCGTGAATCCAAAAAAATAATATTTTCGCCCCTTATGGAATTCGAATCCGGGTGAAAAATTTTGAATTTTGTAATTCAGTAACTTTTTTAACGGATTCATCAACTTTCATAGCAAATTCATTTGATTCTTAATTTTTAGGATAAAAATGGTTCTTATTTGAACCTAACTCTCTCTCTCTCTCTCTCTATATATATATATATATATTGCACACGTCATCAATTCTTTAGTGTTTTTTGAATAATTCGATCTAAAAATCCTGAAGCCGGTAAGATTTAAACTTATAAGCTTAATGTCTACTCCACCAATTAATTCATTTCGAATTAATGGACTAAAAATGTTCCCCATAAAAAAGTTTAACCCTTACACATTTCTTGCTTGAGAAAGCAAAAACAAATTCAACGTGTACACCTTCGAGTGATTATCAAGATTTGTATTTGCCCTAATTATTTCTAAGAACTTTAGTCTACTTGCAATTCATCTTAAATAGTGAGACTTGACTTCGAGATTTAGGTCCTAAAAATATCCGCTAGACTCGAGGCAATGCGTGAGTTTGTGAAGCAAGCACGATTGACTTTTGAGATAAACTTTATTATCACCAGTCATCAAACTTCATCCCAAAAATAAATAAATAAATAAAACCAGTCATCATAATTTGGTGACAAGATTACCTCACAATAAATTTTTAACTGTAATTTAGGACCAGCTTTTCAGCCATACTTCATTAATTAGTCCAAAATGTTACACTTTCTTCTCTGAAAGCCTTAGGTGTTTTCAAAGTGAAAAAAATGAAATAAATATGTCAAAGGTATACTATATGTAAGCCGCTACTAGAGGTGAGTATTCGGATTTCGATTCAGATTTTTGCCTAATCCGAAATTTTAGAAAAAAACAATCCGATCCGAACCGAATATCCGAATATCCGAAAATCCGAAAATTTTATAAAAATATCCGAACCAAACCGAAAAATCCAAAATTATGAAAAATCCGAAAATCCGAAACCATTTTTTGTTAATTCTTATATATATTTATATTAGATTTAAAAATATTTAAATAAAGTATTATTATTATATATAAATTATATATAATTGGATTTTCGGATTTTTCGATTAAAAAATCAATCCGATCCGATCCGAAAATCCGAAATTTTGAAAAATATCAATCCGATCCGAACCGAAAATCCGAAAAATCCGAACCGAATTTTAAATTTCGGTTTGGTTCGGATCGGATATTCGAATTTCGAGTATTTTGCTCACCCATAGCCGCTACTCTCACCAACTACTCTTATAATGAATACTAATTGTAATCCATACATAAATGGTATAGGAGGTATTTGTTTGAAATTTTAAAACTCAATTCGAACACTAATTTCAGAATTTATCTGTCTGAAAATTTTACAAAATCATTTCACCCAATTCTACATTTCATTTTGTATACATGATTAGACATTTACAGTGCATTTTGTGTTTCATTTTTTAAATATTAAATATATAACTTCTTAATTATATTAAACATTTGTCCCAACAATTTAAAACAATCAACAACTTTAATTATTAACCAATCCTCCCAAATTCGAGAGCACTAAATTGGACCTTAAATCATTAATCATAAGCGAAAATGAAAATTTATAATTAAAAAAAAAGTGTGAGTGTTATAGTTTGGGTCAAAAAGGTGGTAGATTCTGGGAATGGAGATGGACAAGGAAGTGTCATGGAAAAGGGGCAAAACGCACAATCCCATCATCGCTGCACATTACATAATTGTACAATACTTACCCCCACTTCTTCTTTTCCATTTCATTTCATTTCATTTTTTCTGCAAAGTAATTTATGCATCATTCAAACTCTAGTCTTTTGAATCCTGATCGAATTGAACGTGTGCAGAACTGCAGTTCAATAATGGATGGTGGGATATTCATATATTGAATATTTGTATCTGTTTTTCCTCTTTCATGAGGCTTGCTTCTTCCTTTTATTTCAATTTGTCTGCTACAAAAATAGGGATGAATTAATTCGATACTGTACTCCTCTCTCTTATTTTGTATCACTGGTTTATAACATTATCTGATCCAGGACAAAAAGTTTTACTTTTGTTCTTGTGTCTATATGGTAAGCTAGTGCCTATGTCCCTTTTTAATGCAGCAAATTGACTATGCACCTTATCTTTCATCAATACTCTTATTTCTCTTATTCTGTGGATTGATGGATGATTGATCAATCCAAATTTCTTGTCGGATCCCAATTTTTTAATCAATCTGAAACTTAGATCTAATGGATTGCGGCATTAGATGTTGTTTATGAATTCTAAAAATAAGAATTAAAAACTAATCATAAAAAAGTATCCACATGTTTCTTAAAAGCATATATAGTCTCCTTTATAATATATCCTCCGTTCTTTTTTAAATATCATCTGCCGTTAAATCGCACAAATCAAGGAAGTAAGTAAATTTGCATTTGTAATTTCATTAACTACTATGATACATGCATTATACAACTAATTTTCAAATTTCAAGAGTATTAAACAACAATAAATATGAAATATATCATAATTTTACTATCAAATTATGAACTATGACACTTATTAAAAAATGTTAATGGAACATTTAAAAAGGAACGGATGGAGTATGTAACAAGTATTTGAGAATCATAACTATTTATGTGTAAATATCACTTTAAACCCAAAAGTATACCCGTCTTATCAAAAATATTTATTTAAATCATTAACTATTTGTATTGTTTCAAAAATATCTTGAGTCCATTTTTCAAATCCCGGAATCTTGATGTGGCTCGTCGTACCACATGGATTTTTACGTAGCATTTTTACTATTTCATTAAGAGTACGTAGATGTATGGAATTTATATCATCCACCAAACCACGTCAAGATTTCGACAGCCAGAAAATAGAGAATGCATGTGATATATTTTTGATACACTACTAATAGTTTGTGGTTTAAATAAATATTTATAATTGTTGGAAACATTTTTAATAAAGATGTATAATTTAGACTTTAAAATGATGTACCCTTAATTAATTAATTTATTGGATTATTGGAGTAAGATAAATCGTGTGGTGCAAGCGCGAAATGCGGCAACAGCCTTCACTAAATGCAAACGTGGTCTTAGTAAATGCTCAACAGGTCTGATTTATTTCTTGAATTTGCTGCACATGCAACTCAGAAAAATATATAGCTGCTTTAATAATAATAATGTATTTGAATCGCCGAATGCACATTAACTCGATCAAATTAAGCTGTGGCACTGAAAATATTGTGAGCGACAAACGAGGATCATCCATTTTTGTTTAATTGTTCTGGGAATTTTATGTGCCAGAACTTGTCATTCTTGAATCTTCTGTTTTGATCGATTTCATTTTGCATTCACTTGTACATGCAAAACATTTATATTTCCGGTGAATTTGTCTCATTGTCTGTGTAATTAAATGTTAAAATGCAGAGTTGCAAGCTGATTCTAGTTTGTCTATTCAGTTTATTACAAGACACGCTAAGACCATCTCCAATCGTGCTGCAAAACTCAAAATGGAGTATGAAAATTGCTCCAATCATACTCCAAACTCAAACGCAAAATACAGTAAATCAATGGATTTGTACAGTAGAAACGCAAATTTGCGTTTCTACTGTTCACAAAACGCAAATATTTTAAATATTGCAAATCGAACCTATAATTTGTGAAAATTGAAGAAGAAGAAGAAGAAGAAGAAGAAGAAGAAGAAGAAGGAGGAGGAAGAAGACGAAGTCATGGAGTACGTGACTTTCCAGCCAAAGTTGCTTTCCAGCCAAAGCTGGGTTTCCAGCCAAAGCTGATGCAGGACCATAGCTTACTGAAGAAGATTGAAGCTCATGTTTTGAGAGTTTGAGCATTTGTTTGATTTTGGAATTGGAGAATGTATGATATAATCCAAACTTGACACATTTATACAAGGGAAAACTAGAAAATGAAAGATCCGTTAGTTTGAGCAAAACTGAAAAAAAAAATGAAAGAGCCGTTGAAATGAATATAAAAAAATGCAAAAAAAAATGTCGCAGTTTGCCTGGCAAAAACCCAACTTTTATTGTAGAAAGTTGAGTTGTTGAGTCATTTATTTACAATTAGTAATTAAATTTTTTTGCTAGTATGTAATTTGAGGAAAATATATACGTATGATTGTAAAAGTATAAAAAGTAATGTGAAAAAATATATGAAGAATATTCTTTTGAGTTTGAATTTGGTGTAAATGATTGGAGATGAATTACTATTTGATATGACACATATTGTAAAATAAATTTGATTTTGGAGTAAACGGTTGGAAATGGCTAATACCCAAAACAAAGGCATAAGTTCTTCCTGGTCCTTTAGTGTTTGGATTGATTCCAATAAGTTCAGTTTCTATAAAAGGCATGAGTCACGTGACGCAAGTAAGTAATGTCAATTTTATGCATTTTGTCACTATTGCAAATTTGGGAGAAATGCGATCTTACGTGGCAGTTAGAACTTAGAATTTTTAAACGTGTAGATATCTTCCGGTAACTAAAACAATGTTGTTTTCACTATGTATTTTTAATTAAAGATATATATTTTAAGTATCACAATTTATGATATAGATTAAATTTTAAAATAAACAAACAAAAGACTTGGTGGTATTGATAAATTTGTAGGGGTGAAAAGAGAATTAGATACTTCTAGTGATTTAGTTGACTTGTGAAAATTGCAAAGCGTGCAAAGTTGATGTTATAATTGGTACCATGTTTATAAGTTTATGTGTAAAATTGAAATTGGTCCAAAGTTAATATATATATATATATATATATATATATATATATATATATATATATATATATATATAGCTAGGTTCAATGAGAACCATTCTTATTCTAAAAATGAAGAACTAAATGAATTCGTTGTTAAAATTGATGAATTTGTTGGAAAAATTACCGAATCCAAAACTTCGAAATTTTTCACCCTGGTTTGAATCCCATGAGAGACGGAAATTCTATTTTTTTGGATTCGGTAACTTTATTGGCTGATTCACCAACTTTCATAACGAATTCATCATTTTTTTTTTTCACGTTTTCACGATAAAAATAATACTTCATCCGTCCGATATTATTAACACATTTCTTTGTACACGTAGATTAATGAGAGTTGTGTCTTGTGTTAAAGTAATATGTGACACGAAATTCGAGATATTTGTTAGTGTAAAATTATATCATTTTTTGGAACGGGCCAACAATAGAGGGACAAACCAAATAAGAAAACGAGCTAACAATAATGGGATGAATGGAGTATTTACGTTCACCTTCTCCTATAGATATATATATAGGTGTGTTATTATAAAACTATTTGTTATCCTACAAACGTGAGAACGATGCATTCTTCATAAAAATTACTGCATGAAATAATAGTAATTAAATTTACGCTCCTCATGAGATTCGAATTCAGGTGGTGCACAATGCACTCATCCAACAAAATGATGCATCACCGTAGATCTTCACGATCTAATGACTGAAAATGGTTTTCACGTTCTCATTTCAAATAAGGTTTTTATTTAAACCTTATGCTATATATATATGTATATGAATTGGTTGATGTGCATACAATCTCTAACATACATAAATGAGAATAAATTATGTCCATTAAATTTTGAAATCTAATGGTTATATTTAAGTGTGCATCTGAATTAGTTATTTGCATATTTTTGCATATAATTGTGTATTTGTGTATCTGCTTCATAATTTGTGTATTGAATCTGAAGCGTCCATATTGATTTATCAAGACTTGATATTTGTGCTCATATTTACACTATAAGTAGTGTCCACACGATAACCATTATATATATATATATATTATGATCACCTTATTAATGCTAACACTTCTCAATTCTCACTAGCTTTAAAAATACTCTATATGATTATTCCATTATTTTATTTTATTTTAACATATTTTCATATACTCAAATATCACATTTAAATATGTAAAAACAAAACTGAACAAAAAGAAAGAAATGAGAAAATAATTTAACAAGTTTTGACCCATCTTGACTAGTCCAACTGAAACCTTTTTTAAATATTATTTTTTCTCTTTTTTACCAAATGTAATGGTCCAAAAGACCATCGGTTTCTAGATGAATAATATGAATCGCTCCAAACTTCTTTTCTTAAAAAATAAATAAATTCATATCATAAATTTTAAAGTTTGATGGTATTCATTTCTATTGTAATGTGAATTTTTATTATCATCATTTAACTCCTCAATTTTATAGTATGAAAAGTTTTTCCTAATTTCCTTATTTTGATTACATTCACTTTATCCTCTTGCTATTTGGAATTCATTCTTCCAATATTTATTTAGGAATTTAATGACCTGCCATGATCCGCAAAACACGGATACACCCTTTATTAGACATTCATAATCTTTTCTTTTTTTTCTGGGAAATTGAGGTGCGCACATACATATATATTATTCTGATAATTTTTATTAATGTGCTGCAACTGGGATCAGATGCTCTTATAATCTACAGAAATCCAAGAATTTCAAGAATCTTGTGAGTGTTTGATTAAATGTTATAAAGTATGTGTATATATTGGTAACAACAAATGTTAGTTATAAACCATTGTAATCAGTTCCTTAGCGAATATACCTATTGAATTAGAATATCTGTAACATAACATGTCCCGTACTATGATATAGGCAATTTGCAATATACATTTGTTAAACAATTATTCCTTAATTCACTACAACGCACGATTAAATAATTTTATATATAGTCAAACAAAAGATAATTTTATAGTAATTAATAGCCCGCTTTGTTCGTGCATGGGGGTGTATTAATTGGTAAAACGAGAATCTTATAATTGAAATGTTATAGATTCAAAATTCATCGAACACATATTTTATCTTCATGTGTGCACTTAACGAATAACAATAGTAGATATTTGGAAACAAAAAATTCCTTGCACTTATGGCTACTATTTTGATACAATGAAAGGTAAATTTCAGCATGATATAGAGGATTTTGATTGGATCTGAAGAAAACTAAATGGGGTACTATTACAAGACATGAGTAAATCTAGGATGTCTTAATTCGCCAACATAAGAAAAAAAAGAAAGAAATACATAAATCTTGTGCTATTACTGGGATACACAAATGCAAAATTAATGTTGAATCTCAAAGGAAATTGCATCTTCTGGACTTGCGGGCCTTTTTCTTCATTTTTGGTGGTCGCAAAACCACCTTTATTGCTGTGTCAAACACAGCTTTAACATTCTGCACCAAATTACAGCAAAAAAAGGGTTGATTAATGAAAATCTAGCAAAAACGAAAACCATAAATCACAACTTACCAATGAGAAAAATAATAATAATTAATTACCTGTTGAGTTTTGGCACTACACTCTACATAAGCTACTGCTCCAATGATCTTCTTCAATTCTTCTCCCTGTTTAAAATTTCACAAATGTAAAGTTTTGAAGAAAATAAAATAAGAAATAACGTTGCATATATACCTGCGCGGTTGTTATAGGAACTGCAGCTGGATGATCACTCAGAAATTGCTTATCTTCTCTCAAATCTGTTTTACCATTTCACGTTTGCAGATTATGTGTTTGATGAATGTCTCAAAGAGTCAACACTATAAACAGAGCCATTTCAAAAATCAAAAACAAATTTATGTCTTACCCATTTTGGTTCCAACAAGCACAATCGGCACGTTTGGAGAATAATGCCTCAATTCTGGAATCCACTGTGACCAAAACAAAATCAGAGCAGGATTATAGAGTGGAAATTCTGTTTTTTTTTTGATAAAGATAGAAATCAAGAAAAATATTTAACCTTCTTGTAAATGTTCTCATAGCTAGCTTTGCTAATAAGTGAAAATGCCAATAGAAACACATCAGCTCCTCTATAACTCAGAGGGCGTAGTCTATTGTAATCCTCTTGCCCTATGTCAATTAAAATTCCATCACAAATTTTCACTAAAAAAATAGATAACCAAAATTTATGTATATATATAAATAGACAACCTGCGGTATCCCAGAGGCCGATGTTGACCGTATTTCCATCCACGACGACGGTGGCGCTAAAGTTGTCGAAGACAGTCGGAACATAATCCTGCGCCCGAATAACATAAAAGCAAGATCAAAATTTACATCAGTCTCGAATTTACTACTTAAATCCTAACAATATGTCGAGTAGTACCGTTGGGAAAGTATTACTAGTGTAAGAAATGAGCATGCAGGTTTTCCCGACCGCGCCATCGCCCACGGTGACACACTTGATGAACCTAGCGGTGGTCATGTTTTTCTTTTGTTTGAATTTATTTTCTCTCAAGTATCTAAGTCTTCCTTGTTTATATATCACAGTCTGTTTGATGTGAGATTTCTACGTATAAAGGAGGATTGAAAATGAAATGAGGCGGGCATGGATAATGATTTTTTACAAGACTTTTTTTAGTTTTCTTTGAGTTTAAGGACAGAGACAGATTGGGTGCAACGAAATTAGGTGTGGTGGAAGGTGATCAAAAGTGGAGGGTGCTTACTTTATAACTAATATACCATCATTATCTTTTTTTAATGATTTTTGAACTAAAATTCAAGATTTCCTACTTGTAAGTTATCTATTTATTCTCTTTTTGGTGAGTCGTGATGATACCAGAAATTTGGAAGATTGTTGATTGTTCCCCAGGCCCACACCAAGAAAGAAAGAAAAGAAAAAAGCTGTTAAAATATTACTGGGCTGAGGCCGCCGCATCAAGAGACCAGGCCCATGTTATATTAGATCTTATTGTTTCTAAATAGGGTTTTTTAGTATTTACAAGCCCGTGACTAACTAGTTATTTTACCTTTTCTTTTTTATGAAGGCCCTGTTTAATTTTTTAGCTAAATGATTGATAAATGTTTTAGTTTCTATTCATTATTTTCTGGGCCTATCAGTTTCTTGATTTAAGCTTAAGTTTACGATGATTAATTAGGGTTATTCATATTCAATGGGTTTTAATAAATCTTTAACATTTATTTTAATGTTTCATTAATAATTGATTATTAGAATTTATTATTTCATAAACAGGACATGTAATTCTTTAAGCTTCAATTTTTTAGTAATAAATATTAATCCGGATTCAGGATATTATAATAAATCTCATTTTTATAATAAATATGATTAGAATAATACATTTACTAGTGGGACATATAAAGTTGTGGAATAGAGGCTTTGAACTATTATGGGGTGTGTGGTGAGTGATAAGAAATTTTGTGTTTTTCAATATTTTTTTTATGATTTTCCATGAATGAATGCGGGGGATTTTAAAGAATTAAATTTATGGCTAGGCGTTCAAGTCACAAAATAAGCCCAAGAAATTAAGAATTCGTACGGTAATTGAAAATCGATCAAGTGGTTTTCGATCATTAATATGTAACAATTTCTAATATTACTTAATCATTGGAAGATGGTTTATACGAAAAATATGTACACTCCGTAACTTCATTTTCTTCGTTTTATGACTTTTTAAAAATTGCAATTGCTATCGAAATTCATCTTTGTTTATGGTGTGTACTGATACGGCGCAAGTTGCGGATGATTTTATGAAACGTGCGGATCATCCGAAGAATTGCCGTAATTTTGGAAAGTTTCAGATTTCGCTGAAAACCTAGTGTTTTAGGGCAAATTCCATCGTTTAGAGGGTCAAATTCGCAGTTTAGTATTTTTCGGGGTTATTTTGCAATTCGATTTTTGTTTGGGTCCTTTTGGTATTTCTTGTATTTTCGGAGATTATGGTTAGTATTTAATCTCCGTAGCTTCTTTTCGTTGTCAGCTTTTGACATTTTATGAAATCGAGATTTATCTTTTATCATCAATTCTCAGTATTCTTTTGAATCAACGAGTTTTGATCTTGTTCACTCTATTCCACGCACGCACGCTGTATCATGTACTGTGGTTGATCTAGACTTCCGCTAGTCAAACTTCAAACACGGGAAAATCCGTATCTTTATTTTTCCTAGTTGGACTCGTGCAAGTAACCGAGACCATGGGATTGGCTCGATTTTGACTTTGCTTCTTCCTCCAAATGACTAAAATGCCCCCTAATACTACAAACTTAATGTGAGTCTTGAAGTTTTGAGGGCGGTGATAAAATTAATATCCCTTTGTGTGGGACCCATCAAATTAAAAAGATTATATCGGATGGAAAATAATGTAGTAGCTAGCTTGGAATTCCAAAGCAGGTCATTTCCATCTTCAAGCTTGTTTCAATGCTTTTCCAACTCATTCCAACGTAGGATAACGACACGCTGATGAAGACTCCTCCAGACCATACGTATTTGTTAATCCTTGGAAATAATATAATATTGATTTATTTAGCAAAGTTTGTTGGCTGTCCACACTAAAAGAACGTCAAATTATTGATGGAAAGAGTAGTTTCAATATTTTCCCCTAATTATACGATTACAAAAATTGCTTGAAAATTACAAATTCGAACAGACTGTTTTAAATTTATTTTCAAGAATTCGAACAGACTGTTTAAATAATATGTGAGACCAAAGATTATAGATATAAATGCATCAAAGACGAATTTGAACTCGACTAGTAAATCTTATTATTAAATTGCAATACAATTCCCAGTCCAACCCACCCATCTCGACTTTCCAACTATCTTATAATCCACCTAAAAACCTTTCTGTGAATAGAAATCGTTGAATATGGCTGCGTGGCGACACACAGAGCATCTGCCTCTAAATGAGAATGATTCGGAAGAAATCATATTACATCAAGTGTTGAATGAGGCGGACGCCTTGAACGCCTCCACTGTGCATCCTGCGAGCAGCAAGAAGCGGTACAGAGGGGTGCGCCGGCGGCCGTGGGGGAAGTTCGCGGCGGAGATACGAGACTCCACCCGCCAGGGTGCCAGGATCTGGCTCGGCACCTTTGAGACTGCCGAACAAGCTGCGCTGGCTTACGACGCGGCGGCGTTTAGAATGCGAGGCTCCAAAGCCATGCTCAATTTCCCTGCTCCTCTCACTTCGACAGCAGTGTCTAATGAAGCAACACAGATTCCAGCCCAGGATTTATAAACCTATCTTTTATCATATGTATACTTGATTAATGGAAGCTTTTGTTTGTCTGTGTGCCGCGTGCATTAATTATTTTGTGGAATTATGGCTATATATTGACAAATCTAAAAGAGTTGGTCGTAATCCAAAAGAAGTAGTTATAGAAGTAGACGAGTTAATTACTACATGAATGAAGCTACCAAAAGATACATACATGATAACTAACTCCAAGTGGGAACTGAATGCATATTCTCAGAGAGAGTATAACAAACTCTCCAAATACTCAGTCCCAAGATCCTCAAATTCTAACACATCATCAACACCATAACTCCTTTTTGATCTCTTCTGCGGCGGTTGTTCCAACACAAACGATAATTCTGCATCATCTGCTTCCCTTTTCCACTGAACAACGCTACAACTGCTAAGATATGTATGGTTGGAATCAGCATGATTCGCAGATGCTGGACTGTCATAACAAGCATTCGCCAGAGTCTCCAGAGGGAAATTCAAATGCGTTTTGGGACCTCTTATTCTTAAAGCCGCCTTATCGTATGCCAACGCCGCTTCTTCGGCCGTTTCAAACGTCCCCAGCCAAACCCTCGCTCCTTTTCTCGTTGAATCCCTTATCTCCGCCGCGTACTTTCCCCACGGCCGCCGCCTCACTCCTCTGTAATGCTTTCTCGCCTTCTCGGCTTTCGGGGCAACATCGTTTGCGCTCGATCCATTATCATTCTCGGCGGTGTTCTTGGAAGGAATGATCCCTTGCAGAAATTCCTCCCACGCCTCCGCTCCCATCGACATCCATCTCCCTAAACTCGGCAGCCTCTCCAAGATCTCCACGGATCCATCTCTATCGAGGCTAGGCAACCCTTCCCACGACGACTTCGATACCTCGTCGTCTTCACCTGTCTTCGCCATGAAATTTGCCCACACATTTTCCAGAATTGCTTCGGATGGTTCACTCTCCACGCCCATAGTTAAATTAATTATTTCAGCCTTTGAAAAATCTGATCCTTAATTTATAAAAGCTAAGGTTACGACTTTATCCTCCTCGAAACGAGTAAGAAACTTGTGTTGCAATTCATTAGTAGCAAATTTCTAGGATGATTCTGCGGTGCATTGAATTTTAGATAATCAATTAGCACAAGTCTGCGTGTGATTACTTGGAACATTCGATGTATACTAATAATCATTTACGAGGATTGTGTGATGAGCAATCAATATTTGTTGCGTGTATTTTATAGGCTGTTTGTTTATTTGGTTGTGTAAATGCGGCCATAAATCGGAAAAGGTACATGAGGTGACGTGCTGTAGGTTGATTTCTAGCTAGCAAATAACTGGATGCAGTATCTTCATCCATTTGCTCATTTGTTAAGATTATAGATTGTGTGATGTGGAAAAAGTAGGAGGAGAAATATCAAAAGTCAATTCCTGGAATATACACACTTTTTTGCGTGTTCACATTTATTTATTTTATTTTTATTTTTTTTTGTATCTGGAATACTTGGACGCGACGGGTACCTCACTTTTGTGCGATAGCGCAAACCATTCACATACTTTTTATGTTTATACGTCTAATAGGTTGTGGTAATGCTGCTTGAACCGGTGATCAAAATGGAATTTTATAATCAATCTAATGTATTTTTCGTATTTTAATATGTAATTATTTAACGAATTTGTATATGTATAAGATCAATAAATAAGGAGATTCAATATATAAACAACTGTATGTGAATGATTGAAATTTTTGAACCAAATATTATAAGTTCAAACCTCCTAGAGAGAAATTAACGAAGAAAGGAGGGGATGCGGTGTGGAAAATAGGTTTACTGATTTGCAAGCATGGCATCGCGTCAAACCTAAGTTTCTGTATATAGAAACTGCACACGGGTCTTGCCTTCTTGCATGCTTGGTGGACAATTAAATAGAAATCATACATTTAACAATATTTTTCTAGGGAAAGTCCTATTTAACGGGTTAAGCTGAAACTGATAACTACTTAATACTAATACTAATAATAATAATAATAATAATAATAATATAAATATATTATTGAATATGAGTTTGAATTCGTACATAGACATTATATTCATAAATCATCTGACACAAAATTCATATCTTTTTTCTAAAGTAACACATTTTATAACCAATATGTCAGACTCAAACATTTAAAGTTTTTATTAGCTTAATAGTGATTTTGATGGGAAAAAAATAAGGGATGTGATAATCTTATTTATTACTTAAGCAAAATCGAGAAATTCAATGCGATTGCGGCGAGAGGTTCATGATTCAATGGACTGTGGGCGGGGAAAAAGTCAAGTGATAATTGCAAGAAACCGTGTTTAATTTTGAAAAGTTTTTCTTGATTTCTATTTGTTTTTTTGGCTTTCCCATTAATCTAACTGGGTTGCTTAACATAAAGGGTATTTGCCCTAGCTCATTATATGAGATTATAATTAACCTCTTACATTTTAAAAAATATTTTTAGTTTTATATATATCAGTAATAACAACATAGTGACTAAAACATTCGAGTTTTTTCAACAACCAAAAAAAATTGAGAAAAAAAAATTGAGATTGCGTAAGAAATAAGCTCTTAATATCTTGTTTTGGGTACTAAGAATAAACTTCCAAATCATCTCACATTGTATAAGCTTTTGATGGTTAAGGGATATTTATTTTTCAGGATTAATGTAGAAAAATAAAAATAGTATAGATTAATTTATTATCTATTTTGATGGATTAGAATCTTGGAATATCTTAAGGTTCTTGATAATTTCTATCTTTAAGCTAATTTAACTTGATACATATCCCATTGAAAATGTAGGATTGGAGAAATCCTAATAAAGAGGATAAAAATAATCAATCATGTATGGATCCTATCAATCATAAAAAGTAAACGCTTCATAATTGCATCATTAAACTTAGCCAAACACCTTGGCATGGATTTTGTTTGTTTGTCCTAATACAATGTTATATTTCTACTAATCAATTGGTAATATTAATACCTTTTTAGAGGGTAATTATTACATTGAAGCTTTATAGGTAGATGTGATTTTAGTATTGGGTAATTATTGGATTAAATCTATTGACTTATTCTAAAAATATCTTAAATTTTTAATAATATCAATAAAAGAAGCAAACTATTTACAGTGTACCAAAAATGTCTTCCCTAATTTTTTATTAACAAAATGCTGACTGAAATTTTCAGGTAGCAAAAGTGAGCTCATGCTTTCAATAGGTTAATGAGTATTATTAAAAGTAAGCTTTATGTGTAGCATACCATAAGTATTATTTTACGAGACATGATAAATGACTATTGATAAAAAAAATTATGCAATATTTTATAAGTAATGGTTTCCGTTAAAACTTACAAAGACTGTGACAATAAATTTGTAGACACGACACAATGCAATACAGCTAATGGGGCTTCCATTGTACAATACTTTATTTGGATTTTTTTTGCTGAAGAAATAATACTCCGATTCTAATAGAAATAACCCCACGAGACCAAAATACTAATCACATCTCTAATAAAAAACTTAAAAGGTATTATCAATTGTAGAGTTACGAAACTTTATAACGGCTCTTCATAAAACTTTGAATAAGAAGGTAAAACTCATACAAATTCTACATCAACAAAATAGATGCACCTAGAAAATATAAATCTAACATTCAATCAGATATTAACCTTAACTACACAAATAAGAGATATCATATGCAATAGGATGTTACCAATTGGTAAAAAAAATACCAAATATGTCCATATTTACTGTCTTCCCATCAAATTCGTCATTTGATGGTCATCAAGTAATAGCTAAAACAAAACAAAAAAAATACCAAATATGTTTATATTTACAAAAAATGATAACTAAACAGTGCCATCATAAATTTTTTAAAATTATTCTGATAAAAACAACATCGTTCATGATACTCCCAATCAACATTTTGTCAAACCAAAAACGTTAGTATAGACATTTTTAGTACAATATTAATAATTTGAGTATCTTATTATACTATTAAAAATTTATTTTTCAAAAATAAATTAAATAATTTAAAATTTAATCCAATAATTACCTTTAATATTAGGGACAGCAAATGAGTTAATTTTAGTGCGGAGGCCATGACAAACCCAATTTGGTTGCCTTCCAGCTACAGAGGTGGGCCGGGACCCATATCATAAACATATGATCCCTCAGAAGTAGACAGTTGCTTTTATGCGCTACCCATTTGATATTGTTGCCCTAACCCATAAAACGTATCAGCCTACATAAAGAGCAAAATAAATTCACAGAAATAGCCTAAGCACTTTCAGCTGTTTCGTGCTGTCACAATAATTTTAGTGAAAATTCATATATATAGCCATCCAAATTAAGTAATGTCAAATTATAGCCACCAACATAAAAATATCAAATTATAACCAATTTACTGGCTCTATTGGGACTATTATCACCAAATAGTATCAATAGGTTCAATTATTTTTGACATTCCTTAACTTGGATGACTATATAAAAAGTTTTATGAAAATTATATATATAGCCATCAAGTTAAAAATGTCAATATATAGCCACGTAAAATGTCAATTATAGCGAAATTTATTGGCCTATTGGTACTTATTTGATGATAATAGTCCCAATAGGCCAATAAATTGGCTATAATTGACATTTTCCATAAAGCCTATAATTGACATTTTTTAACATTTTTGATGACTATATAAAACTTTTTCAAAACTTTTCTCATAATTTTATTCCAAAATGAAAAGATCTTCAAAATATAAAAGGAAACAATGATAACTCAATGATTAAATAATTAAAAATATTTTTATATAATATCCACAAGAAATCATCCTAAAATGATCGAAATTCTATATTTGAATGAAAGAAACAAATATTATGATTGGAGGGTTAAATATGTACTTGGCACATGCATATGTTCTTGCACAATATTATAAATATATATTGAAAGCAATTACCGGCCGTCTGCGTACCCAAACTCATTATATCAATAATCCTTCTATCTATTAGGAGTAATCATTTCCACTAAATTAATTCTATTATTTATTTTCATTCCTATCCAGAGTCGAGACCCTTCGACAAAAAGTATGATAAAATTAAAACGTAGATCTCATTAACGATCGAACCACGTAAAAGCACAGGTGTTCTTTATTGCTTTACATAAATCTCGCACTCTCTTAACCAGATTTATCATTGGCGTAGTGCGTGGGAAGGTCGAACAAGAAAGCTTCGTTTCTCTACAACTAAATTTAATAACCGTCTTGAGGACGACCAGGTGGTCTCAGTGGCCCGAAATTTTATAGTAATTAATAAAGTTTAATTAAGTATTATTAAAGGCTTAAAAGCTATTTAAGCCTTAAGAATTAAATAAAATTTAATATAGTGAAATATTAAATGGTATGAATCCGATTAATTTAAGATTTGATTATATGGAATCGGAAAATGTAGAGAATTATTAGAAATGAGTTTATTTGTGATAAAATGTGAATTTTGTGATTATTAATGAATGGTTGTATGAAAAATGCTATAAATTAGCAATTATGCTACGAATTACATTAATTATTTTTGCATGTTATTTTTCTTATAAAATGAGATAAAATATTATTTAAGATATTAAAGTCTTGAATAAATTTGTTTTAAATGACGACGGCGGTCCAGAGAAAAAGCGGATGACCGAAGTCGAGGCGCCGATCGCGAGCGCCTCGGCGAGAATCAAGAGGGCCACTCGAGTCTCAGCTCGGACCTCGGCCCAACCACGGCGGCGAGCCTCCCCGCTCAAATCGAGGCGGAAATATTCGAGCTCCACGCGAGCTCTTCCCAAGCCCGCCCATGAAAGGGGATCGAAGAGGTCCACGAGGCAGTATTGTGACTATCACCAAGGGTATGGTCATGATACCGAGGATTGCGTAAACACAGGCTCGCGGATCGACGAGCTCGTTAAGGTGGAGCCCTCGAAATACTCGGACGAGTGGTCCAGAAGCGAAGCGCAGAAGGAATGGGCGGCAACAGCGCGGGCCGACCCGCGGCGACCCAACCTGAAGACGGCGAGGACGAAGGTCCCAACGCTATGGAGCAGTCTATGTTGTTACCGGACTGCCCTCGAGGCGACGAGGTCGCCCCTCGAAGAACGGCGCCCGAGGCCGGCAAGAGCCGAAGAACAAGCGACTCGGGATGGTGAGAACATAACGTTCTCGAGGAGGACCTCGTGCCCAAGATCATGCCGCACGGGCGCCATCACCATACAGGCGCGGTGGGCAACAAAAGCGTCCATCGGGTCTATATCGACGCCGAGCCTCCGTCGGCATCATCTTCCAAAGTGCGGATAAGCTTGAGGTCGGAGGCATTCAGTACTTCCGCGCCTCCCGATTCGGAGCTTCACTCGAGGCGGTCCAGCCGAGGGGTCATTCGCTTCGGTCACGGTGGGACGAGCCCTGGTCGGTCACAAAGGCCATCCGATTCTTCTGGTCCGAGCTCCTCTCCGTACAACATTATCACGGGAGAGATTGGCATGCGCCACCAAGGCCGTCTGTTCGGTCTACCACCTCACCGTTAAGATTCTCACCGCCCGGTGGAGTGCTTAGCATCCAGGGGACCAAGCGGCGAGAAAAAGAATGCCACTGTTGTCAACCCAAGATGCGGCCTCACCCAGTGCATAGCAATTACCGAGCCCCGGAGACCGACGCCCGGATGACGACCGAGGGCACTGCAAGCTGTCTGACGACGATCCTCGAGGTCATCCAGTCGGCACCTGTGGCCCGGTGACGTCCGGCGGCATGTCGTACAACCTCCGAGAGAGTACGAGGCGTGTTTTCTGGTCCCCGCCGATATGACCGAGTGTCACCCGAGCTCATAACACACCGCCTCAACATCGAACCGGCCACCAAGCCGGTCCGCGAGAAGAAAAGGATATTCGGCGGCGGGCGCAACCGGTCGTAAGGGACGAGGTGACCCAACTTCAAGGCAAGATCTTTTCGAGGTCGAATACCCGACACGGATGGCTAATCCGATCGTGGTCCGAAGCTTGAGGAGGAGGGTGGCGCGTATGCGTCGATTATCTTGACCTCAACAAGACCGCCTAAAAGATTGTTACCCTCCCGATATCGACAAGAAAGTGGAGGCATTGGTGGGCCACGAGATGTTCACTTCTTGGATCTATACAAGGGTACCACCAAATCTGATGAGCGGAGGACGCACCAAAGACCGCGTTCATCGCGACTTGCGTGCTGCGTGCGAAAGATGCCCTTGGCCTCAAGAGCGCGGGGCCACTTACCGGAGGATGGTGGATGCAACATTCAAAGACCACATCGGGAGATCGTCGAGGTCTCGTCGATGACATAGTAGTCAAAGTCGAGCGGAGAGCTGCGCCGATGACCTCGGCACCATCCTCCAACTCCTCAGGTCGGCCAACCTCAAACTCAACCCCCAGAAATGTACATTCATGGTGAAGACCGGCAAGTTCTTGGGATCTTTGGGTTTCTCGGGAGGGCTGAGGCCAATCCCACCAAGGTGAAGGCGGTGCTCGACATGCGGTGCGAGGACCATCCGTGAGATCCACAACTCACGGGTGCTGGCCGCCCTCACAGATTTTGTCTCGAGCCGAGAAAGCAGCTCCCATTCTTGAGATCTGAGGAGAGCTCCGGACTTCGCTGGCGGGAAGAACACCAGCCGCGCCAGACAACGGTGAAGGAGTACCTTCCGACACTGCCGAACCTGTCCCGAAGCGAGGTGAATCCCTATCTATATTTGGCCGCCTCGGGACGAGGCCATCATTGTGATCTTGATGCGAGATGAGGTGGGACGATAACTCCCATTTATTTTATCACCGAGCTCTCAAAGGACCGGAGACAAGGTACACCGGCCTCGAAAAAGTAGCGCTATACACGTGAGCGCCAAGCGCCTCAGACCTACTTCCAAGCTCACTCAAATGACGGTGCTAAGCGACTTACCACCGAGACAAGTCTTGTCAAAACACGAGTCATCCGGACGTATAGCTAAGTGAGCCTGGAGCTCGGCGAGCACGACATCTCGTACTCACCGGGCCGGCCATAAAGGGCAAGCTCTCGCCGACTTTCCGGTCGAGGCCAAATTCACCGAGGTAGGCTATGCCGTGAGGTAACTCAGCCTCCGCCCCCATGGGAAGAAGCCGTCCTAGCACCACGGATGGTTCTTTGGCGAGATGTGCGTGGGCGGAGCTTCGGCAAGACAGGCGTGGGCGGGCATCCTTGTAATATCCGTAATTTTAATCTTGGATTACGATAATAAATTCCATAATTAGTATTATTAATTCAATAATTAAAATCTTAATTAGTCAACTCTTGACTTTGACCAAACATAATTGGATAATTTCTGTATGAGATTCACTGATGCTTAGTGAATTAAGGAATATAACTTTCAATATTCCTTCGAGCGTAAATTCCTAACGTTGAATAAATTCGACGTTTACATCTTACAGTATTATTAAGCAGTTAAGCTTAATTTCGAAATTCCTATTATTATAGGAATAAATAAAGTTGTAACAAACTTTATTTTGAACATTTTAGAGATAATTAAACTATGAGAATTTAGAGACGTTTCAAACGTCTACGTTTAGAGATAATGCGATAACTTTAGCATACGATCTCGGAATTATAAAATTCAAATTCCTATATTTATATTATTATATAAAAGCATTATTTATCATTAAATAATGCTAGAAAATTTAAAGAATTGAATGTACCCTATTTGTGATTTTCGAAATACTATATTTCGAAATTAGGGTTTATGAGACCTAAATTATTTTAAATACTTTTCTATGATTAAATTTATTATCTAAGACATATAATATGTCATATAACTATGTAGTAGCCAGTATATACAAGGAAATAAAATATTTGGAATTACCTTAGTGATTTTCGAAAATTAGGGTTTCCTAAGTGTAATTTAATTTTTATTCTTAATCAATTAATGATATATGATAATTATTATATTATTATGATGTCATTAAGGACTAAATGAGGTGTAATACAAGTTGCACAAGTGTGAAAGCACACTTGCACATATGGGACGAAAATGTAGCTATTTTTAGTATGATTTTATGTAATATTATTATCTTATAATTAATAAATAAATATGAGTTGGATCTTATCTTATAATAGGTGTAAAGTAGAGATCATTAGCTATTAAAACAAGTAATCTAAGGCTCATTAATTGAGGGAGCCGAAAATGTTGAAAAACAAGGTTGAAAAATTTTAATTTCATACTTTATAATAGGGACACTTGTTGGAGTTGAAATTTTTGACTTTTCAAAAGGTAATTTATACTATATGATAATAATATATTATATGTCATAAGAAAATAAAATCCTAGACTAAGAAATTGAAAATGGCGTAAAGTGCATAAGTGTGATATAATATGATTAATTCTCTAACTCTTGGTAATTATGTGATAATTTATTTATTTAAATATAATATAGTATAATAAAATATATAATATAGTAATAAAATAAATAATCAATCCTAGTCTATAGAAATAGGCGACACACACAACTTGCTACAATGTGATGATTTAATTAAAATAGGATGCAATGTATTTAATTAAGGATAATCATGATATATATAAGATAATGATCAAATTTTGTCTCCTACTATAAGGAGGTGCCGATTTCTTTGACTTTAATTAGCAAGTGGTATAAGATATTTTTCATGTAATTAATGTGCTACAACTTGCTAATGTCTATAAATATAAGGAGAGCACAACACTCTCCCATTTACAAACCTTGACTACCGAAAATTTAGTGAGAAATTTAAGAGAGAGTTCATCAAGTTCCAATCCAAATCCTTAGCAAATAAACGTTGCCGATCAAAATCGAAACCGATTAAAAGGTTAGAATTAAGTCCTAACTCATTATACATGCTAGAATTTTCGAATTTCATCCGTTAGAATTTATATTATAAGCTTAGTTCATTTATGAGATTTTCGAAAATCATGAGTATGTACTAAGATGTTTTGATATCATGTCCATACTATGCTATTAAGCTTATATTACAAAATTAAACATGTTATTAAATTACATATGTGGACCGAAAATATGAGGACATGATATGTGGTTGATTATGATTTTTAATTGTTGTTTTGAGCATGAAATCATGATCTAGGATATTAATTATGCCTATATGAATTTATTTAGAATTTTTGGAAAACTATAGCCTATAATTTAATGAATACCGAAAATTTTAGTATAAGTTATAATGTTGTGATATAATTCATGTTTAAGTGTTATAATAGCATATCAAGTGTGTAGATTCATAATATATGATTGTGAGAATTTATTGAAATTTATAAATATTATTTTGACCTAAGTCGAAAATTTAGAAAGTGACTTAGGTAAATTTTATTCAATAAGTCACAATAAATAACAATTATGTTGTAGTAAGCATAATTGAGGGTGATTAATTGATTTATGAATTTATTGGAATTTTTAAAAATCATTTGTTGGGTGAATTATAGAAACCGAAAACTATATGTTATAATACCATGGTGTATAAATTTTATTTGACTAAGGTAATTACATATTATTAATCACATGATAAAATAGTGTGACATGTGAATTTATAAGAATTTTTGCACAAGTCTAAGCTAATTAAAATATAAGGACCGAAAACTTTATATTATGTGCATTAATATTATAAATTTATTTTATCAAGAATAAGTACATAATATGTTCTAAAATAATGTTTTAGACATAGTATGATTTTATAGGAATTTTTGGAACAAGAATTGTACATTAAAATCGAAAATTACATAAATAGTTGAAAAAGTCAAAATTGTTGACTTTCGTTGACCAAAGTCAAAATTGTTGACTTTTGGTTGACTTGGTCAAAATCGTTGACCAAAATCGTTGACCAAGGTCAGCAGGCGCATGCAATCGATAGTGACGTGATCGATGTGCGGGTCCCACAGACCACACCGGACGCACAGCACTGAGACCCTTTTACCGATCTACGTGACGCGAGGTCCATACCAATGAGATCGGAGACCGAGCCCTCACTTCACTTCGACCGTGCCGAACGAGGAAGACCCATGGGCCAACCCTGACGCCTCGAGGAGAAAACGAGCTCGCTTCATAAACGGCCAAATACAAGTGCCCAGTCGCACGGTACCACAACAAAGTGGTCAAAGCCTCCTGGCCCATGTGGGCGACCTCGCCCTAAGAAATGGCTCAGAGAGCTGGAACGCCCAACAAGTCGGATCCGACATGGAAGGCCCATACCGCGCTCACGAGACCTCAGCGGGCTTACATGTCGCCCACTGTCCGGTGGCGCTTTATCCCACTAACTTGGCACATTACGCATTTAGGAGGTATTTTATAGCTTCGATTTAAAGTCGCATCATGTTAGTTCCTTTGGACGCCCATGCAAAGCGAGTGATTACCCATTAAGTCGATCACACGCAAAGCGTGATAGATTACCTATTGTTGACGCCTACACGCAAAGCATACAGATTACCCATTAAGTGGATCGCCTACATACACGCGACATCCGCACCGATCTCGCCAACTCATACCCCTTTATTTGGGAAGATACTGCAAAGTACCAAATGCATTAACGACTATAAACCAAGTACCAAGCCATATATAAATCAACCGAGCCTTCCGAGCTCGCTCATACCCCTTTATTTGGGAAAATACATCAGATACAAGGTAAATGCATTTAAGACCAAAACGAAGTCCTGTTATGTTTATACCTCTTAGTGGAAATATACACTTCAAACGAGTCTAAATACATTTATATCTACATACAAAGTTCTACACTATATAGCCTCATTCGGCCCAGACTACCGCCAGACCTCAAGTCGCACTAATTTTCTACAAAATTTGTGCCACGGTGCGTTCGAACGAACTCCCGTGTCTTCAACCCACCGATAAGGCGGAATCACCACGTCTGCTCCCTCGGATGCGCGGGCTCTGAGGTATTCAATGAGCAGCCGACACCGGTCATCTTCACCCGCCTCGACACTCAAGGGCGCAGCGCCAAGACGGGCATTCCGGGAGTGGGGACGACCCGAGGTCACACCCCACCCCGACCGACACCGGCCGGAGTACGACCGCCCCCTACCCGCCGCCTCGCGACCGAGGCTCTTCTGTCGTCCGACCGCCCCGAGGATCGCTCGACGATCCGCTCGCCGACCCATCAACCTCGAGCACTTCGCATGATCGAGTAGCCGCCTCCTCTGCGTTCTTCTATGATCGGTCACGGAGCGCCGCTGGTATCGCTACCGTACGGGCATGCGACGCTCATGACGATATCATACATCTCCATAAACTTCACGACGGAAGTCGACGCAGTTTGAACTTGCTCGCTGCCCTCCTCATCCTCAAAGACCATGCCTCCGCCAAAGAAGCTCAACTCTCATTGCCTTTGATACAGAGTCCCACCACCAAGCGACCGCCTCTCTCAGACTCCGATGCCTCCGACACCCGATAGCTCTCCGCAATAATCTGAGTCGCCTCACACTCTATCAAACGCCTGATAGCGCTTGCATTGAGTCCGCCTCGGACTGGGCCTGTGTGACCTCAACTTTAGGGCCTCGTTTCGCCCAGTGAGGCCACCTCCCGATCACCGCCCAACTTCCTTCTTCAGTCGCAGCACGGCCGAGCCGACCTCTATAGTGGCAAAACTGGGTCGCACAAGACCGGCCCTCCAAGAAAGCACCTTCGTCCTCTCTCGGCCCATACTACCTCTTTAACTTAATCAACAATTCATGATCAAGTCCGAGCCATTCAAAGTGAGAATCAGAATAAACAAGATAACAAAATCTTAAAAAAAAGTCATATATTACTCAAAAGGGAATTATTACAAAGACTGTGGTCCTATCGACCCGTAGCTTGCTATTACATCAGTCCATCGACTCGTGCCTACGGCTCACTGACGACCTCCCTCGATGCTGCTAAAGTATCGTAAATAAAACTCGCTACATCATTTTGAACACGGTTTTTTTTCCAGGACGATTATTTAAAAAATATACTATATAAAATGATTAAAGTGTTAAAAAATAGATAGAGCTCATATTTTGTGAAGATATAATTATTTCTTAGGGAAAAAAACCCAAGTTTAATGAAACAATTCGAAAATAAATATAGGTCAAGAGAGTGTTTGGCTTATAAGCTATTTTCTAAATTGTAAATATAACTTATATATTATTTTAAGAATTTATAAATTCGACAAACATTGTTCAAGTTGGATAGAAAAGATAAGAGTAATCGATATAAATAACATGCAGAAATTGGTAGATGTACATAAAGTATAATCGTTGATAAATGAAGTGGGACCATCTCTGAATGAATTTTAAATCTTTTATTGTTGCATTGTTTAATCATTATAGCGACATCGGTCCTTTATTTATTGAAGTATAGTTGACGTGTACGAATGGATAGGTGGTCTACCCAGAGCCACAATATTTCTTCCTTTCATCCACCTTTTAAAGCACGGCAGTTAAACTATTTAATAATGAGTTTGTCTTATACGAGGACGTTTGTATATATGGATTAATAATATTTTTTTAATATAAATAATATTTTTGAATTATAGTATAAAAATAAATAATAATTTTTTTAATATAAATAATATTTTTATTAAGAACAAATGATATTTTTGTTCATTCGCATCGTATGGACGGATATACGGATATTTTTGTGTTTAATAATCATTCATATTTTTATCTCGATAGACAATTTTTGTAGTAAGATTTAGAGACACATCTACCAACCTCCTTAATTTTGACCACAGTAATCCGTTAACTAGTGAACAAATTTATTTAATTTGTAAACTGGAAGTCGTTCGAAACTATCATACAAATATAGTATATAAAATATTAAGATTTGATTATTTGTATATCAATTATTAAGATTTGATATAAGAAGTTTCATGTTGTGATCGAATTATTATAAATATAATGACATCCAAAGAAACTTGTAATGTTAGTAAATCGGAGATGTGTACATATGTTGTAGACAAAAACACTTATAACTAAAATCTATTTTGTACATTTTTACTTTTTTAGTACATACTCGGTGTGCATCTTCAATCAAATTATTTTATTCACTACCGATAAGGTTAGTCTTATGTTAAAATTGCTAGGTTAGCATCTTTCCGAGGGTGTTTGGCTAAGCTAGATGTTTCAAGAACTTATAAGACATAATGTTTGAAGAGTTTATAAGTTGCAAAAGTGTTTGGATAATTGAGCTTATAAACTAGAGAAAGAATCGTGAGTTAGAGAGAGATATTCATAATTAGCGAGAGAAAATTAACAAGATGTAGAGTCGATAGTTTATATATGTAGAAAATAATGAACCATTGTAAGGTTATTTTGGTAAATTCATTGTTACTTATAAGCTTATGAAAATATAAGTTGGGGTTGATCTATTTATTTTTAGGAGAGCTTATAAGCTGCTTAGGAGCTTATTTTACCAAATACTTTGCATAAACTTATAAGCTCATAAACAGCTTATAAGCGGTTTCGAAGAGTTTATAAACTTAGCCAAACAACCTCTTAATCTTAGGAATTAATCTAAAATGCATATATCCGTACCCTTATCAATTCAGAAAAGCACACCTAATTTTAGTTAAGAATTTATAAATCAAAAGCATTTTGGAGGTAATTATGTAAATAATGTGAAGATTCATGACAAGAAAAAACAATATTATGGCTAGGAAACTATTCGATATATTACGTTCATTTCATCTGTTGTGATGGTAGAACTAGTATTTATCCGTATGATGCACATGCATGCAATATCTCTTTTCAAAAATTATGATATTGATTAATTTACATTAGTGTAGAAGTAATCTATGAATTTTTTAATAGAAAATAACAACATAGATGTACACAATCATAGAAAATAAAATAATAATAACACCTAAAAGTAGCAAATTATGGACTTTAAATTTTAATACATTTTTTAAAATACTAATGACCTTTTAACACGAAATTGTTCGATTCACCGACTAGACCACTTATACTGAGCTAATCATTTTTCTTTCTGTGCGTAGGGTGGGTGGGTGTGTGTTGGGGGTATCATCTATAGCTGTTAGGGTTGAGTGTTTATTTAGTTGAGGGCATACTAATAACGACACAGTAATAACCAAATAAAATTTCGAGCATTATCCTATTAGAGATTATGTGAAAAAGCTTCTTTTTTTTTGAATTTTCACGTTGAAGCGTGTTATAAAGTACCTAGGTAATTTGCAACGTGTGTCTGATCAAGATTTAATTTGCTTTGTTCCTGATTTGGGAATTGTTCGACAGAATATAATTCATTTTTTCTAACTGCGTTTGTAAACAAGATTCTAATTTTTCATTTGTCAACTAATATACAAATTCTAAAGACCACATTACGGTTGGACTCGAACTTGAGACGTTTGACCTCAGATATTAACCACTATATTACTAGGTCAACACATGCACATTAATACATAAATTTTAAACAAGATTCTACTTTGATGTTGGTAACATACAATGAACTAATTCGTATGCTTTTTTTGAAAGCAACTAATTTGAAAATTTAAATAATTATATCCATGATCTACATAATTAAATCCAGTCTATATTTATATCCATCTCCAGTGTATGTTGTTGTTGTAACGGGTTGCGCCTTGAGCGGTGAGCCCACTTCAATTAACGCATCTAATAATATTGATAACCATCTTTAAATGAACAAGTATCGTATGTTAATTACGAGCATTAAAATTTTGTATAGATGCGTACGGCGTGCCTATACAGTTGTACCATCTTAAATCAATTTCTTTTTGTATAAAGAGCGTGTTTGGTGAGAACTTATGTTCTTTAAAACAGCTTTATAATTTGTGAAAATAAAATTCCAACGGTTTTATAATTCCCATAGAAATAAGTTGATCAACTCTAACTTATTTTTTCATAAACTTATAAGCAAGTTCGTTATTTCCTATATATACACTATCAATTTCACATCTCGTTAATTTTATTTCTCTAATTGTGATTTTTTCTCTCTAACTTACGATTCTTTCTCTAGCTTATAAGATCTATTATTCAAATACTTTAACAACTTATAAACACTTGAAACATTACATCCTATAAGCTCTTGAAACATCTTATAAACTCTCTAAAATAAGCTTAGCCAAACACCCCAAAGTCTACCAAGCAATACTGTAAATTGTTATACTTCATTCATTTTATATTTCATTGGTACACGTACGTATAAAGTTGTGAAGTGGTGATTTTTTTTTATTTCTTTTATTTATTGTTTTTGTCAAACAAAGAGCACGGTAACCACTCTAGCATGAAGACAATAATTTTATCACTAAACTATAGTAAACCATATACGAGGAAATTATAATATCATTTTATTTGTGAATCTTAGTCATGTTATTCGTCTGCGATAAAGAAAATAATAATAAATAATTCTTTTATCGTTTTACAAGAGTAGCTGAGTTGCACGGTAAAAAGAAAAAGAAAAAAAAAGAATAATATTGGTACAGCCACCTCAAACTTAACTCCCATTATTAATGACAGCCAAAGATTGTGTACTATACAATTTTATTTTATTTTTGTTGAAAGTGTGTACTAGACAATTTAATTGTAGATAAGAGTTCGATACTATTATATTTTCAGATTAATATTTTATATATATATATATATATATATATATATATTATCACATTATCATTACACTTGTCATGTAAATGTCATAACACAATATATGAATATATGATATGTCATTTAATATATATGTGTGAAAGAAAAGCACACATGAGGGAATTTACTACATGCCCCTTCAGTCAAACAAAATAATTATCGATCTGATCTCGAGCAAACCTGCCGTCGCCTTGCAATATATTTACACATTTATTTCTTCCCAAAAAACCTGTCCCATCTTTCTGGGCCACATATTTCCCTTTTTTCATATTCGAAAAACCATAGTATATTATATGCATAGGCGGATCCAAGTAGGGGCTGTACCGTGCTTCAACCCGTGCAAACTCCAAACTTTTTCTTACGTCTATGTATTATATTAAACTCAATTCAAAATTAGTCAGTTCAAAATAATTAAAAAATTAAAACAAAGTTGTTATTGTTGGGTTTTTTTATAGTTTTGATCCATGAGAAAAACCCATGAGGCTATGAGAAGGTTATAAGAATGAAAAGGGTAGGAGAAATTGAAGCAGTCAAAATAGAAAAATCCGTAGCCTTCTCCTCTCGGATTTTTAACTCGCAGCTTCAGAAAAATTTTGTTTCCCGAAGATTGAACCGTTAGATTAGCGTGATTTTTGGACAGAAGCTTCACAACATCTAGGTGAACATTGTGGACGGTAGAGATCGTATTTTGTGATTCGTAGGTCGGGTCGTCGATCTGAACAGAGGATAATTTCGATGATATTTTTCTTGATCTTTGCTCGATTTTGATTTCATACATCTTGATGTGCTTATTTTCGAGTGTGTGATGTTTTGTATGCATCTAATATAATATAGAGAAGATTGTGTACTGCTCTATTGTTGATTATAATTGATTTAAACGGCTCTAGTAGTCCCGTGGTTTTTTCTTCTCTTTCGTTTTGAGAGGTTTTTCATGCTAAAATTTTGTATCTTCTTATTATTGCGTGCCTATTATTTTGAGCGACATATATTGATGCTTTTAGAATATCATATTTATCTGCATCCTCAAAGGTTCATACGAGTTGCGAAAATTAGCTAAAAAAATGTGTCATATTCTTTCTCAGCGTTGCATCTGCTCAAGTGTTTACTGATGTTGCTATCTGTCCATTCGAAGCTGTCAAAGTTCAAGTTCAATCGCAGCCAAGTTTTGTCAGTGGTTTGACTGATGGATTCTCTAAAGTTTATGCTAAAGAAGAGTTTACATTGGAAATTTTTTTATTAAAAATATAGATATAAATAATAAATTCAATTATTGATGGATTTTGTATATTGAAATCTCGCAAGACAACTTATAAAAACCTAAAAATATTTTAGTATTTATGATATTTAATACGCCGAAGTACTTATTTTTCAATCTATCCCATCATCAATTTCTGGATCCGCACCTGATTATATGACTAGTTGCACAGTTATTAGGACTATATATTAATATATATAGACAGAAGCAGTGGTCTCCTCTTACGGAAAATCAGTTTTTTATCTTATTCCAGCATGTCTCCCTCCGGTTCCATTCGAACTGGTTCCATGCTTTTCCTTCTTCATTTTCTGCTTCTAGTCGTTTTCACATTGCAGACTGCAGAAACACGAAGGTTGGCTGAGAACAGTTCAATCTCTGGATTTTTTGTGTTCGGTGATTCTACAGTCGATTCTGGCAACAACAACTACATTCAAACTATTAGTCAGAGCAACTTCCCTCCGTACGGAAAGGATCTTCCCGACCACATTGCCACCGGAAGGTTTACCAACGGCAAGCTCGTCACTGACTTTTTGTGTAAGTAGTATCCTCAATTTTACTCATATATTATCTATAAAGTCTTGTGTTAGCAAATAGAACATGGATGCGGGAAAATGTTACTCCCTTCGTCCACTAAATTCGTTTACTTATTTCCTGTTTGAGCTGTTCACGAAAAACGTTTACTTTTCTCTTATGAATATAGTAACCTTCTCCTATATTATCCACTTATTTACAAAAAAATATACTATGATCCACCTTTTTAATTTCACCTAATATTAGTATACTCATTTTTTTATCAAATATTCCTTACAATTGTGGGTCTCCTTTTCTACTATCTCTACATTCATTATAATTTATTAAAATACGTATCACTAAATAGGGGTGAGTATTCGGTTATTTGATCCGTTTCGGAGGAAAAATAACCGAACAAATTAACAGAATTTTTTAAAAAATAACCGAATCGAACCAAATTTGATTTGGTAACCGGACCGAAATAACCAAAATATATTTCGATTATTTCGATTAAACCGAATTTTTAACAAAAATATATATATTTCAAATAAATAAATAGATAATATAATATTATAAATTGATATAATATATATAAAAATTATAATTCTAAATAAATAAATAAATAATATTATATATATATATATATAATTCGATTTTCGATTAAAAAAATTCCGAATCAACCGAAAATCGAATTACCGAATTTTAATGTATAATAATGTGAACGTTCAAGAAAATTATTAAATGGTCTAATTTGTGAGCAGCTCATGTCCAGTTTAATTTTTGCATGAATTAATGATTTTTGCAAAATTTTGCAACAGCTTCTTATGCGGGGATCAAAGACTTGATACCACCCTACTTAGACCCCACGCTTACCGTTGACGATCTCAAGACCGGAGTTTGTTTTGCTTCTGCTGGCACTGGTTTCGACCCCCTTACTGCCCAAATCAATGTCTCTCTTTTATCTCTCACACACATTTTCGTGGTTTCTTCTACGAAATATATATATATATATATATATATATATAGGAGATGGATCGGTAGGAATGGATAATTTGGTAGGAAATAGGAATGAATCTGGGCCTTTGATTTCTATATCAATGGTTGAGATTTAGTTTTGGTGTCTTCTGGTTTTGTGTTTTGTGTCTTCTGCGGATTATTGTGCAACACTATAACTCTTCATGTCTACGCTTACAATGAAAGATGTCTAAACTAATATATTTATCATATGTCTACGAATGGATGAAATATGTGCTAAACTATCGTATGCTGATATAGTAATTATGATCGTCTACACAATATGAAAGGCGTGCTATTATTCTTATTTTCGTACATTAAAGAGCTTTCTCACCATAACCAACCCCTATATATATATATATATATATATATATATATATATATATATGAGATGGATCATGTAAGAATGGATAATTTGGTAGGAAATGAGAATGAATTTTAGCCTTTGATTCGTTGGATCAATGGTTGAGATTTAATTTCGATTGTGCTAGAGTTTTTTGTTATATGTGCTACGCAGATTATTGTGCAGCATTAGAACCCTTCTTGTGCTACGCTGCAATGAAAGATGTGTTAAACTAATATATTTAGCATATGTGCTACAAAAGATGATATATGCGCTAAACTAATATGTGCAACATAGTAATTCTGATTGTGCTACATAAATATGAAAGATATGCTAGACTTACATATCTATTCATATTTCCTACACTTATTTCCATTCTCACATGAACCATCCCATATATATATATATGTATGCAGAGACAGGGGGATATGCGATATGGTGTAGGCTAGCTGGAGTTCCCAGAACCAATTTTTAGCTATTTTCATATATGATCCACTTTTTTCACCACTTTATATATATATGTGTGAATTTGACTTTGGTGGATTTGTGAATTTTTGGGGAATGCAGGTCGCAATTCCTATACAAAAGCAACTGAAATATTTTAAAGAGTACAAATCAAGAATGGAAGTGGCGATTGGAAAGGAGAGAACGAGAAGGCTGATAAATAATGGTTTTTTCCTAATAAGCGCGGGCACAAACGATTTTATGGCGAATTATTATGGCCCTACGCAAATTCGAAGCAAAACCTACAATATTTCTAGCTATCAGGATTTCATATTACAGCATAGCCAACAACTCATTCAGGTACTGTTCTTTACTTTCCCATATATTGCTTACGCAATTCACATTACATATTATAAATTTATTTCAGTTTATTGTACTGAAAACATAAATTTAATTTACTTATATCATCTAATTAAGTAATTTACTTCACCAGAACATAACATGCATGAGTACGTGTCGCGATTGAATCTAAAGAAGAAAAATCTAGGCAATATAATTAACAATTGAAAAAAATTCAAAGAGTAATTCAGGTAACGTTTTAAGTCACGATTGAGAAAATCGAAACTTTATAGAACATCTACTATTTAAATGTTCTCGAAAAGAAGTGATCGTACTAAATAGTTATTCTGACAGATTGGACATATCCTTGAAGATTTGAAATTTAATTTTTTCTTATTTTAATAAGGTATGAAGAATTGAGATTTATATCATGCTCGCTCATCCGTTTCAAGCATAGGAATTTCATTACTCATTAGGATATAAGACATATATATGGTAACATGCCGAAAATTTATTTGCATGAACATGTAAAATATGGAAGAACATCCAAGAACGTACCAGTCACTTGTACAAACAAAAAACTTTTCTACCTTGGTAACGTATCTAATTAGTTGAATAAAAATAGATATTGATTTATTTATTTGTTGGAGTCGTGTACAAAGACAAGATGTTGGGAAGATGACGCACACATGTGTCAAATATGTTGGAAAAATTAAGTCGTATATAAGTTAAGATTTGGAATCTACATTTAGTGTATTTATATGTTTAAATCCGATGTGAGATGAATGGACAATTAATGCATAAAGTTAACTTCTAAATAGTTGGAATATTAATGTATCCCACATTTAAAAATATTAAAATAATGAACTATGTATAAATGAGTTCATACCAACAAAGAGTAATCAATTGTGCTCTAATTAGATGCACCTTAGTATGTTTTTAATTAGCTATTTTATAGCTAACCTATACCTATGTCCGAGCACGTGCACGTCGCACAAGAGTCTAACTCTTGCCTCGATTATTTCCTATTTTGTTTCTTTACTATAACGGAGCAATTTTATCTTGTAAAAAAAGAGTCTAACTATTGTCTCAATTATTTCCTCCTTTATTTTTTTGTCACTGCATTTTTATGTACTCATACTATCAAAATATTGTTACTAAATATACATTAATTAATGCTTCAGATACACATACAGTAATAAGTCATCACTTATCAGTAACATTTTTGCTGTCGCAGCTATCATTCCATAGACCTATATATATATTTAATTCATGGGAACCCTATATCTTCGGTGAGATTAGATAAATATCATGTTCATGTGCTATAATTTGCAAACTATACAGGATGGATAAACCACACTTGGAAAATCAGGTGTAACAGGCTCAGACCTATATAGATATTAGTGAGGTTTGAACCTTATGACTTTTTGGTCACGGATTCATCAACTTTCACAATAAATTTATCATTTTATGTTATCATGTTCTCATGATAAAAGTAATTTTAGTTAACACTACCATGTATATATATATCACCAATAACAATGAAAGTAGTTTGTATCAAATGGTGCAGGGTTTATTGGAGATGGGTGCGAGGAAGATTGCTGTTGTGGGATTGCCACCAATGGGATGTGTGCCAGTTGTCATCACTTTTAATTCGGACAACGCACTTACTCACCGCGGCTGCATTCAACGCTTCTCCTCCGTCGGCCGCAGTTACAATCGCTTACTCCAAATCAAACTGGCGGCGCTACAAAAGCAGACTCCTTCCGCCACTATTGTTTATGTCGATATATATAATCCCCTAGATCGCATGGTCACAAACCCCCAACAATTCGGTAATCTCTACCCTGCCTAATCAAATTTTATATGCTTTTTTGCCAACTTGTTGTTTTATTGATTTTTTTAAATCATCAATTTAGAGGGCGTTTGGCTAAGCTTATTTTAAAAAGCTTTATAAGTTCCAAGAGCTTATAAGATGTTTCAAGAGCTTATAAGACATAATGTTTGAAGAGCTTATAAGTTGTCAAAATGTTTGGATAATTGAATTTATAAGCTAGAGAAAGAATCGTGAGTTAGAGAGAGAAAAAATTGACGAGAGGTGAAGTCGATAGTGTATATTTAGAAAATAACGAATAATAGTAAGATTATTCTGGTAAATTCATTGTTACCTATAAGCTTATGAAAAAATAAGTTAGGGTTGGGTTACTTATTTTTGGGGAGCTTATAAGCTGTTGGAACTTATTTTCACAACTTATAAGTTGTTTAGGAGCTTATTTTGCCAAACACCTTGCATGAGCTTATAAGTTCCTAAACAGCTTATAAGTTGTTTTGAAGAGCTTATAAACTTAGCCAAACACCTTCTTAGACCTATATTTAGTAATCGGGTGTGAATTAATTGGTTTTTAGATTCAAATTAAACGATATTAAATGATTCCCCAAAAATGTTTCATGACTAATGATGTCAATGGTTTACATTCTCATGAGAAATATTGAAATTCATTAAAGATTGAGAAATTTTGAATAATTGTGTATGTATTTGACTTTATAAATTCAACCAAATTTTGTAAGTTATTCCGAAATTGGTATGTTGGTAGAGATATCAATAACATGGTTCATACTATTTGCTCGTGCTGCTAGAGATTTCATTTTTTTCCTTTATGTGGAATGAATCATCGAGTTTGTGGCTGATCTTCTCATTTTTTTTTTCATGTTTCTACTCTTGATTTGAATAATACAGCGCGTTCTTTTATTTTTAAAAAAATTTAAAATTGACAAGTCGTTAAAAAGTTTGCTAGAACTGCACATTTGCTCTTCCTGTTAAGACTTTCTCCGTTTAATCCTTTTCCATCACCATCTTTTCTTTTCCATTTTTTTTTCTGAGTTGTGTTTCCCTTATATCTCAGTTAAAATAAATTATTCTATTAAATTGTCAAAAGAATATAAGCTGATGAAAATTCAATAAATAATAAAACCACTTTAAATTTAAAATTTTCAGGATTTGAAAATGTGAACCTGGGTTGCTGCGGAAGCGGAACAATAGAATTGGCGGTGTTATGCAATAAATACTCTTCAATTTGCTCGGATGATTCAAAGTATCTATTCTGGGACTCCGTACACCCAACTCAAGCAGCTTATTATTCTGTTTTTCTCGGCCTCCGTCCGCTAATTGATCGCGTCATCAAGAATTAGCCCATCAGCTTCAATATTTTTTTCAAAAGTTATTTTCTCTCTAGTTATTTATTAAACATAATCATTTTTCCTGATGTAATACAATAATCTCTTTGTGACAATAAATTAATTAATTAGAGATATATATAATTCGCGATCTGCCCTAATTGTTATAATAATTTGGTTGAAAGAAATTCAAGTGTCTCTTTCTACTTCTTCCTTTTCATGGGTTTAGATGTACATTGTATTCGAATCTTCTGAATCAAAACTCTAAATCATATATATATATATATATATATATAGGCGGATCCGAAGTTGATGATGGGGTGAAATGAAAAATAAGTGATTCGTATTAAATATCATAAATGCTAAAATATTTCTATGTTTTCATAAATTGTCTTGAGATTTCAATACACAAAATCCATCAATAATTGAGTTTATATTTATATTTTAATAAAAAAAATTCAATATAAACCCTTCTTTAACGTAAACTTTAGTTTATATTTTAATAAAAAAAATTCAATATAAACCATTCTTTAACGTAATCTTTAGGGAATCCATCAGCCAAACCACTGACAAAACTTGGCTGCGATTGAACTTGAACTTTGATAGTTTCGAATGGGCAGATAGCAAAATCAGCAAACACTTGAGCAGATGCAGCGTTGGGGAAGAATATGACACTTTTTTTTGGTTAATTTTCCCGATTCGTAAGAACTTTTGAGGATGCTGACAAATAGAGTATTCTAAAAGTATCAATATACGTCGGTCAAAACAGTAGGCATGCAATAATAAGGAGACACAAAATTTTAGTGTGGAAAACCTCTCAAAACAAAATAGAGGAAAAAATCACGGGATTACTAGAGCCGTTTAAATCCACTATCATCAACAATAGAGCAGTACACAATCTTCTCTAGATTATACTAGAGGCATACAAAACATCATACACTCGGAAATAAGCACATCAAGATGTATGGAATCAAAATCGAGCAAGGATCAGGAAAAATATCATCAGAAATTCTCTTCTGTTCAGATCGATGAAACTAGACCTCCTAACGTCAAAATCCGATCTCCACCGTCCAAAACGTTGGCCCAGATGCTGTAAAGCTACTGCCCAAAAATCACGGTGATCTAACGATTCAATCTCCGAAAAACAGAATTTTTCTAAAGCCGCGCGCTGAAAATCTGAGAGAAGAAAAAAATGCTACAAAGTTTTATGTTTTGACTGCTCCAATTTCTCTCTTTAAAAATGGTGGCTGACCCATTTCAATCTTATAACCTTCTCATGTGCTCATAGGCTTTTTTCATGGGTCAAAAATATAAGAAAATCCAACAATAACAACTTCGTTTTAATTTTTTAATTATTTTGAACTGGGCTAATTTGGAATTGGGTTTAATAATAATACATAGATGGAAGAAAAAGTTTGGAGCTTGCACTGGGCTGGAGCCCGGTGGAGCTCCTACATAGATCCGCCTCTGTATATATATATATTGAGAGAGAGAGAGAATAAGGTTCAAATAAGAACTATTTTTAACGTGACAACTAAGAACCACAAAAATTTGCTCTGAACAAAATGAATTCACAATACAAGTTAATGTATCCGTTGAGAAAATTATCGAATCTAAAAATTCGAAAACTTTCACCTAGGTTCGAATTCCATGAGAGGCGTAAATTTCATTTTTTTGGATTTAGTTTTTCAACAGATTCATCAACTTTCACAGCGAATTCATCATTTTTTGGTTCTCACGTCTAACAATAAAAATAGTTCTCACATTGGCCCTTCTATATATATATGAGACAATATAACGTGTCTAGTTGGACAACTTGGACTAATGAGATGTAATTAAACAAATGTAATTTATGATGTGGATGCCAAACATTGAACAGTATACAATATCATATAGTGGAGGTTAACTAAAAACCTAAAGATATGGTCTCATGTACATCCATCCACATATGTGGATTTTGAAATTTTTCTTAAGTGTAAATGATAGTTGATATTTTTCTTCAATATAAATGATACTTAGACAAATGATATTTTTCTTTAATGTAAATGATACTTTTTAAAAAACAAATGATATTTTTGTTTGTCCACACCATATGAGTATAGAGTTTTGTGAAACCTAAAAGAAGTTAGATAAATGAATCGAGTGGACCGCAAACATCATTAATCACTTCAAACACATCCCTAGGTGTTTTGAAATTGCTCATTTTTATTCCTATAACTATAAGTCCTTAGTATGTGTTAATAATTGTAAATTTTAACTCGTCTAATAGACAGCGTGTATTGGCTGAAGAAAGCAATATTAATTCAACATGCAATTATGATTTTGGTTCTTAAAGCACCCATTGCACTTTCACATCGCATCTCCTATTCCATTGCTACCAATACAGAGATACATGTATTAGGAGAAAGGTCTGTTTCTCGCTTTATACATGAACTCAATGCGATGATTCTTGGTTTAGATTCATCAATGCGATGATTCTTGGCTTAGATTCGTCATTAATGGTAAAACTATAATAAGAGAAGGTCTATTTCTCGCTTTATACATGAACAAGCATATTTGACTTAAAGCCTGCATTTTGAATCTGAATTAAATCTTTTCTAATTAAACTTTAGAGCTTAATTAGGCCACTACACTACACAAATTTTCAGTTGTTGGCCCTCGTCATTACCTACCCAAAAAATAAATATTCTAGAAACAATTTCATCTTTCAGATTAGAAGCAACTAGATCCAGAAAAAAGGGTAGTTGAGACCCATATAGCATGTTTGGTTAAATTTCCCAACCGCGTCATCATTTATCAAATTCACACGAAAATGCAAATGACAAAACAAGGCTCAACATATTTTTCCCAATTTTTTTTTTAGACAAAAACTTGGGTGAGCTCCGTCTCACCGTGAGTTCATCCTTATTTTTTTGTTAAAATAATTATATATTAATTATGATGAGTAAGAATAATTAGATTTTATTAATTTATAATTAAATTTATTAATTTTAAATTATAATTTATTAATTCAAAATTATAATTTATTAATTCATAATCAGGGTTTATTAATTTATAATTAGGATTTATTATTCAAAATTAGGATTTATAAATTCTAATTAGAGTTTATTATTCAAAATTAGGGTTTATTAATTCCAATTAGAATTTATTTATTCAAAATTAATATATATTAATTCACAATTAATGTTTATTTATTCACAATTAGGATTTATTAATTTATGATTATGATTTATTAATTCAAAATTATTATTCATTAATTTACAATTAATATTTATTAAATTAATTAATTACAATTAAAATTAATATAATATAAAATTAATTAGAGTGGATCTCATGTGCGTGAGACCACCCTTTTTTTATGGGATATTTATTAGTCAATTACTTGGGTTGTTTTAGGCCCATGGACAGACTACGGAAATTCTTTCTAAAATATTGCATGAATTGAATATGGGCTGTGGGCTCAACATATTTTTCTCAAATAATGTAACTCAGAGTTCGGGTTCCGGCGGGTGGCAAAACTTTCTGCAATCTAATCCCGGGATCAAGTGGACGGTGCTGCAGTCAGGTAAGCTGAATAATGTTGGCCAAATTCCACCCAGAAATTCAAACAAGGCTCAGTCGCGCGTTATATTTGTTGCTTGCTCATTTGCTCTCACGAAATGTTCGATAAAAGTCCTCACCGAACTCTATTTCTGATTGGATTAGCTCATGAAACCACGATCTGCTAGTCTTCTCCTATCTGCCTGAAATTTTCATATAGTTATGGAACTGAGCTCACACTTGCTCATTTGTGCTAGATTTGGATTACGCGTTGTTTTTATGGTTTGTGTGTTCGCGTTTGAGATTGTGTGTTTATATGTTCTTGGTTTTTCTCGACCAAGAGTGCAATGTAACTGGTTTTTCAGCCCCTTTGATATAATTTTTGACTGTTGAATTTCAGATAAAAGTATATAGGATGCATCACTTGGTGTCCAAGGCTTCGAGGAGGGTATTGTATTCAGTTGGAGCTCTCTACCGCAATGCTTCATGTTATTCTATGGCCACAAGATATTATTTTAGTGTAGTTCCAACTCTGCGAAGGAATTTTGAGAATATACAAAAGATTCCCGGCAATTTTATGAAATGGGGATTGCTGGAGTTCAGCAGGAACTTGAGCTTTGCGACTGGCTTTGCCCCCTTGAAGGCAAAGCCTTTGGAGACAATTATTGATGTCGAAAGGGCTAAGACGAAATCACCTGAAGAACTCGCTGACATTTGGGATGATGTATGTTTCTTTAAATCAAATTTACTGTTGTTCCTACCCTTCCTGAAGCTTATCTTTCCCTCTGCATATACACTGTATCCAAGAAAGCATGATAAATTGACAATAGCTACAAATTCTGCTGATGACTTTCCTGTGTTATATTTTAAGCACAATACTGTTGATTAATGGATGCTTGAGAAATATGATGCGTGCTTGGCATGTTATACACAATAGCTCTGTTGTGAAATAGCCAAAGGGCTCCATGTGTTAAACATGTGGAGCATGTCCTGATTTTGAAGAAATTTAAATCTGAACAGTGTTCTAGGAAAATATTTACCGATGTAATAATGCTTCAAGCGTTTAATTTTTCTGTCCGATAGCATAATATCCAAATTTACATGTGTTATCTTACAAATGCACACACAACACATGCGCTAACTAATCTTCAGTTATAAATTGTCTTAGTGAAGTCTAGTAGACTACCTGTTAATCTTTTCTTCCTTAGAGATCACATGCCTTTGCTCAGAATCTGATGGTGTTAATTGCGGTTTTTGCAGTTTCATTTGGGAAGGGGTCATATTGGTATACCAATGAAAGCAAAATTGTACCACCTGTTGGAACAAAGAGCTTCAGATTGGTATAGTAGTCTACCTCCCCCACCCTTCCCCACTTATATGTCTTGTCAAAAATTACGATCTTGTCTCTTTCTTTGCAGCCGATATTTTGTGATTCCAGTGAGGAAAGGGAGTGGGTACACCACAATGTTTGTGCAAGGTTAAGAGATCACTTCTTTCTGTTATGTGCTATTATATATTAAGAGAGGATTGCCTTATGTCTACTGTTCTGCAGATTTTGCTAAACCCCATGTTAAGTTATTGTGTCTGTGGTTGACTGCAGAAAAGAGATGTAGCTTAGCTTATTGCCATATAGCGTGTTAGATGGTCCCTTCTATGGGTGTTAGTTCAAAATATCGTGTATCCTTATTGCTTTTGTGTCGAACTTGTTTGTCTTACAGTTGAGATGCCGCACATGCTTTTCACTGGTCTTGAAGATTATAAAGCAAGAGGAACCCAAGCTGCTCCATACTTGACAGCGACATATTACAAAGAATTTGCAGAAAGCAAGGACTTGGTGCTTGTTCGTGGTGATGTTGTGTTCACTAGCAAGCTGAGTGATGAAGAAGCAAAGTGGCTCTTGGAGGCTGCTCAGTCGTTTTACCTGAATGATGTCAGGTATAAACTGGTCGAGCGTTTCAACAAACAAACTCGCGAATTTGAATTTAAGGATGTTTTGCAAGCTTTGGAGATGCCGATACTGTAGTCCAAGAGAAACAACCATGCGTTTTGTTACCTATAAGGAGAGGCGTGCCAAATCTTGAAACATCAATAAAATTGGACAAAATACTACCTTGTTACTTGTTAGCTGTTCCTGTATTCCCAATCTTTTTATATCATTGTTTCTTTTTTGGTAATTTAGAGTTTAGGATTTTGACGGATTTTCTCCAGAGTTAGTGGAAAATAACAACCGTCGTTTACAGGCGTACTTAAAAATTAAAATGTTGAAAATCATGATTATTTTAAATGTACAATAACAGGTTGCAACGGGCTTCATACGCCGGGCTCGGGCTCGGGCTCGGGCTCGGGCGCATGATTAAAGACCCAACACAATTCGTTTTTCATAATAAAAGCTTCTCCAAACCCACTCGTTTCCTGCTACAAATCCCTAATAAAAGCCCACTCGGTCTCCTTTCCCGAACTTGAACTGTGTATAGATGGTTCTGGCACCTATACGTACAGACATGCTGTATCTATAGACAGGCTTTCACTACTTACAATCACGCAGTGATAGCAATGACAGAAGCTTCCAACGAGGCGAATGACATTGAGAAGCTCTACGAGTATGGTGAACGCCTCAACGAAGTCAAAGACAAGTCTCAGGTGCCTAATTCAATCAATTTCTGCTGTCCTCATTTTCAGGACTTCAGCGATCGATCAATAATTATACTTAATTAGTGTTAATTTCTCGATTGCAATCAGCATACTGAAGATTACGAGAACATAATAAAAGCAGCGAAGAGCAGCAGTGTGAAATCCAGGCAATTAGCTGCGCAGCTGATCCCTCGGTTCTTCAAGCACTTTCCCGGTCTATCGGTTAATGCTGTCGATGCGCATCTTGATTTGTGTGAAGCTGAAGAGATTGGGGTCAGCCTTTCTTGATTTATTATTGCTACCTAACTTGTTTCCCAGTGTGTAGAATTGTCTTATGTTAGAAGCTTTTGAGTTACAGAGCATCTAATGAGGTCTTCATTTTTGGTTGAGTTCTCAAAACTCGTGTTAATAGTGTTAATGCGCATAATTTCAGATTCGGGTGCACGCAATTCGTGGACTACCACTTTTCTGCAAGGACACGCCTGAGCATCTTTCTAAAATTGTTGACATTCTTGCACAGCTCCTTACCGCTGGTATTTGTGGAGATTCTATTTGTTACTAAATAAGTAAAAACATGGATATATAGCCTGGTTTATGAATTTTTGTCTTTTCCCTGTAGAGGAAAATGTGGAGCGTGATGCTGTAAATAAAGCACTTTTGTCCTTATTGAGACAGGATGTTCGAGGTAATTCTGCTGATAGCTAACATGTATAGAGTGTCTACACGTGCAATTTGGCATCTCAAAGAGGAGATTGATCTTGAGATATGGAGTGATGATATCACATCTTTCAGCAACTGTCACATGCCCAAACCCTGAAGTTGCTGTTAGTGTTAAACTGTTTCCCTGTTCAAGTTACATGAGTTTGCTACTTTGTTTGTTTTGTCCATAATGGCATGCAGTATAAAAAGAAAATAGGCTATGAAATAATGAAGTATAGTGGTAGCAGTAATAAGGGGAAGAACAATTATTCACTAGTCAGTTTAGAGTTTGCTTTTCGAGTTAGAATGCTGGCAGTGCTAAAGACAAAGTTGGATATGAATATTAAAAAGAAGATAAAGATGCAGTAAATGTTTGCATGTGTTTCCTGTGCACTTGTCTTGGGCATAATGTTTTGTTTGTTTCTCGGCTTGCATCTGTCCTTATGAAAATACTGCTGAAACCTAATAGGTAGTATCATATCGTATATTTTGTACAAGAGTCATTGTAAGGGATTGATGGTATCTGCAAACGTTTAATCTCTTTTGTCCCTTTAGCTGTGCTTATCTTACTTTATTGTGCTTTAATCCTTCAGAAGGTTTCCACTTGTTTTGCTAAATCATCCTTAAAAGAAAGTGTTAGATCCAGTGTCAGATATATTTTCTAGTCTTTCACTGTTTCAAGGTATTTATGTTTTAAGCTACACTTTCAGATATCTTCAAATAGATACGACTCTGTAGACATTGACTGTTGAAATGCACAGTTGACTAGTTGACTTTATACTACTTCAGTCAACAATCATGAACAAATTGCTTTATAAAGTAGGAGGACGGTAAAAACTAATACGACCTTCCTGGTTGTCCTATTGGTGTGTGGGTTATAGTAATTAATTGTTTACCACTATGGTGGATGCTATTTAGTGGTCTGTTAGAACTTAGAAAACACCACATTGACTGTTACCAACAACCTTAAAATTTGAAATATGATGTGAAAATCTTTATTCTTATCCAAAATTATCTGTTTTCTGCCTTTTTATATTTCCCTTTATTCTGTTTGTTAAGTAGGACAGAATCCATAACAAATTACATCATAGCTTCGGAACTGATTGGGTCTGTGCTGCATTTCTTGTAACTTTGCTTTCTTCTTATATGGTTGAGACTTATAATTTCGTGCATTGTTAGCTTCCTTGACAGCCCTATTTAAGCATATTGAGAGTGTTGATGAGAAACTAACAGATGAAAATCTACGTGAAAGGACCTTACTTTTCATCAGAGATAAGGTAGGAAGACAAAGTTCGAATTCCTTTGTAACAACTCATGCCTTCGTTTTTAATCTTTGAATAATCATTTCCACATTCTTTAATTTAGGTCTTTCCACTTAAAGCTGAGCTCTTAAAACCCACCCAGCAAATGGAAAGGCACATTACTGATTTGATAAAAGAGGCATGCCTATATTTCCTACTTCTTCTTTTCTTTTCCTTTTCTTTTTCTCTGTTCTTGAATTTAAGGAATTGGTCCAAAGCATCTCATTGTCTAGTTAATATGGTAAGTTAACCATAATGTGCATTACTCTTTTGACTTTAAATTTGCAGAGCCTACAAGATGTCACCGGAGCTGAATTTAATATGTTCATTGACTTCTTGAAAAGCTTGAGCTTGTTTGGTGAGAAAGCTCCTCCAGAGAGGATACATGAACTGATTGAGATTATTGAAAGCCAAGCTGATCTGGACGCACAATTCGATGTATGTATTCATTTCCTTGTGTTGTAATAAAAGATGCTAGCAGTGGTGGTCCCAAAATTTTGAGGATGAAGGGAATGTCTCTTGGAATAGAAAGTGGAATATATGGACCTGCATTAATTTGTTAAATGCTTACATTTCTGACATCGTGTTGTTTGGATGCTTTTTTGTCTTAGTTGAGTGTTTCTTCATATTTTTCCTTAGATTGTAAACTCGGTCATCAGCCTGGAATTTTAAATAAAAATGAGGTTGATTCCCGAGAAGGATGTGCATTTTTCAGACCTTCATTCTGCTTTCTTTACAGAGAAGGCCCATAAGTTTAATCTCATTTTATGATGTGTCTAACTGCAGGCTTCAGATGGAGACCATATAGATCGACTAATTTCATGCTTGTTTGTGGCTCTTCCATTTTTTGAGGTTCATATTGATCTTGTGGGTTTCTCCTTCATTCTTACAGTTGATTTTATCTTAGCTGACTTTTGGTCTACTTGCAGAGGGGTGCATCTAATAGCAAGTTTTTCAAATACTTAAACAAGCACATTTTCCCAGTATTTGATAAGGTGCAAATTTCACACAATTTCTCTGCTAATTATATGTAATAGACTACATCCTCTCTTTTTTTGTTGGTTAGATATTATATATTTATTATTTTCCACCTAATGCACTAGTATTTTGGGTCTATATTTTTGACGGACAGAATCCTCACAATTTTCCATATTCCCCGGATGCATATCTACTAGATTTTCAGTCAGTTTAAAGAGTTCTCATACTTGAGTAATTCTCTTGGACTATCTAAAACAAATTATTGGCTTTTGAAGGGAAATTGTAATTTCACCGAACATTAATTATCAGAAGAGCATGCCGAGCAGCTTACTAAAGTATGTAACCCTTTGTTCATCAGCTTCCTGAAGAACGAAAAGTGGACCTGCTTAAAAACCTTGCAGAGGGTTCACCTTACACCTCCCCACAAGACTCCAGACAAATTCTTCCTGCTGTGGTTGAGCTCCTAAAGGCAAACTCCCTGAACTATACTGTAAAGCATGATGAATGTGGTTGAATGTCTTCTTTGTATTGACTTCTATTTCTTATATTATAGTGGATTTAATCCTTAGAAGGAAGGCAAGGATCAAATTATCAATTGTTTGTCCTTTATTTACTTATTCATTCTTTTTTACTGCAATTGCTCTCTGATTAGATGGATATTCTTCAAGCTTACTTATTTGAAAGGTCAACAGATTAGCATGCTTTCGTGTTCTAGTATAACCTGATCCCAATATATATGATGACATCAAAGTGATTCCTACTTTGATTCATAAGTTTCTGAATCTGCATCTTCAAGTGACTAAATAAGATAAATTAAATGATTTCCTACTTTATCAAAAGATTCCACTTATACAGCGAATCATGAATGATCCTTATTTCTTTTCCTTTTCATTATGTTCCCATGATGAAAATATGTCAATGGGATTTCTGGACTTTGGCTGAGAATATCATCTTATGCACTTTATGCTTTGTTCAATCTATTTATCTTATTTCAGAAGACCATGCCTCGAAGAAAATCAGGGGAAGAGATGAATTTTACTTACGTTGAGTGCTTGCTGTATACATTCCACCATCTAGCTCAAAAGGTAAACGATGTTTCCTTATCTTACATTTTATTTGCCTTGCATCTTGAAATTTCGTGCTCATAGCCGATCCTTCTTCCACTGTTTGACAGGCACCTAATGCGACTAATAGTTTATGTGGTTACAAGATTGTGACTGGACAACCGTCAGATAGGCTTGGAGAGGACTTCTCAGACCAATATAAAGATTTCTCAGAGAGGTGAGTTCATTCTGCATGTGCAATACTTGATCTTGAGCTTTTAATATATTTTTTTTACAAGGAAGGATCTTGATGGAAGAATTCATTGTTCATAAGCTCATTTTTATAATTTCTGCAAGTACTACGAAGAAATTGAGATTAATTCATAGTTAGTTCCTTTGTTTATGTTTGAACTCTCTTGCAATATGGTAGCGTGTGCATTTGTTTTGAAAGACAATTTTGTCAAATGCCACAGGTTGAATTGTGTCGAAGACTTAGTTCGTGCCACCACGAAAAAGTTGACGCAGGGAATCGCAGAGCATAGCAAAGCACTGGCAGCTGCTGGATCCGACGAGTCAAAGGCTAGCATTGTGAGTTATCTGTATCAGCTTGTTGTCAAGTAAGCAAATGATCAGTGTGTTGGTGATGGACTTACATGATTTCATGTACAATCTGCAGAAAACAGAAAAGCAAAACACTACAACTGGTTTAAGAACCTGCAATAATATCTTGGCTATGACACAGGTAAGTGATAGTACTAGAATTTTGGAGATACACTCGAGTTTTTTGGCTGATTGCTTTGCATTCTTTTCATATTCAGCCTCTGCACGCGAAAACGCCTTCATTTGTTGGAGATAAGAGAATCAATTTATCGTGGAAGGAAGCAGTGAAGCCTTCAGGCACATCAACTGCTACCACCACTGGGTATGTTCAGCAGCTCACTTTTCAAGTTTAAAAATCAACTTGATGTTAAAAAATGCACTAGATTATCTATACTTTTCTAATATCAATGCTTTTTTATTTATTGCTTTCTAATAACCTGCCATATTTGACAAATTTAATATCTATCACTCGAATTCATCTGCAGAGGGAAGCGTCCCGGACAAAATGGCGCTGGTAATTTTCCACCAAAAAGGGGGCGTGGAGAGGGGAGTAGTCTAAACATTCAAGGATCGTATGGAGGGAGAACACCTGGGGGGCGAGGCAGAGGCAGAGGCAGGGGCCGAGGTGGACATGGGAGGGGGAGAGGAAGGGGACAGGGATTCTGATAGCTTTGTTTTCTGCATCAGTGTAAGATAGAAAAATGACATGATTTGGCGACATTATTGTGTACCATGGTTTTGTATTCGAGCAATTTTGACCAGAGGAAGAGGTGGTTGTAGGATATTGTTTGCCTGCTTGATTCATGTGTTGGCTTGAGCCAGGAGCCTGCATATTATATTGACTGCTGGTTCTGGTAATTATTGCTGGATTTGCCATTGAAACGTCCACATCGAGTTTTTTTTTTCTTTTTTTGTAGAAAAATGAGAAGTATTGCGAAGTTATTGGTGAGATTCAAACCCCTATTGTCATTCTTGTGTAGCACCTATAAATAAAAGAAACAATTGTACCAACATGTGTGAATTTGACAATCACCAGAAGCGCAATGGAAGAAGCGATCGAATACACGTACACCAAGTTAATTATCTGCAGGAATCTCCTATTTTAATCCAAATTAGCAAAATTCAACGAAAGAGTTACAGTAATTCCTAAAACCTTCACTGCAATGCGGAAAGGCATTCGAGATTTTAGTACTTCTTATAGCAATAATTCCTGAATAAGTTTATGTCGGAAGACTTGATAGAAGACAAATTATTTCCTTAGTTGAAGACACTAAAAAATTAAAATTTATCCAACTCTTAATCTTAACGGACATATTAACGGGACAATCGTTCAACAGGAAAGATCTAATCTGATGAATCTTTCGTCATAGGTTTTGGAGCGACCAGAAAATCCGAGTAATTATTTACGCCGGCGGCGTTACTCCTAAGTTCTTCAATAATAAATAAAAATAAAAAGGAGAAAAGAATGTCAAAATTCTGGAAGCCGGGAATAGAGAAACCTCGCTTTGTCGAGGACGAAGAAGGCGGCGTTTTGTTCTACACTTCCGCCGCATCTTCTTCATCGGGTTGAAAATTCATCTTTTCTTCTGTTTTAGTATTTGTCTCTTGAATATTTTTGGTCTTCTTGTTTAATTGTGCGTGAAAATAGGCATGGGTATGCGAGCGTGGAGAGACAGAGGCAGAGGCTCCCAGTGTACAAGTACAGAAACGCCATTTTGTATTTGGTCGAGACGCACGCCACCACAATCGTGGTCGGAGAAACTGACAGTGGAAAAACTACTCAAATCCCTCAGGTTTAGTTTCCAGATTATAGGATGAGTTTGAATGAAATTTTTTGTTTCACTTTGCATGGTAATGCCAAATAATTGATTTTTCCTTTTACTGAGTATTTTCACTTTGTTGTTTGAGCATCTATTGGTTATGAATATAAAGTTGTGCTTATTGGATGCTAACGGTTGAAAACAAAATGAAACCGGACAGTTCATGAAAGAAGCTGGATGGGCGGAGGGTTGACGGATGATAGCATGCACGCAACCAAGGCGATTGGCTGTTCAGGTATGATGCAGTATGCGGATTCTTTTTGGATGCCCGAATCTCGTGTTTACTTGTTCTGTTACTTTATAACAATCGAGGTGTATATGGTTTTCAGTCGGTCGCTTCAAGAGTTGCTGAAGAGATGGGGGTTAAACTTGGGGAAGAAGTTGGTTACACAATCCGGTTTGAATATATTACAGATGCTGTGAGCATTTATGCTTCTTGTGATCTTACTTTCGTGGATTTATATCATTTTTTTTTCATCACGTCTTTTGCAGACAATGGAGTAGATACGAAAGGTGCACCTCATGATGCAGCATTGTTCCTCCAACCTGGAACTTTTACTCTCTCCATATTGATGAACACTAACAATGACTTGTACTTTCTGGGACCAGGAACTAACACGGATAAAGTTTCTCACTGATGGAGTCTTGCTAAGGGAAATGATGGATGATCCTCTATTAAGTCTAAGCTTTTTAAAGATTCCTATTGATGCTTGCACTAACTTGTCTAGGCAAAACATTGTACTACATGCAAATTGGTTGATGAATGATTAGACATCCTTTTCTCTTTCTCTCATATAACTTGCTTATTTACATTACTGGGGCTCATCCTTGGCTTCTGGCCATACAGTGTTATCATGGTAGATGAAGCTCATGAACGGTCTCTTTCAACGGATATTTTGTTAGGTCTCCTGAAAAAGTTACTTTCTTGCTTCTATGAGACGGGTGATGATCCTGCTGGTTCTTATATTCTCCACATTTTGTTATAATATACGTTGTTCTGTTATGGTCTTATACCTTGTATTGCAACTTACTATTTAAAAACAGTTTCAACAGCATCGGCCTGAGCTTCGCCTTATCATCTTGTCTGCTACAATTGAGGCAAAATCGATGGCTTCCTTCTTCAATAATAGGTTTTCCATGGCATCTGAATAATATAAAGATAGCAGTTAGAGATATTTGTTTGGCTTCAGCAACATCGGTATCCTTATTGTTACCCCTTAATGTGTTCATGATATTCCCCCTAAAGTATAGAGACAAACTTATTTCATAATAATTAGCCTAACTTTTCTCGTTATAAATTTATTCGTACTACCTTATAAAGCAGAAGTTGTGCCATTTGATGTGGCCTTATTGTTTTATTAATTATGTCAGTAAAGCTTTTTGGAACAATATCTGATAACTCAGTTCAATTAATGACTGAGAAATAACTTCTGAACTAGTTGCTTTCCTCCATGACCCGATGGTTATATGACTGCAATGATGCTAGTTTGAAGTTGTCTAGCTACATTTATTCGTTCATGGCATCTGTTCATATTTATATTTTTTATCAAGTTATATTAGCAATTCTCTAAATTGTATCTTCTTTAAATCCTGAGCTTATGCTTCACAAAATTTGACCAAAATTAGCCGAAGGCATCAAGGGCGAGATTTTGAAGGACATGGGCCAAGGAAAGAGGCTGCCATTCTCTCTGTTGAGGTATATGTTCTGGTAATCTTGCTTCTGGACACACAAGAGCAAGGCTATCCTTTGTTGCATGCTCACACACCCGCACACAAACATGCATACATGCATCTTATTTTGGTGAAAGTTGGCATCTTTAGCTGAATATCTCAAATTGGATTCCGAATATGTAGGGTAGAGGATTCTAATCAAAGAAACCAAGTTAGTTCATGAAGACAGATTGAAGTTATGGGTTACACTTGTTTTTGTTTTTTTTTTGTTATCATGAGGTACCCGCAGCCGCTACCTTAAGGTGCGCACGGGATAAACCCCACGTTCCTGTGCAATAGCCTGTAAACCACACAGGACAGGTAAACCACACTTGGAAAACCAAGTGGGACAGGCTCAAACCCATAGAGGGGTTTGGTGGGGTTCGAAATGCACTTGAGGCCATGAATGCTTTATCCAGAAAACTTTTTTAAAACATTTGACAAAAGAAGTGAGGCCTCTATGGCATTTTCGTAAGAGACTGACATGGTTTATTCAATCATTTGATCATTCTCTCTCATCTTATTTTTCTTAACTAATAACTTTCTTAGTGAATAAGATTGAAGATGGCTTCCACTAGAAATATACAAAACTCCCCACTTCTGATCTTATTAAGTGCTTGAAATTTGTATCCATCGTCACTTAGGTTGGAACGTGGTAATTTCTCGTCTGTCTGCTTGCAGGATTGATTGTTTTGCCTCTGTATTCTGGTCTGCCGAGTGCTGATCAGGTTATTGACTCTTCTTTTCCTGTTTAAAAAGGGAAACAAATTGGAGTCTCAGTCTTCATCTATATAATTGAACCTTGTAATTGTTGATCTTTCCTGATTTTCTTGATAGGATCTTGTGTTTTCTCCAACTCCTCGTGGGAAGAGAAAAGTGATAATATCAACAAACATAGCAGAGACCTCCTTAACATTGGAGGTAGAAACTTCACATTAGTGGCATTCATGATGCTCCCTGCAGCTAAATAGCTGCCGATCCTTGTTTCTTACTCTTTTCGATCTCATCTCAGGGCGTTGTCTATGTTGTTGACTGTGGGTTCTCAAAGCAAAGGTTCAATAACCCTGTATGTGTTTCCAGTCCTCTTCTTGCTTTCACGAATTGTGTCTCACTTTCTCCTTCTTCATCATCTTATTCCATTTTTCTTTGGCAATTTTAGTCAGACTTGACACTTCTCATGACTGATTTCTGATTGTTGCTGTTCAAGTTTGATGCTTAATATTTTTGTGTAAAAGCATTATTACATCTAGGTTACTGACTCACTATAGATTGTGCATTGGCTGGAGAATGTTGGAACATGGTAGTTATTTAACCATAATGGTTGTAAACTGAGAAGACAACCGCATTAGTTTTATGGGAAATCAACTATGCACTTAGTTAGAAATCAGACATGAGAGACTTTATATGCTAAAAAATGCGTACTGCTATAAAAGTGATGTAAATTTAAAGGGCTAAGCAGCAACTAAATATGCCCCACTTCTTTGTCAAATGGATAAATATATAGAGACAGGAAGTAATGAACAATAATAGATGTGAATCATGCAGACAATGAGTACCTGGCTGCATCTTTTGTCAAACAATAATAAAAGAAAATTTTATTATTTTAACCTCAAGTTAAACCTAAATCGTCTTTTCAACAGATAACTGATAGTGAAAATCTGGTCGTGGCTCCTATATCAAAAGGATTCGGCTTGACAATGGGCTGGGAGGGCTGGAAGAGTTAGACCGGGGAAGTGCTACAGGTGCTGAACTAACCCCTTCTCTTCTGAGCTGTTGACCAGTATTAAGTACTATAACTTGGAAATAAATCTATTTCCTGCTGTCATGACAGTGAAACAATCTCCATAGAAAGACTCCCCCCCAAAAAAAAAGAAAAAAGAACACCACACACACAAATAGGAAAAAAAGAAAGAATAACTGAATGGACACACAAGATAATTTGGGTGTTTTATTTTCATCGCCTTTAACAGGCTCTACACTGAAGAATATTATGTAAATGAGATGTCTTCTGATAGTATTCCAGAGATACAGAGGTCAAACCTTGTTTCCTGTGTTATTCAGGTATGTGTTTATCATAAATCGATCTGAAAGTAATGCTGTCAGAATCATGAAAATTGAATTGTACATCTCCCTATTGAGAGATGTATCCTTGAGTTAGTTCGATAATAAGATGAGTTACTGCATTTCATTTCATTATTTTTCTACATGGTATATGGCTGTTCATCATATAGATATAGTTGTAATATATGTGAACTATGTTTTTTTGGGGGGTTCCTTTGATAGACCTAGTTGGGTTAAATTCTTTTGAGTTCCTTTTGTCCTATTTATCTGAGATGGTTAGTCAGCTAGGGAGCTTTATTTTAAAATTTCTACCACTGAACTTGACCCAGAAAATTTCTACCAGACCTTAGATGAGAAAGGTTCTTAAACTTTGATTCATCACTTCCAGCTGTATTAAATCTTTGCTACTTTGTATAAATGCACATGGATACCTCTTAAGATTTGTTTGATCATAGCTGCACATGTATATGTTTCTTTTTTAAGAAATTCAAATTCTTTTACTGGCCTTTGATCCTCTTAGGGTTTCCTGGTAACTTTTTTTTGGTTGATAGTTAAAAGCCTTATGGATAGAGAATAATTTGGGGTTTGACTGGCCAGCATCACCCTCGCCTGAAGCACTGATCTGAGCACTTGAAGTGTTGTATTCTCTTGGAGTTATTGATGACAATGCTAAACTTACATCTCCTATTGGATTCCAAATTGGTGAAATTCCACCAGTAAGTTCTGGAAGCCCAAGCTCCTTATATTGTATCAATGATGATTTTGTATGCTACACAAATTTATTTATTTTTTCTTTTTCAAATGAAGTTTATGATAGAAGAAAATAGGAATTCTGATGCACAGGGCGATCATTGTTTTTTTCAATTGAAGTGTACTGGAGTAGGAGGAGCATGGAAACGGTGTGTTGATTTTTGGTAAATTATTACATATTGAGGGAGGGTTGTATAATAGAAATCCTTTTCAAAACTTTTGACTTTTGACTTTTTTTTCATTCTTTTTTTTTATATATAAAAACAAAGTTTCTGATGAAGAAAACAGGAATTCTGATGCATGAGATAGTCATTGCTTTTTATGTGAAGTGAACCAGAGTGAATGGAAAGCTTGGGAACCGTATAAATTTTTGCTAAATTAGTGAATATCAAAGGTATATAGTTTTGTCAGGTTCCTGCAAGATCTACATGAAGAATGATTTTTCTATGATGGGTGATCAAAGTAAGATTCCCTCTTTAATGTACCCTTAGGTTTTACTTTTGGGCTGCTGAAGTGTCTGTTAGTCCTGCAAAATATGTCAATCTAGACAAGTCAAACTTGTAATCATTTTCCAGGTGCAAGTCACTATAGTCTTTGGAAGGATCCAATGATCTTCAAAACAGTTTTAGCTTGAAAAAGTTATGGATTTTGTACATTTTGACTTATATATTAGAATATTAATATTTCAGAAAAAAAATTGATAGTAAAGAGAAGGATATATTTATGGAACAACTAGGCCCACTCAGATTTGCAACTTCTTTTCACAGTTCCGAGTTGCAAAGAATATAAATCTTGGTGCTGGTCAGTCTTCTGTATGAAGTGCAAGTGAACTTTTGGAGAATGGGGTCTGAGATTGTGCAATATTTTTCTGGTCTTCAAGTTTACACTTCCAGTAGTTAAGCTGATGAAAAATAATGTTAAATTTCAAATTTTTAATTTGCTATAATGTGACTTTACTTGTGATGCTGCCAGCTCTGGGTGCAGACTATATGAAAAAGGCAGTATCTCGATGGATTCATCTGGAAAGTCAACAATCTGTTATGCAGAATCTATTATAACATTTCCATTGCTAAGCAAATGTATTTGCAGGATCCAATGATTTCCAAAATGATTTTAGCTTCAAATGATTATGGCTGTTCCGAGGAAGCCATCACTATTGCTGCTGTACTATCCATACAGGTTTGTTATCTCTTTTTTGCAACTTCTGTTCAGTAAATATATCTGCCTTTTTGCTATTATTTGATCATAGTTTATAAATGATATTTTGTTTGGTTTTGTAAATTGTAAAACCACTTCATTTCTTACATCTCTTCTTTTTTTTGCTTCCGATCTTTCTTCATTTCCATGAAGTCGATCTGGTATTCTGTCAGGGGATCAGAAAAGGAATTGGATGAAGCCAAGTTGAGATTTGCTGCTGCTGAGGTGTTTTTTCTTTCCACTCATCCATCATATGCCCTGCATAATTTTTCTATGGTTCTGCTCATAAAAGCCTAGAATCTCTTGCAGGGTGACCATGTTACATTCTTAAATATGTATAGAGGATTTGTTCAGTCTAGTAAATCTTCGAGTTGGTGTCACAGTAACCACTATGCAATGGTAAGTATTGTAAATTTTAAATGTGCTCGTTTTAGATTTTTGGTTTGCTTTGCTTGCAAAGAAAAGTTGATCACATTCAGAAGCAGCTGAGAAGAATAGCACAGCGTTTGGGCACAGCCCTAAAGTCTTGTGACCATGATATGCAGGTTAGTACATTGGAACATCTGATGATTACTTTAGGGAAACTACTCAAGAGATGCGGGTTCCCGATCTAAGGAAATCCCTTTCGCCGGGAGTGGACGAAGAATCTTTCTGTTGATGAGTGGGAATAGGTGGCATATAGTAAACTCGAAAAAAAAGCATCCCCCGATTCCTTAGCTTAGAGAACATTTAATTCTTTGATTCTTTCTAATAGGGCAATAGACTTGCCACTCTTACACGTGCTTGTATGATTAGAAAATAAAATAAAAATGTCGCCTCACTCGGAAACATAGCATTATTATTAACATCATTGGACTGCTTGTAAGTGCAAAGATTCAAGACAAACTTGGATTGCATGATATTCTGTTTGCATGATTGATAATGTGATATTAGACATGATGTGTAGTGTGTATTGCACACATTTGTTCGCTCAATGTTCTGTTGTGTTTGTTACTAATAAAAAGCTATGCTTTCTTAATTTCTTTAATCATTATTGGATTCTGCAGGCAGTGAGGAAGACAGTTACTGCTGGATTTTTCTCTAATGCTTGTCGTTTAGAAGTAAGTGTTATTTTTCATGCAAAGAGATCTTAATATCAAACTCGCATTATTGGAAAAAGTTCTGGTCTCTGTGCATAATCTGATCTGTGTCCGTACACAAAACTATACGAGGTTCACAAGAAGTCTAATTTCACCCTTCGTCTGTGTTATTCAGGTCAGATGGTCTGTTATTAATTTTCTTATTAAGGTATTCATTTAGTTATTCAGGTCAGATGGTCTGTTATTAATTTTCTTATTAAGGTATTCATTTGATATTTTGGCTTTGAGATCCTATCTTCTTCATCGAGTATTTTTATAGAAATTTGAAGTATCAGTTTCTTCAACAAAAGTAGTTATCCATCCTGTGAAAGCTAGCACGGAGATCCTTTGAGACACACACGTACACACCAACAACATACTGAATTATATCCGTCATGCATGCTTCAATTCTTTAAAGATACCTTTGTTGCCCAAGTTCTATAATTAATTTAATTGCTAATCAAAACGAAAATGTAAAAGAAAACAAGTAACAAATCATTCTGCTTACCTCATCCTCGACCTTCTATCACTTTATCTAATTATATATATTTACTTTCTCTTCGTTGGATAGGAGATTGTTGTGGAAACAAATCTATTAGAGGTTGCAATTATGTTGTGGTTGAGCTATCACTAGTGCTCCATATTGAAGTTTTGATATGTCTTTTGCAGAGTTAATCCAAAGTGGGTCATCTACCATTCTATTGTCTCGACTGAATGTCAGTACATGCACAATGTCATCACTATTGACCCCTCGTGGCTACCAGAGGCTGCTCCACGCTTCTACCACCGCCAACAGCTCGATCCTAAAGGCTGGCTGTTTGGAGTTTCTTTGTCAATAAGCTTATGCAGGATATGTACTCCTTTCTGTTGCTCACTCTGCCATATAAGAAGATGGTTTGCCCGATGATGGATGAACGTGTTGCACCTGAATGAAAGAGCTAGATGAACCTCATGCAAGCAGTGCACTCACACAAATCTATTTATTTTTTGTCACGTTTGTGTGTATGTTCTCTGAGATGCAGGCCTCTTTGACTGTATAGCAGTGATGCTTAAGCTTAACCCAGGAGTTCTTCCGTGCAGACGTGGGGCTTCTCTGAAATTGATGATTCACTACCAATAAATCGCTTCTGTGAAGTTGGTAGCACATTGAAGTTTTTTTTTTGCAGCAGTCTTGCTGCATCGGTAAATTGGCTGATGAAATCTTTAATGAAATTTATTAGGTGGAATATTAAAATGAGTTTGGTATCAGTCAATTATCAGATACGATAAGAGATAAGAGTTATGTTCAGTGAGTGAATCTATAACAAATGGGTAATACGCGTGTCTGCTTACATATATTATTCATAATGCATTTGGCATAGTTTACGTTGCAGAATTACGTTACTTAATTGATTTTCCCGGTTGAAAAATAATTAGTTTTCAACATTCTAGGTCGTTTCGTGCAGGCACAGTTTGACCCGCTATTACTTTTCGGGCCGAAGACTTGTTGCTGGTCAATCAAGCACATAATTTTTTTTTGGGTCAATCAAGCACATAATTTACTATTTCGCTTACAATAGGTAATTGATAACTAGGACCTGCCAGCTGAATATTTGAATTCATGTTCGACGGCAAGTTGACTCGTTAAATATTGGCAACCTAGAAAGGGTTAGGTAGAATTCGCTTTTGGAGTTGCTGAGATATTAGTTAAATAATGCACATCTCAGGCTACAATACTATATATTCCATCCGTTCGAGATAAATGTATCATTTGTCACGACACGAGTTTTAATAAAATTATTGATGAGTGTTGTTTAAGTAGAGAAAATATTTCACAATATGTTATGTTATGAGTATTATTAATAGTTTTTATTTTTTATTTATAGATAATGATTGGTTGTAAATAGAGGTGAGGAAAAAGATCGAAAAATTGAACTGATTGACAAATTGTATCAAGACCGTACAAAAACTGTGGTTAACTAAATCCGCCGGTTAGGTTTTTTCAAAATCTTGAAAAATCGGAGATACCGATTCGATTTTATTTTTAATTATAAAAATCTGTAGCTAATCAAATCGAACATGTACTCATAAATAATTATAAGAATATAATTATATATATTAAATAGAATTGATGGACTTAGGTAAAAAATTTCATGCATTGTTTAATTATTATATACCTGAAGCGAATAGTTGGCCTATGCCGAACTAATAGGGAATTCGTCACAAGTTGGATGCTTCTTTGCTATATTTTGCTAACCTATTTTTGTTTATTTTGTAGAAAAAAATTACTCATCTTTTAGCATTGATGTTTAGTCATATGTCCGTAACCAATTGAAGATGACTCGACCGTTAGTTTAAAAGGATTAGCAGATTACCTTTTGAGATGATTTGTCTGGAATTATTATTTTTTAATTTTTTTTAACGTTTGATATTGCTATTTGTACGTCTCTAAAAAAATATGATAAAACATTGTAACTTTTTTTTTTATGGTTAACCCAGCCGATTTTTAGGTTAACCAATATAATGATTTTTGATTTTTTAACAGTTAACGAACCAATAAAAAATCGTATGATCGATTTTTTGTTTGATCGGTTTTTTGTATAAATTGTCGGTTAATCGAACCGTTCTCACCCTTAATTGTAAAGTTGAATAATAAGGAATAATGTCTAAAAATAAAAATGATATATGTTTCGTGAAAGTTAAATAAGACAATTATGATATTATCATTGGAAGGTTAGAATAGTATTATTAGTGCAGTATTCCCACGTTAGGTAGTCTATTTTGTGGATTTTTGGAAGGTTTCCCCTCCAATAAAACGTGGTCTCATCGGTCAAACTCGCGGCGGCTAAGACATTAGCAACAGCCAAAGTGAAATATCACGTCGCAGGCGCCAACTTGTTGCATATAAACAAGTATTTTATGACACGCTTTCCTCATGAAGTCAATAGAGTCTAGCTAATTAAACTTCGCATTCGTCATCTCAAGAAATTCATACATATCCGAATTGTTGGAATCTCGAGCTCACAGATTTTAGTATAATGGCGAAGATGAGCTTAATTTGTCTGCTACTTCTACTTGTGAGCCATGTGGCTAATGGCCGTTTGATTAGGGACGAGACGCCGTCCGCCGCCGGTGATGCAACGGAGACGTGTGAGCCGACGTACGGGTTCTTGCCGTGCTCCAGCAATGTTTGGGGGCTGCTGTTTCTGGTTGTGGTGTTTGAAATCGTGCTTACCTTCGGCGGCCGCTACGTCGGCATGGGTTCCGAGCTCTTCTTCCAGACCATCGGACCGGGCATATTTGGAGCCAGTTTGTTTCAGTTTCTTGGCACAATCCCCCAGATTCTCGTGATTCTTGGTCAGTATCTTCTTCTAATTAATTCCTTCATTTCTATTAATTTATTTTCATTTCTGTTTGATTTTCATGACCCCATTGTTGTTGACTTTATTCCATAAAGTCCAAATCTTGCCAGAAGTAGAGCTAGAATAAGATTCCTTCACCACATCCATATGCATGGAGAATAATTACCTTTGATTTCAGTTTTTGGATTTGTACAGTACACCACTTTTTCTAGGCCTAAATAGATTAGTTTTAGATACAACATGGTGGAATCAAGAAAAAGATTATTGTTTTGTTTTCCTTCAAAAAATTCCGACGATTTATATTATTTCAAATGGACTTTTGCGATTTGAGGGTTTCACTCTCCAGCCAACATCATGGACACATATATTTTATATCAATTGCAGAACGGAGATTCTGTGTGTGTGTTTATTGTTTTTTCAGATGGGAGTTTTCTTAACACAAGTCCATTTTTATATTTTATACTTTTGAAATTGCTTGATCTATGTGGAATTTAGACCAGGAAGATAAAACACCGAACAGTTCGTTACTGCACGTTCTGTTCCTCTTTAAAAAGAATAAAAGTGTAGGAATTTTTTAGAAACTTGTGTTAAACATTGCCAGGCTATCTCTTCCACTAGTATCAAATCCAAAAAGTCCAGACATCGAGTCGTTGATAAGATCTCGTTGCCAATTCGACATTTTGATTAATTTAATAACAGCTGATTGTCAGCTGTTGATTGGCAAAGTCCAGACATCTTTTTTCCAAACACAATATATATATATATATATATATATATATATATATATGGGAGGTTAACGTGAGAACCATTTTATTGTGAGAACATGAGAAATGAATATCGTATGAAAGTTAATGAATGCTGTGCGAAAGTTAATGAATAAAAAAATAGAATTTTCGCCTCATGGGATTCGAACCCGGTGAAAATTCGGATTTTGGATTCATTAACTTTCATGACAGTATTCATTAACTTTCATAACAATTCATTTTGTTCAGCAAGAATTTTCGTAGTTCTTAGTTCTCGTTAAAATTGGTTCTTATTTGAATTTTATATATATATATATATATATATATATATATATATAAGTGGATCAAATGAGAACCACATCTTTTTGCGAACTCTGCGAACATGCATGTCGTTGAAGGTGATATAAAGCGGTATAAAGTTGTCCATGAAAACTTATATATATAAAGAGAGAGTGAGGTTCAAATAAGAACCAATTTTAACGTGAGAACTAAGAACTACGAAAATTTTTCTGAACAAAATGAATATTTATGAAAGTTAATGAATCTCGAAGTTAATGAATCCAAAATTGAATTTTCACCAAGGTTCGAATCCTATAAGAGGCGAAAATTCTATTTTTTTATTCATTAACTTCGCAGCGATTCATTAACTTTCATAGCATATTCATTTCTCATGTTCTCACAATAAAAATGGTTCTCACGTTAATCCTCCACTATATATATATATATATATATATATATATATATATATATATATATATATATATGCATTTCAATTTTATATATACCCCACACTAATACATGGTAGATATTTTAGTTATTTATGTTAGTTATTCCTATAGTGACAAAATAGCGAACTGGGCGGGCCTGTCGGGTTTTATAAATTTTTCGAGCTTAAAAATATGAAATCCAAACCAATCCCGAAGGGACTTTTTTTAGATCATTTTCTAATTTTTTAATATAGAAAATTAATATTTTTAATTGTAAAATATATATTTATATATATATTATTAAAAAATTATAGATATGTATATCAAATAATATTATAATTATATATATTTAATAGAATATCAGGCGGGTTTTTTTAGCCCGAAGCCTGATAGGCCGGACGTTTTTTTCGGACGGGCTTTTTAGGTCCGATTTTTTTCAGACCTTTAATTTTTAAGCCCAAACCCCTGGTATCCTGAGCGAGCTTTTCAGGTCGGACTCATTTTACCGGTTCTAGTTATTCCACATGAACGTGAAAGCCACATATCTTCACATTATCCAACCTCAAAGCACCACATACTTAATGGCAGATTAACAATGACCAGGTTTCAAAAAGTAATACTCAATCCTTCCACCAAGAATGTGTCACAATTATTTTATTCAACGTTTATAAAGAGTGTGTTACTTTCCTTTTTGGGACATTCAATCCTTATAATTCAATCTCACAATCACTCATTATTTGTCAAAAAACCATCCGTGGCCCATACTTAATTCTTATAATTAACTTCAACCACTCTTTTCTTACATGGCGAGACATTTTTCTACTCAAATAATGTATCAAACATTTTAATAAAATCCTTGTTGTCCACCAAGTGACACACTCTTGGTGGACGAAGGGACTAATAATTAGAAATGCCGATTTTTTGTTATTCTCCATTCGAACTGGTCAAGACTTAAGAGCTAATTTCACAATTTTAAGCTACTTTAGATTTGGATGATGTTATAAGTGTATCAATTTTATTCATCTGTACAAATTAACAAGTCCTACATGTCTGTTTACTGTGTTACAAGCATAATCTTGATCTGAATATAGAGAAGCTATGGCCCCTTTCTCTTTTCCTAAAAGTCATTACTACTATGGAATATATGAAATTTGATCAACATGAAAAATCTGTAGACTTATACCATAAATTAGTGCTCAACCTGATGAATTTGAAAACAATCTGATGTATGTTTTTTCTTGGATCAAGTAACGGTGCTCTCTGGATCTAAAGAGGCTGCTCAAGAAAGGGCCACACTTGGAATGGGATTGGTTGCCGGATCAACGGTCATGATCCTGACACTCATATGGGGAGTCTCCATTATCCTCGCTAGCTACGATCTCTCAGATGCTCCCACTATTGACAAATCAGGAAGCCAGAAAATCACTCCAAAAGGTGGCACTTGAACATCCTTTATCTAACCTCTTGAGCTCTGAAATGTTATGTTGACCTAATTGATGGCTCGAGCAGGTTATGGCGTTGTAACGGATGTTGAGACGAGCTACACTGCACGGATAATGTTGATACCGTTGATCCCTTTTCTGATCCTCTTGCTAGCAGAAGCTTTCAGCTCATCATCAGTGAAGAGAGTGATTGTTCTCATTGCACTCATCGTCTCAGTCATGTTGCTTTTCGGTTTCATCTTATATCAGGCGTTCCGGCCTTGGATTCAGTCTCGTAGATTCGAGTATTTGATGAGTAAATATGCAAAGGACAAGCTGCTGAGGCTCTTATCCAGAAATGGCGGGCCTGATACTAAAAAGATACAAGAGTAAGTAGCTCAACATCAAAACTTGATCAATGCTACTTCTGTTTAACTGCTCAGTCACTTCCCAAAATTTGGAGAATGCATATTTTTTTACTAATCTTTCTTGGTGTCATTTGCAGCCTGTTTAAGCAAATCGACAAAGACAGAAGCACGTCGATATCAGCAGCAGAACTCAGAGTTCTGCTTTTAGGTGTGAGGATGGATGAAGGTGATTTGAGCACAGATAGGGATGTTGAAAACATCTTGGAGTCTTTTGACACCACCGGAGATGGACGTATCAATCAGGAAGAATTCGTCACCGGCATGACCAAATTACTCGCTGATCTGGCCAAAGAGAGGCTCGACCGCAGCAAAGGAAGTAGAGCCACCAATTCTGAGGTAAAATTCTGAATTTCAATCTCACATCTGTCAAAACTGAAACAAAATTGCAGCTGCTGATCCTATAATGGGAAACTTCAGGGAAATGATCCATTACAGCAGGGCTTGTTGGGAGACAGCAACAGCTCGAATGGAAGCAGAAGCCGAAGTGCTATAACTACTTGGCTGAATTATCTGCAAGCTCTTTCCTTGGTGATTCTCGGGATTGCATTGACGTGCGCTTTCGCAGAGCCATTGGTCACCAGTGTTGTGGGATTCGCCACAGCTGCAAATCTGCCTAACTTCTCCGTCTCATACTTGGTCATACCCTTAGCCATGAACTACCGAGTTGCAGTCCAAACATTTGCTTCATCTGGGAGGAAGACACAGAATTCTATTTCCTTGGCACTCTCCGCAGTAAGTTCTTCACCTCTTCCATCAAATAAATGCATGCCTATATGAAGATAGCACTTTTCCATGTTCTGAAATGATGATATCTCTATTTTTAATTTGTTGTGCAGCTTTACAGTGGCGTGTACATGAACAACGTGGTGAGCTTGATTGTTTTCCTTGCACCGGTTTATGCTCTGAATCTGTCCATAGATGTGTTTGCAGAGGTTCTGGTAGTTATGACGATGAACACTATCATGACAGCTCTGACAGGCTTCCGAACCACATTCCCACGCTGGGTAGGTTATGTCGTTGTGCTGTTGTACCCAGTTTCTCTGGCATCGACCTATGTACTTACCGATGTTTTAGGATGGCCTTAGAAAGGCTGTGGTTAGAGTAATATGTTGTAAAGATACGTATTTACTTTTAGTTTTGATGTGAGTAAAGTTTACTTAACTAGGAAGAATGGCAGATAGTTCGTTTCTTCATTGTAACAAAATGTTGTGTGTCATCAAGTAGAAAATATTCTATATTTGATATGCATTGGCTGGCATCAGTTATATGCAAAGTAATTAAGGACTAGACCACGATAATGAACATCATTACGGGATTGATTTTGCTCCCAAAAGCTGACTGGATCCAAGACATTGTGTGGAGTACCAATTATGCAAATGTGATTATGAGGATGGAAGTGGCTATCTCCGTGTTTTAAAATAATATAACATTTACACATGGTAGATATGCCAAATGACAATATAGAGTTGAGAATAATCAAGAAAAGTGTTCGATTTATAAGATTGATAACAGCTTACTTCATGATATGGGAATCAAGCAGGATTTGGGCCACAAATACAACAAAGCAGTACCTTTGCCACCAAATTTGAGGTTTGCGTCAAGACTCCTAAAGAAACAAAAGATAACAAATGCAGGTTGTTAACTATTCCTCCCACCCCAACTACTGAGAACTAATAATCTCTCAACTCCTAACATCAATGTCGAGAGCACTGGGATCTTCAAACTCAACAACAGAATTGTGATCAGGTGATTTTTATAGTGATTTGAACATCATTGTTCCAATCGAGTTTCCTGCAGCTAAGACTGCCACTCTACAAAGACCTACCATATTCACGCAATTGCATAGATTCTGCAAAAATTTAGGACACGCAAATCGATGAGAAAATCTCACACAGAGATGAAGATGTAACAAAGATCAAATATATGATACCTGATCAGAAGCGTCCAGAAAGTATGCTCCCAAACTTATTTATCCAATGCTAGTCTCAACTGCGTCCCTCATTTTATGATACTTGATCCAAACTCTGGTGTAGACCTCAAATTAGGCTGCTTATTATTAGGATGATGATTTAGGAACAGTTGAGCAATTGCCAATTAGGAAATTTTCGAAAACCTACAATCTTGATTGCTTTTTTTTTCATAACACGAGCTAACATATGAACAGATCTAGCTACATTAAGGCAGGGTAGTATCTTTCAGCACAGCACTTGGAACTTTGAAGTTGGGATTTTGCTCTACAAAAGCTGGTGGCTTCTGATACACGATCGAAGCTGCCCTAATCAAAATTCCGGCTGTTAAACCCCAAATGACGTACTTCTTATCATTTGTTTCATAATCAAAATAGTGGATCAGATACTTGTCTCCCATCCATACTCGTTCTTCACATCTTCTGTTCTCATCCTAGAATGACAATTATGTATCAAGTGTATAGCAGCTGCAGTAGCTAAATATATAATGTGAATAAGTAAAAAGAAAAATTAGAACTTGAGAAAATACCTTAAGGAACATTTCCAAGGGAGCATCAAAAACAGCTTCTACTTCAGCAGCATTTGGAGAGGAATTAAAGTCTTTCTTGTTGGACAGTATGCCAATAACAGGAATCACCCTGAGGAGGTGCTGCATACATACTACAGGGTCAAACTGGAAAGCCAGATAAGCAATGCAATTGAAAAGCCTACAAGGTTCAAATGCTTATTATTCACATTTATTGGTGTCTCAGAATGTAGCACAGAAATATAGCGGCTTAGAATTGAAGTTGTTCTCAGTCATCTTTGTAGACTTATTCACAGAAACAAAGTCATGCCAATTGATTAACAATCTCCACCAATCTGAGTAGCATAATTCTAAACTTTTTGTACAACCTCAGGAAGATGAGAAAAAAGGGGAAGGAAAGTACAGAGTGCTCTCTCATTGATGTTCAGCCTTAGGTGTGTTGTTACTATTTGACTTGAACTCTATTTTAAGATATTCATATTCACATGAAACCTTAATGTACGAAAGGCTGCTGTTCATACAATATTACAATCACTATATCTCAGACATGTACAAGTAGTGTGTGGCCAAAGAGGTTTCTCTCATTAAGTTTTCCAATATGAACATTGGATTTGTTAGTTTGATATTTATGAAGCTTGGTCACACACCTCAAAACAACACAACTGTCAGCATTAATTAGTATTAGGAGAAGCACACCACATCATGAGAAATAAAATGACATTAGTTCTAACTAACAAGTTGCTTTAAAGGTGTAATCAACAGCATAGAAATCTAAGGACCCTGAATATAAGATCACATTATTGCTTTAAAGTTTAAACTGTTATATCACGAATTAAGGAAAAAGTATCTAACTCCAACCTCTAGCTGCATAAAGATGGGCACTCTTTACTTGAAAACCATTTCAAACATAAGCAACTGATTAAAACAGAATCATCAGTACATGTGAATCTAGGATTCAGTATTCTGAGTTTTCCATGAGAAGATAGGCACGTATACCTTCGACAAGAATGGTTCAAGGCAAGTGACAACATTTACAAGTGAAGGATCGAGCCCTATCTCCTCTTTTGCTTCCCTCGTTGCTGTCTCAGCATCATTGACATCCGTCTTCTCCGCTTTCCCTCCAGGCAGCGACACTTCACCTGTTTCCAAATAGCTTAATCAAAATCTTAAAAATACTAAAACGTAGCAACCGTAACCTAAGAGAAATACATTTACATGAAGAAATGGAAAATTCACATGTAGCGAGTTAACCCGCAAAAAAATCTAGGTCAACCACACAAAATTAAGCCTACAATTTCTCGTCCCCACAATCCAAATTTCTCAATCGAGGCGACAAATACCATCAGACACCTATTTTTATAAAGGATCTTAGCTTTCCACCAAATTTACCAGGACCAAGTTCTCAATTGCTCAAAAACACTTGAAATAAACACGAAATAAGTGAAGGCGTAATCAAACAAACCAGAATGAGTAGAAAGCTGCGACGATCGCTTAGTGAGAATAACCCTAAACTCTCCAGCATCCCCTTCGTAGAGGCAAATTAGAACCGCCGCCCTTTTCTGTCTGAACCGCTCAGCAGTCTGTACATGCGCCACCGAAGTCGCGGATTCTGCGAAACCTACCTGCGCAACCACTTTCTCTGCACTCTCCTCAATCCTCTGCTCCTCCTCATCATAATCCGATGTCGGCGGCGCCTTGTAGAGGCGCAGTTGTTGTGCCAAAACCACGAGTCTCCCAGAAAGCCCCGAATTGTGGGCTTCCATGATGACGAGTTTAGAGAGAGAAACTGGGATCGGAGATGAGGATGGAGGGGTAAGGGATGAGAGTATTGAGGGAAATAGGGAGGTTGAGGTTCTTCTGAGTAGTGGGAGCATGTGTACTAGCTGCATAAATGGCCGTCGACAAGTTTGGCCATAGATTATTTCATGTATCAATGCATCTAATTACACCATTACCTTAAAGGGTAGTGGGTGTTATCCCTCTACTTGTATCATTTTTTTTCTAAATTTTTAGTTCATCATAGTGGCTGGCATTCCAATTTTCTCAAACGAATCTTTTTTTTGAATTGGGTATGATAAATATCGATATGAAATCAATCATAGGCCGATCTCTTTTTGTCACTTCCACTTCTTCTTCTGTATTCGATCCATTTATCATCGAATATAAAGATAACAAAAAAATCAAGCATCAGTCGATCTGTAAATACCTCGAAGGACAGCTCCCGGCAATGCCATAGCAAGAGAGCCCGACCACCAACGACTAACAGAATTCGGGGTCAATTGGCAAATGGGGATGCGGAAATACTCTTGAAGGCTAAGGTAAATGGGGGACGGAGGGTACCTAAGACTGCCTCAAACCTGCCTACATAGACAAGAATAAACCCTCCCGGGGCCATCGCCTCATCGTCCGGATGCGGCAGACACCACCACGCCTCCCGAATGCAGTGCTCCTCACAACCTCAAAGAGTTCCTCCAACGAAATCCGACCTCGCCGCCCACCTTCGGGCCATCCCCACGTGAGGATACCGGCGAATACTGGGACTCGGACCTACAGACCTACCCAACCCGTTGTAGCACATATAGTCCCTTACACCAAGGCAACTCACGCCCGAACCCGACGGAAGAGAACTTTCGAGCGAGAGAAGATGAAGAAAACATACTTACTTTTAGGCGAGTAAGCGGCTACTTCAAATGTCGGGCTCGAAAATCTCTCACAAATTCTCTCGAATTGTTAGCGTCGAAGAAGAAGAAAGTGAAACGATTTGCCTCTTTGCGCCTATTTATAAGACTAGGCGCCTGCAATTGCCGTTCAAATTCAACACGTCACACGTGATTGGATGTCGTTACACGCGCGCGCTGCTCGAGCGCCTAACTACCGCTGGCGCGTCGGCGACGCCAGATAGGACGGGCCGATCGACCTAGCAATCATCATACGGACCCCGGCGTCCTCTAGATGGCGGCGCCTCAGGTCGCACCCCGTCCTCCCCACAAATGTCAAGGAAATCCACATCGGACCTCCGCGCCCTGTCAGACACCAGATCGGACCTCGTCCAACCAGATCGGACCTCGGCCAACCGGATCGGACCTCGGCCAACCAGATCGGACCTCGGCCAAACAGATCGGACCTCGGCCAACGTGCCGCAGAGTCTGCGCGCCCGAGACACACCACGGCATCCCGAAAGGGCGGTCGCTCGGGTCGAACACCGGAGCCAGATAAGAAGAAGTAAATTAGAAGATAAAATTGGCATTTCAGGCTATATATCAATTAGAGTTATTTCTTATAACAATATCCAAATAACGAAGACCTTATGTGTTAATAATGAGATATGGATCATTCCTAGCATTGCCCCTTCCCAAGCCAAATAAAAATATATTTAATTTGCAATTAACTATTTATCTGATGTGCATTACCTGATTTTCAACTAGTTGACGATGGAATCATGGAAGGTCTGACCCAACTTTGGGGCCCAGCCTGTTAGAGTAAGAAAACCAACCCTACTCTTTGTGGGGCCCAGTTGAGGCTTTCTATTTGGGTGGTAGGACTATTCTCTTTTAAACCCAGACATCCTTTCCAGCTCAATATTATTTTTAATATATTATCTAATAGGGAAAACTATATATTTTATTAATAGAATAGCGCCTCTACCTACGCATATAAGTTGATAACACGAAATGAATTATACATGTTTTTTTTTTTTGTTAAACACAGTGAGAGAGAAATTCATTCTACATATTATCTCGTTCTCTTGTGTTATGGACCAAGCAAGCTTAATTAATTTACACAGAAGAATTACTATGTTTGAGGTTTGAGTGACTGTCCTCAATTATTATTATTGTTGTTATTTTCTTTTTCTTTTTTCTTTTTTATTCTATTTTTAGAGCTACACATGCGCCTTAAACAATCTTCATGATATATTTCATTAACATTGCATCGTATATCTGAAAATTAATTCCAATAAAGTAAAATATATTATTAGTGGAACAACGCCTATATATCTGATTTGCTAGAAAAACGGAACTAAAATAAAGATGTTGTGATGGTAGAAAGATGCAAATGTAGGGTCAAATTAATTTATATGACATTGTCGTTGGGTTCATCATTGTACTTGACACTGTGCAACTAGGACTATAAATAAATCAAACCGTTTGTCAGTTATTCGGAGTTCGCTTCGAAAAAAGCTTGTTCGAAATTTGATTGTTTTGTAAACGAGCTGAACTCGAGCCTCGAACCGAACTCGATAAGTTTTTCGAGCGAAACTCGAGCTTAGAGATGTTCGCGAACATGTTTGGCTCGAACTCAAACGAGACAGTTCGCAAACCTTAATTAGAACGTTTTCGCAAGCCTTAATTCGAACATGTTCGCGAACATATAGAATAATAAATTATTTATATATTTTTAGTAATTAAAATATATGTTAATTATAATTATTTAGCAACAAATAAGCAGATAGATGAAGTATTGATAATAAATTATTTATATAATTAAATAATTAAAATAAATAATAAATTAAAAAATATATAAAGTAAATAATCAAACCTTAATATATATTTTCATGTGTATTATAAAGTAAAATCATTAAATGAACAAATAATTAATATAATGAGATATTGATTTGGAAAACTAAAAATATATATTAAGTTATCTTATGAACAAAAATATCAATTTAGATAATTATGATGTATAAGTATACAAGTATGAGTTACATAGTTATATTTATATCTCTATAATTATAATTCTACAAAATAAATTACATCTAACTTACATAACTAATTAACTCTATGGGATAAATATAATAATTATTTGTAAGTAGATGAATAGAGTATATTTAATGGAATGATATTAAACAGTATTACCTTTATATATTGTATAGTCTATATCATTAGTATATAATGAAAATTATTTATATATCACATACACTTTGAACTTTTGATAATAATATATGTATAATAGTTGATGATATTAACAACGAATAATATAAAGAAATTAAGCAATTTTATTACGAGCCTATAAATGAGTTGAATCTAAGAATTATAATTATTTGAAAAATCAAATTTCTATTAGGAGTTATTTGTATAGAATATAAATATATCAAATAATATTCACACATATTATTTATATTATAATAAATATTATTAGATATTATACATATAACCATATCATTTCATTATTTAATCATATCATATGTATGTTTAGAATAAACCTAAATATGAACATAAAATTTATAATAAAATTTTGATATACAAAATTTATTAATTGTATATTAACAGTCTATTAGATATCTTAACTTTCTTGCTAATTTGTTATTAATCTAATTAAGTTATTAAACAAATATCCACCAACTTTTTATTTATTGTATTTTGTGTATATTATTACTTTAATATATATTTTATGTATATTACTATATAAAATCACAAAATGATTAATTTATGAAATTTATTTTGTCCTGTGGATATAAAACAAAAATAAAATAAATGGATCATATATTATAAATATAAATTTTATATCGCCTAAAATTTATAGGTAATTTTGTAATATATCCACCAATTAAATATTAATCTCATAATATTGACTATATGAAACATAATAAATATAGTTTCAAGATATCAAAATAAAAATGAGGAAAAAATGAAGATTATATATAATTGAAACTATATTCCATAATAACTAAACTTGTACAATCTAAAAAAACATATCTTTGTAACCATTGGCTACACAATATGAATATCTTTGAAGTTTCTTGTATACACAGTACAGGAAAATTTCCATTTAATAAGTATATATACAAAGAGTGATATTATGATACAAATTTTATAATGAAATAATGAGCTAAAAAAGTTACATATATATATATATATACATGTACATACATAGGGGTGGGTTATTATAACAATAAAGTTATGTAGTCACATTATGACTGACCACACATGGATACTTTAGTAATTATCAATATAATTAATTAACAAAATAATAATAATATTAAATTAATGTGTTAATTATTTTTATATAAATACCAATTTTCACCTATTCTGAAAAGTATTAAATTTATTAATTTTAAATTTAAATTAAATCTTTTCATTTGATAGGGCAAAATATAATTTCATAAGATGTTTTAATGTAAAACTAATTTTTTAATAGATCAAATATTAAATAAACGATTTTTTCATTCAATAAAACTGATTATACCGAATAACATCACTCTTATTATAAAAACCTTTATTATCATGTAAACGTGAGAACAATGCATTATCCTCGAAAATTACTGCACTAAACAAAAATATTTGAATTTTCGCTACTCATGGGATTCGAACTCAGGTGATACACAATGCACTTTTCCAACAAAATGATGCATCACCGTAGATCTTCGCGATCTAATGACTAAAAATTGTTCTTACGTTCTCACTTTAAATAAGGTTTTTATTTGAACTTACTCCTATATATATATATATATATATATATATATATATGACTAAATAATAAAATATGAACTACATTGTTACATGGTTATATAAATATGAAATATTATTATAGATAATTATGATTATACAAATATGAGCTACATGATTATATATATAAGAAAAAGAGTTATATGAATAATAGTAACACAAGTTACATAACTCAACATAGATTATAAATATAATATTTTTATTAATAGAATCATATTATATATATATATATATATATATATATATATATAATTGAACATATCCCAAATTTTGATTGTAGCATTCTTTTATGCTTAATGAAAATTTTATTGATCATTGTAAAATAATTTATTTTATAAGATACTAATATAATTTATCTATTAAAATATATTATATACATTTATATCATATACATATATTACATAATATATAGTTTTATATATATATAGTCGTAAATGTATTATTTAATACATATAATGCTAATTCACCTCATTAAACCTAAAAAGCACTAACCTAGTGTGTGTGTGTTGGTCAGTGATAGAGTGATTAATCTTGGCGAAAGGTCCGGGTTCGAGTCACCGTGATGGCCTTTAAAATTTCGTATTAATGTGAAAAAAAAAAGCACTAACCTAAAACTAAAATTTGCGCTGCCTGACCCTCAACCCCAATTCCAAATATCGCCGCCTCATCCCTCCCAGCCTCCAAGCTACGCGCCGCCTCTCTCTCTCTTTCTCTCTCCAAGGCTAAGGCGGCGTGATCCAGCAACAAGGTCAGCAACGGTGATTATCACAGAAAATTGAGTGACGGAGTTGAAGCGGCAGTTGCAGAAATCCAAATGAATCGGCCATGGTGGCGCCGTCGTCAGAGGTGACGAGAAATGGGCGTTGAAATTCTGGTAGGAGACGCTATGCCCCTACTGTTCCAATCTCATAGCCAACACCCTGTACAAAATCTTCGGTCTTACCTCATCTCAATCACCGATCTAAAGCTTATTCTATGGAAACGTTAAAATCAATTCTAGAATATCTCAAAATTTTCTATTTTTCTATGTAAAATTCTTAGTTTTGAGTTGATTGTCGATTTTTTTTTCTTATTTTCTACTGAATCCCAATTTTTCCTTCATAAATTACAATAGATTTCTTCAAATGGAACCGAGCTCGACCTCGAAAACGAGTAGAGTCAAAAACAGAGTTCGAGCTCAAATATATATTATAAATTAGTAATTATTGAATCGAATTCGAGAGTTTCTCGAGCTTAAATTTTTGCAACGAACTGAGTTCGAGTCAGCTAAAATCTTTACTAATCGAGTTCGAGCCTAGTGATTTTCGATTCGACTCTGTTCATGTACATGGCTACTGTGCAACAGATAATAACCACACTCCCAACTAGTTGGATTTGTCTATCACGATCGAAATTGAAATTATTCTTTACTATTAAAATAATCAATATATATATTTATATAATTACGGTATCACTTTTTATATTTATATAATTACGGTATACAAAAAGTGATTCTATTTTAAAATTACGGTAAGTACACGGTAAAAGATGAAGAATATGTTTATATAATTACGGTATCACTTTTTATATTTATATAATTACGGTATACAAAAAGTGATTCTATTTTAAAATTACGGTAAGTACACGGTAAAAGATGAAGAATATGTTAGTACGTAGACTATATTATCCGTGATCCAATCACATAAAAACAAATGATCTACTACACCTATTATATCTCGCATGTGAGTATTGTACATGTAATAATTCATGTGATACTGTCATATAACTGATGGACAATATACATACCATTTACAACAACTAGTATATCTAAATATCTCTATTGTTAGAAAAAGCGAAATGAGATAGAAAGAGCGTGGAGGGTAGGACTAGAAAATATAATCTCCAATATCCAATGAGATTTCACTCTAACTAGAGATGTCAATTGGATCAATCGATCGGGCTCGGACCAACTCACTCGGATTTTTGGATTATTTGGAGTTAATATTTTTTTCGAGTTAAAAATGTTCAATCATAATCTTAAACTTTCTGGTTTCGATCAACCCATCGATCAATCGGGCCAGAAAACTTAGAAAAAATAAATAAATTATATATATATATATATATATATATTCTTGATAATTACATATATTTTGTATTAAGTGTTGGAATAAATAGACAAAAAAAAAATGAAATAGTAAGTTTAACTTTCGAATACTAAACCAAAATACATTTCACATGTATTTAAAAAAAAAACTTATTGCACTATTTTTCAAGAGCAAATAATGAAGTTTGAAAGTCATGTAACGTAAAAAAATTCAATTAATCGGACAAACACTCAATTTTCAGGTCAGCCCATTCAGGTTCGGGCTAATCCACTAAGGTTTTAGGGCTATTCGAATTGATTTTCTTTTTGTTAGAAAATTTCAACCCTAACTCTATCGAATTGTCAATCTATTTGGATCAACCCATGAGTTTCAGACTAAATTGATATCCCTAACTCTAACCATCACATCCCTCTCACTAACTCTACAGTAACTGTTTTAATACCTCTCTTTTCCTCTTTTCCTCATCAAGAGCAGTAAAATTTGAAGAACTAAAAGTAAAATGGATGTATGTAGGGATGTCAATGTGCGAGTTTTAATCGGATCAAAACTAATAAATAAATATCGATTTTGATTCCGGAATCGGCCTATTTATCTGATCCGGATCAGACCCGGACCATTAACTATGAGTCTGAAACGGTCTGGATTTGAGCAGCTCTGGAACCAGAATCATATCAGGACCGAAACTAGAATCGAAACAGAAACCGTTGCTTTATAATTTAATGGGCTATGAGTGATTCCTCATTGGTATATGTAAATCGATTTATTGATGAGCCTACTTAAGTTTAGGTTTATCAATATAAGACTTCTCATCAGACCAGAATTAATAAATAAGTATCGATTCTGGTTCTGGAATCAGAATCAGATATGGTTCTGTAACCAAAATTGGATCCGGATCAGATCGGACCATCAAACTATTGATCTAAACTATCTGATTCTTAAACGAGTCTGAAACCGAAACCGCTATTTTAAAATTTAATAAGTTATGAACGATTTGGATCGATCCGGATAAAACCCATACATTAACATCACAAGGCGCATGCCTAGTTACTGGAGCTGCGGAGGGTCTCTTTCTCAAGGGGGAGACAATATCTATCTACTCTCACAACATATATAGTACGCAAAATAGTTCCCCTCACAGCTTTTTTCCCAAAACGTCAATATTCATTATCGCATTTCCCTTTCAACTCTACCAAATCATTTACTGAATGCACAAAACTGCTGGGGTATTATGGGAAGTGATTCGCTGTCACAATTCCAACACAGTAGCTTCTGCAAAGATGAAGCTCAGCCGTCTAATAACACATGCAAACAGTCGTGAAAAATGATCACTACTCCAAAACAGTTTCAAACACTACTATTCCTCTATATATGACTACTCATTCAGATGAAAAGCAAGGTGGGACTTCTTTCTCTCTCTCTCTCTACATACTTCCATGCCTTATTTTTGCATAAGTATAGGCTCTGCCTTTACTTAGGCAGCTTGCACAAAACATATGGATAAAATGGGAGAAGTAACATTTGACCTCGGCGAAAGGCATGAAGCCGCTGCAATTTTAACGGCGTCAGGTAACGGAAAACTCCTTCAACCGAAGGCGAAGAGAGGAATTAACGGAGGCCGCGTCGTCCGAGCTGCCGGCAGAAAGGATAGGCACAGCAAAGTGTGCACGGCCGGGGGCACCAGGTACCGCCGCGTGAGGCTGTCTCCGAAGACCGCCATTCTTTTCTACGATTTGCAGGATAGGCTCGGCTGCGACCGGCCCAGCAAGGCCATCGATTGGCTCATGACGGAGGCTAAAGCCGCCATCGACGTCCTAGGCGACCCTCCCGCCGCGGCTTCTAATTGCAATCACTCCGTTGCTACGGCTGTCGCCGATTCTAATGGCTGCAAGGTGATTCAGGAGCACTCCGATGATATTTTTAACGGAGGGAAGCCGCCACCGTTGATCAGCGGAAGGGAAGGAGAAGGAGTTTATCAAGGGCAGCTCTTGTCCGCGCCGACTCCTCTGGAATTGTTTGATGTGAATTCTGAAATTGTTAGGTTGCAAAGAATTTTCTCTTGGAATTATGGTGTGGCCGGAGAGGATTACTCCTCTGCGCCGCTCCGTTATCTAGCGCCGGCGGCGGATTTCCACCCGTTTGCCGAGAGGGAACCCCTTCAGTCCAGTTACTCGCGAATCAACAGCAATTATCCCCAATTTCAAGGTTTCGGATTTTCCGATCTTCCCTCCTCCATTAATTATGAAGAGTAGAGAGATATTCGCATTCGTCGCATCTAGGATTTTTAGCATAGATATTATTCAGTTAGCAATTGCATGTTTGTTGCATTTTTACGTAAATGTAGCAGTATTCGATCGGAGAATTTCAAGATTGCTGGTTTCAGTTGCATCGCTGTTTGAAAGAACAAGATTTCTGCGTGCTGCAATTATATGCAGATTTCTTCCATTTACCATGGTACCATGCAGCAGAAATATGAAACTTTGACACAAAATGAAAGTAGATGCTCGTTCATCTTTTCAGCCCATGAATAATGCAAAAGGCGATAATAGATCCAGTCGTTAATCTTATTATAAGAAAACATATCATTAATATGGGTTAAGCTTCATGCATATAATACAAAGGCACCACAAATTCTGAATGAAAAACTTTTGCTTGATGATCAACTCAGGCTATAACCTAGAGAGAGAGAAGTTTAGTGTAAACCTCTTTATGTTGATGAGTTGTCAAATTTCTCAATTTCAACCGCGCATGTAACTTTTGAGGGCTAAAAGGAATGTGAAGATAGCAATTAGCAGTAAGGCATTGGCTCCCATGTGATATGCGGTAAGCTGGCAACATTATTAACAAGTGCAATAAATGATGCTTCATTTAGTACTCAACAATTAATTACTACACAACCAATTGATACTCTTATTCTTCTTAGGCATTTGAATCGATCAATTATCCATACATTTGACAGCTGAGACGACTGCCATATAAGTTCAAAGGAGCCCTTATTAGCTCCGCTGTCAATTATTGCAGCAATGTATATATTCTCGAAATTAGTTAACAGGTGAGAAACTATATTGTAATTAATCAGTTAATTTGCATATATTGACTTCCAATATGTGTGAAAATCAAAGCTATACTCGTGGCCTTCGATGGCCCTAGTTGGTCGAAAGCTAGCTAAATATTCGTATTTTCAAGTATTTTAGGTCGAGTATGTTGAACAAAGCTTACATAGCTAGCAAGATTCATTTTTTACTGTACACAATATAATTTCAGAAAATAACTAAGTCAGGAAGTAGTTCAAAAGTAGAAACAGAAACACTTGAATTTACAGAACAAACCATCTCACGACAAAATCCTTTCATCGGTTTCCAAGTACAAAACCAATATATATATATATATATATATATATATATATATATACGATTCGAATACAATATAGAGTTAACGATTAATTACATAAATATATGACAATAACTTAATTTCTTTTAATAAAAAATTTACAGTAATGCAAGGCAGAAAAGAGAGTATTTCCTGAAGGTTGAGCTCAGATAAAATCCTCCTTCTGCTTCAGTTTTTCCATTTTGACAAACTCAGTTGCACAACCCTCACTTAGCTAGTCAAACTGTAAACAAAATTCGATTTTTCCGTTGATCTGAAATCATTTGCTTATGAACTTCTCCGACAACATTTCATTTGAAGCAACTGGAGTCAAGAGCTTTCCTTTTCATTCTTGGTTTTCTTCTCTTTATTTTTCGTGCTCACTTTTTTAACGGCAGCTGTGTCGTAAGACTGTTTTTTGGCTTTTCTGGCAACCTTTCCGTTAGGGGAGATCAGTTTGACCGTTCCCGGCGCCTTGCTCTTAGGGGAAATGGTTTTCTTAACTGCCTTTCCATTTGGAGAGATCAGTTTTGGCTGTCGGGTCGTCTGTGTTTTCTTGGGGCTATCTAGCGCTGCCACTCGGCTTTCCCAAGGCCGAGCAGCAACCCAGCGGTCTATCCAGCTCCAGCCCCAATTTGCTTTACTAAGCTCATTATTGCCTGATCCAAAACTTGGGATCGTGTTGGCCCTCCACTGCACGTGATTTTTGTTAACCTTTAGTTCTTGGCCAGAAATGAAAAAGAAGTCGATAGATTCTACAACTCGACAAACCTGATGAGTAAAGGCATACGCCAGAGCTCGCTCCCTTCTCACTGATGCTTCTTCTCTGTGATGTATTCTTGCTAGGGCTTCACTCACTGTTTCAGAACCACCATTCCACTCCACCTGTCCCACATTTCATTTATGGAAAAAGTGTGAAATTCATGTTAAATGTGTAGTTTTAAGTGGCAAAATACTCGGGCAAATAATTGCAATTTCAAGAAGAACCACTTTAAAATCGGAATACAAGGCTTCCTAAGCACAAGAGAAATTGGCTGATCCTGTCCTACTACTTATGATAAATGTAAAGAAACAGCATTGATGTATCCTTCGTTTTTCCTCTTCCCTATCACACATTCTATCTTGGGTCTTTATCTTAGTTACATTTTTTCCACAAGGAAATGGAAAGAACGACAATTTCATTTGAACTCTTAGCTAGAGGAAAAGCGGCCAGGCATCAACAACTGTTGACAGTTCATCCAATGTAAAATTAGGCATAATATCCTCAATTTTTTTGGTGCTGCATTTCATTCTTTTTATTTTTTCCATCCATTTATAACAATTATTAGTAAGGATTCCATATTCTATTATTTGAAATTAATGGTCTTAGTCACAGTTAGATTTAAGGGATTTGACCAAGAGATGAGTAAGAATCTCATCAATTATACCGTAGAAAAAGTAGTTGTATTATTACCTCAAAGTCATGAAGCTTTGCTTGTAGCTTCAACTGATGCTCCAGCTTCTTCTGCCTAAGCCGGCCTTCCACAACCATATTAGCACGACGTGCTCTAATCTGGGCCTGAGTCTTGGTCCATGAGTGCAGGCGACTCAATGTAGTCGAGGCTTGATTCTTAACAGAATCACACTGCACCAGCTTCTGTAACCTTGCGGTTCCTCTAAGTCGACGAAAACTTATCCTTGCCTAAAGCAGGAGAGAAGAACACAGTCAATTTAAAAGTTTTGAGATATAAAATCATGAGACTGAAAAATGACTTCAGCAGGGAATTCTTCAACAATCCTCCACATTCAATAACCCAAGCATGGTTACTGGCTAAGATAAAATAACTAATGAACCATGTAGACTAAAATGATAGCAATTGATAGCAGGGGATATAACATACAGCATGTGCACGGTATGCACTTTGAATCTTTCTCGCAGCAACGTATTCTATGGAGAGAACAACACTACCCTGATTGTCAAGACAAGCACCATTGGCTAGTGCTAGACACCCTCTGAGAGAGAAGAGATCCTCTTTGCAGCCATTTATGTGTTGAAAGGACGAATATCTCTGCTCAAATATATGGAAAAAGATGGCAATTTCAGAAATCAAGGTCTCCAATCTTGCGTAAAAAGCGATGGATTCAATCAGGCAACTAAATAAGGGAGGGAGGCTAAATAAAAGAAAGAAAACCAAAGATTTGGATTAGAGCTTCAAACCTTCACTTTCCGTGATTTCTCTCCCTTCACTTTCTTTTTGCGGATTATATTCTTGAACCAAACTCCCGAACCCATACTCAATGCTCAAACTGGTAACTGAAAGACCCTATATAAATCATAGATCACATCAATGGCATGCAGTATATGAAACATCTATATTGCACTTGCTTATTCATCAATTATTTATTGATGAACTGCTAATAGAATAAGGCAAAAGATATACTTCAATATGAAACAAGATAATGGTATCATATGACATAGATTGCTCCATCAGTGAGGAATTCTCAATATTCTCCTCCAGTGAACTCAGAAAACCAGCAACCAGAAAGGATGAACAAGAAACTTCAATAAAGAAGAATGCTTATGTTCCATCTCATAGACGGAATTTATGGTATGTCATTCCATATGTGGCTTAAACAGTAGCAGAACTGAAATTTAGAATAAAAAAAATATGATACTAAACAAGCACAACAGGGATCATTAAACCTTGCATCAAAGCCAATCAGGGGATGGAAAAGAAGCTGATAGTGGGTGAAATCTGGAAGTATGCGGCAATAGCAGGCACATCAAGTTCTCAAACTAGTGAAACTGGGATTCAAAGATCCATTCATAAAAGGGATTAAGATCAACAGAAGCGGCGTGACAATTCACAAATTATAAATTACTGATAAATTCCCTCAGGAAATCAGCATTTACACAGAGAGGCAGGATTTGATTTAATCAAGTAAGAAAGACTTGTTCTAATCTACGGGACGTTTACTTTTCATGATAAGATAGATCGATAAAAACATAGGATTGAGCATTTTAAGGATAAGATTATCAAGTAAGTTCAAAATTGAATAAACGATGAATTGGCTTAGATTATTTTTATATATCCATCATATCATGAAAAGTAAACACTCACTAATAGTAAGTAAAACTGATTCGGATCCTCACAAGAATCACAAAAAGCCACTTGTTTCTTTCAGTATTAGTTGAAAAACATAAAAAATAAAAAGAAACACACATTTTGCTTACTTCAGGTATCACAGACACATCAAGAGACATTCTTGAAAGCAACAAAATACGTGGGCAATTCAAGAATCTCACATACCAGTAAAGACTCCTCCTTTTGGGCAAAAGAGTTTCTCTCAGAGCTGATAAAAACCTAGCCAAATGGAAGCTAAAAGTAGTGATGGAGATTGTAGTCGGATAGACAAGTATGAGTGAAACAGAAGAAATACGAGGCAGGCTTATATGTACAGACTTGAAGTAGAAGGTAGAGAGGAAAAGAAAGCACACAAAGTGGTTAGCTTTGCCGATATTTGCCATGGCCCAGCTGCTGCTGACCTCTTTAGAACAATCAACCTAACATCGTATCAACAAATAAGAAATTCACGGCCTGTCGCTTTAGATTCCAATTATTTGAAGAAAAAAAATAATGTCGTTCCTACATACACCACCAAAATCCAAATTTGCATAAATTTCGTATTCCAAGTAATTTTAGGGTTATAGCGACAGCAGAACCAACTCTGATAATCCTTCGATCATTATTTGTCATTTTTATATGCTTTGTTGCCAAAATACAGCAACTCACCTCCAAAATTGTTAATTTAATGCTTACGCACATAAGATGACTTGAATATATTAATAGAAATAACAAAAAAATGAACATGTTTGAGATTTCAAGAAACTACAGGTCTAGATAATATCCCAATCACTCATTATGAGATAGATGATCTCGTAACTGAAAGATTATATATTTGAATCATATCAATTCTAAAATTGAATTATCTTGTAAGAAGTTCTATAAATTAAAATTTATTCAATGATAAATCCGTCAAATTATGATAAATATACATACGATTACTCGTATTAAATTATATATTGTGCAAAATAGCAAATACTACACTATGTCTCATTTAAGATTTTGTTCGCCCCGATTATTTTTTCTGTTGATAACTAAGAGACTTGTTAGGATTCAATCCTTGCTAGGAATATGCCATTCTATCTAGTGAGATGTATTACAAAACAAAAACATGTTTTCTATAAACAATCAATATAACATGAAAAAGCGCGTTGGAAATAAATTTAATATCGAGAGGCATCACCAACCAATAAAATACAGTATAAAATATCATAACTAATTTCAATACCTAACAAATGAGAATATAGAACTCCAACATTCCCAATTTAGAAGAAAAAACAAATTAAAAGTTTTGGGTGTGGCCAAGCAATGATTTATAGATGAGAAAGGAAACACTCTGCTTATGTTTACATGTTTAGGCCGTTAGGTGGCAACTGGAATTATCATCGTATTAAATTTCTCACTTTTGAATAATTAACTCATAAGTGGTTTGTTTTTCATTAAAGAATTGCATGTCACGTAGTTCTCTATAGCAACTACCAATTTTGGAACACCAATCTTAATGCTTACTTATTTTCGTGAGCTGTTTGTAGGGTCTGAAATTCTCGTCTCCGATTTTTAATTAATGTGTTATAAACATCACCCAAATTATCGGGACTTGCTTTTTAGATATTCAATTTTGGTTGGACATAAGAGAGTATATCCTAATTTTTTATTTTCCAGATATTGATCATTGCTATGGGGATTAGAAATATTAATTATTTCACGGAACTCACCGATGATGATTGATGATTATGAGAGCGAAGAAATAAATTTTGATCTCAATGTCCAATTCATATGATACATTCTTTCTGTTCTAATTTAAGTGTCTCATGTTGTCAAATTATACAAACCAAAAAGTAGATAAATTTATATTTGTAACCTCATTAATTACCATGATAAACGCATTCATATAACTAATTATCAAATTTCAAGAGTATTAAATAAGGATAAATATGAAATATAATAATTTTACTTTCAAATTATGAACTAAGACATATTTTAAAACAAGAAAAAAAAATACTATAAGGTTACTTAAAGAGAACGGAGGGAGTAAGCTATAACACGTGAGATTAGACACTGAACGTCTATTTATTTACATATACTAAAGAAAATCATCCAGTAACATGTTGTCCCTTAATAATAATAATAATAATAATAATAATATTATTATTATTATTATTATTATTATTATTATTATTATTATTATTATTATAATGGTATGCGTGTGTTAGGATAAGGGTATCTTTTATAAACTAACACTTTGATTGTATTATAATTGTAATTAGTTGTTAGTTTTTGAATATTTCCACTTTCAATTTTTATAATTTTATAGCTTCCTTCATTTTTTTACTCAGAATATGGATTCTAATTTTAATTTGTGATTGCATCAGTTTCATGCTTCAGAATTTCGATGAATGATTATTAATTAGCTTAATTATTTCAAACTTAAGTTATAATTCCATGTAGTCACGTTTCTCTATTCACAAAATGAAAACGTGGCAGACTCTTGTAGACTATAAGTTGGCATTCCATATTTCCAATTTCGTTATAAATCAATTTCGTAATAAATTTGCTCTAATATTATTCATTAATTATGAAGTTATGAGTACATTCATTTAATTATTATACCTTTTCAATGGCAAACGAATTAATTAGACATTATGATGACTAGGATGCGACGGACCTAGCATGCATAAAAAATAAAAATCATGAAGTCCAGATAAACTACCATATGTTTAGGTGAAATCAAGAGTCAAATATTAATACATTAAAAAATAAAAATAGAAAAGTGTCTAAAAGTAAGAGAAAACCCTCTTTATTTAGGCTACGCCAATCAGCGAAGGTGGGTGATTGAGTACAAATTGTGGAAAAGATAAAACGTAAATTATGAAAGGAAGTTGTAGGTTTTGATGTGGAATATTTAGGTGCACCGTGCATAAATTATCACAAATATCATCTGTCGATTACAAACAAACAAGGATTCCATATATAAGTCTAAATATATCTTCATTGTTCTGTTTTTTATTATATATTGTTGGCTTCTTTTCTCCATCTAGATACCATAAAACTTAGCAATCATGGAAAACCATGATATTAGGAGTTGGTGCAAAAAAATCACGGGATTTGTGTTTTATAAATTTTCAAATTCGAGATTTGATGATTTTATAAAAATAAAAGATAGTAATTGATTTGTGTGATTGAAATGGCTCATAAAAAGTTCTTAATAGTTGTTGGGTGGGGTGGGATCCCTGGAATCAAAAAGGTGGTCCCGGCGGGGCTCGAACCCGCGACCTTCGGCTCATAAGACCAACGCTCTAACCAACTGAGCTACGGGACCGATGTTAGCTTAATCCACCTACGTTTTATTTATTCAATTTTAGAGCACACGCTACAGATCTATTTTGTTCCTATCAAATATAAAGATTTCTTTCCTAGTCTACCGGGATTCGAAACTTGCAAGTAAGATTGTGATCAAAGATTACGAATTCGAACATTATTGGTCAAACCCTTTTTTGGTCATTCTTGTGTATGAGTTGCGCATTCACAGAATTTTCGTAAGAACATGTAGCAACTGCATATTTCTCCTTATCACCTATGGTGTGGGCTTTGGAGTCGCTTCCACTGGCTATTTATAGCTGAACAAGAAGTAAAATTATACAATAAACTATAGCTAGGAGACTGAATCAAGGGTCATTGTACTTGCAATGTCTCTTCTATTTGGACACTATCAATAGATAAAACATATAACTTCCGACAATTTATATGTCCAGATGTAATTAAAAAGTGTAAAGCAGCCGTAGCAGAGGGAGACGGAAGCCAAACAATTGCTAGTGTTACTGCCACCGCAACAATTGCAAATACAGTTAAGCTGAAGCTTTCAACAAATTGTTACCAATCAACTTCATTCCACCAAATAAATTCTTGGATTATAGCATCTGGAGTTTTGTCTATCAACATTATGTAACTCATGTTTCAACAATACAATAGGTCATGTCATGCTACAGATCAACCACAAAATAGTTTGAGCTTTTTGTTTGTTTTGCAGCTCCAAAAATTGAACAGTCAAGTACAAAAACCTTCATACCAAAGAACAACCTTGCACTGGAAAAACAGATGAAATTTTTTACTCAGGTAAAAACTTCGTAGAATTTCTCAATCACAAGCAAGCCCGAGTCGATTGACTCCAGAGGATCCTTTCTAAGTCGGTGTCTTAAGCAGTTAGGGATGACGGTGGCAATATCCTCTGCTGTCACTTTATCTCTTCCCTTGAGAGCAGCCAATGCTCTTGCTGCCCTATTGGAAACAATATCGCCTCTCAATCCGTCTACATTGAGCTCAGCACACACCTTCGAGATTTTTACTCTAAGATCATGATCTAATGTAACGGAAGAAAGGGCACTCCTGGCTGAGTCAATTTGCTTCTGGAGTTTCTCTTGCTCTGCCATGTAGGACTCCCGGAATTCTTTAGGGTTCTTATCAAAACGTGCCCTCTCCTCGACTATCTTTACCCTGAGCTCGGCATCCTTCACAGTTCCAACTTGTGCGTGCATTCCAAAACGATCTAGAAGCTGCGGCCTCAATTCTCCCTCTTCCGGATTTCCAGATCCGATGAGTATGAACCTGGCTGGGTGTGAGATCGAGATCCCCTCTCTTTCCACAGTGTTCCAACCTGAGGCAGCAGAATCCAGTAGAACATCCACTAAATGGTCATCCAAAAGATTAACCTCATCCACATACAGGATACCTCTGTTGGCTTTTGCCAGGAGACCAGGCTCGAACGCCTTCACACCTTCAGTGAGAGCCTTTTCAATGTCGATTGTACCACAAACTCTATCCTCTGTAGCGCCCAAAGGCAGATCAACCATGTTGATTTTGGTCGAAACAACAGGGAGTTGTTCGCCTTTCATGACTTTGTCACGGACTTCTGGCCCCTGCACCTCAGCATCCTCTGGATCCGAGTTAAATGGATCCCCATAGACTACTTTGATTTCGGGTAGTAAATCGACTAAAGATCTAACAGTTGTGGACTTCCCAGTCCCCCTATCGCCCATGATCATCACCCCTCCTATCTTGGGGTCAATCACATTCAACAAGAGACACAGTTTCATCTCATCCTGACCAACTATAGCTGCAAATGGATAAACTGGCCTCTGGTTCTCCTTCGAAGAAGCTAGCTTCTGAACCTGATCATAGCCATAATGTAAACCCAGAGTTTTTCACTTTGTTATCAGATGCTATCTTGAGATTGTACTGTTTTATGATATGAGTTATCCACAATTACCAAAAATGGAATAAGATCAACTTCTTAACCAAGTCATTTCCGTTAAACTCATATCTACAGCATGAAAACATGCGAATTTAGGTCAAAATAAGGGATGATTTTAGAAGTTACAGAACTCTTCGAAGCATGATCCGAAACCAAAATAGAAACAAACGCATTTTAAACTACAGTATACCGATAAATTAGTACCTCTTGTTGAGCAGGAGAAGTGGCAACATTGGAAATTGAGACATGTAAATGAGAGCGCCCTTTCTTCAAGGGGACTGCAACTCCTCCATAGAATTTCCTCCCTGAACTCAGCCCTTCATCAATTAATAAAAACTAAAAATTTAAAAAACTAAGCAACCCCACTTCTATTTCTACTCTCGTTCAAATTTCAAGAAAAGTTTAAGCTTAACCGGACGCAAAACACTAAACAAATTAATAGGTGAATACAACATTGTAAATTGAAGATAAGATTTGAAGAACAAATCGGAAACATAAAGGGTTTAGCAAATGTACCAGGAGATGGGTGGAGGGAGAAAGAGGGAGTTATTGATGAGTGAGAAGAAACGGGCCTTGAGGCACAAATTGCTGCTGTGGAGGAAGTTCCCATTATACCAGTCATGTTGAAGTTAGTGTGCGTATTGTGTGCTTGAATTTCAGTCTGTTAAATTTGGAATGGCCGAAATCCAAATGAGAAGTATCCTTGTGTGTGGTGAAGATAAGAGGATCAGATTTCCTCACGACCCATCAGGATTGTTTGAAGAAATATGTCAAGGGCATCCACGTTACTAGTTATCTGAGTGCGGATTCTTATTTATCTCTTAATTATTTAATATCTTTCTAAATAATATTTTATAATATTAAATATGTGTATAATTAATTGATCTAGTAATTGGTTACAATTTTTGGCTATAAAACATGATTTATCAAGCCTCAATAATAATTTAGCTCAATGTATGAAGATTTTCTCACTGTGACAAAACTAACATGTACCTAACAAAATTGAAATTTATGTTTGTCTCACTTTTTATTGATCTAAGCTAAAATTGAGCCCAATTACTTGATCTTAATTAGGTTTATAAGTTCTAAAGAATTGATTAAAACCAACAATGATATTTTAACTCTTGGGGGAATTGCCACGTCTTTAAGAAACGCAGCTCTTATAGGTGTCGGATTTCAAGTCTTCGCCGGCGAAATTGGGGAAAAACCTTCGTCACCACCCTTCCGCCGCCGGATCTTTATTATACGGCTGGTCGAGAGTCATCCTTGAGTCTTGATCTTATTATACGCCGGTTAAGGCTTTTTAACATCGTCTTTGTAACTTTCCGCCGCCAAATCTAAAAAACAAATGGCAGTTTCAGCTTCCACATGCATCTGATGATCTGAATGTTGATCATATTAGTTGTTATATTTTCAAGTGCAGATAGTTTTGAAGCTTTGAGCTGTCGTCGGCTTCCAAGTATACGTAAAGGGTTAGACAACAACCAAATTTTACATGAATTATTGGAGTCCAAAATTTCAAACATAGAGCAAACTAGTAGGAGGGTGATGGTGGATATAAATAGAGTGGCACCACAAGGGCCTGATCCTCAACATCACTAGAGCTATATATTCATATATTTTGGTTGTATCATCAAATATTTTCCAGAAGAAACATACTTCACTTTCAAATATGTTGTTACTGTTCTTGAGTCTTCATGTAACGTAAACATTCAGTTAGAAAAAGAAAACCATCTGTTTTTCTATTAGTGTTGCGCCAAGGGTTGTTTCCTATTTTGTTTGTAGATAAAGTTGTGTGTTACCAATTAGCAACTGTCATGGAAGATTATATCCAGTTTCTAGTAATTTACAGACTAAACATCAATTCTTGCAACTATTAATCAGATTCAACCCTATGTTAATGTTTAATGACCCAAGGCTAAGATCCTTGTTATATTTCTTGAACAAGATTGATGGCTTCACAGCAGTAATGCCCAAACTTTGATAATGACCTGTTACATATATAGCATCAAAGTTTCCAAAATCTTGATCCAGGGATTGTATTATACTTGCCATAACATTCAACAAATACAGAGCTTCTGCAGCAGCTTAAACAGAATATCAATGGATTCCATGCATATTAAAGTCTATAAAAGGAAGACAGAACAAAACATATAAGCTTAAATAAGCTGTAAGCTATTCGATCCAGGGCTCTTGGTCTTGGTTGGTGTAGAACTATATTGTTCCACTGCATTTTCATATATTGTGAACTGAAAGCATGAGCAAAAGGCCTTCTTCTTCCATTTAGTTCACGAACGAATTGAGCGGATCATTAGGGTCCATCTCAGATATGAGTGGGAGCTCTGCCGATAGCGTCTCAAGACTTATTTGCTCTTCAGCAAGAAGCTTAATCACTTCCTCAAATACAAACTTATTGCCTTTCTGAGTGAGATGCAGCCCATCACTGCATTTCTTGTTGAAATATAGTTTTTTAAGAGGTAGGAAAAGATTGTAGAGTAAATGTGCTGAGAGAGAAGAGAACCTCAAATGAGCCTTTTTCCAGTCAGGAAGTTGCTGCATTTTTTGGCATAGAGGAATAGCTGGAACCCCACATTCAGCTGCGATGTCGAGGCACTGGTTGGCATATCGACCAGCAGCCTCATTTGTCCTCTCGGGAAGCCCGGAAGGGTTGTCGACAAAAGGGTTCCTACAGAAAGATGATTCAAACATGGATATCAAGCATTTCAAAATGCTATATATGTAATGCAGCAGATATAACTCATCGAGGAGCTTCCTCGTATTACAATAAATTTAACAACCCGATTAACCCGTCAACCTGAACGTGCTAGTCCGATAACCTGATTTGTATTCTGACTACGATTTTACAGCCCCAATACTTTAATTTTATCGAACTATTTGGGTCATTCCATAGATTTCGAGTCAAATTACCCTAAATACCAATCAACAATCAATTCGTTATCTTTATCACAAAAGAATGTCCAAAATAATTAAATAAAATATATAATTTGCAAATAATAAGGGCAACCACATACGTATCCCCATGCATAAAACTATACATCGGTAGCAGTAACTCCACCCAATCTTCACACGGAGGCTAGTAGTGTTGGATCTTTTTGATTTTGTAAAAATAAAAATAAATAAAAATAGTTTTATTAAAATAAAATTTATTTGAGTAATTCATGTTCACAGAGTAATATCCGAATATAAATGACTAATCTTATATTCATAGAATGAATATTTCTTTGAAAATGATGATTCCAATTGTAAAAATCATATAGATATAGAATTAAGAATAAATGTTAGAATCATCATTGTATTTTGATTCTATTCTCCTACACCAACCATGCCCTTAAAATCATATACCACGGGTTTGTGGACAAGTTGACTGGACACGCTCTTTTACAAATGGAAAAGAAAGACAACATTAATTATATAGTCTCGTTCTAGCTCGTAATCTAGAAGTAACTATTGAGTAGATATTGTGTATTAATCATTTAATAGTTCATTTAATGGGTGTTTATTTTATATGATTAGGTTCGATAAATAAAATTAATTTAGTCTAATCCAGCATTTATTTTTAAGGATTAACATTTAGGATATTTCAAAGCTCGAAATTATTTTAATCCTTTGAATTGTTTTCCATTGATTTTAATTCAATCAATATAGGTGGGATTGAAGTAATCCCCAAACAAATGAATAGTTATTTATCTCAATTTTAATCTTCCACTAATCCCTTATAGTAAACAAATGATTGATAAATAAAAAATTATCTTATCATATATTTAACCCATCATGTATTTAATCTTTCAAAATGCTAATTAGAAAAAGTAAACAAACTCCTTATTTTACTATCAACAATAATATTTTATTTTATTTTTATTTTAGTTGCACGAGTGGGAGGGGAGCATGGTAGTGGGATTGGAAAACAAATACCTTTCTTTTTAGGAAACGGAAGTCCACATGGGACTTTTGATTTACATAGGGATATTTGTCTGTAAATTACTGAATTTTTATTAAATTTTGTTTTTGCATATCAACTTTAAAATCTGCATGATAATTACCGAATTTTTGATTTGTTCTAATTTTACACACGAATATAATTCCGATCAAGTCTAACAATGACATAGAACGTTGAAAGATAGTTGACGAAATTATTGGATGATTAAAATGATATCGTTTTTATTAACCAAAACGACGTCGTTTAGGTGAAATCACACTCGTACAGCATTCCATATCAGTGTTATTCTTGGCTGAAATCACACTCGTGTGCAAAATCAAAACAAATCAAAAGTTTCGCAATTATTGTTTGAATTTTAAAGTTGATATGTAAAACCAAAATTTGATGAAAGTTCATTAATATACATGCATATAATCCACCCATATAATGCTAACTTATAACTTTTAGTTAATTATATTACCACTAATTCTAAATTTTTTATCTTCTTATATTGCGCTTAAAATTAGAATTATTTGTAAGTGGCCGATTATGTTTGCCTAAATGAGTGTTTTTGTGGTCCAACTAAAACTACTGGTGCCATTTAATATCCCTAGGCCAACCATAAGATAAATGGGATGTTGATGCTACAATTGTAAAGTCTTAAAAGTTAAAAGTCTCTAAATGAGAAAAAGGAAATCGAAATTAAAGTTGATCTTGCAATTGAAATTGTGGCTCAAAGATCGTAAATCATTATATTGTTTATTACCCACCCAATAATTAAAAAATAGAACAATTTATTTCTACGTTTTCTGATATTGCTGATCTAAATGCGAATACGGAAGATTGTGCCCAATGATGTAAATGTATAACATTATTCTTTTTTTGTTATATATATTAACTCTTGATCAATAACCAATCAAATTAAATTCGAAAATAGTTTTATTATCTTTATATAACCTTTTAGAGTGCATAATATTAAGTCAAATGTTCACTTTTTTTGAACTTGGGAAAGGGAATGGTAATATTTGAATCCTATAACTCACTATTTAAATAGGAGTTCTTCACTGTTTGAAAATCTTTGAATGAACTTTCATCCGAATTAAATATTACTAACTTTTTAAATCATAGGGACTTGTGCAAATTATCGTTTAACAAGAACGGTTTAAACTGTCACGCTTTCCTGATGTAAATGCTGAAATTAGCATGTGGTCATTTACATTAATTTAATGAAACTAACCCCATACATCTTAAACTGCAATCAATTACTGACCAACTAATCCGGAAAATTTATGATCTGGGCGCCCATTTTGCCCGTGCTGGGAGAAGTGACTTATCATATATTGCAATTTCCGCCACAATTGTTTTAGAAAGAGAGAGCGTTATTATTCCAAATAAGATTGTATAATATCTAAAAACCATGACAGGGAGTATCTCTAAATCATCATATTTTTAGAAATAACAGAAAATTAAGGTAAGCTATGAGCTGCTCGATTCATTTTTGGGTAGTGCTAAATGTACATAATATGTACATACATAATACCCTTGATAATTATAGTATAAAGACCACTCCCAAATTACCCCTAATCCATTTTTGACAGTCATATTATGAAATTGGGATGTTTTATTTTCCTTTTTTACTCAAATAATTTTGGAAACAAAATGAGTTATTTATATCTTAAAAAATCACCACTATGGAAATATAAATATGTATGAATTATACCATTATATAGATTTTTATACATACATGGATACTTATTAATTTTAATTATTTTAATTTGAATACATTTATATTTTTATGTATATTATAATATGTTAATTTTGAATTTAAGATATTATTCCAATGTAGATTTATATCATAATTTTATTTTCATTGGTCATTTTAATATATTTCAATTTAATTTGTGTAAGATAAATAATATCGTTTATGTATTTTACTTGTTATAACATTAATTGTGTATCAAGTGACAAAGAACGCAATGAAACCAAATTCCATAAATTTGTGGATGATGTGAAGAAAAGAATATGAAATTAAATATATTATTTAATCAATAAATAAAACAATTATTCATACCTTGATTGGAATTATTATTATTATTCGAAAATGAACTCATTATCCCTAATGTTAACATACACTAGTATTAATCATCATTTGACAGTGTAGAAATATTAACATTGTGTTATGTTGAATCTATGTAATATTAACGTAATATTAAATATTGAACTAATGAGATCTTATATGTTGTTTTCCACTAAATTATAGAATAAAAAAAAATAAAAGTAACGACATTAGTTAAATATATTTATGGGAAAAAAATGCTTAGCTATTATGGAAAGAATATAGAATTGGAAATTTGCTAAACTATTCATAATTTCAAGGTTAAGGGTATTAAAGTGAAATCATACTTTACTCAATCTGCATTTATGATGTCTTAATTACTAATCATGCAAAATTTACTAATCTATCCTATTATGTACAAATAGCATTTCTCTATATTTTTAAGAGAATTTTCTATTTTCATCTTATAATTAACAATAGCACTTAATATTTTAAGTTTCCATGCATGCTTTATGTCGCTATCCAAACTCAAACTCCTTTCATAATTAGTTACATGTAGACTTCTTGCCATTTAATCAATTCGTGGCAGACTGTTAATCATATTTTAATGTTTATATCATTTATAGTTTTTGGATTTATAGTCTCGTCCCAACCCCCATGTTACTCACATTGCATTCGCTTATGTGGGCACTAGCGTAGCCAGCAAGGGCAAGGGGGCGAATCGTTCCACCACCAACTATATTTTTTTTCTTATTCTTGTAAAACTTACATCGTCTGGATTTTGTGCAAAAATTATGTAACATTATTACATCGTCTGAATTTTGTGCAAAAATTATGTAAAATTCTTAATCGCAAAATTGAATAGTAGGAAAATTATTTTCAAATTTTCAAACTTAGAAACCTAGAATACCGAATTTTCACCAATAACTTTCTGCGTCCGGCCATGTAAAGTGAGTAACGTTGTAACCTTTTATTACTTAAAAAAGTTTATAGCGTCAAAAATTAATTAGAATATCTTCTACTATTCTGACGTGCTTTTAACGTCCGAAAATCTAGCGTTTCATATTATTAATCTAATCATGGTCGATCTATATATAATAAGAACATTAATATATACAGAAATGAAAACATTATACTATGCGGAGAAATCATACATGGAATTCAATTGTGTGGTTGCTGATAGTATAGTAGATTAGTAGTGGACCTTGGCCGTACCCGTGGCGAAGATCTTTATTTTATTTTTATTTTTGAAGGGAAAATAATTCTATTAATCGTCTCTTATAATTCTAGAGCATGATTGGTAAGACCAAGATATTTTTTTTATTGCTAATTAAGAAATCTAAAAATTTAATTGAAGCAAAGAAAGTTTCATGAAATCTGATTACAAAAAAAAAAAGAGCCTATTGGTACGCCCAAACCCTATAATAACTCAAGTTTCGAATCAAGAATAGATTTCACCCGCACCTATAATACAATAGCATAGAAAATTTGTGCACTTGGGATAATGGTTGTAGACATTTTATTGACTTAATTAAATACTTTTTAGGTAAGACAATCAGTCTTGCAAATAACTTCTTAACGAGAAAATGTATGAACCCATTCATGAGAAAACAAAAGCTTTTAGTCTACAATTGATATCTCAATTCATAGTTAATACAACGAGAAAGGAATATGTTGCTTGAAAAGTACTCCCTCTATCCCGTTGAATATGACTCACTTTTTTCGGTATGAATATTTAAAAGAAATGTATAAGATAATTAAAAGAATAAAAAGTAGGTAAAATATATGTCTTTTGAAAAAATAATTATTTCTTAAAAAGAAAATTCATCAATTTGAATGGACAACTAGAAAAAGAATATGTTCTAGATAAGAAAGAAGTAGTCATAATTTCTAAAAAGTGGATCGAGACCCGAGTATCAAATGCCCGCCGACAAATGGGATTTCATCTCATTCTGAGATGCTCCTCACTAGTAAATAATAATATGAAAAAAAATAAAAAACGGAAATTCTTCCTAGCTATAAGATGCCTCCTTCTCGCTGTGTCATCACCACATTCCATCGAGTAGTGTTATTCCACATATAATGGCTCCCTCATGTTTCTCTCCCCAAATCCGAATCATTTTCACATATTTTATTCTCTTGTTTTATCATCACCACTAACCAAATACGCTTCTTCTTCATGCCTCAAATCCATAATTGGGTTCGGCGATTCACTAACAGATACCGGCAACCTAATCCAACTGTATCAGTCGGACCCTCCCATCTTTTTCGATGTGCCGCCGTACGGAGAAACATTCTTCCATCATCCCACCGGAAGATGCTCCGACGGCCGACTCATCATCGATTTCATTGGTAGTTTGGTACCTTTTACATCTTTTACTTTTGTCTTTATGCTTAATTTTTTATATCTATTGCAGCTGAATATCTGGGGCTTCCATTGGTGCCGCCGTTTCATGGTGGACAGAATTTGAGCGGCGGAAGTAGTGTGAATTTTGCCACGGCGTCGGCAAATGCGCTGCCGGACTCCTTTTTTACGAGTAAAGGAATCGAAGTTCATCATGCAAATATTTCTTTGACGGATCAGTTGCGTTGGTTTAAGGAATTATTTTTGCCAAAATTTTATCGCAAACCTTCAGGTCAGAGAAGCTGCATTACTCTTAATTAGTTTATTGTGATAATTTATGTATTATGAAATGGAGACTGAGTATAGGAATTAATTACATTTAGGTGGTGTTTACTTTGCATGATTAGGTTGGATAGATAAAATTAATCCAACCTAATCAAGTGTTTACTTTTAAGGATTAATATTTGAGGATATCCCAAAGCGAGATTATTTTAATCATTTGAATTGTTCTTCATTAATTTTAATCCAACCAATATAGGTAGGATTGAAATAATCCTCCAAAGAAAGGAAAATTATTTATCCCAATTTTAATCCTTCACTAATCCTTTGTAGTAAACAAAGGATTGATAGATAAAAATTATCTTATCACACATTTAATTCATCAAATCAATCCTTTAAAATGCTAATCATGAAAAGTAAACACTCCTTAGTCTCTAAGTTTTATAAATACGTACTTGCTTTTAGTACAACATTTATAAATATTATTATTGTGTTGATTTTGTTGTTGTTAATTTTAACATTTTATTACTTATTTTCTTTCTTTTACTTTTCTAGCTCCTTCGTCTACACTGTACTACTTTTTTCCTTTCTGTTCCTTTTTTTCCTCCCTTTGGTCTCGAACAACTACTCCATTCGTCCTATTATTGTTGCTCGTTTTCCTTTTGGATTGTCCGATTAAATTGATCTATTTCCAAAAAAGGAAACACTTTTTACATTAAAAAGTTACTCGAATTTCATATCACATATTACTTTACACACAAAACACAACTCTTCTTAATTTACGAAACACTTTTACATTAAAAAGTTCTTCGAATTTCATATCACATATTACTTTACACACAAAACACAACTTGCGAAAAAAGAAATGAGCCATAGGCGGAGGGAGTATAATAGTATCTATTTCTTACTTTCTGGAATTCCAACAAATCTAATTTAAAACATAATAGTTGGAAACAAAGAGGAGAGCATCACACGCAAGAATATGTGAACGTTTTGTTAAATGATCAAGTAATGTTATGTACCCATCCAAAAAATGTAATATACTTGTAAATTCAGAAATAAACTATAAATCTATCCTTTTAGCCCCCCAAATATAAGCGTCATGTTGTATCAAAAATTGTATACTAAGAATGAAAAATCAAACAGATAAAAAATTTGCATTAAGAACAAAGGTAAAAATAAGAAATTTGATATAATTTTTTTATAGGATTCTAAGATAGACAATTATTAGAAGTCAAGTTTTACTAATGGCAGTCAAATGTCGTGCAAAAAGTTGTTGTAAGCCAGGGACGGATGGAGATGGAGGCCACTGGGGCCCTACTAAAATTTTGAAAATAAAAAATAGGGGGTATCATACTTATATATTTAATATTTTAGAAATTAAAAAAAAAGTCTATATGTTTCTCAATGCTGTTAATAATTTATTTTAACAAATCATATCTTTATATTATTTGATAACTTAGTCATAGTGATAGTTTATTGTAAAATATTTATAATTTTCATATTTTTTTTCTAGTTTAGATTATACGTATTTTGTTTATTATTTAATATTGTTTCATTTCTTGGATGGATTGCTTTTATAATAATATGTCTCATATTGTGGAAGCTCCAGAATAATCACTCGATCTTTTTCATTATTGTGATCTAATTTGAAAAATATAATTATAATTGGGTGGGAGCTTAGTCAATTGATATTTTTTATGGTGAAGAAGAGCACGTTTTTGTCATCATTGGGTGGGATTTTTTTTCACGTAATCGTGCAGTTTTTGCCTTTATGGTAACGTCTCCCGCATTTATCACCTACTTCTGCTCCCCAACTCTCATTATTTCGTTTTAAATGGTCCTTATTTTTTATTTTTATTTATTTTAAATGATTTATATCCAAAAATATATTTTTATATATAAGAATATATTAAATTTCATAAACCACATTATATTATACATAAAATATAATTCTTTTTAATTTATACGCTCAAAAGTAATAAACCAGCTGAACGGATTTAGCAACAAGAGCATCCGCCAAATTTGGAGAAGAAAAGTCGTTAGAAATAACTTATCCGGGAAGCATAAGTGCTTCCCAACAAGCACTCTTCTAAATGCAGCTCGCGTGATGCCACGCGATGATCCAGCGGCCAGGATGATGGCGCTAGCGGTGGTGCACGCGGGAGGAAGGCGAGTGGAATCGTCAGACCGGCACAGCAGGCAGCTATGAGCTATTCCACCCACACCCATCCATTTTATTTTATTTTTATTTTGCATTTTTAACTGTTTGTTCTTTTTCTTTTGTCTTCTTTTTTGTTTTGTTTTTCACAATTTATTATATTTTCATATTTATTTTGACCAGCTCTTTGTTTTTTATAAATTATATCATCTCCATCCCCAAAAAGTTGTTGGATGTTTTATGAGTGAAATAAATGTCTCATATTAATGTAGTGTTAAGTTAATTAGTTGTAAAACATAAATGATAAAATATATAAGTAAATGATATTATTTAAGGTAACAAGTATAAATAGTGGTGGAGCATGAGTATTATAATGTGTACATAAATAGTGTCATTGAGGGTAATTAGTACGTAGTATTTTGTGGGTAAGTTTCTATAAATCAAAGAGAATAAATTTGGAACACATACCAAAAAGGAAAAATAGTAACAATTTTGATTAAGCAGCGAGTAACATTTTTAATTATGAAAATATTGAAATGATGTTGAAAAAAAGTAAAAGTATGCAATTTTAATTTATAAGTAAATAAAGTACAAAATAAGTATATATGCTTTGATTTTAGTTTAATTAATTATAATAGGATTAATAAACTCAAATTAGAATGAACAAATCCTATTTTTGGGGTGGTCTCACTTTATTGTGCTCATGCAAATCCTGTATTAATAAACCTTTATTTTTGGGTGGCAGTGAGACCCCTAATTAATTTTTAATTAATTAATTAATTTAATGAGGTTTAATTATTAATTAATAAATTATAATTATGAATTAATAAATAATAATTTTAAATTAATAAACCTCAATCGTGAATTAATAAATCTCAATTTTTAATTAATAAAACCTAATTGAAATTAATAAGCCTTAATTTTGAATTAATAAACCCTAATCGTGAACTAATAAACCCTAATTGAAATTAATAAATCTTAATTATGAATTAATAAACCCTTATTTTGAATAATAAACTCTAATTGTGAATTAATAAACCCTAATTTTGAATAATAAACCTTAATTTTGAATTAATAAACTTTAATTATGAATTAAAAAACTTGAATTGTGAATTAATAAAGGATAATTATGAATTAATAAATTCTAATTTCAATTAATAAATTATAATTAAAAATTAGTAAATTTAATTAAATTAATAAAATCTAATCATTCTTAACCATCATAATTAATACTACCTCCGTCCCCCCATATTCCTTCCTAGTTTTTCTTTTTGGTACGTCTCCCAATTTTCTTCCTATCTATTTATGGAAACTATATTTCCAACTTTACCCTCAATAATATTCTTTATTTACATATTTTACCACCTATGACCCACCACTATTTCTTTTTTTTACTATCAACAACCTATTTATTTACACCTTTTACCACCTATGGTCTACCACTAACTAATTTAATATTATATTAATGCGGGACCCATATTTCACTCACAATACACTCAACAACTTTTATTAAAACTCATACCCCATATTCCTAGGAAGGAAAGGAATATGGGGGACGGATGGAGTATATAATTATTTTAACAAAAAACAAGGATGAGCTCATGGTGAGACGGAGGTCACCCAAGTCTTTATCTTATTTCTTGCGGATCAGTTTTGTCCTTTTTGGTTTGGATCATTTTGATGTTGTACTTCACTGTCATGATTAACTATATGTTTGTTTGAGTGTACTTGATATCCAGATCGTAAGAGATTTCTTGGGACGTCGTTGATGATAGTGGGAGAGATAGGAGGCAACGACTATAATCACCCATTACTTAACGGGCAAAGAAATGAATCGGTTGAAACGTTCGTTCCTCAAGTTGTCAAAGCCATCTCTTCAACAATCACTGTAATTCAGCAACTCCTCTACTAGTAGTCAATTATAAAAAAAGCTAGCGTTAGAAAATCAAATTTCACTAATTAAGTTGAATGATGATGACAATAAGAGATTATGGGACAAATTTATAATTTTTGATGTGATTAATACATGCAGGAACTGATTAAACTTGGAGCAGTAACACTAATGGTTCCAGGCAACCTCCCCATTGGATGTTCGGCCACTTATCTCACACAGTTCAAAAGCTCAAACAAAAAAGATTACGACCCTAAAACCGGTTGTATTAATTGGCTAAACAAATTTGCGAGTTACCACAATGAGTTGCTTCAGTGGGAACTCAGCCGCATTCAAGAGGAGAATCCCAGCACCAAAATAATCTACGCAGACTATTACAATGCTGCAATGCGCTTCTATCTTTCCCCACAGGAATACGGTAATTAAGTTGATGATCATATAAAAACTTTAATTTCCTAATAAATCGACGTGATTTTATTTTGATAGGGAAATTAATATTGGGATGATGAATTCATTTGCTGCAGGGTTTGCAAAAGGAGGGCCTGCAGCTTGTTGCGGAGGGTGTGGGCCATATAGCGTAGAGTACTCCTCGCCGCATGAGAAGCAAGCGTGTGAGAATCCATCTGAATACGTCAGTTGGGATGGCTTGCATTTGACGGAAGCAGCCTACGCCGTTATATCAAGCGGTTTAATGCAAGAATCTTATACTATTCCTAAACTCACCTCTCTTTGTGCTTTATCTTCCAAGTATGATGTCGTCGGCCTTTCCGACCACTAATTATAAATAGGAGTGCAATCGAACCAAGTCAAGTTGAATAATGTCATGATCAAGAATACTCATTGAACTTTATGAGCGTGCAACCATTTTATGTGTACGCGTAGGATTGCTCATTGCAAGTTTATATTGATTTTTTTTTTAGCCAATTAACTAAAGATAAACCAGTTTTAAGGTTATTCCTCATTATATGTGTGCTCAAAACCCAATAATTAAGGCAATTGTAAGTGATGAAAACAAGAGGAAATGTAATTAAATTTGACTTTCAAGTTGGGAATAACAAAGAATGAGAACTATATTCTCAAATTCTATATTATCAAATGTTCAAATATTTCCTGATTAATGGGGAAAACTTAAAATACCCATTATAATAAGTTATCTACTCTTTTCATTCAGACTATTAAGTTCTATATTCTTTTTATCCAAATATACTAAATTAACCTTAATGTTTTAATCAATAACAACTTATTACATGTCTATTATTTCATGTTTTCCACTTCCAGTGAAAATATGCATGCCAACAAAATCCTTTTCTTTAACTAAATTAAATATTCTCCCTTTCTGGGCCAACTTTTCAAGTTTTTGAATTTAAATAGGATCAGCTAGTCATTTAGGAGAATTATCAACACTCTCTCTTTCTCTCCCACACCACCGTCTAGCCCCCTTTCTCTTTCCCTCCCCCAACAGCTAACGCCTCTCAATTTACTTTCCGTTGTATCTCGTTCGAGCTCCGATTTATGATCTATTTACGCCCTGGAATCCAATCAAGTTATACTAACTAAAAACTTCACTAACCATTGGCGAGACTAAACGCCGTGAGCATTAATTAAATCTCGAAATTTTATATTCTAATAGTTGAACTAATCTCGAAATATTTGACTTTCTATGAGTGTTGAATTACCCCATGTCCATTTTTCATTAGCTATAGCTAACGTGCTTTTGTGAATTAATTGTAAATAAAATAAATAACCCAGATTGACTATTGTTATTGCAACCGTGCATACCAAGAAGATGAATATTATAATTTTGCATTTAACAAATCTTAATAAATTATATTTAAATTCTACACATCATGGTATATATTGCTTAATGTGGGTTGCAAAATGATGATATATTTCATAATTATATATAGATCGCAGACCCTCTCTAAAGTAAAATGAATGTAGTGCGAACTCTCAACATAAAACCAAACTTATACTTCCACTTCATTTCCAAAATTAATTTATATGCATATATTTATTAATCACAAATTTATTTGACGAAAATAGTAATACATAATTATTAAATTTAATGGTGGCTACAGGTTTTAGGGAGACTTTAGTGTCCTGCTGTGGAGGAGGTGGGCCCTACAATTTTAACAATTCAGCGAGATGCGGTCATATTGGATCAAAGGCTTGTTTGGATCCAAAAAGTTTTGCGAATTGGGATGGGGTCCATTTAACTGAGGCCGCTTACCGTTACATTGCGTTGGGCTTGCTTAATGGGCCGTTTACTACTCCTCCGCCCACATTCTCCCCTACTAATCCATTTTAAATTTCTCTTATTAGGAACGTCATTTTATAGCCTCAAACAACATTCTACTTGTTTAAAAATGGGAAACTCTTTCCCAGCCTTGTGAAAATTCCCATTATCGTGAGAATGAGAGGATGATTTAGAGGGTGTTTGGCTGCTTATAAGCACTTTAAAACAACTTATAAGTTGTTATAAGTTGTTGCAAATCTTTTGGCAAAAATAAGCACAAGCTCCCCAAAAATAAGTTGATCAGCCCTAACTTATTTTTTCATAAACTTATAAGCAACCATGAATTTACCAAAATAACCTTATTATAGTTCGTTATTTCCTCCACATACACTATCAACTTAATATCTCGTCAATTTTCTCTCTCTAACTATGATTTTCTCTCTCTAACTTACGATTCTTTCTCTTCTTATAAGATCAATTATCCAAACACTTTAACAACTTATAAGCACCTGAGATATTACCTCTTATAAGCTCTTGAAACATCTTATAAGCTCTTTGAGGTTATAAGCTCTCTAAAATAAGCTTAGCCAAACACCCCCTTAGTTGTGTAATGGCACCCACATCCTGAATTCTTTGATATTTGCAAAATTAATAATCTACACTTACTTATTATAATGGCAGTGTGTATTAATAAGAAATACATCTTTTATGCATTGAGTATCTAATTGGCTTTCCTCGTATTTATGAATCTTTATTTGTTCATATTGATGGGCAATCGTACTAAAAGAAAATTGCATATTTATCACTTGAGTTTCTTTTCTATTGAATGTTGACATAATAGAATTATAGACCTATATCATCACTATCGTTAAGTACTACTACTGTTACTGTTATTATTATTTTTGCGTATATTATAGAACAAAAAAATCACTGACGTACGAAATTACGCAAAAAATATATATTTCAAAATCATAATGTTAACTTACATGGATATATATGCCTCAAGTAATATTTGATATGATTTCAAATAGGGATGAAAATCGGTTCAGTTTCGGTTTATCGAAAATTAGATTATTTTTTTGGTCACTTAATACAAAAATTTTAAAGGTTGTGTCACGGTGGACTCGAACCCGAGACTTTTGGCCTCAGACATTAATCACTCTACCACTAAGCCAACACACACACATGAAAATTAGAAAATTTACTTGCATCATGATGCGCCCAGATAATGTGGCTTATTTCTGACATCTCAATATTTACTTGGGCAAGCCTAATTGATCCAGAAATTGGCCCAAAATATGGTTTATTCATAATTCAAACTAGCGGGGAAAACGAATTGCCCCTCAATTAAAGTCAATTCTAATTGTGTTTGGTGAAAGACTTTTTTGCTCAAATTATTTTCGGTCCGTATAAAAACCGTTTAAGTAAAAAAAAAAAAGAATAAACGGTAACAAAATTTAAACTGATGTGAGCTACGCCATTTTTTTAAAAATAATCATAACTTACTCGAATAAAAAGACCAAAAAAATATTCGTATATGATATATGTATAGAATAAAAAAGAGAAAAACAAAGAAGTTACATATATCCACGTAAATAAATATAGAGAAGGGGCTGGAATTAATTAAGGCAAAATATGGGGGCGTCAGAAGAATAAATGTTGGTTATGAGAGCATGGTAGAGCACAGCTATTTTGTATTAATTGCGGGAGTTAATGCTGGATGTATTGGCAATTAATAATTATGATTGTTTATCCCATAAATTGGGGAAAACAGGATTTTCAATTTGAAGGACCACATTTTCATTTATTCCTTTTAGTTCCCCTATTTCTGTTCTATTACTTTCACGTGCCGCCTCTGTCTGAGGCTGAGCCCCGCCACTCCTCACTATCTCATTACTTTTTTTTTCTTCATTTAATTACTTATTCATAGTTAGTCTATTTTTTTTCAATTAATACAGAAATTTTAAAAGGGTTACGTTACGACTGAACCTCGAGCATAAGATCTTTGACTTACGATTAACCACTCTACCATTAACCAACACACGCACACTAGTTAGTCTATTCCTTATTCGTTATGTTTGTCTAATTTTGTATTTTATTTTATTAATATGCGTCTTGCAAGTAATTTGACGTTTGCATTGTAATGGCTAAATGAAACTGTGACAATAAATAAAATGCAAGTAATTATAGATTCAAATTACTTTGCATGATAATTTATTTTAAGTGGCCACCCGCCCTCGTCTAAATGGCTTTTGTTTGAGGATTAAATTCTCATTAGTCCATGAAATAAAGAATTGAAACATTGGTTTGAATGAAACATGAATGTAGAGATGAAATTATATTTTCTATAATTTTTTGTTGACTGAACAAAGAACGAAATGGAATATCAATAAAGATTATTTTATAAATTGAATAATTTTTTTTATAGGACTGAACTTCCTTCAAATTAAATAAAATGCAATGGATGATATTATCAATATGACATAAAATCTAAATCACATGCCTAGACTACATTTTCTTTTTTATTTGATGTCTATGAATTTAAATAAAATCTTATCAAAATAAATAATTATTATAAAAATCATTTGAGTAATATAACAATCAATATGATTTAATAAACATAATTTCATATACCGAGATTACTTTATAATTAAATCAAAATAAATATCAAGTCTTTTATGTCATCCTTGCTTTAAAAAGAATCTCCCATCTTACCATCACCTTCTTAATAATTTGAGAATCGTGGAGTACTGAAGGTTTCGGTGTTGTACTTTTGGGGAAAGCGTTTCAATTAGTAAGCACTATTATTTGTTTTAGAAATAATAAATATTCTCTCTGTTTTTTTAAATGTCATGAGCCAGTCAAATTACACATACAAAAAAAAATGTAAATTTACATGTGTAACCAGTGGCGGACCCAGACATTTTGTCTAGAGGGTCCAACCTCTTTACTTTTTCTCACGTCTCTATATTATATCCACAAACACACTCCTTTATACCCTCTCAAAATCGCCGCTTCCTCTCCTTTAATTTCTAGCACCAGGACCAGATTAAGAAAATCGGGATTCCTGATGCCAAGATCAGATTAAGAAAATTGGGGCCTTAGGCTATATAGAAAAAAACTATATAAAAAAATGTTTCAAAAATCAATTTCAACTTCCGTGCTTTCTCAACCACAAAATTATTTATTAATTTTTGACAATATATTTAATCTATCTTGTTACATAGTTGATTTTTTTACGAACTTATTTAAACATCTTTATTATTACCTATAATGAAACCAAGTGTTCTATTTCATAATCAATTTCATATTGTCTATTATACATATTTAGTAAAATAATTCAAAAAAAAAAATCTAGATAATAATCACAATAACAATATATAATTATATAAAAAATTAAAGATAAGAGTTTTGTTTTGAGAAGCTGATGCTTCAACTTAATTTATAGATTTATTTTTAAATTTGTCTTGTATTAATAAGTATAGAGATATGGAAGACAAATTTGATAATAAAAACTAGGTTAAAAAAAATCTGAAAAAATAAGATTGATCTATACAAGAAAAGCTAGAAATATATAAATTCTACTACATAACCAATTATAACAAAAAATTAAAATAAAAATAAAAAGACCAATCTTAATTGTGAAAACACTACAAAAAAAATGTCTAGTAGTTACATATTTTTAGTCACACCAAGAGAAGTGTTACAAAATTTATGACATCTTTAGATGTAACAAAATTTAATTACACCAATATATGCATCAATATATTTTTGTTACACATAAAAATGTATGTAAATTTTGTTACACTTGAAAATGTAGTAAAATTTATCACATCTATCCATGTAATTAAACCTTACTACATTTAAACATGTCACAATATATATTTTTGTTAAATATAGGAATATAACTAAATTTTAATATAACTCAAATAAAACCAAATAAATTTATATTTGATAAAATGTATGTAATTTGTTTAATGTATACTAATTTTCAAATGTGAAATATAAAATATCACCATAACTATTAATATTCTAGATCGATAATGTTAAGTAGATAAAATAATTAATTATGTTTATAAAAATAATAAATAGAAATAATGAGAAACTTAACTCAAAATACAAAAGAAATAATTACACATTCACATTTCACAAAATAGTTACACATTCATATGTCACAAAATAGTTACATTTATAAATCTCACTAAATTTTGTGACATATTTTTTTAATGACATGCATAATATTCTTCATCCACAAGATGTCACAAATTTATTAATGACATCTATAGGTGTCACAATTCTTCAAAAATCATATAACTATTGGAACATTTTGTTGTAGTGAAAACTAGTTAAGGACAAAAAAAATCTACAACATAAGTCACATAACTTTTTAATACAAAAACTTCAAATTATAACAAACAAAACATTAACTAGGAATTGAACCCAAGACCTTGAAATATAATAAAAGTACTTTTACCACTACACCACCATGTTCTTTTGTATGATAAATAGCATATTATATATATAGAAATAAACATATATACATGAAATTACTAATATAACCCTAGTATTTTCTAAAATTCCAGGAGGGCCCAGTGCCCCCACTGCCCCCCCTCTAGGTCCGCCCCTGTGTGTAACAATTGTAAATATATATACACTACCAATTATACATAAGTATTAAATAAGAGTAAGATGCTAAATATTTCATAATTTTACTTTCAAATTGTGAAATAAAACACTTATTAAAAAATAAGAGAAGAATTAAAAGGATTACATTTATAAAAAAAATGGAGGAAGTATAACTTAACCAATACATATCTGATAGTGTTTGAAGAAAATCTAATTTTGAATGGCATTTAATGTTTATTTAAAAATATGAAAACAATTTTAACGTGTATATCAAGTAGCATCTGCATTCCTCATCCGTTATATATTTCATATAATAAGTCATGTATTTATTAAATAGATATAGAAAAAAAGACAATTAATACGAGTGAAAAGTTGCACCAGCTCTTGACACTTTGATAGTCTAATTAATTAAATGACAAATGACATCTCCCAACTATCATTTATGTCTTTTGTTGTGGTTATGTCGTGTGAGATATGCAATACTTTTTCCGTTTTATTATAAATGTCTATAATCATCAAATTATATATATTAAGAAAATAAATAACTTTATTAATTATTATGTGATAAATATTCTTATTTTCATGTTTATAAAGTCAATGTGATGTCATTTACATAGAAAATTATGTGTTGTTAAGCAGAATTTCTTAGTGATTTACGACAACAGATTTGTACAATATCTATTTATGGTCACATCAATGCACCATATCTGAATATCAACCAAATTATGCATCAAAATTTATTCTCCAATAAATTTTGCCATAACTCCGAAAACGTCAAAATAATAAGAACTGTATCTGATGATAATGTGAAATCATCTATAAAGTAAATATGGATGGGTACAAATTAATCATGAAACAGAATTTTCCTAATTTAAGTTATTATAGAAGTGGTTGTACCAAACCAAATTATGTGAAGAAAAAATATCCCTTCTAAAAGTTGAAGATATTCTAAAATCAAAATCTTTTGATCTTCATCAATAATCATTGTCTGCCTGTGCAAAATTGTACTCCCTCTGTCCCATTTAAAATGTCTCACTTTTCTTTTTGGGTTGTCCCATTACAAATGTCTCATTCCATTTTAGGAAGTAATTATCCCTTCAAAAAGTATGGACCCTACCAATTTTTTAACACTTTAGCTACTTTATACCTATTTTCTAAATACTCATGCCCAAAAAAAAAGAGGACAATTTAAATGGGACGGATGAAGTATTAAGTTTTACATAATGAAGTTCTAATCTCCACATTTTACGCTCACTGCAGCAGTATTTAAGCGTGAAATCCACCTCCAATCTCACCCAGCCATCCATTAAAAGAAACACTGCATAAAATCTAGCTAGCTACGCTCAATGAAAAGGGTTACACTGTGGATTGCTAGGGTTTGTCTGTTTATCTTACGTCTAATTAACATATATAAAATACTCCTTCCATTCTTTTATAAGTGTCATCTTCTTCTTATTTTTTAAGTAAGTGTCATAGTTCATAATTTGAAAGTAAAAGTATGATATATTTCATATTTACTTTTATTTAATAATGTTGGAATTTCATAATTAGTTGTATGAATGCTTTATTGTAATTAATGAGGTTACAAATATAAATTTACCTATTTCTTTGGTTTGCGCGATTTGTGCAAAAACTTTCTTACCATCGGCCACACATTTAATTATGTATTAATAGTGAATTAAAAATTAATTAGGTTTCTAATTAGAGTTCTCAATTACAATTTCTTAATTCTCAATATAATTTTTTAATTACAATTAAATTTTAACTATGATGGATACACAAGAGTGTACCTTAATATGATATAATTTCTAAATAATTACAGGATAGATATCTTGGCAATGACATATTTGTAAGGATATTCAACATGAATTTAGACTAAAATATTGAGTTTCGTTTTTGATGCATAAGATAAGACTAACGTAATTATAAATTGATTATACCTCGAAACTAATTTGAGATCGACCCATTTAAGACTTCAACCAACTCATATTTAATGCTACTATACAATCTCGAACTAGGATTGAAACGTAATGTGCCTCAAAATTTGGAATCATACGGGCACATGGGGAAGACCGGGAGAGTATAGTATCTTTTGGGGTGACCTAAAAGTCTACTAGAAAAATGGCTTCGAATAAAAAGAAAAGTGAGACAAAAAAATCCCAAAAATGAAAATTTAATAATGCAAGATTCATCAAAAGACACGTAAGTGCGTCGGGTTTGCATCTCGAAGCAAATCGGTTCTTTCCTCGAAATATATTGAAAAATGTGGTTATAAACGAGGCTTTGCGAGGCCAATTTTTTGGTTTTGAGAAAGTGAAGCATGACCAAAAAAGGTATTTTTCAAAAGTTAATGAATTAGGAATTAGGATATGAACATGTACCACGATAAAAATAACACTTCACCATAAAACTCGAACATGCAAAACCATCATTAAGTATACCTATTGAGTGATTGCTGGTTTCTGTAGCAATGAGTAAATTATCATTAATCACAATCGGATTTCCGGCAATATAAAAATCGGCACATAATAATAGTTGAATTATTATTATTTTATTGAACTTGATTAGTGATTACTATAAATGAGTGTTGATGGGTGAGTCTGCAAAAGGCTTTTTATCACCATGACTCTAGAAAAATTAAGATATATACTAGCTAATAAAATATTCTTTTAGATATATTTAAGTTAGTTGTTTTGCTTTTTGTGGAAAAAATTAAAAAAACACTTGAGTTATAGTTTCGGTGTATCCAATATTTTGGTTATTTTATGAATGAAGCAGTTAGATTAAGATGTCCCCGAATTAATGATTGATACCGAACGTACCAAATAATAGAAGAAAGAGAGAGCGTCCTATGGAAAGGGCAATCGAGTGGGGGTTCACACATTAACTTCACCACTAATTAATTGACCCTTATTTTTTATATTTCTAAATTAGTTTTATCAAAATATCTATATAGAGAGAAAGAGAGAGAGAAAATGGGTCATATAATATATATATAATGATCAAATACAAATTTTCTTCCTGTATGAACTAAGAATTAATTTGGATTATCATCTACTATTGTGCATTATCCTAGTATATAAAATGCACTATTATATATACTTAATCCATCCCTTAGTTTCCTTCCTGTGAATTTTTAGCATGGATTTTAGTAAAAATTTTAGTGTATGGTAAATGAAGTAAGGATCTCACATTAGTATAGTGTTAAATTATTTAGTGATGTGCCATTGGTGTTAAAGATGTAAAATAAATGGCGTTGTTGAGGGTAAAAAAGAAGGATAGTAGTGGATCATATGTGGTAAAAAATATAATAAATAGTGTTGTTGATGGTAATAAACAATGAGTATTTTGTATGATAGTTTCTATAAATGGAATAAGAAGAAGTTTGAGGGACGTACAAAAAAAACTATGAAGAAAATTAGAGATGAGTATATAAACATGCATTGTCAGCATAGAAATAAATCTTGGTCATTCATTTAGTCAAGGTTTAGTTCCTAAACTAGAGTTTATATATATAGAAATTTTCAAATAAATATCTTATTTATTCTATTAACTATGAGCTAGGGATTATTGTAATATAAAAAAATTATATAGTAAATATTATTGTATGCATGAAAAATATTATTTCCTGTGAAAATTAATTTTGACCTTTCTTTTAATCAAGATCTACAGATTAAATAATTTCCAATTAATTAAATAATGATGAGTTGCACAAGAATCCATAAAAACCGAATTAAAAAGAAAAAACGATTTTAAATTATGGTATCTTGTTTGTTTTACCTCTATTATACAAAGTGACAATTGACAAAGGCGGTCTTTGCGAAGACAAATATGAAAATGAGGGAGCAAGTTGGTTAATAGTCATATTCGTTTTGCTCAGGGCCCTTTTTCTGAAAGTGACATATCAGTCATGAAATTTGCAAAAACTTCACCCCTTACCTAAAACTAATTAAGTAATCATAACTCAACATACTAAATGAATACTAGAAACTAAGAAGTATAATAACTGGGTATACATAATTTTAAAACTTTGATCTAGACCATGCAGAAGGAATTGGATAGTTACTATATTTATACAATATATATATATATATATATATATATATATGAGATAGTTACGTGAGAACGAATATTGGTGAAAATGAGAATCGATATTTAACGATTAAATGTATAAATTTGTTGTTGCAACAACTTTATATTTAAGTCTTATACTTTATATGTTAAATTTGATGCAACAAATTTATACATTTAGTGTAATAACTTTATACGTTAAATGATTCTCATTTCTCACAAATATTTACATTCTGTGTATATATATGTGTGTGTGTGTGTATATATTTCTTGTCCGCATGAACATTTTTTTTTCTGTTTTAATATTGATATGTTTTGGTACCCAGTAGAATTTAATTACTAATTTTAGTATGACTTCATGTGTAAAATATCTAGTTCTGAAGTTTCCTTTCATACTTGTCATGCATAGGTTTTAATATGTTATTGTTGGTAATATTTGAAGGAATATAATTCTGTTGAGAAGTTCAATCCCATTATCCAATTAGTTTTATAAGACAACTAATTAGATCTCACCTAAAGGATCTTCTCCATGCGACCAAATGAAAATTGTTTTCGATTAATAAACCTAATTGAGATTGATGAATCCTAATTGAGAATTAATAAATTTTAATTGAGGATTAATAAATTCTAATTGAGATTAATGAATTTTAATTGGGATGGATCTACCGTACACCCGGATACACAAATTTTTGCCTTTGTTTTTTATATATCCAAGTCACTTCATAAATAATCAGTAAGTCTCTTAATTGTTAAGTAAAATAAGTATCACTATCAACTATCGAAGTAAAAATATTGTACTAATAAGTATTCGGGACTCTAACACCAAACATGCATTGTGTATTTATAACTTAAAACGAAATTCAAATCGTGATTATTTTTTTTCCATTCAAGATTTTTTTTACCAACGTAAAAAAAATAAAAATTGCTAAAAATATTTACGAACATTTTAATTATTTTCAATTTCAACATTGAACGAGTCCATAGCAAGTTGAGATAAAGTTTATTTCTTCCCCAAGTTATCCTTTGCGTGTACCATGTAAATGATTTCTAAGGTCTTTTATAAACGATGCACATGCTTGCTATTTGCTAATGTTACCCCCCCCCCCCCCCACACACACACACATAATATTGATATTATAGAACTTTAAAATATCGTTGTATTTTAACGAGTTTTCAAGGATTGTGTTAATTAAATTCGGCAAATTGTATAAAGAAAAAGTTTCGATTCAAAATACATTAATTAACCTTGTTTTAAAAAAATTCTGTAACTTTCTGTATAAGTGATCTAGTTATATATTATGCTCATAACCATCATATAATAATGTTTATTGAAACATAAAAGGAGCAAAAAATTGCAGAAAGGGAGGATTATAAATCTACAAACTGAAAGAAGTGAAGTAGATTTTAAATAGTTAATTCTACATAAAAAAACTTTAAGTAGTAATAAATTATCTTCATTATTACCACTTCTACTAAACTACTATTATTTTACTATGAATATATACTCATTAGAACAATCTTGTGAGTCATTCTTCTATCATGCTCTCACTGTCACTTTTATTCATAACAATCATCGCTTTTTTTCTGAAAACATAATGAGAAAGAGCTCATACAAGTTTTTTTTTATCTAAATTTATATTATTCTAAATTAAATATTAATTATTTAATTTGCTTTTTTGAGGCATTAATGATAATTATGATTCCTTCATATATCTATAAAGTCTAATAGCTACTTGAATGGAGATTGAGTAATTTGAAATTCATTTTAGCCACACAAAAGGTAAAAAATTGGACCCCAATTAGAGCAATCCAATCATGTTCAAACAAATCAACTCTATTACAACCTATGGTATCATGAAAGTATAGTCGTATAAATTTCTCATACGACCGTTGGAGAAACTTCGAACTTTCTCTAACTTTAATCACTACCACAATCAACTTTTCACTATATAATGCGCGAAAAGTGGCCATAAACTCCTATTAATCTCCAAATTTTTGTCTAATCAGTTTTTATCTACATAATTTCTAAAACGAGACATAATAAACATAAAATTACAATTACATCTTCTAAATCCAAACAAATTTATAAAAATCATAGTCTTAGTAAAAAATAAAATAAATACAACGCACTTTAAATTCTGTTGAAAAATCTCACCCAAGAACTTTAATTGCTGCTTGGCCAATTGCCATTTCTTCTTGTGACGAGCGCGTAGGTAAGAAGCTCGAATTCTTAAATAACATCACGAGTTATTTTTTCCTAATTCGACTCTAAAGAAAAGTAATCTCTTCGTCTTATCCAAATCGATTCATTTCTTTTTAATTCGATTATTTATAAGAATGATATAAACGATTAAATCAATACAAAACAGATAGATTTCATAACTTTTAAAGAGATAATTATTTCTTAAAATAAAATAAATCATCTAATATGGACGATCAAAAAAAAAAATAAATTATCTTGAATGAGACGAATGGAATACTTTTTATCCCTCGTATCCGTTTATTGATATCGGATCACCCCCTAAAATTAAAGTCTCAAAAAGCTCCTTCCCTAAACGGTCGAACTACCGCCTCTTCCTTCACTATAGTATTTTTGTATGAGAAAGAAAAGAATGAGAAATAATATTTTACCGTCGGTATTTTTTAGGGTAATTGTCTCAGAGCAAACCTACCTGGTACAGTTAAAAGAGAAAGTGACTCGTGTAGAATCGTCCTTCTCCAACATTTCAACACGATAGCGTTCGTAAAAGAGAGAGAGAGTTGTCTTGAATTTAAGGCAACAATGGTTGCTGGGAAAGTAAAATCAGTAATGGGGCTGCAGAAATCAGCAGCGCCAACTAAGCAAAAGCCCGACGCCTCCGCCAAACCACCGTGGTCAACCACGCCGAGTTCCACCAAGCAGCAGCCGCAGCCGCAGAAGGGATCCGCCGCCCCCTTCTCACGCTACTTCCCACGCGCATCGGCTCAAGTCCAGCCCCGCCCTCCCGACGTCTCCGAACTCCTCCGCCTCGTCGAAGAATTGCGAGAGAGCGAGTCGCGTCTGAAGACCGAACTCCTGGAGCAGAAACTCGTCAGAGAGTCCGTCGCCATCGTGCCCGTTTTGGAGAGCGTTATCTCCAACAAGGATTCAGAAATCGAACGCTCCAGAAGAAAGATCGGATGCCTGGAATCGGAAAACGAGAGGCTCAGGAGCGAGAACGAGTTTCTGCATATGGAGCTATCGAAGCAGAATCAAATATACGAAGAGAAAATCAGAGACATGCAGGCCGAGTTAGCTGATATTAAAATAGCCGTTTCCGAGAGAGAACGCGAGTACGAGGAGGCGTCGTCTTCATCGACGACGATCGTGAAGCTCAACGACGTGACGAATTATCGTAAATCAAATCTGCCTACCAAGTGTTTGAGAAAATGCGCGGCTCAAATTAGTAGCAAGAGCGAAACTGATGCGAGGAAAGACGAAATCTCGGGTGCGGCGGAGAGCAACGAAAGGGCGAGGCATTCGATAACAACAGAAAGTTCCGAAGAAATTCCAGAAACTTCTGATGGATTTATGGGGATAAGATCCCGTGCTCCGCGCGTTCCTAAACCGCCTCCTCGGCCGTCCGCATCACTTCTCTCGGTGGCTCGTTCATCTTCTGCCAAATGCTTGTCGTCCGTCTCTTTGCCTTCTCACGGTTCGTTATCCGATTCAGCGCACCGCGCATTATCGGGGATTTCCAACGGTTCATATCCGCCACCGCCTCCGCCTCCCCCGCCGCCAATTAGAGGTTCCGGCCCCATCCACCCCCACCGCCACCTCCCTCACGGCCAGAGAAATCCGCCGCGACGCGACCACCACCACCTCCTCCGCCTCCTCCAAAACGGGGGTCTAATCCGTCGCCGGTGAAGGTCAGGAGAGTTCCAGAGGTGGCTGAGTTTTACCACTCACTAATGCGGAGGGACTCCACTTGCCGGAAGGACTCCGGCACCGGTGATCCGCAGGTCGCGGGCAATACGGCGAAGGACATGATAGGTGAAATCGAGAACCGCTCTGCACATTTACTAGCCGTAAGTTTCCTTCCTGACTATTTCGGTCATGGTATGTGTGGTTATTTACCGCGATTGCCACTGACTTTTTTGCCAGTCACTGAGACTGACCGGTCCTGGTGTCTTTTATGGGGCGCTTTTTCTTGGAATTTTGGCAGACTCCTTACAGGATAAGACAGGGTTTTAGATTCGAGATCAAAATTGGTAGAGTGGAAAGTGTAATAAATTGAACCGAACCACGTTGGCAAAAATGACAATTCATTCCCTCTATTGATTGTGCTCGCCTAGATCAATTCTCGTTTGCACTGCTTTGGTTGGTTAAAAACTTCTAAATGTGTGTGTTTGGTTTCCTTCAATATGTTTGTCATTATCTGATTTTAAGCTACATTAATTAATTACAGATTAAGACTGATATAGAGACTCAAGGGGATTTCGTTAGGTTCTTAATTAAAGAAGTTGAGGCTGCTGCATTCACAGATATTGAGGATGTTGTGTCTTTCGTCAAATGGCTCGATGATGAGCTTTCTTACCTGGTATATCCCTTGATTTCTCCTAAAGGCTGTTACTTTGTGGTTGTTAATGATTTTCTAATCCGTGTTTACTAATATGTATAAAGGTGGATGAGAGAGCAGTGCTGAAACACTTTGCTTGGCCTGAAAAGAGAGCAGATGCGTTGCGAGAAGCTGCATTCGGGTACTCTGATCTCAAGAAGCTGGAATCGGAGGTCTCCTTGTTTTGCGACGATCCAAGGCAACCTTGCTCTCATGCTCTCAAGAAAATACAGTCTTTGTTTGAGAAGTATGAATAATTCTACCTGAATTATTACCGGAATTTGCTTATAGTCTGAAAGAAAGACTTAGTTTTTCATTTGTAATAAATTAATGTGCTGCATTGTTTTGTTGCAGACTGGAGCACGCTGTATATAATTTGTCGAGATTGAGAGAGTCAGCTACGGAGAGATACAAAGGTTTCCACATTCCTGTCAACTGGATGCTCGATACTGGTTATGTAAGTCAGGTAAAATATTTGATGCTTGTTTTGATTTTTTTACTGTTGATGAGTATAATTAAAGGCAAAAGATTCTGCTCAGATTTTGTTTGATTTAGTTGTTTATAATGTTGACTTGATGTATGTGTGGATTTCTGGTATCTAGGTTTGGGGTTTATATATGGATTATTTAATATCATTAATTTGACTTGTTACAGAGGAGATCTTCTCTAAATTCACCATTTAGACAAGATTTCTCATCCTTCATAAACAGCTGTATTATTTTGCTGAGTTGGTAAAGGACAGAAAGCGAATGTAGTATCTCGCATGATCTGGACTTTACTGAAATCCTAATAACTATATAAATGTTGAGAGAGTTTTTATTTTTTTTTTTAATAAAAGTTGTGCTGTGCATAGATTGAATTCGAGCTTAAATATTTGCACTCATGTGATCTTGACTGTTCTCCAACTTATATGCAGTTCTAATGGAAAAAAACTGAAAACCTTCGTTTTTTAATCTGTATTCATCTCTACAAATGGATTGATTTGCTGGCACGGTCCAAGTTCATCATGTTTTCACGTCTTTGATTGCGATATTTAGTATCTGTTAGTTGCAGTATTCTGAAACTTCAGCGGTTGTCCTATAAATAGAATCTACTGATAATCAATAGTTAAATGAGCAATTTATTACTTGGTAATTTAGTGTAGGAAAGTTCGTTTCATGGTCCCTTGAAGTCATATATACAACTGGAAACTTATGAGGAAGCATGCCTTATGGAAATCGAAGTTTTGGTTGTTGACAAATGATTCCTCATTTTGTTTTGGTCCAACTACCGCCTTGAGAGGCGCTGAGCATGTGCAGCCTCTCAGATCTCTAAGATGCCTCAATTTGTCTCTTTTGATTGAAATAATTTTATATTCTTCAAGTTGACCTTGACCTAATCCCTGAAATCTATGTTAACCTGGTGAGGTTTCTTGCCTGTCTAATTTGCTATACCGCAATGTATCATATTATTGTTTAATTTACTAAAATCTTGTGACGAACATTGGAGAAGCTTCCTAGCTCTGATCTTTTACCACATTAGACTGTTTTACGGCCCTTGAGTTTTTACCATGTTACAATGGGGAAATAACAGATCAAGCTGGCATCCGTGAAATTAGCGGTGAAGTACATGAAGAGAGTGTCGGGGGAGCTTGAAATGGTTGGTGGGGGCCCTGAAGAAGAGGAGCTTATAGTTCAAGGTGTCAAGTTTGCTTTCCGAGTTCATCAAGTGAGTGAATGTTTCTTGTTTGAACCTTTTTTCGAACTTCATATGTTGCAAAGTGATCAGTTCTGATTTTGATTTTGTTTCTTAGTTTGCGGGTGGTTTTGATGTGGAAACGATGAAAGCTTTTGAGGAGCTGAGAGACAAAGCTCGTCTGTGTAACGTGCAATGTCAAACACAGCAGCAACACAAGTATGTTTCGAGGTCTTGTGCGTCTGCTGTTTATCTGTAGGGTGTAGCAAAGTCACCTGCAGAAGATGGTGGCCGCTATTTTTTGCTGTAAAATAGGAGTGGAGATAGGCCAAGAATGTGAATATGATTGACGGCTGCAGCTGCATTATTTTTGTCAAAACTTATTGCTGTATAAGCTTCAACAATTTAAATATAACAGTGACTTGAATTAAATTTAGGTTGAAGATGAAATCTATCTGGAGGAGGGATGGTGGTATCAAGCACCAACCAAATTATATTTCCAAAATTTATTTACTTTTCAATCTTTAATTTAAGATATATCGTGTTTTAGTTTTGTTCGTTGTTAAACACTATGCATTTGCATTTTCTGTCATAAGGTGTAGTAAGACATTCAAAGAAATACGCGATATAATATTTAAGCATAATAATGAAATATAAACTGCCATTTGAACTCAAGGGCAAAACAATGTCGATGAACACATTTAGGGGATATTTATTTTTAAGGATTAATCTAGATAGATAAAAATAGTATATGTTAATCATGTTTAGTTAGATGGACTATAACTTTAGGATGTTTCAAGTTTCTTGATAGTTTCTATTATTTGAACTTAATTTTATTCTATTCATATCACATTAAAAAAGTGAATTGAAGATATTTTAATAATAAAGATAGAATTACTTAATCATAATTCGAATCATTTAGCCCCTATATTTCATCGTAAGTGCATGCTTAGCCTTTGAACAAATTAAAGTTTGATCATTTTCCTCATGAACTTAAAATGAAAACCAGTTTTGCTTCATGAACTCATGGATATTTTGCATAGTGAGAAGGTTGTCTTGTGCACATATCAAAAATAGTTAATTGATCATTTTCATTAGGATTGTAAATGAATAAAGTTATTCGCGAGTTATTTAAAGTCCGGTTTGAAAAAAGCTCGTTTGGATCTCAACTAAAGCTCGGTACTGAACAGCTTATCTCGAACCTCATTTAGAGCTTGTTAAAATTTTCGAGCCTTGAGCCTTACTATGATTGGCTCGTGAACATGTTTGGATTGGTTTATAATCAATCATGTTCACAAGCTTATCCTTCGAGCTTGTTTGTGAGCATGTAATTTGAGCTTGTTGGCGAGCTCGAGCTTGAGTAACTGGTTGGTCGAGTAGATTTTGAAGATAAAAATTTAGTCTTCACAAGTCTTTAATGGCTCAAGCTTGAATACATTTAATTGAATATCAAAGTCGAGCTTGAACTCGAATAGCACGTTATCGATTATCACATTAGTTGAGTTCAAGCTCGATCAATAAGATAGAAGCTCGAGCTCAGATCGAGCGCTCGAATATCTAATCGAGTCGAGCTCGAACCGAACAATATTCGACTCAACTCGATTATAACCCTAATTTTCACATAATTCATCTTATCTCTCTTTTAAGCTAAAGGTTTATTGTGTAATAATTGAAATTGTTTGAAAACTATTCAATGACAAGCAGTTATTTGTTTGGAAAAGGGATTTTTTTTTTGTAAAATGATTAGTTCTTTATTATTTATAAGTATAAACAAAGGTGGGGCCATTAGATAAAAACGCCCATTCGGATTTGAGATAGGGGAGAGAGAGCCCAAAACACTAAAACTAAATTGTTGGCGGAGAGTTCGAGTTTTGAGCCCAAAAACTACACCGGAGCTCATCTTTTTCAGAGCACCATGCAATGAGTCAAATCACGGCTCTCTTGAGTGGTGGAGTGTTTGTGAATCCTTCAATTCTGGTTTCCCCACCAAGATTTGCTTCGTTCAATTTCGTAGCTCCCTCTTTTTTCCATAATAAACCGATTAGTCACCGTTTTCACGCCCTCGGAAATTGGTAGCTGCTACTCCCATGGCGAGTGAGCAGAGTTCAGTCAAAGCGGCAACCTCTGTGCCTGATTCCTCCATCAAGCTCCTCTTTGTTGAAATGGGAGTCGGCTACGATCAGCATGGGTGCTCTCTCCCCCGCCCCCATGTTTATGCAACGGATTTCTGAATTTATTTTTAAACTGAAAAACAGGCAGGATATTACATCAGCGGCAACGCGGGCTTGCAGAGATGCCATATCCTCGAACTCAATTCCTGCTCTCAGAAGAGGTAGATTTAGTTATTTTGCATCATATTCCTCTCTCAATTTTATTTCTTTGTTACTTATAGGCTTATAGCTATAGATTCACAGAATCTCTTAAATGCTGCTGAAGTTCTTTTCCTTCTTCTTTCTTCTTTCTGTTTTGTGTTGAATTTGAAATTGTAATCTTCTAATATTAATTCCCCTTTTCAGTTTCCTGTGATCAGTGTAAGTTGACAATTCAATTCGATGTTGACAACATTGTGGTATATTCATACTTTCACTATCGAAAGATTTTCAAATGGGATATTTGAACTCTTATCGTGTTGAAATTGTTGATATCTTTATTATATTTGCGTACAAGTAGTATTCTTATCTAGGCTGTTTGAAGTATCACAACTACGTTAGATTTGTCTTGTTTATATTTTTCGAATTATAAATTATCTCCAGCAGTTAGGAAATGCTTTTCTATGCATTATATGACAGTTAATTATTCTCTTCCCCTTTTTCATAGTGTGTGTGTGTGTGAGCTCAGGTTCTATACCTGGTGTTTCATTTGGGGAGATGAAACTACAGATTAAATTGGGAGTCCCTCAACCTCTCCAGCATTTGTTGGACATCAATAAGGTCAAGTCAGTTTTCCCTTAGTAACTGCACCTTTTCAATTGACCCGATAATTTTCTTGTCTACCTGTTTCTGCGCATGTTTTGATCATTTATACTCAACAGTGGAGCAATAACGAATGTTGAAGTTGTGGATGGCGGACTCATATGCTCTAGTGGTGTGCATGTTGAGGAAATGGGAGATAAGAATGACGACTGCTACATTGTAAATGTTGCTGTCTACGTTGGTTACTAAGTTGATGTGATTATCATTTATCAGGCCTACAACCTACAAGGTTTGCTTCTTCTTTCCTTCAACTATACTGGTTACATGTAACGACAGAACCAATTCTAGATTGTATTGATCCAGAGGTAGCAACATCTTTAATGAAGAAAATCATGGCCCAATCTAATTTCAGAGGTATTTACGGTGAAGGATGTCAAAAGCATATTTATTGTGTATCTTCTTAAAATGCTCACATTTGTGAAGCTCACCACACACACACATATATGCACATTTTTTTTGATCTGTAAATAGTTTATATTTGCTATTCTGCTAAACCAGTTCACACAACATCTCTTAGTTCATGTGTGCTTATTCACTATGATAATTTCTTATCTTAACAGAAGTTGTGCTGCACAGAGAAGTTGGCTGTAAGTCTAGTGCAACATAAACAGGCCCAGCGACCCGCTGCTTCATCATGAGGTCACAGGAGATATATATGCCGATGCTCTGTTCTTAATTGTTGTATGTCTTAAATTCTGTCTGATTCAGAACGCTAATAAACAGTTTTTTCTGCAATGAAATGGTTGCTTTGATGGAACATCACGTTTAATCATCTGTTATTTTCATTCCACCGTATGGTCCATTTCCCACTTTACACTTATTAATGGACATTACCAGCTAATTCCACAAAAACCAGAGCACAGGAAATTCAATCTAGACAGATTCCACATATTTCAGCCTCTGTAAAAAAGAAGAAAATCCATTTCCTTTTCCTGCAATCAGTGAATATTTTTACACTTGAAAATCATCTTCTCCCTTATTGCTTCAATCAAACTAATCACAATTGGTTCTTAGTAACCCTAAAACAGAGAGATAAATACAGGCAATTAATTGTAGACATGAAAAACAAAACCGTAGTTCACATAACAAGAGCTGCATAAAGCAGCTGGTTCCACGTATCCGGCAACCCGGGGAGGCACCAATGGCTGCAATCCACCCCTGCATGATCACCGCTATAAGCAGACGGATGAGCATCCTTCCTCAGCTGAGACAGAAACGTAACGTCCAGCAAATACACGCGTTTCTGCATTCTGCTCAGCACCCTGTTAACAACCTCCACCTCCGCCGGCGTCCCCCTGGATATGTCGACCCTTCCAGAGGCTGCTGCTCGCCGTTGCAGTTCTTCGATGCAGCCTTCCAGTCCCTACCTCTGCCAAACACAAAAAAATCATGAGTTCAGCCGTTTTGTTCGAGTACCCAGAGATGGCCCATGCACTGTCTGAGTATCAACTTACTGATAGTGAGTGGGAGAGATCCCCTGGAAGAACACTCTAGTCTTGATGGGATCGACATTGAGGTCAACCCAGCGTCCCCACGTTGTCAACCCTTTGTAGAAGGCCACAAGGCGGTTCATGTCCTTGGACACGGTGGAGCCTTCTTGTATGTAGTCCCATCTGCAACCACAGCCATATATCATGTTTTTTTGTGAGAGGTTGTTCACAAATCGCAATCATACAAGTGTGAGAAGAGGTAGAAGAGTTCATACGATTGATCTTTGCCTTTGTGAGTCCACCAATGCCATGTGTTGAACACCAGCATGTCCATTCCTCTCCATGCATTGCCTTGCTGAATCGAATCCAGTTTCAATACTCTTCCAATTTTTTCTCGCGTTATGTCAACTAAATATGGCGATCGGTATAGTAATAGCGTAACTCCATAACCCTGAAATTATTATCAAGAAAAAAGCTCATGTTAATGTCAAAATCTACAAGTACAAAGGCCACTTGTTCAAGTACAGATTTTTCTTCGACGGCGGCAAGAACTCAATAAATAAGAGGTGGTATTAAATAGTATTTCGGCTTAGGCTGGCAGCGGATAAATATTTATTGTTATTGCGCTGGATATTAGGCCGCCTTGGCCCATTTCACTGGCCATTCATTTAATTTCTTCAACATAATTAGTTTATTCAGTTGATGATATCCACGTTTTTACCAAGTTCAAAGGTGCACCACAACTGTCGGAGGAGCATAAATTCTTGGATAAGGGAGAGAACAGGCTTGTTAAAACTACTATCGTTGTGGGAAAGCCATTTCTCCTAATCTTGTCATTAATAAGAATGATTAGTTAAGAATTATAGCATCAGATTCTACTAACTTCTTATTGTAATTGCAGAAAAAAGGATTCTTCAGCTACAGTCCATTAATAATGCTCCACTTTGATTATCAATAGTGTTTTAAGAGCTAATAATATAATGGCTCTTAAAGCGCATATTGTATTTCAGGAGCAATGATTTAAAATGTTGAGTAAAGCATCCGTGACGAATCAACTCCGAAATAAAAAAAATTAGCATCCGTGACAGTTTCCAGCTTTATTAGATTACTCTTAACAAAATTAGCCTTAATAAAGAAAGATGCTAATCACGGTCAAACATTTTTAAGCAAAAATAAAAATAAAAATAAAAATGCAGATAATATTTTAAAATCTTCTCTCTCGGGAGTAACATGGAAAATGAAAAACAGAACGACAATTCCAGGAAGAATAAAAATCATTCCAATAATTAAAAAGAAAAGAAATATTACTGACCTGGAATGTTACCGAAGAAAGGGTGCCCTGTCTGACGTAGTTATACTTAGAATCGGGAGCAGCAGCATGAAGCATACAAGCCAGCGACTGCCACTGATTCAAACTCAACGAGTCGCCCACAAACATAATCTTCTTCCCACTCCACCTCTTCAGAAAATCCACCCCATTAAACCTGAAAAAAAAAAAAGATTTGAAATGCGTTCCAAAAAACACACACGGGTGTGTGCGTGAGAACTTCTAACCTGGGCAGGTTGCAGGTGTCGGGCTTCCAGGAGAACTTGAGGAACTGCTTATCGGGTCGCCCATATTTGATGCAATCGAATTCGGGGTCGATAAACGGGCAGCCCGAGGATTCGTAGAGCGGGTAAGAAGGATCCGGGACCCATTTCCCTTGGAACAGATTGCAAGAAGTGATTAATTCTCTGCTTCTTCTGCTAGAATTACTACTGTTGGCGAGCTCCGAGGCTGCAGCGCGGTGTGGCAGTAGCAAAAAGGGCAACACTAAAAACAAGGCTAATTCGAGAATCAGGGATTGGCGTTGATTAAAAGAGGGGGGCATAGTGTTTGTGCGTGACTGCGTGTTGTGCGTGTTTTCTTGGGTACAGAAGACTGGGAGAAAGAAGACAAAGTTTTTGAAGAAAAATCTGCCTCCAAATCATGTCTTCATTGTTCGTGATATATATAGGGGTGGGGCTGGGGGAGTTCACATGGTTTATTTAGCGTAATGTTGAGGAGAAAATCGTAAATCGAGATGGTTTAATGTGTGGGAGTGACATGAGTTGGAAATTGTTGGAAGCATTCGAGTGAAAAGGGTGCAGATTGTACACTTGGTTTCCCAGACTATTAAAGATTTTTGGATGGTAACATGTATAACTAAAGTGACTCACTTTTTTATAAAAAAAATGTTTTATTTTGTATTTCATTGGCGCGCATGTCACGGGATTTTCAATGCTTGTCGACGTAACATTCTATTTCACGTTTGTTTCTTGGAATTGAAATAAATTTTAAGAAAGAAATCTAGGCACTGTCTTAATTCCTGAATAATGCAGTGCACATAATTTCTTATTTTTAGAATGAAAAGTTTTTCTACTTTTTATAAAGTTTTGTTAGAGAAAATAAATATGTCGGATCATCAGTCATATTTTCCGTTTTATAAAGTTATTGTTAGTCCTCTTGTTGTATGTTTGTAACGCAGAGTATTAATTATGAGGCTCGATGAAGATTGTGAAATAATAGTTAGTTAGATCCTTAACGATGAAGTCACTGCCAAATATTGGAGTTGGGACAGAGATGCCCTGTTACGACACAATCCATTTACTAAAAACGAAGGTAACCTTGGATAGATGGATTTGAAATGGCAGTTATTTTAAAATTTGTAAGAAACATATGATGTTGCATTACGCAAGTAAATTGATAAAATATACTCTCTGTGCTCCAATATTTTAAAATTTCGCTTTTACACGTAAATTAAGGAACGAAGGTAACCTTGGATAGATGGATTTGAAATGGCAGTTATTTTAAAATTTTGTAAGAAACATATGATGTTGCATTATGCGAGTAAATTGATAAAATATATAATATGTCGTAAACATGTATTTGACTTCAACCAAAAGATTTACCATATTCAATTCAAAAACTAGTTAGCCTTGGCACTATCTAGTGCCTAGTCATATCAACAATTCATCAAAAGAAAATTTTGTTTGTTAAGGCATTATTACCACGGTAAATAATGTGTGATAGTCATATCATCAATTCATCAAAAGAGAGGAGCTAAATGCCAATAAATCTTATTAGGAGTTAGGACGACACAACAAATAATAACTAATAAATGGTCTTATTTGTCAGTCATTATATCCTTAACTCTTTCCCTAGTTTTATTGGTGGCAAAACGTCTAAAGAAATGATAGCAAACATAATAAATATCTATATCTATTATAAAAGAGTCTCGTTCATAAAAAAAAACAATGGCTTGTCTATTATATATTTAATTTCAGAGCAACAGTGTAATGTGTTATATATGATATTTATCTATTATTATTAAATAAATATTTATCCTTACAAATCAGATTATATCTATAATATTCTTGTTTATTTTTGTTCTTAATAGTTTTGTGTGTTGTGTGTGTGTATGTTTTATATATTTGATATAAAACAAGATATAATATATCTAAAATTCTGTAAAATTATGATAAATTTTACTTATTTTTCACATATATTTATTATTTATATCCAATAATTTTACGTTAATCTCACGTACATAGTTGTAGTTCAATAAAGACAAGTTACACAAAATTAATTATTATTTTTGGTCAATTTAATATAAAAATTTTAAAGGCTATGAACTCGAACACGTCGAACATTAACCACTCTACCAAACACAAAACATTAATTTTTTTTTTTGGTCATTAAATACAGAATTTTAACCACTCTACCCTGCCTGACTAAATCAAACACACACCAAAATTAATTATTTCTATGTCTTAGTGTGAACAATGAAAGATTAGAATATTAATTCGGGTAAGAAAGTGGGGGTGTTAAGGAAGTAATGATTGCAACTTGACAATTTTGGTAGCATGGCCCAGCGGACCAAGAATTGCGAGACTCGTCGCCACCAATCATAGCATATACACATTATATATAGAAAGAAATGGGACAAGTTGCAGAAGGAGCTGTAAACCATTGCATAGTGATTTGAGAAGAGGAAACAAACTAAGATGGTTTAACAAATGGATTTCCCACTTGTCCAATCTATCCACCATGTGTTCTGTTCCATTCATCATCATAACCTGGGCTCCATTTTTCCATAATTGTTTACGTTTCTTATCATGACTAATTTTAATTCGCATTCATCTCGTTTGCGTGTATGATGAAGGCAATATCTTGACAAGCATTAGTTATTGCATTTGGATTGGATAACTTTGATTATTTCAGAAAAGAAAGGGTGGCAGTAAGATTTTATAGTTTATCAATGCTAACGTTAGAGGCCTTTCCCTATGTACTACCAATCATCAAAGAAATCATTATAATTATTAAATTCTTAAAATCACATAAAGAGAAAATCTTATTTGTGAACTAATTAATTTTGTGTAAGTGGGGAGGTGAATTTTGTCTAAAGAAAAATCACGTGCCACAAGTGAAAATCTGATATTCCTTCATTCCCCCATTTTTTTATGGGAATCTTCAATAAGAATTTTAATAAAAATTATTAAGTATATTATGAATGAATTAAGAGTTTGAATATAAATAAGAATGTTGTTATATTGTTAAAAAAATTAATTCATAAATGAAATAGAAAAAGTGGGCGTATTAAAACAAAACTAGAAAAAAATTGGTGAACGAAGAGAATATTAATTTTCAAATAAAACTTTTGATGAATTTTCTTATAAATAAATAATAGTTAAGCTAAACTATATATATAGATGGTTCATGTAGGAAATGATTGGTATGAAATATGAATGAATTTGGGCTTTGATTTGTTTGAGAAGAACTAATATATTTAGCATATGTACTACTAAGAGAGACTAACATTAACTGCTTCAAAAAAGAACTTATTTTCAAAGGTTCGCTAATGATGTTGTAACTCTGTAAATGATATATAAGTATTTGCGTGCATATAATAGAGGTACAGAATCGCTTCAAAAAAAAGCAAAAGGTTCGTTAATGATGTTGTAATCCAATTAGTTTGCGGGCGTCTAATAACTTGGCAATTTTCTTTTTCAAATAAAAAAGTATCTTATTAAACTTAGAACAAGAACAAAAAAAATAGTCCAACCACAAAACCACGTGGCTCATTCCACACATAAGGAATAGGATAATTTCTAATTACGCGAGCAATTTGCTAATATACTTGATTTAGAAGAAAGCATTAGAGTCGAGAATAAATACAATTTGCTAACATCTCCTCAAACTCGAAACGGCCATTCGGCAGTTTTAAGTGCTGGCAATTAACGGATCCTCATATATGTGCGGCGGAAAGAAGAATAGAATACCATTAAAACCTCAACTAAAACTAATCAAACACTGACGTAACCCCTAATTATTGGGCTTCTATCTCATTATAGTAAATCTACGGCCATAACAACCCAAACATCATTTATAATCACAATTTCAGTGAATAGGATTTCCAAATAAAGAATTGCTTGATACTCGCTCCGGGTTTTTTTAATCTTATTTTTAATAAATAAATAAATGTCATAGTTCGTGATTTGAAAGTAAATTATAACGGTCTCTCTATTTTATCCTTATTTAATACTTTTAAAATTTGAAAATTAATTGTGTGTATGCATTTATTATGGTAATTAATAAGATTACAAATATCCTTTTTATTTCTTAGTATATTTAATTTAATGTGGACACTTATAGAAAATGGAAGGAGTATTACTTACTTTTAATTTTGATATCATTAGTGATGTGTATCAAGTCTAATCAATTTCTCCATTTGACTTTTTTTACCCGGCATTGAATTGTTGTGAAAACACACACCACAATCACGATAGAAAATAAATAATATTAAAATTGTTTACATAGTTCGTTTTGCGATTACATCTGGGGTCGATGTCAAGTCATGAATTTCACTATGATTTTCGGATACAAATTAAAGGGAGAAACGACTATTAAATATACAATAATCAAACCCTAACCCTAAAGCTCATTAGAGTTCCACCTGGACAAAAAAACATTGGCCTAAAAATTTGGCTCATGGGATACCGCCCCCGAACCCCATCACCAGGGGCTATCACCCCCGTCCAACTCTGCGGCGAGTTGGATCATCGAGATCGAACTTGAGTATACAGTCCATTCAAGCTACATACTCCAATAATCTCCCACTTGGAGATTGAATTCTCAAGTAACCATACCTTATTGCTTCATCTCCCTGTATCCACTTAGCATCGCCTAACCTCATCTTCATGCTCCAATGTCAATTGAATTACGCAAAGCTTCAATTTCTCTAAGGTTACCACTTTAGTAAACATATTTGCTGGATTTTCACTTCCAATGATCTTCTTTAGCTGCAAGATCTTTTCTCCAATATGTGATGTATGTAGTGATACTTCAACTCAACATGCTTTGTTTTCGAATGAAATGATGGATTCTTTGCCAAGAATATAACACTTTGACTATTTCTATAGAGAGTGCTACTGTTATGCTCATTCCTAAGCTCACCCAAGAAACTCTGCAACCACACCATCTCCTCACTCGCCTCACATACCACATACTCACACATTGTGGACAAAGAAACGACTTTCTGCAACTTAGAAGCTCAAGAAATAGCAGTACCACCATAAGTAAAGACATATTCGGTTTACTTCTCTTCCCATCGAGATCATTTGATGTCAAATTCTCATCAACATAACCTGGCCGCATGACACTTTTACCGTCAAAACATAAAGCTTTGTGCGTTGTACCTCTAAAGTATCGTAAAATCCACTTAACTGCTTCTCAATGTTGTTTGCCCAAATCACCCATGAACCGACTCACTACTCCTTCTGCATGAGCAATATCTGGTCTTGTACACACTATGACATATATGATGCTACCAATTGCCGAAGCATAGGGGACCTTCATCATTTGGGCACGTTACTCTTTGCTTTCGGCGACTCCTCCCTCGAAATCTTGAAGTGACTGTCCAAGGGGACACTCACATGCTTCGATTCAATCATGTTGAATCTTTCCAGGACCTTCTGAATGTAACTCACTTGTGAAAGATACACATTTCCCGCCGTCTTATCGAACTCGATTCTCATACCCAAAATCTGTAATTCAGTCAATTGTTTCTTCAACTTATCCACCTCATTTATGTCGGCTCCTACAATCAGCATATCATCAATATATAAAAGAAGGATAATATAGCTCTTGTCAAACCTCTTATAATAGCAATAATGGTCAGCGTGGTGTCATGTATACTTCATCATTCAAGTCACAATGAAGGAATGTTGTTTTCATATCCATCTGATGTAGCAACAAGTTTTCTACAACAACCATACTCAACACCATTCGAATAGTGGTCAGTTTCACAACATGAGTAAATTCATCAGTGTAATCAATATCGTGTTGATGCTAAAATCCTTTGAGAACCAATTGGGCCTTATAGCGTCTGCTACCATGAGCTTCAATCTTGATCCAATAGACCCACTTACAGTGCATGGCCTTCTTGCCCTTTGGTACCACCCCCTTATCTTGTCCAACTTTGCGGCGAATTAGATCACCAAGATCGGGATTGAGTGTACAGTCCATTCAGACTCCATACTCCAACATGAATACATTTTAAGAGATCTTTAATCATATGCAGCAAACTTTTAGTCACTGTGAGTATTCGGGTGATGGAAAAATTTCTTGTCGCTCATGATTGTGTAAGAACCAAATTTCAGTTGAAGGATAAAGTTAGATATCACACAGTTACCAAATGCGGAATGATTGAATTTTATTTCTAATTGGGATTTAATTTATTTTACTCTTATTAATTAAGGAGTTGTATTGCCCACCTAATTTTGTTTTCACTTCAATTTTCTCTCTTAGATTAGGAAAATGGTGTGGTTTGCACGTAATGAACTTTATGCGCGGTCTATATTTTTTTCTTTAATAGTATTAGATCACCAGTAGATATGTTCTGAGACACCATTTGGGCAAAGTTAGATACAACCTTCCAACATCTTACAACAAGAAAAATCTCAATTAACCACGTACATGCCTTTAAAATTAAATTTACGTCCTCAAAAATATTATAGTTTAGCTGAATTTATGTGCCGATATAAAAGAAAATCTATTGTTCCAAATATGTTCAACAATTTTAATTTAGATCGATTTTACATGCAAAAAAAGTGTCAAAATTAATTTTCGTATTTTATTTAATCAAACAGGTATCGTTGTTAACCAAAAGCCAGCTAAATAAATCCTCAACAGTTGGAGAATTTAATTTGAGTTACTCCGTCTAGTTGTCCTGTTGTGACATTTAGGTACAAATAAGTTAAGGATGTCCTTTTACACTTACACCGCCTTCTGCTACTCAATCAAAACTAAATAAGTTGTCTAAAAGTTTTCAGAAATTTATTAATTAACTTAATACTGTGCTATATTTAAAATGTTGATCATTATAAACTTTCATGCAATTATAATATAAATAAACGTACAATAATGTTCAAATTATGTTCAATAGCAACGCCAGCAAATTTGACTCTTTCAGAGTAGGTCTAGGCTTTTCTTTATTCTTTTTATTTTGTAAAGATTTTTATCCATTGGCGGCCACCCACAATACTTTCAATAGAATAGTAGGCACAGATATAATTGAAAATAAGACTTCTAGATAATAATATATCTATATGCAGTGGCTATTCGAAATGATAGACTAGCTAAGTCAAAGTTTTGTCGCCGGCGAGGAGAGGAGGCCCCAATTTATATACTTAAATGTGCAAATCCCCCCCGCCCCTCTTCAAAATGTAATATTAGTATGTACATGTAATAAGAAGATCATCAAGTTAGTTTATTTCGTAAATCTTTGTACGTAATTTATACTTTTTAAACTATATTATTTATATCTTGTTAATAATTTTAGAAACTTTCTATTTTTTGTAAACTTCTATATTTCCACCATATGCTTTTTTATATTATTTAAGAAATATATGTGCGTATCTTAATATCCTTGATTTTCATGTTTTTGGGGGAGGGGTGGTTCGCACCCAAATCTATCATTGTATAAAAGAGAGTAGTATCAGTAAGATACAAGACAAGTGTGTCTACTTTTTTTTACGTGAGATTTTATCTCAACTTATTAACCAATTGAATTTTGTTAAATTTTGATGGAAATAGTTTGGTGAAAATTTTGGGTTCAATATTTTGTTTCCATCTCACGGATGAGAAACATTTAAAGGGAGGGAAAAAGCTACTTTGTTTGGTAAGGTATTTGATTTAATTTCGAGTCAGTGTTTGGACTCAATCTATTGAGCTTCAAACTTAAGTTTACATTTGAAGGGACAAATGAAAGTGGGTTAGTTAAGCCATCTCAATTCTCAACTATTTGTTATTTCATGAATTGGCATATAGTGCGAGTCAACCTACTCTAGTCCGTCGTCTATGGGGTGGGCCAATTTTGGAGTAAAGCGGGTGAAACATGGAACTTTATGAATCAAAGTAGTAGTCACATTCCCAACTTTGTTATTGCGTTTGATGGCAACTAGTTGAAAATCAGTGTGCTGGAACTTGCTAGTAGAGATGGAACTTGTGATTCCTCAATTACGTGATAACAATTGCTAGGCGCAGGCCGTGACATGAATATTTCTGTATTATATGTTATGTCGTGACAAAGTGGTCATAATCCACCTTTAAGGGAAGTGACAAACCAAATTTATTGCATGCAGAAATAATGCAACTTCACGTAAGCACATTGGATTGGTGGATGGAAAAAAAATATTTGCTTTTAAAATAATTACATTAGGAGACACAGGATTTTATTCGATTGTTGAATTGGTCATGGAATTAACATGTCTATCTACTCGGTCCAAAATCTCAATTTTGGTCCTATATTTTACTTGGTCAGCATAAGGCATCTGATATGACGTCATTTGTTAAATTATAAGTGACACGACTTGGATCTAAAAAGGTGTGACACTCGAGTAGTATTTCATGAACCAATCGAGCTATAACATATTTTGTACGGACCTGGTTTCATGGAGGCAAGATATCAAGTAGTATTTCGATTATGCCAATATTCGTGAGTTCACACTCGCCATTCACCATTGATCCTCGCCAAGTGTTTGCCCCATCTAAAAGTAATATGTGAGTGTCAAAAATTCGAGATATTTTTCCCCACTTGAAAATTGGACGTCCCCGACACGACGTGCTTTTTGAAGGTCTCCTCCTTCCTCTTTAATGGGATTCCAAAAAGAATTGGAGGACACGATATAAGTAGTATCATTTTAGGCCCAATTCTACAATGATACGAGCCATTATCTCAAAATAGGACCAATAATAATTATTTAATTTGAAACCGTAGGCTCAATTTGGGTTTTTCTGAAGAAGCCCAATATTATTGAAGCATGATAAGCCCACGACAATTTAGTAACGTTTGGTTGTATCAAATTTAAGATAAAGGATAGCAAGATCGAAGCGTCAAGCCAGAAAAATGGCGTCCTGCTTTTCAGTGGCAACAAATCTGTGTTACAGAGGGAATAATTTCAACACACCTTCAGCTTCACTTTCACTTGGTTCAAGAACTGCTACTTCCCTTTCACTGAATGCGAAACCTAAGGGGCAGATTTCTTCTGGGACTCTCCATTCTGCCTTCACGCCCGCCTCTCTTTCTCTCTCTTCCGCTTCTTCCTTCTCAGGTTTTGTTTCGTTTCCCAGTTTTTAATCTTTTTCATTCGGGTTTCTTGAATTTGGTTGTGGAATTGTGGCTTTTCTGTTCAAAGTTGAAGGATTCTTGATTTCTTGGTATTGCAATGGATTTCTAGCATCGTTTCAAGATACATATCTATATATATGTGTATATATAATATATATATTTCACTTTTCTGGGGTGAATTATATGCTTGAATTTGTAATGTTGTGGGCTTGAGCTGCGAGGACTTAAGGACGAGACTATGGTGTGGAGGGTTGTCTTCCACCTGACATAATTTTTTAAGAATTGTGAGACTTATAAATATCACTAAATAAAATTATGATATCTCATGAGGGTGTTTTAATTTTTGTAAGCAACAAAATTTATTTACATCTTTATATGTAACAAAAGTATATAGATGCATGTGTGATTGTAGCAAAAGTATCTATATGTAATAAGTTGTATGATATTTCTCTTCATGTCATAATTATACAATTTTGTTGTAGTGATTGCAATGGCACACATGCTGTGATCTTGATACGATGGATCATACATTTGAAACTCGAACTTGCTCTACAAGAATCTATATATTGCTTGCCACTTTTAATTCATTGTTGTCATAAAACTTGGAACTTATATGATTTATAGTCTGGCTTCAAGAATTGAGCATGTTGATGCCTTTTTTTAATATGTTGATTGAGTTGAAAATTGTGTTGTTAATCCCAGGTTTGTCGTTGGGGTTGTGCTTGAATGCCAGCATTGGCAAGGTAAGTGAGAAAAGGCGTGGCCTAGTTGTGACAGCATCCAAATATTTGCTGTGTCAAACCAAGAGGAACAGATCACGGAAATCGCTTGCACGAACGCATGGCTTCCGCAAGCGGATGAGCACCACCAGTGGGAGAGCGCTCATCAAGCGCAGACGTGCGAAAGGGCGCTGGAAGCTCTGCACAAAGACCAACCCCAACAGTGGCAAACGAGCCTGATATTATCATTAGGTAATTCATCAATTTAATGATGGATTTTGATGTACTTTTTTGTCTTTTTCATTGTGAGCGAACTATTTCTAGATTCAGTTCTAGTTTCTATTTGTGATTCTTCTCTGTATGAAATGTAAAGTTTCTTTTGTAAAATGGCTCAACAGCCAGCTTGATGGTTTTGGAGTTGATATTTGATAATGTTGATCCTTTTTATTCATTTGTTTTGATTGTTCCGATCAGTTTGTGTGCATTCCGTTTCCATTAACATTGGGAAAACGCGTTCTGATCAAGTCTGTTATTTAGTTATTGATTGCAGGATTCTATCCTTTCATGTGATTGTGAAACTTCAGCCGGTAACTGTATTTTTGTTAGTAGTAGGATATGAGCATTCGTCATGTTTTGCATTAATAGACATATATATATATATATATATATATATAGGTTAAATAAGAATAATTTTCAACGTGAGAATGGAGAACTACAAAAATTTATTTTGAACAAAATAAATTTGTTATAAAAGTTGATACATTCACTTGGAAAGTTATACATACACACCTGTTTTTCATTCTCAAGTTTTTGACAAATTTGAATGGTATTAGGGTCTTAACATATTTTCAGTGAGAACGATTCATCTCAATGATTATTTGCCTTTGATTAAAGAAGTTTCATGAGGCACAATTCCAATTTTATTTCTAGAAGAAACAAATATAGTACTCCCTCCGTCCACTATAAACGTGCATTTAATTCCATTTCAGTCCGTCCACCAAAAATGTGCACTTTCCTTTTTTAGAAACACCAACTTTACATTTTTACCCTCAACTTATCCACTTATTTACAAAAAACATTCATGGCCCACATTTTTACATTCACAATTCATTAATATATTCATTTATTATCCTAATGACACACCTTTTATACACATTTACTTTACATTCATTACAATTTTCTTAAAACCCGTGCCACCAAAACCGATGCACGTTTTTGGTAGACGGAGGGAGTACTATAAATTGTAACCAAGTGTATTCTTGTGCATGGACGTTGAATTTTGAAATAAAGCTTTACAGACGTTGGAGTGGGCGCTACCGGTTTGCGTCAAAGAAACCAGAATTCGATTAGGTACAAAAACTGGATTGTATTTCTTAACGTGCCTCTTGGATTCTAAGTTTTCATATTATTCATAATTTGCATAAATAAAAATACAGACAGACAGATAATAAGATCTCAAACTTTCTACACCAATTTGTGACTTAACCCAATTAAAATTATATGATCCACGAAGATGGCCAAATAAATAAATATTTATTCCAACTTGTTTGTATAAATCTATTACAATGCATTATCACTATTCAACAGAAAACAAGTAAATAGGAAAGGAAGGACGAACTCTATCTCCACAGCCATTTGGGAAGACGAAATTCTTGCGCTCTTACACTCGTCTATATTTCACCTCCCACTTTCAAGATTATATCGCTTAACTTACAAACCACGATTGAATTTTACAAAACATGAATTCATGTGTTAAATCCAAAACTTGCTATTGACAACCCAGATTTGTCAAAATGCAACATATTCTCCACCAAATAAATGGATCACAAGAAATAGACCCCAAATGTTTTCACAAAAAACATATACAATAGTTCCATAACCCAGTAATACCACCAAGATTTAAAAAAAAATACCAAGATAAATAGTTCATATTCTCTCACCAAAAGTATTAATTCTGATGCCTAAACCAACACCTTATATCTTAACAGGACAAACAGTGGACATTGTAGATGTCATAAAAGCTTAATCCCACATCATGTCATAGAGCAAAACAAATGTTTGCCATTTTCAAAGCAATTGGAAAAAGGACAATGAGTGTAAATATAAATTATTACAGACTAAAGCTTCCTATAGACCATATATGGATGCCCCACACATAATTTCAATTCAGAAATATATTTTGAAGACCAAATCCATCATGCAAGAAAGACATCAACGTAATCTTTGCATCAGAAATCCTATTTATTGGTTAATGCTACAGAAGATGGGACTTTTCTTTCATATTCAAACTACCAAAGAGAAAAATTCATCCATAGCTGGATGCATGTAAATGGAAATACAGATCCCAACATAAGGATGCAATCTAATTGCTATTCAAAGGTAACCAGCCAATGTAAGCACGTGAAGAAAGAACTTGATAAGAGAACTATAAATGACAGGTGGAGAAAGAGCCAGGAAAAAAATAGGCGACATATGTAGTAACCTACAGATTAATAGAACAGACCTTTCCTATGGATCAAGTAACAAAATGATTAATTTTATTGGAAAAAATTAGAGAACTGAGGCAACATTCAACATTATCTGGGTGTGACCAGGGATTGTTAATGCATTGGGGAGAATGCATAATATCCTTACGATGAAATCGCAGATCTTTATAGAACCCATTTATTCCATGAAAGACAATTCTGGGAAATCAAAACCAAACCAACTGAAACTTTCTCAAAAAGTGCAGGATAAGAATAATGCATGTGGACGAAATAATGATAAAGAGATTGGACTACAGTGCAGTTAGTTACATTATACCAAGACCTAACACAGATGCCAAATCGACCTGAAAACTGCGACATAACAAGGTAGACAAGAGCTTCCATGGAAGCCACAGCATGAAGCACTTAAAACATCCATGCAGAGATCATAGGCAGGTAAGCAATGTCCAAATAAAAATTGACTAGAGCAAAGATTTTACAATGAACAAGAAACAGAAAGGCAACGGTGATAAAAAAAATAAAACTCAGTATTAAAGAGCAAGCCCAAGTTTAGAACACTTCAGAGCCGGTTATCACATAATACACCAAGTCTCAAGCAACAACATTGAGCTCATTTCTAGCACAAATATAGCTAATAAATCCACAAGTAGGTTGAGCATCCAAAGATCTACAGCAGTCCATTTATCAACCAAAGATTTCACAGTCGGGAATCACATAATCACCACAACCATTTAAAACATTTGCGTCCAAGAAGCTGTCAAAATACCTGAACACATAAACATGCAAAACTGAATCCATCAATTCAATTGGAACTCAAGAAAACAAGTCAGCAAAAAATTCATAAAGATAGAAATGAAGCATTTATTAACTCACCTACACGAGCACAACACTATGAATTACAGGCATAAACCCAATTCATTAAAAAAGAAAAGGATTGCATAAAATCTGTTTAAGCCCATTCTTTTTTTTCCAAATTTACAACCATAAGACATTACACAAAAAAAAACAGAAGCACCCACAGCTCAACTAAAGGAAGTATGAGCCCCTAGTCTGCCACCGCACAACCAAAGACAAGAAGGAGCATGTCTTCAATGACCAAGAAGCATGTGGTATCCTATTTCACTCGGACAACAGTAAAGCTAGGAGTATTGTGCAACTGCAGTGTCCTGTCCTATATCAGAGTTATAAAAAGACATCTAATTTTGTGCAACCCAATTTGGTACCTACCTATAATCAGTGTCAAATGGGTTAAGAAATTCCCTATAACTAACTATTAGACGATGAATTAGCAATCAAACGTTTATCTACCACAAAAACATGATGCAAGATCGTCATTAACACCACAAGTGACTTGAATGAGACGTAAATAACCAATTACCTCAATATGGTGGCATGCCCTGGTAAGCCGGAAGTCTAGGCCCTGGACCGGCAGGGTGGTTGGGTGGTGCCGGATACGCTGATTGAAGTCCATAGTTTCCACTATCAGGATAACCCCCAGAGCTCTGCATTCCCAAGCTACTCGGGGGCATTCTATATCCCCCAGCATTACCCATGCCTCCACCAAACTCCCCGGCCCCAGCTCCAGCGGCACCTACTCCATCGTACACTGATGCGCCACCTCCATATCCACCACCATAACCCTGCCCTCCTGGTCCACCAGGCCCGCTCATCGCAGTGTTGTAGCCTACATTCTGATGCACCATTCCAGCCTGCTGTGGTGGCTGAGGCATATTAGGTCCTGGGCCGTATCCCATATAACCTCCCATACCATAATTACGTGCCGGCATACCCATAGGCCCAGAATTCTGCATACCAGGAACCATTCCACCCGTTGGTCCAGCATTTGGTTTCTGTTTCTTGTTATCAGTAGCCAACTTACACACAACCTGATGACCATCAATAGTTTTCATGGGGTCTACCAACGATGCCTTCGCACCCTCCTCCGTCTTATAGACAAAAAAGGCAAAACCCTTCGCTTTTCCAGTCTGCTTGTCAAACCCTAATGGCCCTTCCTCAATCTCACCGTACATCGAAAAATGAGCCAACAATCTCTCGGAGGAAATCTCAAACGGGATATTACCAACATAAATCTTCCTCAATGCTACATCACTAGAATGGGAATTACCTGAATTGCCGGCGGCGGCAAGCTGAGTCACCGTCATCCGCCCATCGATCTTCTTATTGGCCTCCTTCAAAGCTAATATCGCAGCATCGATGTGCTTAAACGTCACAAACCCATAACCCTTCGATTTCCCGGTATTCTTATCCGTGATGACGATGGAATTTGCTTCATCCAGTTCTCCGTAGGCGGAAAACACTTGACGCAATTTCTCCGTCGTGGTCTCCCAACCGAGGCCGCGAATGAACAGTTTACGCTGGACAGGATCGGCGTCTGCGACGGCGCGCACGGCCTCCAAGACATCAGGGTGGCGGAGCACGGCGGCGCGTATAATTGGGAGGAGTTGTTCCTTGGTGAAAGGCTCGAGGATCTTCTCTGCATCTTCGGGAGCAAGGATGCCCATCGACGACGGCGGCACGGCTACCAAAGGATTTCCAAGGTCGGCGGTTATGGGATACGCTCTGCCGTTCTCGTCGGCCTTGCGTTTCTTGGTGAGATCCATGGCTCTAACAAACTAAGAATTGAGTTTGTGGTGAGCCCTAATTGCGGTGGTTTGTGACAAGAAAAAACCCTACTGGGAAAAGGGTCAATATATATTACGGAGGCTTTTAGCCAAACGCGGCGTTTTATGTAAAACTGTTATTTTAAAATTAACCGCTTCGCTGAGCTTCCTCATTAATGGGCTGTGAGGAATATTTGGGCCTTTTAATCAGGCCGAATGGTAGGCAAATTCATTGGCCCACTTACCATTTATTGGCCCTTTAAAGGACTAAGCCAGATAATCGCAGATTTTAACATTTATGTACAGAGCAAAATAGTTATTTCATTGACAATTCGATAATTTATCAGCACACGTCATCCTGATTTTCATTGATTAAATAAATATCTTTTGTGCAGCTTGCGAGGCAATAGGACGGATGAGAATGGAACCAGCATCTTTTCAGAATATACTTCATAAATGAGGTGTTTATTTGATCCAAATCCTTTTTTATTTTTTATATTTGGACTTAAAACTTTGGTCTTAAGTTTGAAAGTCGTATACTTTCAACTAAACAGATTTATTCACATTACGGTGTAATTTACGAACTATATTTTTTTTCAGAAACCCTTCAATCTTAGACCTTAGGCGGTCGCACCTCTCGTCCGGGCCCATGGCAAGGCTTGACTTCAAGCTACTTCATATCCTAGACTCTGTGATTATGAACATAATAGTAGATAACTACATATCGAAAACAAAATACACCAAAAGTTATTATTTAAAAAATCATCCATGATTACAATCAGAATCACAAACACGTAGTAGCACCAGAGGTACAACCACCAGTGGTACTCATCCTTTCCCTTTGTATGTACCATTTTCCAACCCAAAAAAAAAGAAAAGAAAAAGAAAATGATCCAACTATGAACGACTTTTCTAGTATGGTAAGCTCTTAGAACTTGAGCTAACCGCCAACGCCTTGAGCTTGGAAGAAGCATCTCCGTTGGCGCGGCGGGTGATGGTCTCCATATTCTTATACAAACTCTGCTTCACAATCTTGCTCATCATCCTCTTCCCCTGCTCCACATCCTTCTCGCTGAGAGGCGATCCCATCGCGACCCTCCCCACCTGCAGGGGCCCCGAGTGGGGCCCCATCCTCATCTGCCGCTCATCCTTGAACCACTGCAGGAGCTTCAGCGCCCTCTTCTGCGCCAACGGGCTGCCCAGCAGCGCGACTTCTAGTAGCACCTGCACGATCCCGGCCTTGGCCATCTTCTGCCTCTGCAGGGAGCTCTGATGGGCCAAGATCATCAAAATGTAGGCAGATAGCTCTTGGCACTTTGGCTTCTCCTCCCATGTCATGATCTCGATTAGGCCCTCGGGCACTGTGGGGTTCTGCTCGAGCACCTTCCTCCCAGATGAGGTGACCGCCAAGTTGCCTAGGATTGCTAGACTCTTCTCCGAAGTGTTCTTCACCGAGGACAGCTTCGTTAGGGTGGAGACGACCCCGGTTGAGATCAGGGTTGGCGCATTGTCCAGGACTGACGAAAGGTTGTACAATGTGCTTAAACATAATTCTTCGGTCTCAGTGCTTGAACTGGATTCAAGAATGCAGACTGCAGTGGGAATGATTCTTGATGAGTTGAGGGGAAATTGGCTGTTGGCTAGGCTTGATATGGATAGGAGGAGCTCTGCAAATTCTCTCTTGTCTGTTTCCTCTAATGAACTCAAATTCTTGGGCAATCTTGATAAAATTCCTGCCTCCACCATCAGAGCCTTGTTCCTGAAATACAATAGCCCAAAAAACAAGAATTAGTGAAGGAACAAAGGTGGGACACTAAACTATGTGGGCTTCCTGAATTTCATAATTTGATGATTAAAAAGGTCCAGTTGCAGAAATCAGAGACATATGTGAGAGAAAACAAGATTAAAAAATGAAGGTGAATAATCGAGTTTTATATTGTCGACAGATAACCATATTTGTTTGAATAAAGAAAACTCAGTTGCATGAATTCGAAATGTGCCACTTGAAATTTCCTCCAGAAGCCGTGGAGAGTGGTGCAGAGTCAGCGCACCAAAAGAGACCACCCATTCCCACTTGGAAAAAGATGGATGAATTATTGGGTTTATTAAGTGATTAAAACGCTATAATTTATGGGAATATGGAAAATATGCTTCATTCCATATAATATGCCAATATGCAAAAGTTAAGCAGGTGATGTTAGCTCAACAAACTATCTTTATCGTCACCCTTTAGCTGCTAAAATATAGTATTATATTTTCTGGGGTCCATCATCATATCCTTTCGCCAAGAACTTCAATTTCCACGCTCTATGATTTGCATAAAACAAGAATTTCAAGCACTTCATACGACTTAACAAAGTCCAAGCACTAATATTGAGGCACCTAACTTTCACTTCATAAGTGCAGGAAAATTCGTCGTATCGGCGAAGACTTCGTCGGCGAGCAAGAAAGGGCGGTGGCGTGGGCGGGCAACGAAGGCGGGTGCCTACGACGCCCACCCCACCCACCTTTACAAGTCAATAATGGCCAGTAGGCCTCCATTATGTTTCCAGTTTTCCATTCGTAACATTTTGACAACTCATTATATTAACTAAGTATAGCTTCGGCCCCTCCCGCAATAAAATATATTCAATCAACCAACTAGATTAGAGACTACATACTTATTAATCTCATTTAATTCATCTACTCCAATTCAATTAAGTCCCCACCCAGAAAAATTTGAAGGAATGAAACAGTAATCAACTGATGAAACAGTTCTTAGCTCTGTTTTCTTGATCCCCTCCCCCTCCCAAACAAATAAACACTAAAAATAATAAAAATAATTTTCAAAATGACTCGGAATTAATCATCTTATATTGAGGAATCCTGATCAGTTATAATCAATTTAACCAAGACTCAAACTTATGAAATATCATGCATTTTGATGCTTGAATATACCATCACACAAATTAAATTAAAAACAAATTAAAACTTACGTGAAAGAGCCATTGGCGAGTTCAATCAGGACTTGTACTGCCAATCTTTGACGCGCCGCCACCTCCGCCCCAACCATGGCGACGAGCGGAGGAATAACGCCGAGCTCCGCCATGGTCCTCCGCCGCTTCACACCTTCCTCCGCCAGCTTCTTCATCTCTCTCGCCGCCGCTTCTTTTTCTTCCCAGCTCCCAAAATGAAGCATCTTCACCGATTTCTTCAACGCCGCCATCCAATCACGATCTCTATCGCAATCATGATCATCACAAATCTTGGCTTCTTCACACGTAATCATATCTGTATCTATAGGATCCGGCGCCACCTCAAGCGAGTTGCTCTCTTCGGTGACCAACTTCAACCGGAGCCGCCGCCGAATGCGAGATAAGAATCTTAGGGTGTAGAGACAGTTAGTGAATAGGACGCTTTTGGTGCTTGTGGAGCTGACACATTTCAAGAAATTTTGAGTCGAATTTGTATTTGCCTAATCAGTTATTTTAATAAATAAATAATTATTTGTGTCTGACCTTTGGTTGAGAGAGAAAGTGAGAGAATCAGACAGATTCAGAAGGAGACTTTGCGAGAAAATACAAAAGAAGCAGATAGCACATGCAGCTTAAGCAATCTGTCTGTTTCGTGGGATGAATGAAAATATAATTTTCCTATTTTTTCGGTACAATTTCAAATGGGATTATTAAATGGGGGCTTAATAAAAGTTTTTGGAGTTCCACAAATGCCCATGTGAAATCCAGCAATTTACTTGGCTGGCGTTTTGGGACACTGAAACTAGTGAGATGTGACCTAATCATTGATGTAATTTCGTCAAGAGTCAAATTAGGGATAAGCAAATGTTATTAATGGAGGCAACTTTATCTTTTAAACTCAGATATTAAGATATTATACTGATTAATATCGTATAGGTATACCTAACAGATCCTGTTGGGATTATAATTTGATCCATACAATCCTCTAATAATTATCGAATATTTTTATTTGTTTTACTAGTTGAAATAAATTACGTGTATCTATATATCTACATGTTGTTATGTGTGACAGTGTGAGCGTGTGGGTAGGATATATTATTCCAAGCAATATGAATTCATAAAATGCGACTAAAAGGTAAATGCTATGATGAAATTATCTCTGATCTATGGTTCCATTGATCAGCTACAGATTTTATGATGTTAATTAAGATTTAGTTTGTTTAAATCTTAAAATATAATTCTTAACCAACATTAATTGCTTGTTGTGGTGTTGAGTTTCCATGGTCAGGTTCCATATTCCACCAAAACCGGTGACTTGTCAAGTTGTCCTCACACATGTAGGCTACCATGGGAAATAAAATAATAAGATCTAGCAAATATTAATTAGTTCCAATATTTTTGTTTATATATTGCCTAATTTGGTGTATGCATATAGACACAACATAGATGCCACATCGGCGGTCATTGTTAACAAAAAAATTAACGATTTTGTTTGTAGAAAATAGATTGATATTAGATTAAAATAAGAGACATTTTCTGCAGTAAAATCTGTGGTTTTAATAATCTGAATAATTTAACCTTGAGGTCTTAAGTTTGAGTCATATACTTTCGTTACTTGATCAAATTTATACACAAGACTTGTCTAATGTAATTTACGAACTTATATACATATATCAACCCACCTCATATTAATGTCTTTATTTTAAAATATACCTAATATATAGTAGTGCTATTATTATATTTTGTTGCCTAGTTTGCGCTTATAATTTGGGTTTGAGGGAACAAAATCTAGATATATATTGTGCAGACCAGTTTCCACGTTACAACTAATCATATTGATTTTATATTGTCCAGATCAGTTTCCACGTTACAACTGATCATACTGATTTAATTTTATCTTTTCAATATATTATGGAGATTCATTTATTAAGTAATAAATTTCTATAAAAAATCGCTAGACACGTGTGCTCTAGGTTGTGATTTGGTCTCCCGTATTTAAGTTAGAAATAGACATTTCTCTTAGATAAATCCGTTTAGAATGATTTTTCAAAATTTTCTCCACTTGCAATTCTTTTGAGATCATTGCATTTCGATTTGTAGGTCTCCTCTAAATTCATGAATGCAACATTTATATTCCACAAAATACATGTATATGTATCATATAAATGTGAAGAAATAATAGTAAAAAAAATAAAAAAAATCCTTCGTTGTACGTAATCATTGAAAGAGAAAAGGAAAAATAACATATTAGTCGGATTTTTTTAAAAAAGAAAAAGCAGCGCGAACTTTAACAAGTCAAAATAGATAGCATGTTATCCGCTAAAAATACGAAGAGGTGTGATTCTTTTGTCACGTGTAGCAACCTCAAGCTGTCATACACCCTTTTCTAATTAATGCCAATAATATGTTTATGCTCTTTGCATGGGACGCCACCACGTTTACAATTACCAAATAGTTATTCTTTGCCGTGTTTGATTTTTTTAGGACATATATTGTCTCAAAATAATTGCTTTGTAGATTTTTTTTTGAAACAACTACCTCATTGGTGAGTGAGGCCTTTTTATTTTAGGAATGAAAATAAAAATCAATATCTCACAACTTCTAGCTCGTCTGTAATTTACAAATATATCTATATCTATTATTTTAAAATAGAAAAATCCCGTATACGGAAAAGGCAAAAGATGATAAATATTGATGGAGGCGTGGGCAAGATTAGCACCCACGTGGAGTAACATTAATGATGCTGCAAAGTTTTATATATCAAATGCCAGTAGTTGATCTATTAAAGCATCATGTGTTTGGATTGAATTTGGCATTGGTACATGATGGTGCTCCACTCCCATTTTGTATACGTGCAATTTTTCTGTAACACTCCGCTCTTCCTTAATTTGAATCTATCCTTATACTCAAATCTCTATAAGTCCACTTCCCAAAACACATTCGAAATATCAACCACAACGTCCCACTTGGTCTTTATATTTTCAAACATATGTCAGTTCATCTTAACATCATCGATCATATATATGTTTAACGTTCTTCAATAAATAGTTATCGAATAAATTACAACTTTTGAAGGTACGTAAAACGATCCGATAAAATACATGCATGTATTGTCTAATATAGCTAATTAATCGAAATCAAGGGACTTTAATAGAGATCAAAGTAACCCCTAAAAAAAGAAAAAGAGAGAGCAGCCAAGTGAGAGTCTTGTAACAGTGGCAAGGACAGAGGTTTTGCTGGTGTAGACTGGAGCCCCTGAAATCAATTTTGAGCTATTAAATTTTTTAATATATGATGCAGATTTTTTTACATGTACTAATGAATATCATGGGACGCAAATACTTGATCATGGCAACAACGTATCTTATCTAATACGAAATCGTCAATGAAATGTGGCATTGATTTATACCTCAAGAAGTCCCGCCATATCCAAATTCATAAAACACATGGTGGACTGACGGCCTCAGCTACGAAATCAAATATATATGCGAGATGTGACAAAATGGTGTTGGACTTTGATTTATATATCACTGAGCATAGGTGAAGAAATAATGATTAGGATTCCACTACCAACAGTATGAATCCCAAATTGCATCTTCTGATCAGATGGTCGCCTTTTGCTGTTCCAACTTGCAAGTGGAAACGAGAAAGAATAGCTGCGCCTATTTCGGTGTTTGATTTGAACAAAAGGGACTGCGATGAGTTGAGGTGACTTGAAAGTTCAAAGTCCTCATTTCATTGCCCTTTTTGAAGGAAATGAATGCAATTTTCGGTCGTAATTGGAAACTTAAATGTGAATTTCTTAGTGGAAAGGATTCAAATATGAGGTTTGTTTGGTTTAGAGCAACTCCAACTCTGCTATATTTAAGCGTTGTACGCTATTTTGCAGTGCAGATCAACCCCCAACCCCTGCGTTATTGCTTTGCTTCATTTCTGCGTCAACAACCGTGCTGCCTAAAAAATGAAGCAGCATTGTAGCTGCGCTATTTTGTTTTTTTTTCCTTTTTATTGTTATTATTATTAATATATGATAATGAATATTTATTTTATTCTAGAATATACGAAAAATTAAAATTACATTAAAACTTGAACAAATAAAGAAGAATATTCTGGAATATCCATCGTACCTTATTAATTAGTTATACTAGGAATGTATAACTTCGGCTGCCCAAAGTCACAAAACACATAACGCACCCATGCGCACTACCACTTCCCATCAACATTATAAAATCTTCTAAAAAAAAGGAATTGCACCAGCCGGGAATCGAACCCGGGTCTGTACCGTGGCAGGGTACTATTCTACCACTAGACCACTGGTGCTTGCTTGGCTAATATTCCTAACTCTAAATTTGACAGAAAAAGTGCCACTATACATTTTTTCTAAATAACCTAACGAGTTTCGCCGTCAATGTTGACATTATTGACAATTAACAACACCGCACAGGAAAATGTACCACTTGAGTGTGTGCATGTTAACCTAGTGGTTAATACCTTAGGTTAAAGGTATCGAGTTCGAGTCCATTGTGACACGGCCTTTAAATTTGTGAATTAAATTGATCAAAAAATATCATTACTTACTTGTGCGTGTGTTGACTTAGTGATAGAGTGGTTAATGTCTAAGGTCTCTAGTTCGAGTTCACCGTGATACGATTTTTAAATTTTTGTATTTAATTGACCAAAATGTCATCACTTACGTTATTACTTTTTCATGGTGTTTTATTACAAAATAAAAATCGATATAGGTGCTTAAATTCAATGTGTCACGTTATTTTATACACAGAATATACTCCTTTTATTATATGTGCTAAAATATAATGAGCCATATTTTTTGGGATAGATGGAGTAATATTTATAAAAAACACAAACGAAGCATACTGTAAAAGAAATCGTTGCCCTTCCAAAATACATATATCATATTCATGAACTAATACTATTATGTTATGATATATGCCACCTCATTTTTTTCTTTTTGAACCATTATTTTAAAAACTATTAACAGACCACTATATTATCTCTATTATATAGTGATACCACTGATACAAATTTTTATATATATGACTCAATTTGAAAAAAAATTATAATAATCAAATATTAACTACAATATATCATCATATCATAATGAAGATATTCCAAATATGACTATTAATATGCTTTCAGCATAAAACAACCAATTTTCATTTTATCCACATAACTATCAATATTTATGTAAGATCCTTTGAAACGAAAGTAAAATATATTTTTACAAGCGATCCTGCTTGATCACAAGAAGAGTGGGACAGGAAACTTGCAAGTTAGCCCTATACTGGTACAACGTTAGTTGAAATTCCAGTTGCGTCAAATCAGAGGAAATTCATCATCGTCGTCGCCAGTTTCATCTGCCCAATCCACTTCAAAATTGCCAGCCGACTTCATCAGTTCAGTTAAACCTGTTAGGTCTTCCAAATATGTAGGATGGTTGATGGCTTCTAGTATGAAATCCAATCCTCTCTTCCCATATTCCTCCACAACCTGCACATGTTTATAATTTAATCAACAAATTACATGCCATATTAATCAAATCATCTGTAACAAGATAGGGGTGTATTTTACGGTGGAGCTACAAGCAGTGCAGCTCACAGAGGCATGACCGACGAGGATCATCTGAGAAAACTGTGAGAGAGAGCCTCGAATTTGATGGGGTACAATACCAAGCGGTTGATTTCCACCAGTATCAATCGTGCTACCAAATTCAGCTTTGGCTGATATCCTGCAATATTTATATAGAAACAATAAGGAAAACCATAGAAAAGAACTCAGGAATAAAGCTAGAAATTGTGCAGAACCATCGTACCCAAAAGGATGGTGTAGAATTCCTACAAGAAGCTCAACTGCGAGAGATGATGCAATAGGAGCAAGTCCTGGACGTGTCACAGTACATTGCTGGTCTAACGTACGATTGGAGTTGACTGCAAAACAGACAAGAACAGTTAAAATGTTTTTGATGTAATAAAGAAAGAAAAACACAAACGTGTGTGTGGGGGTGGTATCCGAGACCAGTTGCTTCAATGATACTTACATCAACTGGAGCAACGACGTCGTTGCAAAAGTAACAGCCCAATCTGTGCCCCCTAGGGTTGTCCATAAGAGAGACGGTCGCAATTTCAGCAGATAAAGCATTTACAGCTTCTGCTTTTATTTCATGAGAAGAGCTAAAAGGGCCAGCTCCATGGCGCATAACTAGAAAGCTATCAAACCCAAGAGCAGCAGTAATGGAGATCTACAATTAAAGCAAACAAGTTTATAAATCAGTAACCAGATATAGTTGCAGTTATAGAAAATTCATTCTTGAGGAAGGAAAAGGGAAGAGGATCAACCTTGTTGGTTTTGGCACAAAGAAGAGTCGGAAGCCACCTACTTTCTCGTGTATCAGTTAGCAAAAAAATTACATCATGAGATTCTATTAAATTATGCAAGTGTTTGCAGTCCTCAAGCACACTACTCTCTTCTTGGCTCGTTACAGGATGCCCAGGCATTGGAATAGCCATTACAACAGATTGTGCTTCCTAAGATATATAGCACAACAAATAGTGAGAAAATTAATAAAATGCACATTTCCTTGTGCAGAGGAATTGATATCACGAATGTAACAAAAAGATAACATTTTACCACTGCTGGATATATTCTAGTTAAACTTTTAACAGCTGCTATGGCCTTGAATTCACCACCATTCAGGCAATCATCCAAGGTATACAGTGACTGCCGAAGTGGATTAGACATAGAAACTTTACCGCTATCAACAAGTGTGATCTTCCGAACACCCCATGCCTGCACTAATTAGTAAAAATGTAAAGGGCAATTGAGGTCAACACAAATATTGAGTGATATAGAGTATTCTGAAATCCATACCATAAGCATCCGAGCAACTTGGCATCCAAGTGTACCTGCACCTAGAAGAAGGCATCTTGTCGATGACAAGACAGTCAGATTTAACGATGGCAGCTGACGCCATCTCATTAGCTTTAAGTTCAAATCGGCAGCTTCAACGGCTAACCTATCAAGATCGAAGAAAAAACTAACAATTGGACACCATGATGAGGTTCTGACTTGTTCAGTAGTAGATTATGCAGAATACCTAGTAGGATCTATTGTCTTGGCAAGACTGATGCACCTTGATGCCTTTTTCCCTTTGTTATTAAGTTCCCAACCAACAGCATTTGGCATGTTCTGATGATTTCTCAGTTCTATATAAAGACTCTCGAATGAGAATGTATTAAGAATGAAACTGCTGCCACAAGATAGAGAGGTGTCAAAAGAGGCGGTATCCTATTCTGGTAGATCTACCTTGTGAATTTGATATTGATGCTTCTCCCACCAATGATAATTCGAGATCAGCCAAACCACGACTCTCACGATAGCAGAAAAACTGAACCTTAGGAAGACTCCATCTTCTGAAAATAAACCATAAGAAGTTTCGAAGTGGCCAACCAGGATTATTTGGAAGATGACAAGGGTCATAAAATCCAAACAGGACCTGCAGGGAATACGATATGTGGTTCAATTATCTAGTGGTGATTAGTCATTCAGCTTCCTTTGTATAAAAAGTTCAAACTGCTTGGGTTTGATTAGATATCTTATTCATAATACTTTCGATTTACAAATGACAAACCTTATGACCATCCCTCTGACAGGCCTCAAACTCAGCCAGATGCCTAATAGTTGCAGGAGAATTTGAAGAAATGGATACCAGGAAGAAAGGAACATCTGTAGAAGACTTGACCCTTTAGCTGCTAATGTAATGGAAATAAAGAAAACTAACCAACAATTATTCAGGATGACATTCACCTGTTGTTGAGTTCGTATTGCGCCAATTATTACAGGCAGCCGTCACAGACTCCACCTACAATCACAATGTTATCTTATATATCACATTTAATATACCAAAAAGCTAGTTGTTATACCAGCAGCTTGAAATCAAAGCACCTCTTCCAGACTAAACCATTGGGTCGCCGGCTTAAGATTAACCACAGTTGATGGAGGGTCAAGAACCAATGCAGGGAAAGCAAACCAATAATAGAAGCTCCATTTTTTCAAGTCAGCAAATGAAATGACAAGGAATCTTGATAGAAGGCTGCAATCCTCCTCGACCTTGCCTGACAAAATATCCTCCCATATCTAACATTTCACAAGAAAATTGAAATGAGAACATACCCAAATTCAAGCAGAGTTTTCATCATTATGATCAGTTCAAACAAGATATGAGTTGGGAGCAAAAAGAAAAAACCTCAACCCCAATAAATTATGCATGAGGCGAGTCAAAAAAGAAAAAACTGCATTAAAAATAAGACCTGCTTTGCTTCTGCTTTGAGTAGGCTTTGTTTGTCGAGAGCCTGGAAACCCTCAAATGTGTTTGTATTGTAAAGAATACCGGGGATAGGACATCTATTCCTGTTCCCACGACTTACTACAGGCTGAAATGATTGTTCATTAGACTCAGGAGGTAATGATTCCGTGAAAAGAGTTAAATGATTGGATACTTTTCGATGTGAAGAAGGGGCACAGAAACCTGCCATGAGAGTTAAGATAGAAGTGAAAATTTCTGCATGGCTCAAATTATCTGCAGGTATTCCCTAGTCTCTAGAAGTCAATTAGTTCAAAGTACTACAGTGCTTGCAAAAAATTATGTGCCCTCGTTAATCTTTATAAGTCAACTACTTAATCACCATGTAGTGTTTGGAATGAGTATCTAATAAAAGAAAAAACAGCAGTGTTAGGAACATGCCAATGCACTACTAGGCACAAAGCACTGCCAACTCTGTGAAGCATTATCATATACATACTCTGTTTCATTTATATGCCCAAAATACTTGATCACTGACTACCTATAATCTGATTAATACTGCTCGAATGATGCAATACTATGATAATATCACAACGAAACACTAAATTCACACGCTAGCTGATTTCGAAGCCCCATATCCAGATTTGTATACACTACGATGAACTGAAAGAAGGATATACAGAAGTAGCACCAAAGCAACACATTCCATAAGATGGAAAAATAAACCTAAAAGTAATTAGTCATGCTGATGCGAATGAAGTTTACAATAACAACTCAATGCAGTGATCTCAACGCTTTTTAATTTCTGGAACTCATAAATCAATTCAAAACAAGCTTTAAAATTGCAAGCAAGCCTCGTGTAATATAAAGCATACCAGTGATAGGAATAGGAGACTCGTCAATCCCAAACTTGTTGAGCTTCAGTGATGATAACCTGTGCCAAAATCCCTCGTCCACTGCACTTTGAAAAGGAGCAAATTGAAGAATCGATTCTTTCCCTTCATCCACCGTACTCGACGACATGGAATCCTACGCTTCTCCTTGAGTTGCTAGATCAAATATTATTGACAATTGGGGTAAAAATACGCCGAAAATAGATCGGCGACTTGCACAAGTATAGTCAAAAGGAAAATTAGGGCAAACAAATGGGACTAATGAAGGTTAAGCAGTCTCGAGTTTGGATGAGGAGAAGGAAGTTGGATTAAGTCTTGTAGATTTCGCTATTTCCCAAATCCGATCCATAAGCTGTTTGAACACTTATTTAGCCTACGGCAATGATGTTCTCATTATTAAAGTTATTTTTTAAAAAGATAAACAAAAAACATTGCTTAAAGAGTTTAAAATGAAAACAAAAACAAAAACAAAAGATGGTTAAAGATTGAAAAATGAACATAACGAATGCTAGCATTCTAAGATGAGTGAATATTACATCAACTTCGACAGAACTCATAATCTTCTTGAGATTCCAAGATGATGATGTGTGCTTCTTTCAAGTAGAATGAAGTTAACGATGGCCTGTATTTTTAGATGAGCAAATTAAATTAAATTGCCCGTAATAATCATAAAAATCACCAGCTGATCAAAACAATTATTAAAACATTAAAAGCCGTTGAGAATCTTAATAATACAAGCTCTGCAGCCACTTTTGTGTCTTAAAAGTCGGGTTTTCTTAATTGATAATTAATTTTTATAAAATTTTAAATTGATAATTAATAATAATGAAATAATTTTAAAATTAATTTGAATTATTTAAATATATTATTTTAAATGATAGAGTTTGGATTAATTTTATGCACTTCAAATACTAATCGACATTGGGCTCTTTATATATATAATTTTAATAATATAAATTTTGATATAATTTTATTATAAAATAATTATCTCTATTATTATGTATTTAAATTATATTTTGCCAGTGTCAAAATTAATGAAATTGTGTAAGTTGGTCAGTGAACAATTATTACAATCATTTAAGTCAAAACAATAATTAAAATTTTATTTTCTTTTCTTTTTTTGTCTTATATTATGACCGAACGATCAACTTTGGTTATAATAAATACTCCCTCCGTGCCTCGTATTTCTTCCAGTTTTTCTTTTTGGGACGTCCCTCAATTTCCTTCCCATCTATTTATGGAAATTATCTTTCCAACTTTACCCTAAATAATATTCTTTATTTACACTTTTACCACCTATATCCATCACTATTTCTCTTTTCTACTCTCAACAACCTATTTATTTACACCTTTTACCACCTATGACCCACCACTAACTAATTTAATATTACATTAATATGGGATCACTATTCCACTCACAATACACTCAACAACTTTTATTTGCACTCACTAATAATTACAAGGCGGCAGAAGAAGTAGAACCCCGAGCTCGTAATTTGCAGGTTGGTTTAGTGTCGCAGGAAAACAGCTCCCGCTACCGTTGGTAAGCCCTTCATCATCATCATCATCATCATCATCTTCTTCTTCTTCTTGTGTAAAAATGCTTAATTTAGTTCCTGCAATTGGTGCCTGGTTTTCTTATGGATCAAGACGATTGGTGCTAGTTAGATTTTCTTTGAAGGATTGGAAACCTACCTTCTTTATACTGCATCTTTTCTTCACTATTCTCTCGTCTTAAAATACTATATTTCGATTTCTGGATTTTATTCCTACTCTTTTTGTTTTGCTGATTCATTTTAATTTGTGAACGGGTGGGGAGATTAGAATTGATTAAATGATTTTGGGCATATACGTACCATTGCCAGCTTCTTGTGGTCTCCTCTCCAAGTTTTTCTTCCTTGTCCGGTTTATGTATTGATTGTTTCTATCATGTTTCTGGTAGGTTGGAGCTATCCACAGGCAGTTGCAGCTCTTAATAACAGTGCTTTAGGTTCTAATCCAAAGCCTCCGGTTATATATCGCTGCAAGAAATGCCGTAGAATTGTTGCTAAAGAGGAGCACATTGTTTCCAACGAACGCCGAGGTGGGCAAAAAAGCTTCAACTCGAAAAAGAGAAGTGCTGATGACGACGTGCGGCTCCTCTATCTTACTACTTCACCACAAGGCGGCATTGCCTTGGGTGTGTTGTGTTGTGTCGCTGTTGTGTGTGACATGAGGATGTTAGATCATATATGCTCCCCAGATGCTCTGTTGGAGCTTTATCTACGTGTATATACAGTGCCCTATACTTTTTTAGTAGTTTCTAATCTTTTTTTTTGTTGTAATTATTTTTCTGAGTTCAGCTTCATCATCATAAGATGTTGGCAGGGTTGGTCTGAAGTTGCTGCAATGTGATAGTGTGGATGCTTTTGAGCTTGCTGATGTTACAAACAGTGCTCTTTATTTGGTCTATTAACACAGGGAATTTGAAGAGGAGGAATCATTCAAATGAAGATGAGAAACAAAGGGCCATCAAGAATCATGGATAACTAGACAAAGATCGATCCGATCACTGGCCAGGAGCAAAGGCCTCGACTGGGAAAGTCTTGGTGATTCCAGCAAGGCTCTTGAAGTGGATCTTTCCGGTGGGCGGATCATCCACTGTGATCTGGCCGACGGGAGGCCACAGAACCAGCTCCTTTGCCTTGACTCCCTTGAGCTTCTTGATTTGCTTCTTCCCCAGATAGCCTGTTATGTCTGAGTCGTAGCTCACGAACAAAGAATAACAATACACTTGATAGTGTGACCCAATAGGCCCCCATTACCGACGATGATCTAATCAAAGGCCATCAAGAATCATGGATAACTAGACAAAGATCGATCCGATCACTGGCCTTTAATTGAATATATCTTTTGCATTGGCCAATGGGAGCAAAGGCCTCGACTGGGAAAGTCTTGGTGATTCCAGCAAGGCTCTTGAAGTGGATCTTTCCGGTGGGCGGATCATCCACTACAAACTTTAAACTATATCATCCACATGATCTGGCCGACGGGAGGCCACAGAACCAGCTCCTTTGCCTTGACTCGATTAAGATATCCTTGAGCTTCTTGATTTGCTTCTTCCCAGATAGCCTGTTATGTCTGTGTCGTAGCTCACGAGATTTCATCATCTTGCTTATCTTGAGGTGGAGGTGGCACAACTATTGTGTCATCTTGTATTTGATGAGTCTCATTGTCTTCTTGAGATGGTGGTGGCCCCAAGAGTCATTTCCTCCCAATAGATCATCAAATACTCCCACCGAATTCTTGTTTACACTATTAAACAATCCTTTGTCTTGTCATTTTGTGGTTCTTGAATTGCTTCAAGATTGTGGAAACATAAGAGTCTTCAAAACGTCACATTCTAGAAATGATCACCTGTGATCTCCGGTGAGTAGAATTCATATCCTTTTGTTTCTTTGGATATCCCACAAAATAACATTTCTCACTTTTGATTCCAACTTATCATCTGCATCTTTTAACAAAAGCAGGACAACCCAGTCCGCATATGTTTAAGACTTGCCATTTACCACACCATAGTTCATAAGGCGTTTCTCGTGATTTAGATGGAACCCTATTCGAATATAAACGACGCTTAGTAAGGCGTGACCCCAAAGGAATAAAGGGAGACTAGCGAAACTCATCATGGATCGAACCATATCTAATAAAGTTCGATTTCTTCTCTCGGATACACCATTCATTTGTGGTGTTCCCGGAGGTGTCCAGTCTGACCGGATTCCATGTGATTTCAAGTAATCAAGAAATTCTCGCTTAAGTATTCCTCCTCGATCTGATCGAAGACTCTTAATACTTTTACCAAGTTGTTTCTCGACTTCTAACTTAAACTCTTTAAATTTATCAAGAGCCTCGGATTTGTGTTTCATTAGATACACATATCCATATCTTGAAAAATCATCAGTGAAAGTTATGAAGTACGAATATCCACCTTTGCTTGAGTTGGAAACGGTCCACACACATCTGAGTGGATCAACTCTAGCAATTCTTTGGCACGTAACCCTTTCCCAGAAAGTGGTTTCTTAGTCATCTTTCCTTTGAGACAAGATTCACAAGTACCATATGATTCGAAATCAAATGGTGTGAGATAATCTAATTTTCTCAACCTTGATATCCTTTTCTCATTAATATGACCAAGTCTACAATGCCAAAGATAAGTAGCATTATTCAGATTACTTAGCTTAGGTCGTTTGTTTTGTACATTGAGAATATCTCGTTCACATTCAAGCATATATAAACCATTCGTAAGAAAAGCTTTTCCATAAGACACTCCGTTATGAGAAAACGAGCATTTACCATTTCCAAAATGGAAGGAAAACCCTTCAATGTCCAACATAGGAATGGAAATAATATTCTTTGAAATCGCAGGAACGAAATAACAATTATGTAAATCTAGTCTATAACCCGAAGGAAGATCCAATCTATAAGTCCCCACGCGTTCGGCAGCAACTCTTGCTCCATTTCCCACGCGTAGATCAACCTCCCAGGATTCACCTTCCTGCTGTCACAAAGCCCCTCCACATTATTACAAATGTGTGAGCCACAACCGGTATCTAATACCCAAGAATGTGAATTGTTTATAGACATATTTATCTCAACGACAAATATACCCGAGCTATCACCCATTGCACCTTGTGCCTTAAATTTTGGGTAGTCTCTCTTCCAGTGCCCTTTCTCATGAAGCGTGCACTTGGAGAGATCTCGGAGTATCTCATACTCCAAGGTTTGTGCCTCTGAGGCAAACAAACTCTTCAAGTGCTGAATCATTTCATAGGGTAGCATACATTCATGTTGCTTTGGAGTTCCAAACTCATAGAAGTCAACATAATGCCTGTGCCGACATAGCATCCTCAACGTGCTTCTCATGAGCAACCACGCCAAACGAGGCATACTCGGAGGCGCTCATCGGGATGATCTCGATTGGTTTGTCCAAGACATACTCAATCTTATCCATCCTTAATACCAAGCGCAAACAACGTAGCTAATCCGTATAGTTTGACCCGATCAACAAATTTGTTTCCATCAAACAATTATACAACTTAGGCGACATCGAATCGAACGAAAAATTTACGAAATTAGAACAAAATTAGAACAAAGTAAACATAGATCACAATCGTATCACTAATCAAACAAGGGTTTATTGTATTGATTATCAAACAAGGGTTTATTGTATTGATTAGCTCCCACTAATTTTAACATATATTGCACCCAAATGCAAAATACGGATTTATAACAAATATATAAATCTTAGTAGTCCAAGATCCAAGTCAATATTATCGTAGCCTCTGCGGTGATGACTACAAATAATATCACTCAAGAGGCCTCAAAGTTAATTGCGTGACGGTTTGCATCGATTAAGTTACGCATCATTGCAGCCTCTGCGGTGATGACCACAATGATGACACTTGGTGGGTTTGAATCCGAATGCAACAACGGTCCTCAACTCTTGGTTTATTAATCCAATTAATATGTGTCCACTAATTATCTTGATCACGAGGCAATACAAAATAATTAAGCAAGTCAACCCCATCACACGATGCTAACCATACATCTATGAGTGAGCCTGGCTCTTGTAGATTTGGGAGTAAACACGAGGTGTAAAACTCTTGGTCGAAAAGGTTATTGACTCAAACAATTATGATGGACGACACGTTTTGTTTCAAAGAAACAAGACTTATATTTTGTGGGGATAAAACATGTGATACTAATTGTATATTTAATATCCAATATTAAATTCAAAACAATTCTTGGGCGCCGCCACCGGGCATAGAAACGCGGACCACATATATTGGGCGCCACCCAAACATAGTAACACGGACTACAAGTATTGGGCGCTACCCAATTATAAAAGCGGTCTCTAACTACTATAGTTAAAATAAGCATAAAATCAAATAACATGCTTATCACAGAAAACAGCAAATAGGGCTCAACGAATAAATTCATTAATCTAATTAATAATTTAATTCTCTAATTAAAAGTGGATTTATGCATTTATATTAATTCCAAATTAATATAAATATTCATTTAGCATTATTATTTCTAAAATAATAATCTAATAAGATTTATTAATCTAATTAATAAATCAATTCTCTAATTAATGAACATAAGCAAATTATATTAATTCTAAATTAATATAAAATCAAACTTTATACTATTATTTCAAAATAATAATAAAATTAAAATTTATTAATCTAATTAATAAATTAATGTCCATAATAGTGATTAGAATTATTAATTCTAAATTAATAAACTAATCTATGTACATTAGTAAATTATATTAATTCTAAATTAATATAAAATTAACCTTTATATTATTATTTCGAAAATAATAATAAAGTTCAAAATTTATTAATCTAATTAATAAATTAATTTCTGAAATTATGATTAAATTTATTAATTCTAAATTAATAAATTAAATCCATGTACATAAGAAGATTGTATTAATTCTAAATTAATACAAAATCGAAATTAATGTTATTATTTCAAAATTAACAACATTAAAACAAAATTTATTAATCCAATTAATAAATTAATTTGTGTAATTGGAAATTTAATTTTATTAATTCTAAATTAATAAAACGTTTTTTTTTTTTTTTTTAATAGAGCTGTACAGCCCAATTGGCTGCCACAGTAAAAGGGCCGAAAATGCCCAGACTCGCGCCCAGCACAAAACGGATCACGGCCCGCGAAAAACAGCAACAGCCGAAGGCCCATCTCTCGTGAAAACAGCCCAGCTCGTGCCGAGTCCAGCTCACACGGGACGGCCCAGCGCCCATGCGGCCCATCGTGCGCGGCGTTAGGGTTTGCTGCGACAACGCGCGTTGCGCCGCCGTCCTCTCGACGCCGGTGACTCCAAGCCGTCGACGACTCCACCTTTCCCGCAGCCGCCGCGTTCCTCTTCCTCCTCCGCCTGTCGTCGACCATCTCACGCCGGGAATTGCTTCGCCAGCGTGAGTATAGCCTCGACTCCAGGTGAGGGTGAAGCTTCCAAAGCGGCGGTGACTCTGCGTTTCCCAGCGGAGTTTCAGAGGTTCCAGGGTTCGACGGCGGCGGCGAGCGCGAGCGCCTCGCGCCGCGCCGTCGTCCGCCGTCCGTGAAACGCAACCCGCGCCTCCGAGGAGGAAGTGAGTTGGCGTGCGCCTCGCCGTGTGCTGCAACAGCACGGACGCGGCGGCAACGAGCGCGTGCGCCTCGCGCCGCGTCGTCGACCGCCGTGTCATCTGAGGCGGCGGCGCATCTCCGACGAGGACACGGTGTCCGGCGAGAACTATTTCCAAAACACAGATTCAATTTTCCAATTTCCAGAAAATCAGATTTTCGATTTTGATTTTTCCTTTTCGATTTCGTTTCAGATTTTCCAAAAATTCTAAACATCGAAAAACCACAATTAAATTAGGAACGAATTAATTATAAATCGAGCCCCGGGCTCTGATACCACTGTTGGGATTCGTTCTTGACAACATCTAATGCGCAGCGGAATAATACAATCAAGAACAGATCTTAACACCACCTTCTCCATCTGCTGGATCCACATGTATCCACTGCTCCTCACAAACCCGACCTCGATCACATTAGCCAGGGGGAGAAGGCCACCTGGCAGCTCGAACTCTTCGAGGAGGGCTGTGGCCAGTTTTAGCCCTTCTTCATGGCCTTGCTTCACCATTGCTCCTTCCTTTTCTGCCATTCTTGACAAAGGGACTTCTGTTTTATTTATCTGTTTTAATTTTGAGGTTTCTGGGGTTTTGAAGTAGTTGCTTCATCAGAATTTATACAAAGTTTTACCTACAAGAAACAAAAAAGGCAATGGAGAAACCAACGTGATGAGCCTTGTTTATATCATTTAAACTATTGTATATACTTTGCAGTTTGCACAACAATGCTACTCGTCATTTTCATTCAACTGTGTAATCTTTCTCGATTATGGCTTCTGCAGCTTAAGTTGAAAGTCTGGGTTTTGGTTCTGTGCATATGGATCAATCATGGAAACTTGCTCTCGCTCAACAAAGAGCATCAGCTTTATGCAAATGTCCAAACATATATCTTAACAAATTTGATCTTCAATCATATATCAATCGAAACATATTACAGTACATATATGTGGTAATAAAATGAAATACAAGATAGTACATTAGTTTGCATAGATATACTAAACTAATAACAATAATTATCTTTTCATACCATACTTTGATTTTGGCCCACAAGTATTGGATTTCATTCTAAAGCGCAGGTGCTGGACTTGATCCAACTTAAATTGGGCTCACATATTATTTAGAGGATAATGATATATAAGATAGGGCAGACAGAAATTCAAATTTTAATTCTTTAAGTCTTTAACTATAATAGGAAGCCTTGTGATTTACTCGTCGTATTCAGAATGTTGCAAGTTGTTATTCTGGAAGACCTTTTCGCACAACAGCTTACCTTGAAAATAAACCCATAAACTATGTATGGATGTATGTATTTATATATAATATTACAAATTTAAGCAGTTAGCTACTTGACTGCAAAGCAATTAGCTGGGAGTCATTTTCGTGTAAATTACACTGCACCAATGCCCTCTAATCTTACTTTGTTTAGTGTTACTAAATTTCATTTTATTTGTATTACGTCAGTGGCGTTTCATCACGGTATTAAAAAAGTGACTATATATATTGAGGTCTTTCTTTAAGTATTTCCCAATATTATGGTGATGTTTTGAAGTAAACGTATCATTGCAACAGGACCATATAATATTCCGCAATGCCGTAATAAACTAATGATGTTGAATCTAAAATCTAGTTGTATTAGACTCCTCCTTGATAAATCCAGTAAGATTATAAAAACTTAAAAATAATATAAAAAAAGAGAGCAAAGTTTCTCTTAAATTGAGTGTTTTGTCTAGTACAATTTGGTCTCTTAACCAAATAATTAATCATTTAAGTAATACTTTAGAAATGGTATTACTTTTTAGTACTAACAAGTATTAGATGGATCTCCCTTTCACGGATTTCATGGATTTTGGTTCTGTTGATATGCCTTGAAACTATCTCCTGCTTCGAATAATTAGTCGGGGGTATGCAGTATTGGGCCTTAATACTCGTATTGGGCTGAGCTCCACTGGTGTATTCTCTTAGTATTATATATATGTCTTTTAAGAGCTGTAATTATATTCTGAAAAACTCTAGTCGCCTAATAAAATATGTTATCATTTTCTGTCCGTGGACGTAACCAACTCATTGTTGGTAAACCACGTAAATCTGCTTTTCCTTTATGTTTTTTATTTTTTATTACTCAATAATCTTAATCCGTTACAACATATTCGTTTGACGGACCCACGATATATCTATTCATAATTAATAGGACAAAATACTACATACAGAAAAAAATATTGAATAATTTCAAATCTAATTCTATTATTTGTATGGTTTGGCCATCGACCAAATTGTACCCATCTCGAACTAGTCCCAATAATTTTATTTTCTTGTTTAATCCTATAATAAGTGATGGAGCGCCCGATAACTTGAGACATCAACAGTGCCAAACGCTCCACAACTTACGTGGTTTATTTGACTAAAAGATTAACGGCGCAACCTAAACCACATATTTTATTCTTCTACTTATTTTTAATGCAAAAGACTCTGTCAAGAAGACATCTATACGAACCAAATATCACAAAAATTTATTATAAAAATATGCAATAAGCAACAAAAAGTAATTTCAGTGTAATTTCACGCTTGGGTCCTCCGTTGAACGAAGCATTATAATAGTAGGCAGAGGAAAAACATTAGGATAACAGTAGGCAGATCATTTTGAATAATATAACATCCAGCTTCTTATCGTTTTTCTTGCATTATTAACGTTACTTGCTCTCTAATTAAATCATATACATACATACATACATACATACATACATACATACTACAGGAAACCTGTTGCTATATATAAATGCAACGTATATCTTTATCACATACATATCCTCACCAATTTTCGTTGTTTATGATATATTTTGTTACAACATTGCTCAGATTTTCGAAACGAAGATACTAATCTCCATTGAAGCCTAGACATGTCGGTAAGTTTCTCTTCCTTGAATCTGCAAGCGTCCGATAGATATATACGCATCGGCATATATAATATATGTATGTATATATATATATGCGTACGTATTCGACGAAGTTTTACGAGTATCCATAACTAAGTTTTGTAGAGAAGGGGGAAGAATGTGTGTGTGCATGCTAGCTTTTGCTTCCCGCCTCCGTTGGATTCATTTATTCGAAAAGTATTCCTCTTTTATATCAACGATATATATCAATGTGTTTAGTGTCTGATGGTGTCACTAAATATGCATGATGTATGTGATATACGAGAATGTAAGATGAAAAATAGTGTATAACAGTATAACTATTAACTGAGGTTTTTGTGTGTTCCTATCCAAATATGAAAGATTTAGCCGCCAAGAATTAACTATTTTTCAATTATTAACTAGAAAGATTTGAAGACAAAATCTCCCTGTTTTGATATTTTCGTGGAAATTTAACTAAACTTTCCTGCGTAACGTTATTCCAACAATGAACAAAAATGGAAAGTACTCAACCGACTAATATGAAACAAGTAACGGTCATAAATAAGGTTGTTCGAATTACGTTATCTAGCTAGAGACAGGCGTGGAGGCATAGCAAATTTTTAGTAAGGGTAGTATTTTCTAAATTTGAGTTCGTAATTTGGTTTGGTGATGGAAATCCAACTTTTACACAGCAATTCATGCAAAGTATGATATTATGATGATTTTATTACGAATCATATCTATTGGGATGTCAATGGATGAGTTTTACCCGAATCGACCCAGAACCATTCAAAATCCATTAAATTTTAATGCAGTGGTTCTTGTTGTGATCGGTTCCAGACCCGCTTTAGACCGGATCGCTTAGATCCATAGTTTGATGGTCCGGTCCGATCTGGGTCTGGTTCCGATTCCAGAACCAGAACCAATACTTATTTATTGGTTTTGGTCCGAGTAAAATTCATCTATTGACAAACCTAAGTTTAAGTAGGCTTGTTAATAAACGAGTTTTATCCATACGGTCCAAAATCACTTATAATCCATTAAATTATAAAACAATGATTCTGGTTCCAGTTTTGGTTCTGGTCCGATTTTTGTTCCAGATCCACTCAGATCCGGACCGCTTAAGACCCATAGTTGATGGTCCGGGTCCGGTCCAAATCCAGTATCTAATGGATCGGTTCTAGAACCAGAACCATTACTTATTTATTGGTTCTGATCCGGATAAAACTCGCTCATTGACATCCTTAATATCTATTATCCACTTTTTCTCCTGCCAGAGCTAAAACTTGATGAGAAGGCCCAACTTAATTGCGACGGCGTGCTGATTATTTTCGGTTTCGAACTTTATTAATATCACAAGAAGATAATCACAATATACTGTGGGCACAACAATGCTTGAAGATAATAGTATTATTATTATTTAGTATATTTGGCAACCCCATAGCTTACATCAATATTGTCGTTTCAGATTGTGGAGATGAGAGTGCACATGGACTGTCCCGGATGTGAAAGAAAAATAACGAAATCTCTTTCAAAATTAGATGGTATTTCCAATTCCGATCATACCATTTCATTTTGATTCAGCCGTTTCACCGAAATCATTATTTAATTCAGAATCATCATAAACTAATAGAGGTGCGATAATAATTTATTTAGGTGTGGACAACATCGACGTCGATATGAACATGCAAAAAGTGACGGTCACAGGGTGGGTAGATCAGAAAAAGGTTCTGAAAACTATACGGAAGACCGGCCGGAAGGCGGAGCTCTGGCCGTTTCCATACAACCCGGAGTACCACGCCTACTACAGCCACTACTACGGGAGCCCGGCCAATTACGCCTACTCCTCCGACTACACCTCCAGCTACAGCACCCCGGCGAATTACTTTGCAGCCCATACAACCTCCACCTACAACTATCGTAAGCATGGCTACAACGGCCATGACCACGGCTACTACCAGCAGCCGCCTGCATCGGATATCCTTGACAATCACACCGCGGCCATTTTTAGCGATGAAAACGCCACTGGTTGCTCTATAATGTGATTAAATGAAGATAAAGCCACACTTTTGAGTGCAGTTTATGTACCTATATGCTTATATTTTGGACCAAGTGTTGCTTTGGTTGCCAACTCCATCTCCTTCGTCTTCTGCATTCTTTGTTGTTGCAAAACATTGTTAAGAACAGATATAGCAACCTCAAATACCCAAAAATCAATATCATGTGAAACCCAACTTTCTCCCCTTAATTCGATTGGTGGATGAAAAATATAACATCATATATCAATAAAAGATTGTTATCCTAAGAATTCTGATACACATTGAGGGGGAAAAGAAAGATATGAGGAAACTGGAAATTTGTCATCATGTTGTCACGTACAACAACCAACGCCGATACTTGGTGAACAGTCTTGTTGCTTTATGGTGTCGGCAACATGTGCCACCACTCCGGCACCAGCGTTATGAAACCTTTCATTTTTCACCTGTTTATTATAGAGTGATTACAATTCAAGGTAAAAATTGAAGGATTATCATTGCCAACGTACGATGATGCGAGAGAGGTTTGAAGTTTACTTTACCTGAATATTGTAGTGTGCAAAGAATGGCCAGAATACCGAGTGAAAGCTGACATCAACTTTCGTCCATCCTAATCGTTGCAGTCCACATATCATTTCATCTGCAACAGAGGTCTGTCATTTACCGAACAGATGAACAGTGATATGTCTAAATAGAGTTAGCATCTTCGCACAGTATTGCAATTGTACCTTCCATAATCTCGTGATATTCTACAGTGTTCTGTGCGCTCGGAACATTTTGAGCAGCCTCCTTCGCTTCAGCTGCTTCCGAAGAGAAATTCGGGCTCTCGGACAAAAGTGGTGGGCAATGCTCGACGTTAACAATGTGTTCGTAGCCATCCAATGACCCATTAGGAGGCTGCCAACGTCAAAATTAGAAATCTAATTAATCACTATAAAAGATAATTATACACGGTTAAGAAAATGTCAAATTACCTTAACAAGATCTTCTTCTCTTCTAATGGAGGATGTGCGCCAACCAACCATATCTGGACAACGTTAAGAATCTGAGCAATCAACACAACAGAAAACAACCACTTTTATAGTAATTGAAATCAGGATACGGTCATAAGAGACGTTTGCATAAAGAATCCGACATCTGAAAGCACCAAGTGCAGACCTGCAATACAACTCAGCAAAATAAGCCTAAAAATAGAACAGAGGCAGAAGTTAACAAAAAAGAAGTTTTTCCTCACAGAAATTTTCCTTCGTCGCAGTCTGAGGCCATTCGTAATAAGAGAGGAGGTTTGTCAGCCTCTCCATCAGTGAGAAAGAGTTGCTTGCCAGTTTGCCCAGTAAAAATAGGGGCAATCGGCGGAGCAATTTTCTCCAAGAAAGGCACACCCAAGAGAAATGGAAGCTGAATTATTGAAGAAAATTGACTGTCTGGAGGTCAGATCCCACATGACTATAATTGACAAGTATTAAGCTAATAGTATAATATTCTATAAGAACAGATTGGTTCTAAAAATAAGCCATTTGTTTTAAATCAACATAAACAAAATAAACAAATACAAGTTGATCTTGCAGTCAGAAAAATATACCTGTTTTTTTCCTCTTACTCCGAGATGAGGTGTTGCCAGGGTAATAAAATTAATTGCTTCCAGCCCAGCAATCAAACCACCATTTGAAGAAGATGGGGTTTCGAAATTTGTAGCAGTATTATCAGAAAAAACATTAGGTGTGTACAAGACAGCAATTGCATATCTTGCAATTAATCCACCAAGTGAATGGGCTAAAAAGGATATCTTTTTTAAGCTATCTGCCTTCTTCACGACCTCCGTCACCTGTTCCAGAAAAGGAGAGAGAAACACTCTGATTGTCAATTCATTCAGACTCAACTATTCATAATAAGCAGTCGAAACTTCTGGCCCAGGCGTATGAAGGGGACAGCTCATAGAAATCAGGTCCTAATGTGGTTCACAACCTAAGCACAATAGTACTAAAGAGACGTGTGCAAGCGCATAATTCCAAGAACTTACTTCATCAGCCAGTCGTCTACCAGCACCATCAATGCCCGTGAAAGTCTTGGAGTACATATTACAAGAACTAGCTGCAAATAGAAAGGAAGTAAAAAACTTAAATGAATTTACTGTACAGCTCAAAGATTACTCTAAAACGAGAACTCGTCAGTTCAAATTCATCAAACGCTGGCATGCTTTTGACATTCATTTTCAAGGACTGAACAGATTGTTTTGCAGAACATGTAAACATTTTTTGCATATAAAATATCTAGTTGCCCACAAAGCAAAGCCCCTCTATATCTATATCTCCTATTTATGGGACGTAAGCACTCTTAACAGTTGCAAATTGGCTCACTATTCTTATATTATTTCCAAACATTGTTCTCAATAAGGGATAATCTATCCAACAGAATAATTCTAAAATACCCCCCTCCTTGATGTGTTGAATTATGCAAAAGGGATGGGAAGGACAAAATTGAGCACGTGTAACATCACAAAATTTTAGCAATACCACAAACAGGACAAGGCAGTATATTCTCATTTTATAATGAATAGCCCCAATCTAGAAACGAGCAGGTGTAAAAGCAGAGGAAGAAAGTGGGGGGAAAGAAAGAAGGGTGTACTGTAATGTATAAAGGGTTAACCAAAAAAGGAAAGAAGGATAATAATGAATTTAAGGAGACCAACTGATTTTTCTCTAACCTTCTCTCCTCAACTAATAAGAAAGGCTACAAAATACTGTGGCAGGGATCTCACACGTGCGTCAGATCTGACAAGGATTTGGTAGACCATACTCAAACCAGAAACCCTCACTAAGGCCACCTTCTCAGACTTTGTCCAAATAGCATATTGCTGCATCATCAGTGGTAAAATAATGTGGGAATACTACCCCAAACATTTTCTTCATTCCACAATTCATCCCCATGTCAATATTACAAAACACAATATTACACAAACCCTAAAATTGGACAGAAGTTCATGTTGTCAAATGGACCTTATATGTGAAACAATTAGAAAAGAAAACATACCATATATCAAGAATTTTTTTCCTAATCGCCTCTTCAACTCTGCTTCAAAATACGTCCAATCGCTTGGACTGCAATGATTTAAAAACATCAGCCAAACTCAAATCTTGCACACATCAGCATACATAAAAATAATGTGCAACTTAATGCATCATTAGATTCAATATCTACTTCTGTACATTCGCCAGATATCATAATTCTGATTTACTTAGTCCATATACAATGATCACCATACCTCCCCATGATACCATGAACAAGGACAAGAAGATGATCAGGTTTGTCCTCCAAATTTATCATGGCCGTTGGAGATGAAATATCTCCTTGCATAGTACTCATAGTGTGAGCCTTAAGGCTATGGTGCTTCCAGATAACTTTTATGCCTGCAAGATGTAAATCAACAGTGAAATTTGAAGCGGATATGCTATCAGGTAGTAAGACGCTGTATAATTGAATTCATTGCATGGAGGCATCAAAGAATGTATCTTGCTCATATACTTGTATTTTCAATGCATTTAATTATTTTAGTAGGCTAGCACACGAAGTTCAAGCAAAGAAGCATGATTGACTCACAAACTAGATTCACAGAAACAATTAGTGCAAACCTCAACATTCTCAGCAATCAATCTTGAAATGATTAAGAGGCCGGGTATATTACACTCATATGCTCCATGATCTCGATTTGTATCCATTCAGATAAATAATGGATTGACCCAATCAAGCAAATTTGGCCGATAATTGAATTAAAATTAGCAAATTCATTTAGGAAACAACAGAAACAAGAGCATAAACTCCAAAATCCCTAATTAAAAAGTGCATAATTTTCACAAAACTAGTGACCTTGCACGTGAGATTCCACAAAGATTGACACATTTCAAAATCAAATTACAAGAGAAATAGGAACTAGGTTTACAGTAAAAAACCAATACGCCAATCACGAAACTCCAGAAATTCCACAATTCCATTGCCTGTAAATTACAAAATAGTGAAAATTCTGACAGCAAAACCTCATCCACACATTACAGTATCTCAGAGAGAGAGAGAGAGAGAGAGAAGAGGGTACCGGAGAAAGTAATGACATTCCGATAACGCCCTGGGCGATGAGACGAGAAATTAGAGGAAGACGAATAAAGGGAAGACGAGTAAGAGCTAGAAGAAGACGACGGCGGATTCTGGTGGTTCGTATTCCGGCGGCTGATGATTCGAGAAGAGCAAGAGCAAAACAAAGGTGGAGAGGCCGCCATCTGTCCGAGCTCTCTATTATTTATAGTCGTAAATAAATAAATATATTAATAAAACAGGAGATTCTAGTCGCAAATATGGCCACGTCAGCGCCGGGCTACTGCACTTGGTTTGATATTTCTCAGATACGGCGCGTCATAAGCACGCTCCGCCGCCTTTAGTGAAGATTCTCTTCACTCTTCCTCTCTGTGACTAGTCGCTTACAAAAAGATAAATAATGAGAGACTAATAGAGTGAGAACTTCATCATCTACTGTCTGATATGTGAACACTAACCAAAAAAACAAATATTTTGTCACAATGCCACCAAATTGTCAATCGAAATTGAATTATTTTGTTCGGAACAGAAAACTCCAACAACACCAAATTGAATTATTATTTGTTCGATACAGAAAACTCCAACAAAGCAAGGAGAAGACATCTGTGCCGGCCCCCCATTGATGTTATGACTGCCTAATCAGGTTCTTTCAAGATCAATCTATCGTACAACTGGTAGTTCGAGACGCACAACTAATATTGCAGCGAATATTATCACGGAAAGAAGAAAGAAATTTCCTTTCTTTAGTTAAAAAAGGGGATTACTCCTGAGTTTTCTTTTTTTTTGATATCATGGGAACCACAGCCGCTACCTTAGATCTGTATTTGAGAAACCCCACGGTCTATGTAATAGCGCAAACCACATGCGACAGAAACCACACTGAAAACCAGGTGTGCGCCAAACCCATAGAGCGTTTGGTGGGGTTCAACCGTGACCTCTCACCACGCGAACCCATCTTCTTAATCGGCCGTCGCAGGGACAACTCCTCCTGAGTTTTCTGTTTTCCATCTTTATTTCACCTCTCACAGTGAAAAATGAAAATATTACTTTTTGCTGCTTCGAATAAACAACATTTAATCTTACGGTCTTAAAAAATATTAACGACGACTTAATCGCTAATAATGTTTTTATTATATATAAACTATAGTATATGATTATGTCGAAATGGCGACTCAGGTATGCATGTTCTCTTTTTACTAACTTAATGTTTATCAATTATATTATTTCAATCATATAAATATATACTTATATAGCTTTTCTATGGAAGGAACATAATGATATAGTTTAGTAATATCATATCAGAAAACTAGCTCTTTCTGAAGGCTGCAAATTCAAGTGAAATACTGAAAAATGCTCGAATCTGATTTACAAAATCCTAATAACTTTTGTATAAATAGAAATAATTGTTCATAACTAAATTTATTTTCCATATGTATAATATTCATATCTCGCAATGGTAAAATAATATATCTTACTTGCAAATAATTAAACAAACAATGAATAAGAGTTCAAAAATTAAAACAATTCAACATAATAAGTAAATTATAAATATCAATGTAAATGATTCTATTTTATAAAACTTAAATATTGATTGTCTTGTAACTGTCACAATCCATAATAAATTTTAAATTAAGCTCAACCATAGAATTAGAAGGAAAAAAAAGTAAATAGATTATTAAACGAATAGCAAAAATAATAAATTTAGAATTTAGAATTGTTAATACCTAACAATTATGATATAAAGAAGGAGGAAAAGAAGAAAATGACTACTTAGAGTTGAAAAAATGTCTTGGATCATCTCCATTGTTTTGGATCGAAAATTGTTCACAAATCCAGAATCCAAATTGCATACGTGGAGAAAATTAAAATAATTGAAGATTTTCAGTCCGAATGTCCGATATATTGAGCAATTATTATAGGGGAAGCGTTTTATCAATAAACTTGAGTTCGTAGTCACAATAAATATAAATAATATTCTATCAAAATTTTCATATAATGTATAAATCATCTTATTATTTTGGATCGAAAATTGTTCACAAATCCAAAATCCAAATTGTATAGGCGGAGAAAAATAAAATAATGAAATATCTTCAATCAGAACGTTCGATATATTGAGCAATAATTATTTTCTTTTGTACGTAGTTTCCTGCCAGATTACCAACTTTTTTGCTGAATAATTTGCACTAAGCTCACCGATAGTTTCAGTTTCCCAACCACTTATATCTGCAATGTGAACTAATTCCCAAGTTGTTGAAATAATTGCATAATGATGAGAACCTTATATATATATGAATTAAAATGATGAATACGTTGATAAAGTTATATTCCAAAATTATTTTTATGTTTATATATATATATATATTATATGCAATATTTTATTTTCAGAAATTCTTACAAAATTAGTTCAATGCATCATCTTTTGGTTGAAACCAGTACATTTATATATATACATACACCTCGACGAGATAAGGAGGCTAATTTCATACTGCTCCAGCTCCAGTTTTAAACAAACCAAAAAAAAAATTAAAAAACATTGGTTTGTAAATCATGGCCCGGGACCCATGTCACTTAGTTACTATACCAATTCATCAGTCTATTTTTGGAATAATTGCAATTTGTATTCTCAATTTTGTAGAGATTTTGGAAAATGTCTCAAATTTTAGTTAATGCATTAAAATTCTCAAACTTTGATGATATTTTAAAAAATGTCTCAATCTAAAGTTTTCGGCAACGGAATACGGAGTCATTTGAGCTATAATTCATGCGATAATCCAACAAACTAGCTCATTATTCCATCACCGGAAACTAAGAATCTAGACATTGATCAAAATCTCGTCAAAGTTTGATATATTTTAATGTATTAATTAAAGCTTAGGATATTTTTTAAAATCTCATCAAAGTTTGGAACATTTAACTATAGTGCTAATGTATATAAGTAGCCAAACAAAATAGAGTACAAGTTTTATAACCTAGTCATAAAAACATGAGTTTTATAAAGATTTTGGCTTAAAAGACCAAAATATCCCGGAATAAATTAAAAAAGGTAAAAAATGGTTTTTTCTCTCTCTCTCTCTCACTGACTCATCTCTCCTGCCTCATCTCTCACGGCCTCTCTCACTGACTCTCTCTCTCCTCTCTCTCACGGCCTCTCTCGGACTCTCTCCCTCTCTCTCAAGGACGAACTCGGAAAAAAAATCGAACTCCTCACCGTGCATTGTGCTACGGTGAAAAAAAACCGAACTCTCTCGAAAAAAAAAACCGAACTCTCTCACGAACAAGCAAAACCCACAACATGAGTGATACGGATACAGATCCACAGACTCCGGATGCGGCCGAGCAAGCGGTCGAAGGAAGAGCTCCTCCAGCGGAAGAAGCTTCTACACCCGAGTCGGCCACCGCCGCCACACAAGCACGCCGTCGACCTTACCGGTCGACGAACTTCCCAAGACCGATTTAGGAGCACCTGACCTCCGGTGAGTAATCGTGCATTTAAAATAGAATTTTAGTATGTACGATAATTTTCATGTAAGACACGATAGATTTTCATGTATGACACGATAGTGATGAAATTTCGATAGTTTGTGTGTTTAGAAACTTATAAATTGAAATCGATTGCAATGTTGTTGAAATTCGTGAAAATAATGATCGTTGGTGTACACGGTCCTAACTGCAGACAGATCTTAAGTACGGTGCTAACCGTGTATTAAGATCTGTCAGGTAGGTTAGACTGCATCAAGAACTGTATGGTTCTTCAAGACACGGTCCTAACTGCAGGATGATTGAGTACAGTTGGGACCGTGTACTACGGTTAGTTTGAACGTGTATTCTGTTGTTAGAACTTCGTTTAGTGTATATCGATTAATCTTGTGCATTTGACCTCGTTATAGGTGGTTACGACCGCATATGCAAGGCTACGCCGGACGATCAACCAATACATCCGAATTGATGTATTAGCCGGGTGAGGACATGTGCAAGCGGTAGCGGATGTATCGACGTATTTAGACGAGCTGCTTGGGCATCTTCTTCATCTCAAGAGAGGAAAGCGCTAATAATGCTACCGCACAACGATGGCCCGGCAGTTGTGGATCCTAGTTTTGAGTTCGAGATTTGGTTTCACGTATGTGGAACCGATATAGATTTGGGATGATTGAGTTTGCCACGGTCTCGGGATTGCGCTTGGGCCGTCTTCCTTGATCCGAACTTGAGGCACGAGATTCCCGACCAAAGATGTTCCATAGGTTGTTTGGTGGGAGGACTACTATTTCGAGCTCATGCACCGATTCATCAAACAACGGTGGGTGATGATGCCGCATGAGACTACTTGAAGGCGGCTTTCATATTAGTAGCTTACCTCATCGTCCTTTCTGCGCGATAGGAAGCCATCGAGCCATGGGTTCGGGCGTTGGCCGAGGATTTTGATATGTGGCGAGTTTTCTTGGGGCTCCTATTCATTCCGTGTCCTCTGTCACGGGATTGATGTCAAGAGGCACCGAGCGAGGTGCGACTTCGAGGAAGACGTACCATTTCTATGGTCTGTTTGGGCCTTCTGATTTGGTCGTATGAGGCCATCCCGAACTTAGGATGTGTGGATGCCGAGACGGTGAGATACGGATTCGAGATGCTTGATGTGGACTACATGGAAGTCCCCACCCAAGATCTCGGATTTTTGATGACGGGTAATTTTAATCTCATGTTTAGTATTTGCTATATATTTATTAAATACATTATAATCAATAATGTGTATGTGTTTTTTGTAGCGTTTATGTCATCGTGTGCTGGAGCCGCTCGAGACCGAGTTGTCAGAGGCATACTACTTGAGCCTATACGAGGGCGATCCGATGGCTATTCGGTTTGTGCCTGCGGGGCGGCATGCCAGAGGCGCACATGACGAGCCTGCACAGCCACAGCAGGTGCCTGTGCGTGAGAGAGTGCCCCGCAGGGTGGCAGCAGAGCATGTCCCGATCATGCAGCGAGTGGCGGCGGCTGGGAAGATGAAGTGCGGAGATACATCTCGGGTTTTGAGCCGAGTCGACCAGCGCATCTCGATCGCGATCGAGCGTCGAGACATGAGGGCGCCGAGCTAGACCACGTGTCCGCGAACACGCCAGAGTGTTCGACCAGACGAGGCCTCCATTTCGCTGTGATCGAGACCGTCCGTCGTGCCATTGTGGACGACGATTCGAGAAGGGCCTCGAGCTCGAGTGGCTCGACGTGTGTTCGAGCATTGACGGAGTTCTTGAGCGCAGATCTTGAGGCGTAGATCTCGTACCCTATATCTGCACATGGAGCTACGCGGCTATTCGAGCATATCGGTCGAGGCGCCGGCCTCCCAAAGCATGAGGAGGGGCCCGACTAGCCACCGACGATCCGCTACACGGCGGTCGATCCGGAGGAGGTGCCCGCATTAGCCACCGACGATCCGCTTCACGGCGGTCGATCCGGAGGAGGTGCCTCACATTAGCCACCGACGATCCGCTTCACGGCGGTCGATCCGAGGAGGGCCCAAGACTAGCCACCGACGATCGGGTCGTCGAGAGTCTAGTCACGCCACCACGGAGATCGGCAGCCTAGAGCCGATCGTGCTCGAGGTGATGGATCGTCGATGGTGGGGATGATCTTGCATCGGAGACCCCACATGCAGCTCCGTAGAGTATGGTACCCGGGCGCGACCAAGGGCCTTCGAGGTCTTTAGCGGCGGGCCCGGATGTTTTGTCGTGGCTAATTTGAATCAAGATGTCATGACTCAAAAACTGTTCGATCATATCACCGACCCAGATTCTGAGTTCACGGGCGAGGTACTTTATTACAACATTTATTCAAATTTTGTTTATATATTTATAATTCAATTAATGGTGTTCTTTTTTTATGTGTGTTAGATTATGGAGTTGTACACTTTGTATATACATTGGAAAATAATCAACCCACATCATCCTGGCAATGTATTATTGCCCTCGATCAATGAAGCTCGATGCGTTGTAGCACCGATTGGATTTTATGTAAGTTTGAATCCAGATGATCCTGACTAAATGTCCTTATGGAGTTTGAAATGTCCTTAAATTATTCGACTAAATTTATTCATTTATGCAGCAAGCGCTTTGCGTGAGTTCACCCGGCTTCATCCAGATGATCCTATGGGCTTTAGGGTGGTATCAAACACCACATATCCACGATGGCAAGTACCCGATGACTTGTTAGCGATGGTACGAGGGCGATGCGAGCATAGCGGGCATCGTGGTTGTCTTGACACGGTAAATTTATTACCTCATTTCTAATTTTTTCTATCCAATTGAATGTAAACTTTAAAATTATCAATGTTGCGATACTAGCCATACATAACGCCGGGCAATCACCGGGTCACATTCGCATATTCTCGTTGAGTGGACTCTTGAGGTGTACGACTTCGTCGCACAACCCCGACTCTCGAGCGTTGAGACGTTACCGATGTTGCCCATTATTCGCTTTTCCTCGATCGATGAGGTAGTGGATTTTGGAACAACAATCCATTGAGGACGCCACACAATGAGCATCTGACATTGGCGGAGGTGCCCCATGATCAGCAGTTCAGGCAGAAAGACTCAGTGAGTTGCGGTGTCTTTGCATGCCTCTATATGTATCGCCTCATCACAGGTATACCTCGGAGGTTACATCATAGTCGGCATACGATTTCATTTGACAACGATAGCTCGTAGGATATGGACATTGTCTCGTTTTTGATTAGTTTCCTTGACTTTTTTGTATTTATAACGGATATTGTAGAATTTTTATCTGTGTTAGTGATATTTTGTTTGTATTGAGGTCGTGACCTCTATGTATATATTGTGGAGGTGTGACCTCTTTCGCTATTGCTTGTTGTTGGCTATTGCTTGTTGTTGGCTATTCTTTGAGTGCGGGTTGGCTTATCCATATTTTAGAGGTTATCTTGCCCGCTTTTTACATGTATATATAGTTTGTAAGTTTAATAGTTTTGTCAATTTGCAATTAACCGAATAGGGATTGAATTGGATTCAATTAACCGAATTTGCAATTAACCGAATTTGTTGGATTAGGGGATTGCGGGCATGGTACACGGTCGTGCACGGCGTGCAGCACGATCGTGCGGCGCGTGCTTGCGTGCAGTACACGGGCGTGCACGAGACGGCTGCGCCGTGCCGCGCAGGCGCGTCGTGCACGATCCGTGTGCGTGCTGCGATCGTGCACGCACACACGATCGCACGATGCGGTCGCCGCACGCCTGCACCTGCTGCGGGGTACTGCGCCGTGCACGATCGTGCACGTCGTGCACGATCGGCGTGTACCGATCTGCGATCGTGCACTCCGTGTACCCGTGCGCGCGTGTGCCTCGTGCACGCGTGTACCTCGTGAATCCAATTGAACCAACATAATCCAACAAAACCAACATAATCCAACAAAACCAACATAATCCAACAAAACCAACAACAATCCAATCAATCCCCTAATTCAACAAAACCAACATAATCCAACAAAACCAACAAAACCAACAACAATCCAATGAATCCCTAATTCAACAAAACCAACATAATCCAACAAAACCAACAACAATCCAACTGAATCCCTAATTCAACAAAACCAACATAATCCAACAAAACCAACAACAATCCAACCGAATCCCCTAATTCAACAAAACCAACATAATCCAACAAAACCAACAACAATCCAACAAAACCAACAACAATCCAATCAATCCAACATAATTCAACAAAATCCAAAACAACGAATATCATCAGATATAACAAATATCCTTACTCACGAGGCCGTTGAGGACACAAATTTCTTGATGCTCTTCACGACAAATACTACATTTTTCCCACGCCGTGTCCTTTCACACATGTTTCATCACTAATGGCGATAAATGCCGTGCATGAGCGTTTGTTGTGGCCTCGACCGCACAGCGTGTGCATATTTGACGACGTGATCTTGACGAACCCTCAACAACCGATTGCATCCTACTCAATCTAGACGCCCACCGACGTGTGATGATTGGAGGTCGAATAATGTAAGTCGATCTGAGTGCGGTACAATCCATGCACCGGATGTGATATGATCCAATTCGATAAGAATAAGTCGCCGCAAAAACAGATCGTCGATATATCGAGCCACAAAGTCGGTGACTTGTAAACCAAAGACGCTAAAAAAAGAAATTAATCACAAAATAAATTAACCACAACATATGAGTTGGACTTGACGTTTAGATAAATACTGTACCTAATAGCAAGACAAGCGTGACAACAAGGATCTCGTCCAAATCGAACTCACGACATTCACATGTCCCATTCTCGCAAATCAACCACGATGATGTGTTTTCTCTTCGACTTTAAACATGTGTGTCGTCGTTGAACGAACAACCAAGCGACGCCGGCACAGAGGCATGTAGCTTCGACGCGCTACTTGATCAACTCATCAGACTGTGCTGCTGCACTAGCTCGTCAGACGTCAAACCATTTCTCCGTAATAGATCGAAAAGTCTCAAGCAACGAGCAAAGCGGTGAGCGTCGAGCCCACAACAACCGACTATTGAAACTCTCCGCGCATTCAAGTCATGAAACTATATCTTCGTGACGGGACACTTCAACCTAGACCACCTATGCTCGCCAATGGAAAGTAGATGATGGTGGGTCGTCGGTTTTAGAACATCCACGCAGAAAAAAATCTCGAAATCCTCGATCGACAGCATATGCGGTGACTTGATAATCAGACAAACATGCGATCCAAATCTCGCCATATTCTTCGCAAATGGTAAAAGCACAACACATGTGCGACGTCGGATACACGGACTCCACGCATTTTTCGATGCCCTTATGTTGATCGAGACAACTAAGAGATCATCGGGATGACCAATGCACGAACGCAACCGAGATAAAACCAAGTCCATGACTCTTCATCCTCAATCGGACCTAACCCAATAGCAATCGGAAGATTCCTTCATTTCCATCCTTCGTAATGACAAAACAAATTCCTTTGTTCTTTCCTTAAGATGAGTCCGTCTACAACGACGACCGGCCGTAGGTAATGCTTGAAAGCATACAAACACCGCCCAAGAGCAAGAAACAAATATCGAAATTCGCCATCATGAGCCGCCTCAATATCATATAGTGTCCGGGGTTTGATTCTCTCAACGAGATGCAAATATGATGGAAGCAATTGATAGGACCGTTCAAAATCGTCATATGTCATCTCTATAGCGGCGTTTCTTGCTCGGAGAGCAAAGTCGTAATCCATCTCAATGCCAAATTGTCGATGCATCTCTCCAATCATCTCTTTCGGCCCGATCACACCTTCATCGACCAATTTCGTGCAAAATACTTGCCAACAATCTTAGCAGCACCGTCGTGGAAAAGGCGATTCAAATCAAGTGACAAGTATGATTGTTGTTCAACTTAATTACTCTCCATATCGTTGCCCTCGGACGGCTCGTAGCTTAAAAGGACAACCGTTGCCATGCTTGCAAACATACCCCAAACGTGTTTTACTTGACCGATCGACCACGTACTCTACATGATTCTCCAAGTGGTACAATCCACCGCTATCGCCAAGTCATCTTTCGTCTTAAATATCGAATCAACGATAATTGGTCGGTATGGGGTCCACAAGGTTCAACCCAATCTAATGGCAATGCATCGTCACAATCAAGTAATGGAATAACCCATTTGCGTAACTCATGCGCATTGTATCATCATCTACGGTTCGTGAAGTTGTAGCATGAGCCTCACCATCATGTCGCTGTTGTTCGGAAGTGAAGTTGCGTTGTCCGATAACCTTATCAAGATGTCACGGTTGTCGAATCCAAGCACCAAATTCAGAGCCAATGAATCAAATATATCTCTACGTCGGTTCGTGTCTTCTCTTCATCCGAATACACCAGCTCGTCTTCCTCCTCATTCAAGACAACGGCTCATCTTCGTGTATAGTGAACCAAGACATCTTGCATTAGACTCGGGCAAGGCGTAGATCGTTGTGAACCATATAATACCGGTGTCTCTGTGTACCGTGGTTGCATCGCCTTGCCTTTTCAATCACATACACAATTGGATCATCCTTTGTTCCACAATCAATCGGAACAAATCGGTGTCGGTTTCAACGATACTTTTATTCTTCTTCCATCACTAGCGCCATCGTATAGAAAAGCATATAATCCGATCCACCATTGTTGCCTACTTGCTCATGAATCTCTCTTAGCAAATTAGCACGTGAAATCATTCTACTGACCATGTATACGAGAACCTCGTCCGCCTATATACTACTCGCTCGTCCCAACTACCACCATGACGTATAATAAGGCGTTGCCAAGACATCTGTTGCAAAATAAGATATAAAAGATAACGATCATATACATAGGATGCGACGGGATACATAGGATGCACGGCCATGCACGGTCAGACACGGATGCACGGCCATGCACGCACCGCACGGATGCACGGGTTACCGCTGCGGCCGTGCCGCGGTCGTGTCGCGGCACCGTGCACGGTCGTGCATGGTGCCGCATCTGCACGGACCATACACGGCTTATAAGCCGTGCACGATCGTGCTTTTGTGCACCACCGCGACGTTCATAACCGATCTGCACCGATGAATTTTGTGCACGGTTTGAATTTTGTGCACGTATACAAGTGCACGCTTATAGAGCCGCAGATCTATACCTGCTTCGTTGTTAGCATCTCATATTTTTAAATTTAACTTATTAAATGATCCTAAATATTAAATTAATCACTTTATTAACATAAAATCAACACAAATGACATATGTGATGCATAATACTTCTAATGGTTAAAATTATATTAACTAAAGTTTGAGATACTTTTCAATTAATTAACTAAAGTTTGAGATATTTTTAAAGTTAGGAGATAAATTCTACTTATTCCTATAATTTTTTTACATGAACTTTGTTCTTAGTCTACGCGTTTTGCTTCTGTTTTCAATAGTATATTTTAGTTAAATCATATATGAAAATTTAAAAATCACCAACTAGTAAAAGGTATATACGTATAATGTACAGCAAGAAATGTAGAAAACGATCATTTTCTATTCCCTTTCTTTTTTAAACGTATAATGTACAGCAAGAAACGTAGAAAACGATCATTTTCTATTCCCTTTCTTTTTTTCCTCTGCTTTTTCGATTATTTTTTTCCCTGGAACTACATGACAAGAAGGCCGATATTTCAGCAACTTTGACTATTGGGACCGCATCTCCTCCTTTTCGCCGCGTCAAAACCGCCGCGCTCGGCCGCCCGCCACTCCTCCAGCTGCTGTGCATCAAAGAAGCAGCCCTCCGCCGTCGGCGGCTTATTTTTGCGGCGGCCTGCTCCGATCGGCACGTTGCGGAGAGCCCCGCCGGCGGTCCAGTACCTCTGGCAGCCCCGACAGAAGTGTCGTGGCTGATTAACATTGTAGTTGTTGAAGTAACAAAACTTGGTCTCCATGCTCTTGCACCTCGGACACGGGATGATCTTGTCCGGCCGCTTCTCAGCCGTCCGATCTTCCGCTTTCGTTGATTCTCGATCATCATCGTTCGCTTCTGATCTTTCCTTAATGATTGCAATAGTCGTGCCGAACAATTTGATCCCCGATATGTTTCTTTCCTCGACCTCCGCCATACGAACCAAGAGAAAAGAGGAGAGGATTAAATTTGATTATAGAGGTAATTTGGTGTGATGAAGAAGTATTCGCACTGCTGCCTATCGATTTATATTAGGATTAGCATTAGGATTTGTGTAATGAAGATGTTGTTGATATACATACTATATTTGGATAGAATATATATCATCGATAAAAATAAATGATCTAGTAGCCAATTAGAAGTGGGTTAAGTGAAAAGTTGATGCTCGACTTTTTGTCCATGTCATGATCTAGTTTAGTTTGAAAACCAGGAAAGTGGGTCCCAGGCCAGGTATGTTGAGTGCAAAGTGGAAGCATAAAGATAAAGATAAAGATAAAGATTAAAGGGATAAAGCCCTAAAGTTTCTTTTGGTTTGATTAATTAACATGAAATCCATTTGCTCTTTTTCCTCCCACACTCTTCCTCTATTTCTTTCCTTTATTTTTTTTTGGAAATAACATGGTATAAAAGATCAACTAGCTATGACATTGATAATTGACATATGTCACCAAAGCCTTGTAGCTCACAAATATTCCTCTATTTCATAAAATTTAATTTTAGAGTACGAATCTCAATTCCCTAGCTAATTTCCAAACTAAAAAAATTAAATTGACATATCATATAATGTGGGAGTGGGTATGTAATTTAATGTCTTAACTTGTTCCACTTCATTCTTTCTCTCTCTCCCTAACACTATATATTTATATCTTGTGTTGAAATTTTGTGTCTCCTAATTAGGAATATAAATTGTGAAACTAAATCGGACACTTTCAAAATTGTTTGGATTTATCTTGGAGACATTTTTCTCTTCTTTTTTTCATAGGAAACTCCAATAGACTCTACGAGTAAATGTTTTTAAATATTGAACAGATATTGGATGGGTTATTTAACTAGTTTATTGGGTCACTAGTTCGACTGATTGATCAATTTAAAAAAATCGAATGACCCGTAAATATTTTGTATGTATGGATTAAAACAATAAGATACCAATACTATTGGGAAATATTGTTTCAATCTTAACGATGAAGCTTTTTCTATATATATATAAATCATGGTAGTTGTATTGAATAGAACCATCTTTCATCTTACAAGTACAGAATCATGTCTGATATGTCATCTAGGCCCATAGTTTATGAATTAAGTGCTTGCTTTCAATAATGATAAAAGTTTGACAAGAAATAAGGTTATAATAGGAACCCTGTTCATTAATTTTATTTCTCACATAAATTTTTGTGATACTGATATACTTTGCTTCTTTTCCCAATTTCACGGGTAACTTGAGTTTTCGGTCCGATACCAATTATACAAATCAAGAATCTAAGAGGCACGATGAGTCAGAAACATATTAGCTTGTTATGGTAATGCTGTTCCTTTTGCCTGCAACTCGAATCTCCACTGACTCTAAATTACCTGAACCTGTTCCTCATTTATTTATTTTTCTTTGAATGGAAAAAAGTAGATTTGATTATGGGATTACTATGATGGGTAATGCTATTTAGACATATATGTCTAGACATAATACCCTTATAATTTAATTAAACCGGTTTACATGAACCGGTTTTAATTAAACCGATTTTCCTTAATTTATGGATTTTAAAGTTTGGACTAATTAATCCTTTAGATATTATTTATGGAAATAAAGTCTACATAAAGAAATTAACCAATTAATGATATCAAATTATTCACCAAATCACTCACCTAGATAATCCATGCATATATCAAGATGGATGATTTAAATAACGTACATATATGTATATATATGTATAACAAATCATCTAAATTTAAACTTAGTCGTGGTTATTGGAAGGTGCCAAACTTTAATACAAATAATTCCATCAATAACGTATATATATATATATATATATATATATATAACAAATCATCTAATTTTATCATTACTCAAAGCATTATCACATAACTCTTAGAAGCTTAAGCACATTTACAACTTAAATAACTCTTCAAACTGTTTTCATGGCCAACAACTTAGAAGCTGTTTTTGATGATTTGTTCGGAGCTAGTCATGATGATTATACAACCATGCCAAACGATTCAAATCATGAACATGATGATGCAACGCGTGTAGATGAAGAAATTACACAGGATATAGATGATGAAATTGCACCGGGCAAGGAATACGAGACGAAAGAAAGTCTTTTTGCAGCCTACCAAATGTTTGCAAAGGTAAAAGGTTTTTGTGTTGCAACTAGAAGTGTGAATTCCAAGTATTATGTTCTTGCATGTGATAGGGGTCGAAAGCCAATTGCTAAGAAATCTACTAAACAAATCAATTGTCCTGCACGTCTTAATGCCGTTAAACAAAGTAGTGGTTATTGGAAGGTGTCAAGTGTACACAACGAACACAATCATAATCTTGAACCGCAACTATCTCTTTTCATGTCGGGCCACAAAGTAATGTCTGTGAACATGCAACTAGCACTGGAATCACGTGATATTGCAGGGGTACGTCCATGTAAAAATGTTAGGTTAATGGAAGTTATTGCCGGAGGTCCACAAAATTTAGGCGACACAGAAAAAGATTGTCGAAACTTCATCGAGGAGAGGAGAAGGTTGAGACTCGGAGAAGGGGATGCAGAGGCCATACACGGTCTGTTTTTGAGGATGCAAGTGAGAGATAATAATTTCTTCCACATGATCGATCTTGATGATGGAGGAAGGCTCCGTAATGTGATGTGGGTTCATACTCATAGCAGAGCTGCGTACGTAGATTTTCATGACGTTGTTAGCTTTGATACGACTTATATGGTGAACCAATACGATATGCCATTGGCGACTGTTGTGGGAATTAATCACCATAACCAATCGATTCTATTGGGATGTTGTTTGGTAACACACGAGGATGGGGAATCCTTTAAGTGGTTTTTTACTAATTGGCTGCATGCAATGGGTGGTGTTTATCCCACCGCAATTTTGACTGATCAGTGTGAGAGTATCTGGCATATTGCATCTAAGTTGCCTAAGAAACTCAAATGGATCGTTGCTGATCTTAAAGGTTGCATTAAAGACTTCTATGCTACCATCTATGACAGCCTCCAAATTGATGAATTTGAGATGAGGTGGGCTGATTTCTTGAGGAAACATGAGCTGCAAGATAATGAGTGGATCTGGCGTTATACGAAGAAAGAGAAAATTGAGTTCCTATTTACTTGAACCATATGTTTTGGTGTGGTATGGTGTTGACTCAAAGGAGCGAGTCGATGCACGCTTTCTTTGATGGTTACATCACCTCGAGGTGTTCATTGAAGAGGTTTGTGGAGCAATATGAGATCGCCATTGATAACAAAATTGAGAAGGAGTCAGATGCGATTATCAATCAAAGTGCGATGATTGCAACCCGTGATGAATTTGGTTGGAGATGCAATTCTTCGTGTGTACACTCACAATGTGAGTGTTCTCATGCAAGGTGAAATAAAAAAAAAATTGTACAACTGTAATGTGGAAGAGGTAGCTCAAATTGGTGAAGACAATGAAATTGGGGTGGATATGTACAAGGTATTGGAAATGCGATTGGTGCAAAATATTTTCCACAAGGAGTACAATTACATTGTGCAGCATCGACCATGTGGTGAGTTTATCTCTTGCAACTGCCGTAAGTTTGAATTTAAAGGAATCCTATGCGTTCATATTTTGAAGGTTTTGGCTTACAAGGATATTAATTCGGTTAATAATCGATACATATTAAGAAGATGGCGAAAGGATGTGTATAGGCCGCATTCAAGCATTTATTATGCAGGTGGATATCCTCACATGACAGAAGAGTACAAATTGTTTCAAGAGGTTGAACGAGAATTTATAGAATGCACTGATTTGGCGCTACATCAAGCCGATAAGATAAAGTATGTGAAAGATACTTGTAAGAAAATGAAGGAGGATTTGAAGAATTGGAATTTTGTGTTTGCATCCTGTGATACTAATATTGGTGGCAATCGCATAGGATTTAATGAGGGGCTCTCCATACGTAATCCATTAACTACTCGTAGGAGAGGAAGACCAAGAATGAATAGAAATCGATCTATTACTGAAATGATTCAAATGCGTGGTAGAGGTAGAAGTGGTAGTCAAACCAATATTAGGGGTCGAGGAGTACGCAATACTCAGTAGAATCAATGTACTTTGTGAGGTAATAATTAACACCAAACATATTATTTTCATTTTTTTAAAGTATTTACTATTTATTAATTATGTTGTGTTTGTAGGTTTCTAATCTTTTACGTGAAGAAGAAGAATGCTGTCATGACAGGAGTTAATATTGACAGGAGTTAATGTTTGAAGTAAGCAGCATGCATAGAGTTTAAGTAGACTGAGTTTGGTGAATGTGAACTAGTGTCACTTTTTCTTGAGAGGTAGTTGCTAGTTCTTGTCTAGGAATCTTGATTTGCTAACAGGATTTTAGTGTTGTTAGAAAGTGTTATTTTACTTCTCTTTATCATATGTGTATTCATATATATGTTTTAAGTGTTAGAGAGCTCACCAGTCTCAGTTCCAGTGTGACTTAATTACGATATGAATTTATCTGCCAACTCTCAACATTCTTTATGCATCTAATTCGAAGCAATTGAGTCTGAATTTTTTGATGAAACTTGCAGTAGATCTACAAATATTGGTGGAAGAAAAAAGAAGCAAAATATAAGAATATGGAAATGTACGTGCCTTCGAAAGTGGAAGACAAATAATTTCTCTTTTTCTGAAAATTGAGTAAGGGTATTATAGAATTAAACAAAAGGAAGAAAAATTTTATGCTTTTGGAAAAGTTAATAAAATAATACTTTCTCCATTTATAATAAGTGTATCACTTGTGGATTGTATAAATTTTAAAAAATTATTAGTGAATGTAATAAATTTTTCGTGAACACCGAATAAGTTAATTATGATACTTATCGTGAGAATATTGTTATTAAAAGAAAGAGATTGAAATCCTTTCCTATAGAATTTGACTGATTAATTTCAAAATAAAAATAAAAATTGGAATGAATTCCATTCCAGATAAATGAATCCAGATCAAACCTATCCAAAAAAAATTAAGACATTGAAATCTTTTTTTATATAAAATTTGATTGATTATACATCCAAGAATATCTATATTATTATTCTTCACAGCTTATGAAATATGAGAATAGAACGGAAGAGAGGGACAAAATATGCAGACGGGTATATGAGTCTATTGATTAGTTGATACTTAATTTTTAATTTGTTTGATAAGATATGGAATACAAATATTTAATTAGTTTGATAAGATATGGAAAAGATACTTGAATTGAAAAAGTCAACTATAACAAAAATAGATGTAAGGGTATATGAGTCTATTAACAATTTTTAGCTAATACATTAAATAATTAATTTCCATAAATAATGTATTTTTACATGAATATCCCTCTATGTCTTAAGACATATATGTCTAAATAGCATTTCCCTACTATGATAAAGGTCTCTTTATTTTCGTTTAATTCAAAAGTGGGTACCCACATTTCCGAAATCTTTTTCCATGTCGACTATCATTTTGAAAAGATACACTTGCACTTTAGGAATGCTTTTACAGAAATAAATTTGATTAAAGGAGAATCTAAATTCCGATTACATGTATATTAATGAATTGATTGAGACGGATCTGCAGAATTTATTATGTGATAATTGCAAATATGTAATAATTGTGATACCCCTCAATTTAATCCTCATATAACTCTAAATGATACTCCTTCTGTCCCGGTATTGTTGGTTCCTTTTTTTTATACGTAGATTAAAGACAGTTGTGTTTTGCATGTGAAGTAATGTGTGATACGAAATTTGAGGTACTTTTTAGTGTAAATTTTTTTTTTTGAACGGACCAACAATAGCGGGACAATCCAAAAAAAAATAAAGCCAACAATAATGGGACGGAGGGAGTATGATAGAATCGGAAAAGGCGAATAACCATGCTGCTTGCTTATGTGGGTTAAAGTAATCATAACTACAGTCATTGCCGTTTAGTGATTACTATCCTTTAATGAGAGACTTGAATGAATCCGATCTACTTGAAAATTTTATAGAACATGTAGGTGTACTACATCCTCTCTCATATGTTAATATTTTATTAATATAAATTAAAATTAATAAAATATATTATATAAGAGGTGAGTGTAGTATATTTATATATTTTATAGAATATCTCCCAATCCACCTATCCCAATTCATAAGAAAAAGAACTTGCCCTCCTGGCCTTAATTAAATGAATTAAAATCTAGTAGATTTAGAATAAAGATTAAGGATAGTTTTAATTGTAGTGAAAGTTTCATTTTCTTTAGGGTGACTTTTTGTGGACACTATGCAAATGTCCTCCTAGTTATTTAGCCGTCTGAGTCTCGGCAATTTACATTTTCACATTCTCATGAGAATTTTACCATCTTTAGGATGGTTTCTTGTGGATACTTTACAAATATCCTTCTAATTATTTAACTTTACCATTGTGATTCATTCTTTCACATTCTTATGAGATTGAAGTATGAAAAATCTCAATGAGAGATTCCTCTTTTTGGATCAAAAAGAAAAGGGACACCCTTCTTTTTCCTTTTTATAAAAAAAGTTCATTATGATCACTGTGACTAACAGCTACTTCCCAACTCAAAGAAAAAGAAAAAAAGTGACTTAAAGTCAATTATATTACATTAAGGTATTTGCAACGGGGTGCGCCTAAAGTTACAGATCTGAAAGGAAGAATCCACATTCGAAAGAAGTAGATGAAAGCTAACTTTTTGCTGTTCATTTAAACATGCACAAGAAGATAATTGCTAGCTAAGTGGAATCCCAGATTTAGCACTGACTAATCTTCTATTTGCGGATAAATGAATAAAATCACAACGAATAAGCATATAATCTGGTAATATAATTCCTGAATCATTCATTTTCGACAAAAAAATATAAAATAGACCATATTGATAGTTTAGGTCTTGAATCAAGTATCAGTCGAGTTGGCTCCATCATCGCTTCCAACAGCCTGAACCTGAAGGGTCATTATCATTACTTGGACACTGGTAGACGTCCCTGATTGGCTTTGCTTGCACACTTGAAACCACGACATATAGGAGAGGCAACTGAGTTTTGTTCTAATTTGGTTGAGGAATTTGTTTTCATCTATGTTGTTAGCTTCTCGTCGGGCATCTGACTTCTCTGAACTGAATGGCTGTATATTAAAAATGACAAGACTGTAAGATCTCACTTAGCTTAAGCATGATATATAAACAAGGAGATAAACATACTAGACCTTGCTTTTCTGCTCACTTGAAGATGCTGAATGCTTAAGATCAAAATCATTATTGGAGACAGTTTTGTGCAGCCCACCATTGCAGAGGACGTAGAGCAGCAGTTGCAAATGCCGGCTCATTTGAATCGATGGCAGAGTTTAATTACAAGTCTGGACATCCGATTTGTCAACAGTTTCCAAACTAAAAGCATCATCACCTAGAGTACTACCAACTCCAGATTTGTGTCATGATTAATAGCAGAATATGAACTACAGACACCTTTCTCTTGAGTTAGATTTGTCTGAATACCATCATTCACATGCATCTGTAAATCTTCCTTGAAATAATGATCTAGGTCATCGCTACTGTCACTTTTTCTTGATTTTTGTTTGGAATTTTCTATTGAAAATACATAGGAATATCACTAAAAAGAAGGTAATTAATCAACAACATTGTTATATAAATATAGCTGTTATGAAGTGTGTGTGTTGGCCAGTGGTAGAGTGGTCATCGCTACTGTCACTTTTTCTTGAGTTTGGGATTTTCTATTGAAAATACATAGGAATATCACTAAAAGAAGGTAAAATAAATAAAAAATATATAGCTGTTCTGAAGACCATGTCATGGGCCCTGGAGCAGCATTTAAGAAACACCTAAAATATTCTATTTTGTCCAAAATTCATTTTTAAAGAATGAGATAAAATGATATAAATTGCAAAAAAATACAAATAATGTACTGGCAAATCAGTACAAAATTGCATTTTGTGGCTCTGATTTTGCTTGTGGAAAAATCAATCATGTGTTATGGCTCATTCTTCACTTCATCTCATGATTTGAAGCAAAAATCTTTTATTTTCCAATGTTGTGATCAAGATTTATTTTTTTCTCGACTACCTGTTCAAGAAGGCGTGTGGCCCATTCATTTAATGGACCAAACACATCCGACGTTTACAGTTCAAGAAGGAATATCTATTTCTTCTTCCTCTCTTTTTCATTTTTTTATTTTAAATTTTCTTTTTCCATCTGAGACCGAATATATATTATGATTCCATGTTTGAGCTATTTTTTAGAGCGAGGGATATCTCCGGTTCAATTCCATTGTAATATGTCCGACTTTCGTAAATTTTTTGTGGGTTTTGATAGATGTTAGATAGACCTTCATTGTATTTGGTTTATTTATTTTGTTTTTAGTCATTCGTGATTATACATAAAAATAGAAAATAAAAATAAAAATGATTTATTTTTTTATTTTATTTTTGGGAGAAGAAAATAAAAATGATTTAGACTTTGCAGCCCAATCCTAGGAAAACACAGCCATCACATCATCCTTGTATGATTGAGGTCATATTCAAAGAATTTTTGGCACCTTTGAGAGGCACAGTGCAAAATAGTGGTCTGTCACAAAGTTGATGGGGTTGGAGCCTTTATCATATACATGGCCCAGAGTAAGAATTAATTGTTGTAGTAAGGTTTGGAAGTTTTGGGCTGCTTCACACAATTCTTTTCAATCCGATAGCATCAAGACTTTTATTCAAGTCAAGGGTATTTTCAGAATTTTAAACTTACATTAATAATGTTTTTCATTATTTAGTTCTCACCCTCAAATTCCGACAAACTCATTATTCTTAGTCCTTATACTTTCTTTTTGGAGGAGACTCTACTATCAGCTATCAATCCAATATTCGAATTTAATCACAGAACTTAATCCAAACACTACCAACATAATTAAGCAAAAATATATGGATATAGAAAATGCATCACAATCCATAAAATATGTCTCAACATGTCCCTTTTGAATGATCCAATGATAGAATGGTTTATATGGCTAAACGTCACAAATTCGAATTTCACTAACGTCTTTAACGGCTATGAATTCAAAATATACACATATATATATCTAAGAATTGGTTCGTGTGCATATCATCCTTAACATAACTAAAGTGTTATATAATACCCATAAAACATGGGATTAATTGCTGAAAGTAACAATTTTTTATTTTATTTTATTTGTAATTTCTAGGTAACTTTGTTACAATCACGGTAATATATTTTTGTTTTTTATCTTTTATTTACAATTACTATACAGTTTAACCTAATCAAATAAAGTTCGATGTTAAAAAGTGAACTATACCAAAGCCACCACTCGTGAAAAATCCCGAATTAATCGAACCGAGCTAATCAACTCAATTAATTGGTCTTTAATTTCCATTTGATTTTACCCACTCCAAATATAATTGTGAATAATTGAAAGGAAGCACAATAAATATAGTGGGGCCCGGGGTTGATGCGTTGAAAGACAAGTGGAGATGAGGGTGGGGTCAGGCAGTCACGAGGAATGACAAGTCTTTTAAAACGAAAGCATTTCTAATAAAGTAAGATTTCTAGCAACATTACTCGTTTTTAATTTCCAAAACCTCAAATATTATTCCTCCTCCTTTCCACTGAAACAGACATGATAATTCATGCTCAAGAAAATTCCTTTTTTTCTTCTTCTAATCTTCAAATTTTTGAAATTTAATTATCCTTTTGGAATGTTATCATTAAAAATGGTGGGCGTTCTAAAGTTTTTTTTCTCACTGTTCGGGAATGATCATAAAAATGATGTTTGATTAAGTTAGAAATCTTTATTTTTTTAAATTCAGAATTTGATATTCTAAAATACCCAATTATATCAAATTTTTGGAAAGGTAGCTTATTTTATGTTTTAATCACTTATATATACTCCATTGTGTTTAATGTTCACATATAAGTTGAATGAATTGGATTTTTGAGTGAAGTGTTCTGGTTGATGCCATCGGGTGAATCCTTATTTTGGATATTTCTTCGGAGTTGAATCTTAGTTTGGATTGAAAAAAATGTCAATCCATGAAATATATAGTGAGACGCATGCTAGGAGCGTGCTACATATAAAATGAATATTCGCATAAACACAAATATTAAAACAACAAATCAATACGAGAATTTGGTAACCCAATTCGATGAACCACTTATATTTGGGGAGCCTCATTCTGAGAAAACACTTCACTGACTGGATATAAACTTACAAAACGACTTTTACAATAGATTTGTTCCTATTCTGCTTATGAAACATTTGAATTTCCACTCCCGATGAAATGTTAGAAGCGTGTGTGCACCACACAAAACTTTGACGTGAACACTTTATACTCACTATCCAATCACTATATTAAAGAGTATACAATAATTTTATAATGACAGTTCAACATAATGTTCATCCTCTCAAAACACTATACTGCTAGAACAAATGTTGGAACATATATCAGGAATATACCACTGGTAGCACGTTCCGAGAGACACCTAGCAGAAACAAAATACTTTCGATACAATCAATTCAGCACGGATTTCTCACTTTTATAGATGAAAGTGAATCTTCTTATATAGTTTTCAAGTACTAAATCTTATCCTGCAGTCCAAACAAAATAATTTTCTTATTAAAAAGATAGATTTTTACTTGTATAAGGACTCATTTCATTATAGATAGATTCCCTTGTTGAATATATCTTCATATACGGTAATCCATATATGAACCCAATTTATATCAAAACAACAACATAAATTATAAATCTTCTTTCTTTATACGGATATTTATCCTTATACATGAGTCTTTTTTCCAATATGGACCGACATATATAACATACATGAAGGCATACATATCTCCAAAAGTACCACAAAATATTTTTTTTTTACATAATTGACAATATTCTATAACATGGTTATTATTACGAAAGTAATCTCAATTTTAATAGTTTATTGATATGGATATTAGTTAGGCAATTTCTTCTAATGTAATCCAATATTTATAACTTTTTTTTATATTTCATACTGTATTAGATTTTGATTTGACCCGTAAAAATGTTTCACATAAAATCTGTTTTCCTTTCTGAGACTCTGGATTAAGTTTTACCAGTAACACGGATTAAGGCGCGCAATTAACAAACTGTCCGGTTTATTGAAGACATGCATCATCAACCAAAGGATACATCAACAGACAGAAAGCCAAAACAGAAAAAAGATTTTTTTTTTTTTTTTTTTTTTTTTTTATGTTTGGCCTTACTATATGAACCACACATTCAAAGAAAAAATTATAGCAATAATAAGAAGGGTGGCCGCAACAGATAGGGGAGGGGGGAGGCAATTTTTTATTTTTGGAAAAATAGAGAATTACTGAAATTAATGAAAGCGACTTGACAACCACCCGCATCAACCCCTCAAAATTATGAAAGGGAAAAAGAAAATAAAAAAGGCACATACCTACATCAAAATTTCCTACTACCTACATCAGATTTCTTATTTACAACCTAATTCTAGTACGATTTGTTGTTGTCTTTGGATTTTAGAAATAATAGTAAAATGGGACTTGTTTGGTTATGGTTTACTTAATTAATTGATAGCTTGTATCGTTTTAATTGAATTTGAATTGAATGAGTCAAGCTACTAGTAACCTATTTAAAGTTCGATGTTTAAAAGTTCGTGAAAGCTCTCGGAAGTTTAATCAATAATACTAGACTAATTAGCTCAGGAGCAACTGTTTATATATTTGAATTATTTATTATAATAAATATATTATAAATTTTTTAGAACTAAATAATTGATTTGTTTTGTAAACGTAACAATGATATTTTAATTTATTTACAAGGCGTTGGACTCAATTAAGCACCTCGATTTTGAATACAAAATTTGGGTACGCTCTCCCTCACCGCACGCCGTTGGATCAACTCAGGAACTCAGTCTTTGACTCGCTATATATAAAAGTGACAATATTCTTAATTAAAGTGATAATTATTCTGAATAAAAGTGACAATTATATTGGATTGTGTACTGAAAATCTAAAAACAAGACGTTTTATGCTTATATGAAATATTCCCAGTTTAACTATTTATTCTCTTATTTGAATTAGTCATTTATCATATATGTATGTATCATTATCTCATCACGAAATAAATTATATGGTGTGTTGGTTAACCTTATGAGATATAAATTTGAATCACAATCGGAACAATTTGAGCAGGAGAGAAAGAATTTATACCCTTGGTCCATGGACTCCAACGGCAGAGCACAATATTAATTAAACCTGCAAAAGTGCACATTTAGTTGATGTTAGGTAACTCTATAATTCTATTAATCTAATGGAATTTTTAATTATGTCTAAGCCCGTCCTACAAAAATGCAATTGTCAAGGTAAACTTGAGTCCGAACATTAAAAGTGAATATATATATGTATTTTTTGCCAAATTAATTGTCAGGGTAACGCATAAATAGATGAAAGATGCTACAAAACTAATGCGCAGATTAATACTATTTTCGACGTCGTAAGATTTTGTACTTTAACAAAAATACACCTACCTTGATTATATATACATGTATAATATATTTAAATTTTGATATAACAATGCCCTATACTTAATGTCAGGGAAAACACGAGTTTCTCCTTGATAAAGTGATAGTGTGATGGGTTTTTTAAGGGATAAATGTAATGAAATTAATCACGGCCGTATGTTTATATTAATATATGGTTTCTTACGAAATGATTAGATGCATTGTCACATATAATAAAACCAATCTTATTTTATAATGTAAATATACAATAATTGATCATTCATTATATAATTTGATATCAATTAGTAATTATCTTAGAAAAAAAAAAACACAATTTAAACAATTTTAAAATATAGTTAGGAACCTCCAATAGAGGGCTCTTACTTAGTTAATTGTATATATTCTTTTTCTTTTTTTTTGGTAATTTAAAATAGAAATTTTAAAGGCCGCGTCACGGTGGACTCGAACCCGAGACTTTTGGCCTCAGGCATTAACCACTCTACCACTAGGCCAACACACACACGTTAATTGTATATATTATTAATTCAAAAGTTGTATTGTTTGAAAATATTTTAAGGACCTTAAAGTTGGCATCTCAAGGATGCCTTTCTCATAATAATATTTTTCATCCAAAATATTATTTATTTTGTTGGAATGAGATTACACTAAATACAGATCCCGAAGGAATAAAAAAGAGCTTCAAAGTAGCAAGCTCAGGAACTATGTGTTCTAGGAAACGTCATTATTTGCTTTTAGAAATCGTAACTTAATGATATACCAAAGTCAAATATTCTGCTGATAGCCTTTTGACATTTTTAAACAATTTTATCTAATTGATATTCAATTAATTATGGCCATGTCGAAACATACGTATAATTATTTAAGTTCTTTTAATTGTTTAAAGTGTCTTAGGCCTAATTGATTTTTTTCTCAGAATTCTTATTTCATTTTATTCAGTTATTTTTTGTTGAAGAAGGTACGCAGTAGCAGTAGTAGTTGATTAGTTATTTATCAATGAAACAAATTACCTAAAAGGAAATTAAAGTGGTTTTTCTATTAGGACGTACAATGAAAGAATATGGGCCCCTTTTGCCTTTCTTTGATTGGTTACAAGATTTAGAGTAGGACCCACAAAGATCTCAACGAATTTGTATTCCATTAATTGATTTCTTTCTTATAGAAAAAACCAAAACATCACTGTCACGCGGGGGATACATGTAAAATGCCCCTAATTCAAAATTTTACATAAAAAATAACTGCGAAGTAATTTTAAAATTTCACCTACCTATTTCAAAATTCGTTTTAAAAGCAAAACCAGCAAATTCTTGTCAAAAAACCAAGTATCTTACATGGCAAAATAAGTTAGTCAATTCGGAACCTGACAACCACTTGACTTGATTAAAAAACAAACATGATTATTTAGATATAAATATCTAGACATAATATTTTTATAATTTGATTAAATCAATTTACGTGAATCGTAATTGATTGAATTAGTTTTTCTTAATTTATGTATTTTAATATTTGGACTAATTAATCCATTGGATATTTTATATTGAGAATTGAAAAGTATGTGCAAAATCTATATAAATTAATTAATCTAATGCATGATTAAGTATTTAATATTGAGAAAATCCAATTTAATGAGCAATGGCGCCTCGTTTATTTTATTTTATATGGTCGTTGTCAAAATGAATTCCGTTACTCCAATTATAATTACCTTAGGCTTATCACACACACTCTCTCTATATATATAAAACATTCTTTATGCTATATAATTTATATAGGATTTATTGCCTCAATCTCATATGATCGAATTTGTACATCACCCAAATTTCACTTGATCGAATGATGATGTTATTTAAATGTTTAAGATAATTAATATTCCCCCGTCCATTCAAGATGACTGTATCTTTTTTTGGACTATCTCATTTAAGTTGGTTTGTTTCATTTTTAGGAAATAATCACTTCTTCAAAATATGTAGACGATTTACTTTATATCATTTTAATCACTTTATGTCATTTCTTTAAATAGTCGTGTCAAAAAAATGAGTAATCTTTAATGAGACAGAGTGAATACAACATTATTAGAAAAACATAGTGTATAAGCGATGCATATAAATGCATGGAATGCGAGCAACAACAAAAATTAAGTACATATGTCATATATAAAGCAAGCTCGATAGAAACAAATCAACAACTAAAAATCCATAAGCATTATTGCGAACTTTTCAACCTTCGATAATACCCAAAAAAAATCGTCATTGAGAGGCAAAATTCCATTAATGATTTGCTCGGACTTGTTCTAATTCCAGTGTGATTAATTTCAAAATGATAATGCTAATTGCTAATGAAAATGGTTGTGTCAAATAAAAAGAAACGATGTATTAGGTTGATGATATTAATCTATATTTTCCTTTTTATAAGATGAAAGAAATCCACTAAAATCATGAAGCAAAATTATTGTCCCAAATTTATTAACTCTTAACTAGCTGAGGTAGAGTATAAAGTATGTGAAGATATGTTGAATTTTGAGCTATATTTAGTTCACAAATTATGCTGGAGATTAGTTGTCATGATTAATCCACTAAATTATGGAATATAAATATATAATTAATTTAGAAAGATAAGATATATTTGAATTCAAAAAAGTTAACTATTACAAAAGTAGATGTGAGGGTGTATGAGTCCATTAGTAATTTTTATTAATATATAAATAATTGTAAATAATTAATTTTCATATTTAGTGTCTAATTAGCATTTCCCTTTTTAAATATTAGTTAAGGTTCATTATATCTATTCAAGATTTTTAATTATCCTTAGCATGTAATTGCCATTTGTACTTAATAATCAAATATGATTGATTATTCTTTAAATTAGGGTACATAATATTTAAAGCTTCAACTTTGAATGTTAAATATTAATTCGGATTAATTATATTAGAATAAGTGTTGTTTTTATAATAAATTTTGATAGTGCGACAGAAAATGTTGAGACAAAGGATGAAAGGACCGAACTGATTCTCAAGATATCAAAAATCATTGGGAATTCGGTCTTCTGAAAAAGGTTGCCCTTTTTCTGCAATACTCTTGAATATCTTTTCTTAGTTTTTTTTTGTAAAAATGTAATTAACACAAAAAAATTGACGTTAATGAATTTCTTCCCAATACTTCAAATATTCACACTTTCAATTTAAATTTATTCTCACAATTTTTTTCCATAATATTTATAAGACACTTCAAATAATTGTGTATCGTGTACATATATCTAAAAACAACAGTGCTTTGTAACTTGTACTAAACTTTTTACTAATCGAGTCATCGAGGTTCAGGTTCAGCCCCTTAACTTAAAGAAGCATAATATATATATATAGAGGAGGAATCAAATAATATCCGAGCCTCAGATAGTATATAGTACTCAATCTCATCCACTCATCTCATATATCATATGGTTGGGATTTTTCGGACTTTTTAAGCTTAATTTCGCTGATTTTGGCAAAAGTAACGGTAGATTAATAATTTGATTTGTTATGTGATTACGAAAACAAACTATGCATTTAGTTGAATTGAATAATGCATTCAAATGAACAAAAATGCATGAAGTTGAACACAATAATGCATGCGGTTGGAAGCTCGCACCCAGCGTGCGCTCGTGCTCGCGCGTCGCTCCAACGCTCGCTCGTCCGCCCGTTGGCCTGCATTTTTACGTTTTTTTAAATGCATTGACATGTTTTGATCAATGCATGGACGTCTTTGTTCAATGCATGAACATGTTTTGTTCAATACATGTTTGTGTTTTGTGGCAAATGCAGTTTTATGTTTTGTTTAATGCATTGTCATGTTTTGTTCAATGCAGTTTCATGTTTTGTTCATTGCATTTTTATGGTTTTCGACAGCAAATCTCTCATCCATCCTTCTCTGTCAATTCCATCGTCTCTTTCCCTGATTACCAGCGAATTTTCCATGAAGCACCGCCATAGCCACCATTTTTCTCGATTCTTCAATCATCTATCAAATTTAATTTCTATTTTTTCTCAAAATCCATCAATTTTGTTCTCAATTTTTTCTTCTTCTTTTTCTTTCTTTCAAAATCTATTGTTTGTTGTTGTTTGTTTATATTGTTGTTGTTCGTCGTTGCTGCCGCGATCGTCGCCGGCGCCGTCCGCTGCCGTTGCCGCCGTCGTCTTCTCCGGCGCCGTCCGTTGCCACCAAGGAGGAGAAGAAGAAAACTGATTTTATTTCTTTCCATTTTGCCCCTTGCGAAAATTAAAAAAAGAAAAGAAAAATGAGCTGCCACGTGTCAACTTGTGGTGCGATCACGTGTTCAAAATATGTGGATCAGATTGTGTCTACATACTATCTCGGGGAATGAAGACTACGAAACCCAACCCTATATATATATATATATATATATATATATATATATATATATATATATATGGATAGAGTTAGATTCAAATATGAATCATTTTAATATAAGAACTAAGAATCATAAAATTTTCTTTGAACAAAATGAATTTGCAATGAAACTTGATGTATCCGCTAAGAAAGTTATTGAATCCAAAAATTCGACATTTTTCACCGGGGTTCAAATCTCATGAGGACGAAAATCCCATTTTTTTTGAATTTTTTTGAATCCAGTAACTTTCTTGATGAATTCATTATTTTTTTGTTCTCAAATTCTCACGATAAAAATAATTCTCATCTTAACCCCCCTATAGGGGTATATATATATACATGGAATGAATCATATACGAATGCAAATATAGGAGATAGATACCAAGCATAATATATATTATTCCTCCTTATTTGTACTATTCATTCATTTATTAGTTTACGACCATTTGTTTACGTTCCGAAATCCGACTAGAGATCTTAATAGTATTCTGTTTTTCAGAGATATTATGGAATTGCATGACAATGTCAAAAGAACCAAAAAGCCAAAAAATAAAAAAGGGTTTTGGAGCGAATTGACCATAAAAAACAACCAACGGAGATATAAATATAAATAATAAGACACAGAAATAGATTGTAAATTTGTAATCTAGTTTAGAAGGGTAAAGTCGGAAGAAATGAAGGGCTAAAGAATATAAAAGAGTCCCGACAGGCAGGATCCTTAAAAGCATCCATGTTATTTTTAAGAGTGTTTTTCTTCGGAATCCATTTTTTCCCCTTCTTTCTAAAAAAAGAAATTAATGGATTAATTCGATCAGCTTCTTCCTCTATCTAAATACATAATACTCCATAAGCAATAAATCTGGAGTATAATTTTTGACTGAACAGAAAAACAAGAAACTAATGGAGTATAATTTTTGACTGAACATAAAAAAGAAAAAATGGCCACGATGTGGAACACGCAGAAATTGAAGAAACGACAGTACGTGTAGATTAATTAAGCAATATTGTGTTTGTATATATATATATATATATATTTAGTTTACTATTACTCATTTTAAGTATTAAGCACTATGTGCACATTAATTAAGTAGTACATGTATACTAGTTTACGAAATTCAGTTAAGTATGAAATATTAATGAACAATACTTGTACATCCCTTAATTAAAGCATGAATTAAGACTCAAATTCAATGTTTTACCTCAAAACTGAATCTAGTGAATTAGCGATCAAAGAAAAAACTGAATTAACGAGGGTTAGACAGATGTAGTCAAGTGATTAGGGATGAGTATTCGGGTATGGTCAAAAAAATATCCGAAATTTTAAAAATGATATCCGAACCAAACTGAAATAATTTCGGTTACCAAACTAAAATAACCGAGAATTATTTCGGATATTTCGATTAAAACCGAATTTTTGCCCTGATTCTGAATTCTAAACAAAAACATAAAAAAAAATTCTAATAATCTACAAATAACTAGTTTGCAATATTCATAAATAACATTGTCAAATACCAAACAACTCATTACCAACAATCTTCATAAATTCAAAGTTCAAAAAACATTACCAAAACGAGCAGTGTGCAACGACGAGTCGGCGACGGCGTGGTGAGAATTGAGAGTTGAGAGTTGAGAGAATGTATTGTGGAGTGGTTGTGGACGGCGCGACTCAATAGAAGAATGTAGAAACATTTAGGTAGATTTTTTTAGGGCAAACTATGTATATAATTATAATATTAATATATTATATATAAATATAAATTTCGGGTATCGGATATTCGGGTAAAAAAACTCATACCCGACCGAAAACCATACTACCGAAATATATTTCGGTTATAACCGAATTATTCGAAATAACCGATTTACCCGAACCAAATTAGATATTTCAGTTTGGTTCGGTTCGGTTATTCAGTTATTAGACATTTTGCTGATCACCCCTACTAGTGATCATTAATTCGATTAACTCTTCGAGCTACCTCACTATATCTCTTTATTGTTTGTATTAAGATTCAAACTAGTGTTCGGATTCTTTATTACATCAATATCATTATCTGCAAGACTGAAAACGAACAAATTGACCTAAATAGAATTATGCGATCCATGGAAAGGTTGAATTGTTATATTGGGATCACAGTGAAAGGGCAAAGTGACACAATAAATGAACCCCAAAAGAATTGTGAAAAGACAAAGTGACCGGACATGAGTATCTTACTGTTAGATTTTCTTTCATGCATCCTACAACATTTTTCTTTTTAAAAGAAAACATTATAAATTGTTCGTTTTCCTATACATTAAGTATTGATATTTCTGGTTTTCACCAGTTGAAAATTCATTACTGTGAAACTAGCTTCATGGAAACATTTATCAATAAGACCAGGATTAATTGTAAATCAATGCCCGCTCTATATATTTAAATTAATTAATATTGCTAATGTCTTGAAACTATCTCCCGCTTCGAATAGTTAGTCGGGGGTCAAGGCGGCGCCTGCTCGGGATCCGGGGCGGAAACGCTCCCGGCCCGACGATATGCAGTATTGGACCTTAATACTCATATTAGGTTGAATCCAATTGATGTATTCTCTTAGTACTATATATATGGTCTTTGAGAGCTGTAATTGTAATCGGAAAACCCTAGTCGCCTAATAAAATATGTTCTCCTTTTCTGTCCGTGGACGTAGCCAACTCATTATTGGTGAACCACATAAATCTGTGTTTTCTTTACGTTTATGTTTCTTATTGCTCAATAATCCTAATCCATTACAACAATTAAGAATAGAAATGTTGGGAGTATCATATTATTCTCATAGAAATTGACCATACGTACCGATAAAGAAACCCCTGCAACTATATGGCAAGATGGATTGCATGCATTTGGAAACATTTATTAATAGTTGGATCCATATCACAAACAACTTTGAGAATTCGTGCTCCAATTTTGATCCTCTGTCATTCTCTTTGCAACTCTCAGCCTTACTCTTGAATCTGATTCATCCCTGTGTTTTGTCTGGGAATATTAATTTCACAGAATTCACCTCAGACAAATATACAGTGTCAGTGTCAACTTGATTTAGCAATTAAGGATTTGGAGTGTTAACGAAATTTATACTTAAAAAAAAATACTCTCCTGCCCCCACCCAAACAAAAATATTAACTTTTGATGATAAAATAGTCTTACAGTTTCAAGCCCTTAACCTTGTCCGTTATAAATGTTTGATCCATGAATACTGATAATAATTCTCACCAACTCTGGATTTTGTTCCCTTTTATAAAATATCTCCGGATCTCTCAAAATCTCCTCTCTTTCTTCCATTTATAGACATTCGTATCTAAATTTTTTACTACTAATTTACATATGTTATGGTCTATTTCCTCCTATTAAATATTTATTTATTATCTTTATTTAAAGATAATTTTTACCATGTTTAATTGATATCAGATGCCAACAACCAGAAACACTGTGCATAGCTTTCTAATTTAGATTTTCGGGCCAAATATGATGGAATAAATTTCAACCTCCCTGGCATACAGGATGGAGTTTAGAATTCAAAGAATTGGAGGCACATAAAATTTCTATATTTTGTGTAATGTCAATATGTTATGCATGTTCCTTTATTTTATTTATTTAGACTTTTTACTAATTTGATTGTATTAGTTAATTCTAAATAATTGATTTACTTAAACAGTTAAGTACTGTACCTAAAATAACTAAATATACAAGATATAAATCCTAACACAAACAAAGAACTATTAAAAATTAATTAGAACTAAACATTATAGAGAACTAAAGTATAAATAAGACAACAAAGTGCAATTCAGTTGATAAGACACTTCCAGTAATCCAGTTGGACTCTTTCACACAAATCCATCGTTCATTTATCTAATGGTGGCGATTGCAAGCTTATATATAAATAACGAAGAGTTTATCTAATGAAGTGCAACATGTTGGTAAGAGCTTTCCCTGAAATCAATAGATTGGAGTTTCAGTCACTTATAAGGTTAATAAGTTATTTTTCATTATTTGGTAAATAAATAAATAAAAAATAATGATGAGTTTATCGATTTAGGATCGAAGGATATGTTAGCTATCGTCCATTGGATTAAACGATGAAAACTACAAAATTAGTACCAAAGTGATTGAAGAAATATCGATATAAGACTAATAATTTATGTATTTTTTTATTATACTTTATTTTATATCATTTTCATTTATTTTTTTGAATTAATTATCTATTAAAGTTAATAAAATAATTTATAAAAAATATACAAAAATAATAGTACACTATTTTTAGTCTTAGATTGATAATTAAAATCATCAAGTCATATATAGTTTCATCTTCCGGGTCCTAAATTGATAGCTAACCTATATTTCCGACACTAGATCGAAAAAACTCCATATTATCTATACATAAGGTAGTCTAGTTAGGGCTGACAATTTTCGACACGACACGAGAACACAACACGACCACGCACGAAATTAACGGGTTAGTGCTCAGCCTTATCGTGTTCGTGTCCTTATCGTGTCGACACGATAAGGACACGATAATTTCGTGTCGTGTTCGTGTCGGATCCGTGTCGTGTTCGTGTAACCCGATAATTTCCGTGTTGCATTCGTGTCGGATCATGTCGTTTTCGTATAATTCGATAATATTTATATATATTTAATATTAATTTAATTATATTGTATATATTTTTATTTCTTTTATTTATTTATTTTCTAGTTTTGATTTAAATTTATCGTTTCGTGTCGGGTCGTGTCAACACGAAAAAATCGTGTCATATTCGTGTTCGTGTCGTGTCGTGTCGTGTCAGTACATTTCGTGTCGTGTTCGTGTTCGCGTCGGACAGATTCTTAAAAAGTCGTGTTCGTGTTTGGCCTTATCGGGTCGTGTCGACACGATAACGACCCGACACGCACGAATTGCCAGCCCTAAGTCTAGTCCATTTGTAACTCTTTTTCTTTTTCTTTTTGTCTTTTTTTTCGAGGGTTATGTAATTTTAACTCTTGAGATTGTATGATTTGATATTGTGTAACAACAAATGGCCCAAACCTAATTAACCACTTTAATTAAAACATATACCATCCATAACCTTTTCCAAAATTTCCTACATCCTATACCCATTAGTCTATTTTTTTCAAATTGGTCATGTAGTATAGCAAATTAAAAGATTGAGTATGGGGTACACACTTTTTCAAAAGTGTGTAGTTATATATAATTCCACATTTAACAAAATTGCAGTCAAATTACAATCTGTTTCTGTCTGTCTGTGAACAATGAAGTCATTTGTAAGCTTATCCTGGCTGATTCGCCAAAAAAAATTCATTTTCTGGAAAGTAATTTTAGAATTGCACAATTTAAAAGCTACGTCCCGAGCTAAATTACCACGCTAAAGTTACCGTTTAAATGGTGTCCAAACTGTGACTTTATTAGAGGCAGCTGAAGGTGAAAAAGATAAGTCATCATCAAATACACCTAAAATTCGACAACTACGGACGTACATAAATCAAAAATTGATGATGGGTATGCTTCATTTGATCATGTCAGTTTGTCATGCATCTACACAAATTCAAATGTACAAATTTGTTTAGTTGTGTGCGTGTGTTGGCCAAGTGGTAGAGTGGTTAATGCCCGAGGCCAAAGATCTCGGGTTTGAGTCCACCGTGACACGACCTTTAAATTTCTGTATTAAATTGACAAAAAAATAAAAATAAAATTTGTCTAGCTTAAAATTTCCTAACAAAGTACCACTAGTACTGGCTTTTTCTTCCACATGGATTAAGTCAAAACATATAATTCAAGGAGAAATCTATTTTTTTTGCCCCTAGAATTATATGGGAAAATAATTAACTAGACCGGCCCCACAATTCTGTTTTGTTTACCCCCCTACTAACCCTGAATTACCTTTCTCTTTTGCAGAACTATGATGGTGCAATTGCTAATCACCTAATTTAAGATCATCTACTATAAATTTTAGTTTTTATTTTGCTAATAAATATCACATCTAACCATAATAAAAAGAATGAAAGTCAAGCTGGGGAAAGGACAAAAATGAAAGTCAAGTTTAAAGAAGAGTGAAAACCCAAAATAAGAGAAGATATGGAATTTATATATATATATAGGGAGTGATTATTGTAAAAATCATCATTAATCTATAAATTACGAACTTCTGAAATCGTCTGAATTTGTCGTGGAAGCGTCTGAATTCAGCGTGTAAATGTTTGAATTCAGAAAATTAAAAATTCACCCCTCATGAGATTCGAACCTATGCGTTTGAATCTATCAAGTAAGGTGGTGAATTCACCGTAGATCTTTACGAATCAATGGCTGAAAATGATTCTTATTTTATACATTAAGATTGGTTTGTATTTGATCTCATTCCTATATATATATATATATATATATATATATATATATATATATATATATATATATGAGAGATCAAATAGTACATGAGTATGATATTATATAGTACTCATTCTCATCCACTCATTTCATAGATACTATGGTGGAGATTTTTTCAGATTTATTAAGCTTAATTTTGCTGATTTCGCTACAATAAGGGTAAATTAGTAATTTGATTTGTTATGTGATTGCAAAAAACAAACCATGCATTTAGTTGAATTGACTTATGCATTTAAATGAATAAAAAAATACATGCAGTTGAACACAATAATGCATGTAGGTTGGAAGTCGCTGGACGACAATGCATTTTTACGTTGGCCAACAATGCACTTTTACGTTTTGTTAAATGCATGAACATGTTTTGTTTAATGCATGAACGTATGTGTTTTGTTAAATGCATGTTTGTGTTTCGTGCCAACATGCAGTTTTATGGCTTTCGACAGTAAATCTCTCATCCATCCTTCTACGTCAATTTCTTCATCTCTTTCCCCGATTACATGTGAATTTCACCGTGAACCACCGCCATAGCCACCACCTCTTTCGATTCTTCAATCCTCTATCAAATTCGTCTTCTATATTTTCTCAAAATTCATCAATTTTGTTCTCAATTTTTTCTTCTTCTTTTTCTTTCTTTCAAATCTGTTGTTTGTTATTGTTCGTGTATGTTATTGCTGTTGTCTGCCGGTGCCGTCGCCGTCCGCTGCCGCCAAGGAGAAGAAGAATGATGATTTGTTTTCTTCCCATTTTGTCTCTTACAAAATTAAAAAGAAAAGAAAAGAAAAATGAATTACCACGTGTCAGCTTGTGATGCAGTAACATGTTCAAAATGTATGGTCTAGATTGAGTACTACATACTATCTGAGAATCGGTTACTACGGAATCAACCTATATATATATAGGGGTTGGATCCAATGATAATTCATATTTTTTGAGAAATTGAAAACTATGCACATGTAAAAAGTTGATGAACAAAATCTATAAAATTGTGCACAACGAAAACATTCTAAAATTGTTGCACAACAAACAATTTTAGAAAATTTTCAATATGCATAGTTTTATACTGTTATGTGCATCATCTTTATACTTCTTATGCATAGTTCGCAAAAAATATATAATTTTCATTTGATCCACTATATATATATGTATAGTTTGATATTGTTGCTGGTTTATATCATATCGAGATACCGTTAAGAGTAGGGGTGTGCATGGACCGAACCGAATCGAAAAAACCGATCGAACCGATCGCTTTCGGTCGGTTCGGTTCGGTTAGGTTGAATTGATTTCGGTTGGTTCAAAATTTTAACTAAAATCGGTTTCGGTTCGTTTCGATTTTACGTTTTAGGTTAGGTCGATAATCGAACCGAATCGAAACTATTATTTTATATATTTATATATTTCATATAATAATTAATTAATATTTTAATTAAATAATTAGGATAAAAAATATGTTTATTTAGAAAAATATATATATATAATTTATATTTGATCGGTTTTCGGTCCGATCAAAACCGATCGGTTTTTGGTTCGGTTTTCGGTCGGTCCGAAATTATAAATCGGTTCGGTTCGATTCAAAAATTGATTCGGTTCGATTTTCGATTTTGAAAATTTCGGTCGGTCGGTTGAACCGACCGATGCACACCCCTAGTTAAGAGTACCAATAATACTTTAAATCGCTTTTATTAATATGAATTTATAGTTAATAAATAACTTAAGGTGAGCGCTTATAAGTTAAAATCACGATTATGAACTCGAGAATTAACTAATAAAATTTAAGATTATTCACATGCACGATTTCAACATCGAGATACACTATCTAAGATTTCTAAATCAACCTTTTTTTGAATTTCGAACTCAATTTCATCTCAAGCATATATAGTTATTGAAATTAAGTGACCTGTGACACTAAACGTTGAAGCCCATAGGTGCACCGACTCTCTCCATGTCACGGGGAGAATCATAAATTCATGGATGTACACCAAAAACCACAATAATTTAACTAATGATGCTTACACACATACATGCATACCCCAATAATAAAAAACCAAGATTAAAATTTAAAAAGTAATCTTAGTGCATGTAAAAAGAGACGTTGAAAATTAATGCAAGACAGAGAAAAAAAAATTAAAGTGAGAACAAAAGCACTCACGACGGGTCCCACACCATGTCCCCTCAATAGACTCAAAAAAAACTGATCGATGATCAAAAATCTTTCTTCACCATTCCATTTCCATGTACATTATTTTCCCTCACCTTCCCTCCTTTTCCAATTACCAAAACAGCCATGAATAACTCCCCTGTACCAATCACTTCCGCCGATCAGGGCTCCGCCAGCAGCAATCCCCCGCCGCCGCCGCTGAGCCGCTACGAATCCCAAAAGAGGAGAGACTGGAACACCTTCGGCCAGTATTTGAAGAATCAGAGGCCGCCGGTTTCGCTATCTCAGTGCAATTGCAACCACGTGCTCGAATTCCTGAGATACCTCGACCAGTTCGGGAAGACTAAGGTTCACCTGCATGGGTGCGTGTTTTTCGGGCAGCCCGACCCCCCGGCTCCGTGCACCTGCCCGCTGCGGCAGGCGTGGGGCAGCCTCGACGCGCTGATCGGGCGGCTGAGGGCGGCCTATGAGGAGCACGGCGGATCGCCGGAAACGAACCCCTTCGGAAATGGAGCGATCCGAGTTTACCTGCGCGAGGTCAAGGATTGCCAGTCCAAGGCGAGAGGGATTCCTTATAAGAAGAAGAAGAAGAGGAAAATCAATCAGACGAAGCCGCAACACGATGAGCTGCTCCTCAAGAATCCAAAGCTACCCGCTTGAATCATCGAAGACGAAGACCAAATTAATGGTAATTAATTACTAATCCTACACTATAATTGGTAAGTTTTCGTGTGTGTTTGTGATTTTGTTGGTATTGAGCTTCGGAATACTAGGAAAGCGACCGCTGTGTGAGAAACATCTGGTCTCTGCAAGAGCTTTTAGATTAAACTTTGCTGAATAAATAGATTTGGGAGAGAGAGAGAGAGGCAGGACCACACGATCACAACCGCAATAGTATATTTAAGAATACTGTACAATTCCAGAAACCCTAGAATCATAGTCCGGTAAACCCTAATTCTGATAGGAATTTGCAGGTTCAGTCTTGCTAGTGTTGAGTATAAGCTTTTACATTAACGGATGTGCTTTATTATTTTCTTTTTTAAAAAAATAAATAAATAAAATTTCTTTGTTTCTCTCTCAAATCATGCGAACCACCGTGGGATTAAAAAATTAGCTATAATTTAGTTTGGTTTTTGTTCAGAATAAACTATTCATATCTCCTTGTTTTTGGGTCTTTCGGATCTGGAACATGAATAACCTTTCATCGTATCCACCATCTCTGTGGTTTTGCATGAATTGGGGAATATCTAAATTCAACCAATTTTTATTTTTATACAACAATATCTCCACAGCAAAATATTATTCATTCAACTAATATGGTTGCATAATTGTTAGATTTCACAACTACAAATTATTAGAATCCAAACACATCCCAAAATTTGTCTCCCTCTGTCTGTTACATTCATTTCTGAATGATATTTACTATTTGTGTGTGTGTTTGTCTATATTTTGTGCAATTTATTCTTCATGTTTATATGAATTCCATGCTATAATTGGCTTCCAAATATGGATTTATTCTTATCTGGAGAAACTCAGATATGCTCATCCATTAAAATAGTAATAGAAGTAGAATCAGAAGAGAAGCATTTCTAATTTTGAAATTAAATAGTACTATTAAACTAGAAGACATTTAAAAAAATTTGAAAAATATGTACGGTGAGAGTTAAGATACTTAAATAGATGCATTGCACCATGGTAAGTGTAGGTCCCTAACTGATTAATGCGATTCCAGTATTATTCAATCTGTATTATTCTGCTTCGAATAGTCCTCCCTCTCTGCAAAATTAAAAAGACAAAAAAAAAGTTTGAAATTTTCACAAATGTGCATTACTACTCTTCCGTGATGGTGTTGAAGTATATATATTTTCAATTATAAATGTTTGAGGCATTCGCCAATTTATTTTGTCCAAAAAAAACTACGTATTCCTTAGTTCTCCTCAAAATTTATATATATATATATATATATATATATATGGGATGGATCAAATGAGAACCATATATATTTTAGGAACTAAGAACTAATCCTCACCTTTGATTTGATGTGATCTTGTGGTTGACAATACATATCTATCTAAAATATATATTAATTACCGAAAATGTCAAAAGGCTAATTTAGTAAATGATTAATATTTCTTAACATATGTATTCCTTAAATTATGGGATTCCATATCTCTTAACTAGTGTATTCTTGATTTGTTTATGTATAGTTATTATTATCATTTTCTTCCTCATATTTCATACTTATCCAGCCTAACAATGGAAGCAACATGTATTTATTCGTTTTTTGTTTTGTTTTTAACGCCATTAATTTTTATTGTTCAAGGACCTGTTCAGATTTTCGAAAATGATTATATTTATACGATTTTAAATATAACGTGCATAATACACAGTACGTTATGCATAACACAGTATATATTTTTCGTGTTTCAACTTTAAGGAATTATAATATGCATAACACAGTATATAGTATGCATAATATTCATGTTCTATAATTTTAATATTGAATATGCATAACAATGTCTATGATATGCATAACAATGTCGATGAGAGAGAGACTAATGGACTAATAATTTTCGGAATGAGAGAGATAGATACGGTTATTGTATCCGAAAGTTACCAATTTACCCTTAAACACACGTAAAACTGAAATACTTTTTTCTATATTAATTAATACCAAATTCGAAATTTTCAACCTTTTAATCTCCACCATTTAATCTAGTAAATTTGATGGTGTAGATTAGTTCTTATTTCTCTACATAGGGGTGGTTCCCTCTATAACCACCCCTATATATATATATATGTATGTATGTATATGTTGGGGGGGTGTCGGTGTGAGAAAAAGATTGCTACAATGTGAAGAAATAAAGTCAAAGTTGATTTGGTGTGTTAACCTTCAAGTTTTTCAGTCACTAAACTTTGGAAATAGGTGTTAATCACTGATCATATTTAGTTTTTCTGCTACGTGGCCAGTGTCAGTAATTTCTATGTCATGCTTGAGTTCTCAACTGTGAAAATTTAAAATAATTTTCTCTTTGAATAAAAGCTTGTGGAACTTGCTATAAGGCAGGCAATAATACATACACATATATGAATATATTGATTTTAATTTATTATAAACCACTCAAACTTAAATAATATTTACTTGTGTTCACTAATGTTGATTTTTCCTGGTTGCCTCTATATATAGTCGAGTCATCTTTGGCTCTATATGTGTTTATAAAATGTATGGGAAATGTGGTTCACGAGTTATTCTCAAATAAAGTATTTGTTTCAACTTCCATACGATACCTAAGTATCGAGTAGATGTTGTGCTAAAAGATTTGATTTGTTTTGTGGGTAACATTTGTCAATTTAGGAAAGTTTTCTATAATAATCAGCTTTATCATTATTATTTTTGGGTATCATGGGGAACCCGCAGCCGCTACCTTATGTGCGCATTAGGTAAACCCCACGTTCCTGTGCAATTAGCTTTATCCTTTTCCTCTATCATGATAACATCAGATTCAGACCGGAGGAGTCTTCTACGTTATGGTGTTTCAGTTTTCATATTTATATTTTTTCAGTTCAATAATGGTCTCACTCTTTATTCATATGGCATATCTTTGTTAAACATGAGATAGAAATACAGTAAGAAATTAGACGACGATATACACATAAGACTGCAAATTAAACAATCAAGCTAGGAACTGGAAAATTTGGATCAACACAATATACGAGGACAGATTCTTAGAACATTAATTAAGCCATAAGTCACTAATTAATTAATATGAGTGAGCCACTCATTTTAAGCAAAAGAAACAATTATGTATTAATCTTTGAATTAAAGTTTGACAGTACATAATTCAAATCCAGAAATCACTCCATAACCGTACATATACATTGAAGTACGTACGGTGTTTATTAGGGGGCGTTGTAAATGGAAACATTTAGGCCATTTTGGTAGTGGTATAAATATAAAACTATAGATAGCCAACCTTGTTGTTTGGTACATTAGTTATAAATATAGATTAGGAAAAAAAAAGGCTAGCGGTCGCTAGCCTCATTTTTGTAACCCGCTCAGAGGGCAAAAAATGAGGTACGTAGCGGTCGCTAGCCTCATTTACTGTTCAGATGGGATACAAATCTGGGCTCAACCGTGAATTACAAAACCAAACGCTACAGTGCAATCTAACCTACCTAATCTACTCCAAACAAGGCTTCCAAAGATGGCCTTAGAGTATTAAATTAGAGTAACTGACATGAATTTTGATTGTGGCTTCGTTCATGATAACATGAGACGGTATAAAAGGAGTGCAAATCAATGGAAAAATTGAGGAGAAAATCCTTTGATATAGAAAATGCAAGGGGGAAGGTGAGTGTGGTCAGCATTGCTTCAATAGATGTATGTAGGGTGGTGACTAGGGTTAGTGCAACTGTGCAAGGTAGTCTAAAAGGATACTATAACTTAATCGAGTTTAGGCGAATATATATAGTATTAATTTTAATTGTTTTGAGTTTTTATCAAGCCTTGAAATTTACCTGGGCTTTCTTATTATTGATTAAATTGAGTTTTAATCCAACTCAATATATGAGTTATATATGCTCGATTAGTTGAACATATATGTATATGTCTGACTTGAATTCGAGCCAAGCTCTTCAAACATAAAAGTTGTGTGTTGAAAGATTATTTTAGTGTTGTAATTATTAAACATCGACATTTTTAGTCCTGTAACTAAGAGTATGTTTGACTGAGCTTATAAGCTCCTTGAGCTTAAAAAAAAGCTTATATATAAGCTATTTTGGGAACCTTATAAGCTCAACCAAATATCATCGAAGTCATGAGGGAACAAAAGTAATTTTAAAAACTTTCATAAGTTTTGAGCTTTTAGTCCCTTTTGCTCTAATCTGCAGAAAAAACTGAAATTTGGGTCGAGAAATCGACATAAAAAGACAACATTTTCATGAAAGCATCGCATAAAAACTTGAAATTGATAAAAACTTAGAAATTTCGTGAAGTCATCAGAATTATGACATGTTACCAAACCTTAAGTTTCTAGTGAATCATATTAGGGCTAAAAAAATTTAAAATGATATGTTGTCAAAGTTTTTAGGACTATAATTGCTAAATCCATTTTCGTGAATTTCCATAAATGTGGTAGATTATTAATATCATTAACATGTGACGATCATCCGGTTATGCAATAGAAGATATTGTACAATGCTGCAATAGATGATTTTCCGACTTGTGATTCTCAACGCAACTCATCATTTTTCCTGTATTGGTGTGTTGTAGGAGATGGGTCTACTTCTTCTTTTTTTTTTGTATCATGGTGAACCCGCAGCCGCTACCTTTGGTGCGCACAGGGTAAACCCCACGTTCATGTGCAATAGCCTGCAAACCACACAGAACATGATGTCTATTGTCATCAATAATCAAAATCTCACTCTACCTCCCACATGCAGCCATGACTGCCAAGTCTCCCATTAATATTTTCACTTAATTTTTTTCATATTTTACTATGTTCGTATCTCTTATTTTATTTCATGATTGTAAAAGTGTCACATGTTGATAACATAGCCATAGAAGACGAAATTCGAGCGCATAGTATTAATTTAAGAAACATGTAGACTATGCATGACTGTGTGGAATGATCATCTTTTCGATTTATTCAGTTTGGTGATCTAATTAATTTTTTTTGCAAAAGTATATTTTTATCTCAAAATTCTATTATTGTTTCTTACTTTGCAGGACTATATTCACGTAGCAAGTTGTGGTGGATGGAGCAAGAAGGACTCGTCACAACTTGAGAGTGTAGGCATATTCGATAGTAAGCTAAAAGATGAAAGTCTGGGTATGAATAGATACTTTTAAGTATGTAAAACTGCTCGATCAAGAGCTATTTAAATGTTATTACAGATGTAGCTTAATATAGTAAATATACATATAATATCGTTCAATCTAGTAATTATATATCTATATATGTTTTTGTAGTTTAATGTTATTGTAGTAAGTGAAGCTAGAACTCTAACTAGTGGGCTTATCTTTAGATACAGTATTATTGGTGATTTTTCCAAACTCAAAAGAAGTTGCTCGATGTATATAGTCTAAAAATATTTTTGAGTCCTCACAATCGAGGGGTTCATGTTTGTTGCATTGAATCTTGGAAAACTTAATCATATAGATGTAATTTTACACATATTCTCTTCTAGTTTGTGTGATAGAGTCCAGTTGAAGTTTCGTATTTTAGTTTTTGATAATATTTCTGGATTTCGTTCTTAGAAATCAAATTTTGCATGAACGGAGTTTCAATGTGTGAAGCTTATGCACACCATTTCACTACCAAAAAATGCGAAATTACCTACGGAAAAAACCGTCGGTAAATTAATATAATCCGTCGGATGGACATAATATTACCGTGGATCACCGCGGCGGTGCCCGTCGCTAATCTATCATCGGATGCGTCGTTGCACGCATCGATGGATTTAACGACGGAGACGTCGTCGGTAATTTTTTGTTTCAAACGACGCTAGTCGATGGTAATTTTTTTAAATTTTTGATATATTTATTTATTTTAATCCTACCAAGTTACGATATTTATAAGTACACCAACATGTTAACAATTCATTCTTACTACCTAACAAAACAATCAACATACATATAAAATAGTCAACATAAATATTTATAATAGGATGTCCAAATCATCAACAGAACAATATAATATATCAATATGTAATACATAAATATACATCAATGTTCAATTTCAAGTATCTATTCAATCTCAAGCGTCCAAAACATAATTTCAAACATCCAACAACAATTTCTACATAATCTTAATCATCTAAAATAATTTTAACATAAATATAATTACTATTACCGATGGACATAATATTACCCGTGGATCACCGCCGGCGGTGCCCCGTCGCTAATCTATCATCGGATGCGTCGTCGTTTGCACGTACCGATGGATTTAACGACGGAGACGTACGTCGGTAATTTTTTTGTTTCAAACGACGCTAGTCTGATGGTAATTTTTTTAATTTTTTGATATATTTATTTATTTTAATCCTACCAAGTTACGATATTTATAAGTACACCAACATGTTAACAATTCATTCTTACTACCTAACAAAACAATCAACATACATATAAAATAGTCAACATAAATATTTATAATAGGATATCCAAATCATCAACAGAACAATATAATATCAATATGTAATACATAAATATACATCAATGTTCAATTTCAAGTATCTATTCAATCTCAAGCGTCCAAAAACATAATTTCAAACATCCAACAACAATTTCTACATAATCTTAATCATCTAAAAATAATTTTAACATAAATATCAAACAATTCCAACAAATCATTAAATAACATATCTTAACAATTATTAAATAACATATCAAATTCTCAAACAAACATATCAAATATATTAAATTCACTAATAACATATCAAATTCTCAAACAAACTATTACCGATGGACATAATATTACCCGTGGATCACCGCCGGCGGTGCCCCGTCGCGTCGTCGTTTGCACGTACCGATGGATTTACCGACGGAGACGTATGTCGGTAATTTTTTTGTTCCAAACGACGCTAGTCTGATGGTAATTTTTTTAGTTTTTTGATATATTTATTTATTTTAATCCTACCAAGTTACGATATTTATAAGTACACCAACCTGTTAACAATTCATTCTTACTACCTAACAAAACAATCAACATACATATAAAATAGTCAACATAAATATATATAATAGGATATCCAAATCATCAACAGAACAATATAATATCAATATGTAATGCATAAATATACATCAATGTTCAATTTCAAGTATCTATTCAATCTCAAGCATCCAAAAACATAATTTCAAACATCCAACAACAATTTCTACATAATCTTAATCATCTAAAAATAATTTTAACATAAATATCAAACAATTCCAACAAATCATTAAATAACATATCTTAACAATTATTAAATAACATATTAAATTCTCAAACAAACATATCAAATATATTAAATTCACTAATATAAATTCATAATAACATATTAAATTCAAACAATTCCAACTAACTTGATATTATAACTAATCCAACCATTCCAACAAATCACTAATAACATATCAAATTCTCTAATCCAACACTTCCAACAAATTCCAACAATTTAAAATCACCAACAAACTCAACATACTAAAACAAACATATCAAACCATAAAATTTTGAAAATTAAATTGAACTAACTTGAACGGACGGTGGGACCTGGACGGACAGAGACGGCGGCAGCTCCTGCTGTTGCTGCTGCAATTTTTTAAGAAAAAACACATGAAATGCTGGAAACATGAGAAATAGAGAGAGATGAGAGCAGGAGAAGAGAGAGAAAGACGACGGGCGGTAGGCGGTACGGTGGGGACGACATAACACGGCAGAAGATGGACACGAAGCACGCGGGACGGGGGAGACGGGGGAAGAGAGAGACGGCGCGGTGCGGGGACAGGTCGGATGTCAGAAGGCGGTGGGATGGATGGACGGCGGAGGAGGGAGGAGGCCAGGGTTCGTTCGAGCAATTTGGGGAATAAAGAAAATGACGCGCGATCTGATGTGTATTATTCAATTTTACTGACGGATTTACCGACGAACACAACCCGTTGGTAAAATTCCAAAATAAATTAAATGGGAAACAAAGTAAAAAATTTACCTACGGATATAGCTCGTCGGTAAATATTTATAAAAAAAATTAAAAAAATTATTAACTCTGATATTAACTTCACCGACGGATAAAATCAGTCGGTAAATAATTCACAAATAAATTAAATGGAAAACAAAATAAAAAATTTACCTACGGAGTACACACGTCTGTAAATTTTTCAAAATTAATTTTTTTTTATTATGAATATCAAATTTACCGACGGATGATAACCGTCGGTAACTTTACCAGCCTCACTTCCGTCGGTAACTTTTTCTCTCATTTTTCGCGCCACAATCCTTCGGTAAAACGTTGGTATATTTCTAATGTTCAATACCGTCGGTAATTACTAATGATGTTTTATCTGTCGGTAAAGCCGTCGGTAATTTCTTATTTTTTTTTTTGTAGTGTTTGGACTAGAGTTAGATGTGACCGATTCTGTGATATATTCTGGCACAAGTTCGAGCTTCTGTTTCTTATTTAATTCAACCAAATGCAATTCAATTGAGGCGAGAACCATCACTCCCAGAATGACAAAAAGTAACCTAGAAAGTCGATAAATTGTGAAGATTAAATTCAAAATTCAAATTACAAATTATAACCAAAGACTATGAAGAGTATCAAGGTACTAAATCGATCATAATCCACGTGACAAGTCTCTCTCTCTCTCTCTCATTTAAAAACAAATATGGTTCCGCTATTTGATCTTGGGATCAATTTATTTGACTTCAAGTTCTAAACTATAAAAAATAAATCACCAGAAGAGATACAAAGTATGGCCTGTTTTTCTTTTTCATGTTTGGTTTGGATACCGACTCTTCCATTCAGCATAAATAGACGAAATTTTAGTAATAGTACATAATTTCACTATTTTGAAAGCATTTGACGCAAAACGAGAATCACAACCAAACCGGTCAAGAATACGATGCTTGGTAAATTTCGAACTACCTAACACTTAATAAATTAAAGTCACATCTTTTTCATAATAACTCTCCAAATAATATATGAAACGTTACGATCAGTTTCCGAATTAAATGCAGAACTCATCACGTGAACTAAGTTGGGCTTTTACTACTGTCCTCCTCGGATCCGGTGTTTGGGCCCTCAACATTTTTCCATGAAAGAACCCATTCCGAATCTACTATCATTTCGTCCATCATATTTTTTCATTTAATTTCATTTCAGTATGTCTGCAAAATTTGTTTATTTTCCTTTTATATACATGGATCATATCCAAAAGTCAACACTTTTATCCAAACTCAACCCACTTTACAAAAACCATTCATTACCCACCTAACATATTTTATTATATAGGTCTTATTCTCCACTCATTTTACACTCACTACATTTATTAAAATTCATGATGACAAAAGCTAAGACTATATATCATAAATGGAGGGAGTAGTAATAAAGGAATGAGTAAAGACCACTACTGCACCCACCCGAAATTTATATCAATCATTATTTTGGAACAGACAAAATTTGCTTACATGCTTTAGGTTATCATAAATCGTTTTCCCCAATTGTATATACCAAAATTCCAAATAAAATCTACAAATAAAGAGAAAAAAGATGAAGGAAACAAACTGCTGAATTAAACTATGCACGGCAAGTTACACAAACGCCCCTAAAACCAGTCGGCACCAAAAAACTTAAAGAGAAAACAACCCGCCATGAGCGTTACATAGTTTATGTTGAGGACTGAGGGTTGATAACTTATTACCAGAAACTGAAATAAACCAAAAACATCAAAAAATTACTTTAAACAAGCCATTATGAAAGGTACACCAACAAGCTTCGCGTTAAGCTAAATGTGCGAAATATTATATTAAAACATATTCAAACACTAAACAGTTGCTATATCCACTGAAAAGCAATAAAGAATTAATTATCCTAAGCAGGCCAAACATGTGGCTGCCGGAGTAGATTAATCAAAAGAAGACTAACATTGACACGAATCTCTCTTCTACATAAAAATTAGCTAGTCAATTTCTTTCGCGGCCAAAGAATCTTCTTCAACTATCAACAAGAAGAAATAGCATATTACTCAGCTGCTCAACCCTACCAAGGATTGCAGAATGTCCCATTCCGCACCACTAGCTATACATATCTGCATAATTGTCATAAAATCAGAACTCAAATCAAGAATAAAAGCATACAGAAGAAAGATAGATGGCGATAGAAACAAGCAAATGCCTCCCCTGAGAGTATGCACTATGCCATAGCAATAAGTAAATGCACAATTTGAACTATTCCAAACTATATAACCACTGATGTCAATAAGAACAAGTTGTATTGAGAACTGAGAAGTAAGCGAATAGCTCAATTGCAGAGCTAAAGGATGAACGATTCAACCAGGGCAATTTCAATCGAAGTGATGTGCCTATAGTAGCCCATCCAGTATGAAAGCCAATAAACGATAGAACAAAGATGCAGGGAAATCAAAACCTTCTCCAACAACATATTTGATTAACCTTGTATATATCTAAATATTTGTTCTTCCAGAAACATTCAACATAGAATGAAGCAACACTAAGAGGGTGTTTACTTTTCATGATTGATTATTTTTAACTTCATACTAGGATTTGTCCAATCCTAGTCCTTTCAATTGTAATATGAATCGAGCAAGTTAGTTCAAATTATAAAATTTATCACGGACCTTGGGATATTCCAAAGTTCTAATCCATCTTAGTAAACAATAAATAAACCTATACATTTTTTATCTATAAAGCTAAACATTAATAGTAAACATCCCATAAATTGATAATAGCATAATAGTAATGACTGAGTCAGTATTACTTCCACTTAATTGTATAATTTGTATTAGAATCATCATTATCTATAATGATGCATGCAAATACAAGTACCAACTAAGAGTTCGTCAGCCATCAAAGCCCTATCCAGGCCTCAATCCAAAGAACAATGAAAGATGCAAAACTATCTTCCCCTATATCTGGCATTTATAGTCCGCCAACCGCAAGAGGCTGATGATTCACTCATATCTGAAATGCATCCATGATTCTTTAGATGCCAAAACTTGCTTCAACATTCAAGAGTATCTTGGGAAGGGAGTTCCCAGCATGATGACACCGACACTTCCCCCTTTCCTGGATAACCCTAATATCAGCAAGACACACCAAGGGCTCACACAAAAAATGTGCCCACCTATACATAAAGGTGGGCTAGAATCACCTATACATATAATATGCAGGGGCAAACTATAATCAGCTATTGTATGAGAAAGGCATGCAAGGAACCAACCCGAATCACCACAGTATTATATAACCCTCAAGCCAAACAATATGGGCTTATTCTTAGTCGAACATGTTAGTAATACTTTGTACCAAAATATGCAATTTCATTTATATAATGAACCACAGAAGAAAAAAGACAAGGCAAAAAAAGAACCAAAGGGAAGAAAATTATAGAAAAGTGATTAAATAGCGAAATATGGCAGTTATACCATCAGAGGATCCAGGTTGTTTTGCCCGCTTGACCTTATCTAACTGGACCTGTGTATCCATAAACAATTGCATCCTTTGAACCTCCAAATCTTTAGCAAACTGCATTCTCTGCTTTTCCAATTCCACCATCTGCCTCTGCTTCATACCCTCTACCTTCTCAAAAATTTCCCCAAACTTCTCTATAGCCTTAGCCAGTTTCCTCATCCCTTCTTGCCCTACCTCTTCTTCCTCCCCATCCCCATCCTCGCTCCCCTCCACTTCATCCCCTTCCAACTCATCATAATCATTATCATCATTATCGGCTTCAACGTCAGCTGCAGCCGCTGCAGCGGCCATTGCTGAATAGTTTTTCCTGAAGAACGACTTGTCCATGGCCGGTGACAGCATTGGGCGCTTCTGCGGTAGACTAAATGGCGTCACCGCCGCAGGAGTCATCGGGTTGCGATACGATAACGGCACAGCCAACGGCGGAGCAGGCAGAGACAACGGCGGCGTTATCGGTACGGCCAACGTAATCACCTTACTCTGCTGATGCTTGTTGAAATTGGATCCGATCAAGTGCTCCAGAGTAGAGAAGAACGGCCACGAAGACGTTAGGGTTCCGTTAGATTCGGCGACCCTCGTCCTCTCGGTCTTATACTTCTTCTTCAGAGTATCGATCCGGTTCTTACACTGCACATCGGTGCGGCGCGTTTTCTTCGTGTGCCCGTGGCGCGCGTTAACCGCATCCGCCACCTCTTGCCAATCCTTCTGGCGGAGGTTGCCGCGGTTCAGCTCCATGTAACGCTGCCCCCAGGAATCAACGAGCGTCGACGTCGCCTCCTCCGTCCAGCAGTCCTCACGGAAGGGAACCTGCCGCGGAGGCGGCGGCGGCGGCTGAGGAGTCGAAGATTCCGTCAAATCACCCATGGCTCGACAACCCTAACAAATCCAATTCAACGTTGAAATCTGAGGAGGAGGAATTGTGAAAATGATATTGAGGAAAAAGGAGAGGCGGCGGGAGGCAAATGCGGCTGGAGAGATGATATGTATTGGAAAAATGGTGGGTGGGGTGAGGGGTATCGGTATCGGCATCGGCCGGGGCGCGCGTGGGAACGACGGTCACGCGAATTCGGCCGAATTGTCATTGGTAACTGCGTCACGACTCACGTAACGTCTGTGGGTTAGGTTTTTAGTGATGAATTGATTGGATTTTAATTTTTGGTGAGTAGAATTAGGGAGTTTTTGTCTGAGTTGAGTGGGAAAAAATGATTTGGGCTTAGGCGGAAAATTTGAGAGTGAACACAACACGCACGGGGTGGATGGGCCGCTGATGAGGAGCGTGGGAGAGGGGAATTGTCCGGTCATGCGATTGCCGTGTGCTTTCACCAAATGACGTGTTTGCCCTTTCCGGACGCCCCCTTCCAATCCTATCTTCTTAGCCGCCGATTACGATTTGTTTATGTTTTTATTTATTTGAATCCGAGGTTTAATTATAGAGTAAATATTTAAACTTTGAATTATATATATTTTATCAAAAATATCTTGAACTTTTAAAAATATCTATTAAAACTCCAAATTATCATATTTTGTATCAAAAATATCATAGTTTGAGGTTTTAATGTGTATCAAATATGATAGTTTGGAGTTTTAATATATATTTTTAAAAATTCAAGATATTTTTGATAAAACATGTATAGTTCAGAGTTTAAATTGATATTTATCTTTAATTATAGGATTGTGAGGTTAAGCCTATTAAAACGTAACTTTTAAAAACCTACCAATTTATAAAGAGTGGGTTGCAATGCTTTATACAAAATCATATGTCATGTGACAATCTCGTAAATATTACACAATTATTAACACATGCCTTTATTTTAACCCAAATACTTATTCAATTGCTGACTTTATTTTAACAATTAGTGTTGCGCCCGTGCCATGTACGGGAGTAATTTTATTTTTGTCTAAAAATTTCTTTGTTAAATAATTATATTAAAATTAATAAATATTAATATCATAGAGGTGTTATCATTTTAAATTGAATAATTTTAGAAAACTGAAGTACAATAACATTGAAGAGTTACATAATATCTTATAACGTTATATATTTTACAAGTATGTTAGCTATTTATTTAAAACAAATGTACACATGAAGTGGATAAATTACTTTAATATTTATAAACTTTTTAAATTTGTTATATAAGTGTTTGTCTTAACCATATACTTTTAGGCCTCATAAGATTGGTTTTGTAACTCACGGTTTTGTATCGATAAATGAGGTTATCGACCACGTATTTAGTCTGTCTTATATTTTAAGATAATAAGTTCAAATACAATGAAAAAAGTTAAATAAAAGAAAAGTAAATATATTTGAAATGTTGTTTGTGAATAGACAAAATGGTACAATCAAAAGCAAAATATTATATATTTTGCAATACTTCCTTATATACAATATTTGTAGTAGTAGCTTTTTTATGGTCACCATCGTTTTCACATACGAAAATTCTCTAACCCTTACGATTTGTGACTCTTGAAATTGCTACACACAATTGACCATGACTAAAAACTGATTTATTTTTTCAAAATAATCCAACACGTGACAATTATTGACCTTGATTTTTGTTTATTGTCATTGCATAAGATACTATGACAGGAAATTGTTTTCTCTGAAATTTGAACGACGGTCTTGGATATGATGATGTCAATAACATTCTTGGAATGAGAACTTTGTTAGAACTTAGAATGTTACTTTACTCACTCTTATATATTTAAATACAGTTGAATGTGACTTTATTTTATGATATCAGTTTGCAGGGACAGAAATAATATAGAAATTTGCAAGCATTACAACAATTTATGATATTACAACAAATCCATCAAGATAACAGATCAAGTTTGTTTGTTTTTTTTAAATATAAAAGTTATTTAATATTACCAAATGGAACTGCATTCTCTATATTGTCAATGGATCTAATATCATCAAATGACTTGAATGAGTAGATGACATTAGGAAAATTTGGATCATATTCAACTCGTACTTCCATGTTTTCATAAAAAGTAGCTTTGTACTTATGTAAAGTGACTCTCTACTTTGATGTATTATGTGTAACCCCGAAGTTCCGTATAGCATAATGTCCTCCTTCTTGAAATTTAGAGGCAAAGTGAGATGCTATAAATTTTGGTGCCGTGAAATGATACCTATTTCCCTGCATCATTTTAATATATGTGTAAGTCTTGTTAAAGCGATTAGGAATAGCTAAACACATCACGAACATAAAAGATATTGTTCCAGAATTATTTTGACATTGACAACAAATATTATAACAACTTGAGAAATATTTATCATACTCATTTATTCATTTAACTTTAACAACTTGAGAAATGAGTTGAATGATACCTCAATATCGTGAAAGATACACTCAAAACTGTTTAGCTCATAATTTTTTGTCGAATACATGCCATAACATCTTATAAGTCTTGCTTTAACTGCATGTGACATTGCAAAGGGGTGAAGATCATTGAAAAGTGACCACATCCCAACCATCTTGAGTGGAGAATTTGTAGCCATCAAGCATATTGCAATATTAGCAACATTCAATAACTTCCGTAATATAAACAACGAACTTATGAACTTATAAACATCTAAAAGCTAAATGTATAACTTACAAACTGTAGGAATCTGGAAGTACGTAGTTGAAGTATAAAAATTGAACTTCAAAAATATGAAAGTATGTAGTTGAAGTGTAAAACCTGTCAAGACGTAGAGTTATTATTTATAGACTTCTCAAACAAAATTAAAAAATTTATATTGAAAGTGGAGAAGGTTGTGCAGGAGATGAATAGACAATCATTTGAAAAAAAGTAATTTTTTTTTTGCCTGCATGTGGTTCAATATGTTGGCTCATTAATTAAATATTTGTGGGAATATCTGTGAGATTTTATTACATGTTGTATTAGTATTGGAATTAAAAAACATGCATTGAAAGTGGAGAAGGTTGTGTTGGAATTAAAAAAATATGCATTGGAACCGTTGCATGCATGGAATAATTACATGTTGCATTTAATTCATTGTTGGAATGAGAATAAAATATATTTTTTGCATGACAGTAAATAGATTTTGGCGGGGAAAGTAATGTATTGGAGGGAATTCTCATGCAACTACTTTGCTTTAGCATAATAGATAGATAGTGCTTATCCAATTGCTATATTTCAATTATAGTTACCATTTACCAATCATTGATGTGAGACTAATCCAATAATAATTATTCAATACATTCCCTACGCACAAGATCATATATAGAAATTGACATCTTTTGTCCTCCCTTTTCCGTCGTGTGTATACAGATTTTTAAGTTTCCATCCGAAACTCATTCGCGAATAAAAGGGTGGTCACTTATTTTCTCGAAACCAGAAAATAACTTCGATGATATTCTACAATTCCAGTTATCCATGATTGGGGTTGGACAAATTAACAAGAAAACTTGTTTAAACAATTAATGATTCTGCCACTACGATTCTTATCATAGCTTTCGTATCAAACAAATAAAATAAAAATTGAAACTAAATTAGACAGTAATACTAATAGTCGCATATTTAGTTTATTAGATTTTAGAGAAAAATCTACAAAACCACTAATATACTAACAAAATAAGGGGATTGGGGGCAAGTGACCCCAGGCACCATGGTCCATGAGGCATCCCTGATATATCTTAATATACACTATTCATTTATTCTATAAGATTTTGTGTAATAAAATTAATTCCCTTCTCAAAGAAAAAGAAACAAAAACAAAAAAAGACAAAAAACCGAATGTTTTATTGAGGCCCACCCAGTCCAAGTCTTTCATCATCTATTTAGAACATTTCTGATAGACAGGCCCAAAGATAAAAGGGCCAGACATGTGCCCTTATTTGAGGTCTCAAGTTACTGGTTCAACAACGAGATTAGTACAGTTTGGTAATGACTTTCACAGTGATTTTATTTTTATTGTTTTGAATTTGGTGTGAGACGATGTCATTGAGTAAAGATTCGGATTCAAATTAATATTTCAGTATGTGTTTGTAACTTTATTGGTATTTCTAATTGGAACATGTATTTGAATGCGAAACTATGATGAAATAGTCCCACACACTGACACGAGTATTTGTGTTTCTTGTTATGTTCATGAATATTTTCTCGGGCGAACTAAAAAACCACACCTCTCATGCTGATGAAGTTTCAAGCAAGTACGCTTTAATTTGAGTGCCGTGAGATGAAACTTTAAATAATACAAAGAATAAAGAATAACTGCAAACTTCCTTTAGTCCTATCAATAAATCCAATCATCAGTCGAAGTAACTCAAAAGGTTTCCTAAATGAGGCCATCAACTCCATAGGAAACGCGTGCAAAAAAGAATGGAATATGACGATAAGTGTGAAGTTGAAGTTGTCATTATTCCTTAATTTTAGAGTATTTTTTTATTTTATTTTTGGAGGATAAAGAGTGTTGTGGGTGAGAGAATTGACGTGACAATTAAAGCACATGAAATGAAATAGAATGCGGACGACACGGCCCTAATGTTAATATTCTCATTTTAAACAGACCCACAATTCTTCTACTCTTTTGGTCCACGGATAAGTCCAACAAATAATAATAATAATAATAATAATAATAATAATAATAATAATAATATCCGTAGTTAACTGATTGAGATCCCAATGATCCTACATCTTCGATCCATCATTTGACTGCGGTCAGTATATCTAATATCTTTTAATGTGTTATACTTGTACATAGAACACTAATTATTATATATTTATTTATTTATTTTACTAGAAAATTTCGTGACAAACGTCTGACATGTTAGAATTTATTAGAATGGTGTTAGGATTCAAATTCAAATACGAACAAATACTAACAAAATTATAAATAATCTCATCAAATATGATTTTTGATCAAATTACTAGCTAGACCTAACATGTGTTTTTCTATTATTCGCTCATGTGTAACGCAAATATGAGATGGATTGTGTAGTGCTGACGTTGAAGTTTCGATCTCTAATGGAATCAACTTTGTGGGTGATGGTGTTGGCAATGGCATCTTGTGATTAGTTCTTCTCTATAATAACCATATGCAAAAAAGAGAATGCCCACTAGCTACATAGATGTAACTAGGGATGTCAACGGGTCAACGGGCGGTCTTTAGGACCGTCCAAAGCAGAGTTCAGCATTAAAATTTTAAGACAATGGTTCCGGTTCCGGTTCCAGAACCGTTTGGACCCGGACCGGTCAAGACCCGGCCCGTTTTGTCCGGTTCCGGTCCGACCCGGTCATTTTTATTTTATTTTTTAAAATTTGAGCATTACATATCCACTTTTTCTATAAGAGTATTTTCCATTTGAGTGTTATTACAAAATATTAATTAATTTACTAAAACCATCATCTACCAAAAACGTGTAAATTAAAACCGATAAATTTTTCACAAAACCTAATAATCTTGTTCGGTCAATATTTCCACAAATTCATTCAAGAAATTAAATACATTATCGATCCTGGTCCTGTTGGGTTTCATCAATATGTCCACAATTTATATTAAGAACAAAATTTTCACAAAACCTAATAATATTGTTCGGTCAATATTTCCACAAATTTATATTAAGAAAATACATTATCGATCCTAGTCTGTTGGGTTTCATCATTTTATACAACGTTCGAGCTGATTACTTTTTCTTTGTAATTTATGGTATCGTTTAAGCAACAGAAGCAAGAAAAGTCCATGATTTTGATATATGATAATGTGATTGAAAATTAATTTTTTAATTCTACAGGACTATGGGCTTTAGCTTTAGCCAAGCGTTTTACTTTGAAAATGCTACATTCAAATTTAATCCATAGCGGCCCAACGGGTAACCAGTTAGCAATGGGTAATACCCGATCTGGATCCATAACTTGATGGTCCTGATCCGATCCGGATCCGATGTTTACTGGGGCCGGTTCCAGAACCAGAACCAATACTAATTTATTGATTCTGGTCCGGGTAAAGCCCGCCCGTTGACATCCCTAGATGTAACTACTAACAACTGCATTATTAATTTGATCATCCAGAGTTTTGTGGGGACGATTATTCTATCAACATCGTCTACAAATAACTTTAGACTATCATAAGTTTATATATATTCGTGTCAAATATAATTCTAAATCTACAATGCGTCCCGTAATATTGACAATCGGCGTTACCAATTCCAAAACGTAACGATTTTAGCCCATGCCTTCAAAATTGTTGATATAAATGATGAAGTTGATCTTTGGGCCACTATAGTTAATTATATTAATATTATATAATGATATGCAAAAGGATTAATGCAATGGGTAGACATATCATATATGTTGTGTGGGATCGCGCAATCGACATTTATGCTAATTTGGTGGATCTTGTATTCAAATATATTGCAATGGGTGGATATGTCTCAATGGGATGGATATGTCTTATATCTCATAATAATATTTTATAAATATAATTATATTAATAAAATATTATTATGTAAGAGTGGATGTAGAATACCTACATGTTCTATGGAAATTCCCGTCTCAAACATATTAGGAATGAACATATATACACGCTACATTTCGAATAATAAAAACTATATATTTACTTTTTTTGTTTTACAAATAAATTATTATTAGAAGAAATTCAAAATAACTTACACATACTTACGCACACGCTAATCCTTCTAGATGACTTAACTAAAATCCGATGATTTTGACTCCATGGATGGCAAGGATTGACATTCATGCGGAAGATAATGTTTCTTTATTTTACAATGATGTTTTTTTAATTAATATCATTATGCTTTTTTTTTTGTTTATGCATTGAAGCCTGCAACCATTATTTTCGGTGAGCATTAGATAAACTCGTGTATATGATAATGTTTCTTTATATAAACAATAAATACCTCTTTTATGATAATATTTTTTGTTTCATGACAATTTTAAATCATATAAAGATCAATATAATGGATCAAATTGGTCACTTATTTTTAAACTAGTAAATTTTTAATATGATATACCCTCTTTAAATATAAATGTATACACACACACGAGACAATGACGATATATGCTTGGATGATCTCATCGCGATAAGACATATACATCTAGCTGTTTTATATAATTAATCTTATTTTTATAAATACCTCACCAATTAGAGAAGCGTTGAGTTTTGAGTTGTTGCTGAATTTATTTGAAAACTATGTAATATTCGATTTTGAAATTTATATGTCGTTGGTTTATGATAAAGAATGATGCTTTTGTTCGATGAGTATATGGTGATAGATGTTAGAGTAGTTGCAGTCGTCGTCCACATTACATTATGCTCAAAATGCAAATGGTTGAAGTTGGCTACCTCAAAAGGTGTTTGCCATAATATGCCTCAAAGAGATGTGGTTTGTTGGAGTACTATGATTTCAGGTTGCTATCAATGGTGGATCAACTGCTTTTAAGTTATTCCACAAATGAAAAAAAAAAAGGAAATAAATAATACTGTCTAAGGAAAAATATGTAATATTCTTTAAGGGTGATAATTTAAACTTTATTTATGCCTAAAACGGAATAAATTTTATTGAGAATTAAAATAATAGATTAAGATGTGTTTCATTGAGTACACTTTCTTGGAAAAAAGTACTAATATTTTTGTTAATACAATTATATATATAATTGAAGGAAAATGTAATGCTCTTTAAGGGAATACTAATACTCCTTAACTATACTACATTCAAAGTACAGAATAATATTTCTTGACTGAAAAGGTAATACTTTAATTAAAAATGTAATACTTTTTCGTGAAAGATAATACTTCTTATTCTAAATGTAATACTTTTCTAGGGAACTATAATACTTTTAACTATTCTACTTTTTAAAAGTATACTTATTGACTAAAATATTATCACTTTTCAATTAACAAATGATGTATTTCAACTAATATTCCTCGTTTTTTATCGAGTACTAATTTTCCTGAAAAGAGACTCGATTATAGTTTTTCAGGAAAAACAATTAATACATTTGAGATGAAGGAGCTAGGAACTGCACGAGTCCTCCAAAATGCAGTCTTCAGTATTATTATTATTATTATTATTATTATTATTATTATTATTATTATTGGGTAAGAGGGTGGAGATTGAACTTTAAAATTCTTTGTTTTAAGATAGAGAATTTCCACCACTTGAATGTCTTAGAAGGAAAATGTAATCTTGCGTTCAGAAGCTCAATTTGTATAAAATTAACTATATAGCTAACAAATTATTTAAACTCATGATACCATCCTACTGTAATTGTTTTAGCAAATTAAAATTGCCTTTGTCTAAAAAGGACTTTTTAAACACTACCAAAATTTCTAAATATAACAATATGATTTAACATATAAAGTAGGCCAATGAAACCATCTCATATATTCTAGCAAATCAGAATTGACTTTGCCTAGAAAAACTTTAATTAGAACACCAAAAAAACAAATTAAATCTACCAATATGATTTAACATATAAAGTGGGCAAATCCTCCTATAATTTACACTTTTGTAAACTATTCCAACCGACATCACAGCCTTCAATTTTTATTTTTTTTCTGTTTTTATTTATTGCGAGGCAGCTACAAGACTATAACCAGGAAACATGGAAACTGGTTTGAGTTTCTCTGTTTCGACCATCACATATGGGTTGATCACTCATAGACTATATATATATATATATATATATATATATATATATATATATATATATATATATATATATATAGGGGTTAGTTATGGTGAGAAAATTTTCGCTAATATCTAATCTGAATATATCTTTATATATGTATTTCAATTAATGTATATTGAAAGTTTAGCATATTTAATCCATTCGTAGCATATCTAAATATATTAGTTTAAGACATCTTTCATTCATAGTACATGTAGTTATAGTGTTGCTATAATATAAAAGTTTACTGTAGACACATGAAAATTAAATCTCAACCATTGATATAGCAAATCAGTAGGATTCATCATATTCCTCACCAATTTATCTATTCCTACCGATCCATCTCCTATATATATATATATATATATACTAATATTATTATTATCATTAATCACCATCACATGAAGTAATTAACCTCATCGTAAATTATTATGCGCGACACTAAATTAAACACACACACGCCACAGACAGTTGCATCAACGCCAGTGGTGATCGCTTTCAAATTTCCGATCTCTCTTATCTGCCATATAGATATATTTCGAGATTATTATGTTGTTTTATTTTGTTTTATTTAATTAAGTTATTTTATTTATCTAATTACGGCTCTAATCCGAAGGTTCCGGAGACACTGCCACGTCCGACGGGACAGATATTCAAACAGCAACCGATTTAATTCTTATTATTTATCTTGTAATTAACCTTGTTTTCTTGAATGCTCACATAAGATAAGAACATAGAAAATGGGCAAAAAAAACTATATATAAAAAACAATAAATTAAGGGTTACAGCCAATAATATTTCAGTTGAGAAACCCTAATAAATAATCTGATGAAGGAAAAACTAAAACAAAAACAAGAAAAGAAAAGGGAAATTACTCGCCATGAATCACGCATCGGATGCTCCCTCCGAAATGCTATCCAAATGCGGTCTCCAAACTCTGCCGCGGCCTCGCCGCCGATCTCTCTGCGACGAGACCTTCTCCGACAAAATCTCGCTCAAATAGCGATCGGAAACGAGTAGGTCGGTGACGGAGTTACTATTCCCGCCGGTTTTGCAACCGTTGTTGCTTCTAGAAGCTTCGTTCTTCCTCCTCTTGCTCGACAGTTTCGGCTGCGGCTGCGGCGGTAGGGGCATGAGGAAGTAAATCTTGCCGCGCTGGAGCTGCGCGTCGGGCGGAACGACGATTATCTTGGGGCACATGCCGTCCGCCGCGGACGGCGACGAGGGCTTCTTCAGGACGTGTTTGGGGTGCAGTTTCATGATCTCCGATGCGGTTACGGCGCCGCTGATCTCCTCCACGCGGCCGTTGGTATGCACTATTCGGATCACGTCGAGCGCGCCGCACGGTAGAATGCAGGAAATGCAGCACCTTATCGTGTTTTGCATAGCTGCCAACTGTTTTCTCTCTCTCTGGAAAGAAGGGGGAGAGAGGAATATGAAGAGAAGTTTCTTTTTCTTTGTTCTCTTCTTCTCTAGCTTCGGTAATATATTTGAGAGAGAGAGAGAAATAAAAGTCGGGAAATGCTGGTGGGTATCAATCACTTCAGTTGAGTTGTTGTTGTTATTTTCCTGCATGTTTCTATTATATGCTTTTGGACCTTTCTTTTCATTTTCCACTTATTTCTGTTGAGAAATAATATTTAATTTTTTATCGATAAATGTTACCTGTATAATGACGACACATGTAGAGGGATGTATTTTATTTGGCGACTTGTAATTGGAATATGAGAAACTCTTGCCATGATTTAATAAGTGTTTTACTTTGGCTTTTAGATCCATCTTGCCATCCCCTCCTCCCCCATCACTAAGCTCAATAATTTGGGTTGGGTGTGAGGGGTTGGATACACATGTTTGTGCATCATTGGTGCTGCCAAGTCATCCAATTACTTGCGGGTTATGCTACACGTGTCGAAAATCAAAATGTGACACGTGTTCACTTATAGTCGATTGGACCAATTTGCTAGTCCTGGCTAGTAGTGGATAGTAGGGACATTGGTGAGGAGAGTGGAGAAGTTCAATATTTCTCTATGGTGAATAGATTGAGGATGAAGAAATAAGGATATGAAATCAAAATATGGGACACATAGTTGGGGATATAAATCTTCTTTTGAGAGGATTTGTAATCTTTCAATGTCAAGAAAAGGTCATGTGGATTGTTGTTTTCATTGCAAAGTGAGGGATATGATAGACAGACTTAAAACTCTATTTAGTTTTGTGAAGTGCTAACTTTGACTTGTGATATTTGCTTGTCCTATTAACCCAACATGGTTAAGTTTGTCATACTATTAATGCAGGAGGTGGTCCCATGCATTTGTCCATACATATGAATTTTGATATTTTTCTTCAATATAAATTATATTTGATACTCTTCTTCAATATAAATGATATTTAAACAAATGATATATTTCTTTAATGTAAATGATATTATTTTAATAACAAATGATACTTTTATCCGTCCATAAGGTACAGACGGATGTACAAAAGTTTTTGTTAATCCAAAATCCATTTTTAATCTTTGGTAGACCACAAAATATCCCTTTTATTATTTTACTAATTATATAAGAATTCCGTAACCAAATAAACAGCCCTGAAAATTTCAGGGATGTACCCCCAAACAATTTAAAAAACTATCCATCTTCCTCTGATATATTTCACTTACTTAAATATTGAATTTATAATGATTTACTATCTACGCCTCTTCCAGACTAATTTTCTAGATAATGTAAAACCCTGATCCTCTTCAAATTCTTTGTACCTAGCAAAAGATTTATTTTTTCTTTAAATTTTAACTAACTTTTATCCATTTGTCTTTTCAACTTAACCTTATATAAAGAAATTCAAAAGCAAGATGATGACTCGTAGAAAATGCTTCTCTTTATATAACGCAATTATCGGATTAAATCCTGAACTTTTTGAATTGTCCAAAAAGTATTCTGAACTTTCAATAATATCAATAAAAGACTTGAATTATCGATATTGTACCAAAAATGTCCTCCCTAATGTTTTTATTAACCAAATATTGATTGAGATTTCTATGTAACAAAAATGAGCTCATGCTTTCAGTAGATTAATGAGTATTATTAAAAGTGAGCTTTATGTTTAGTATTACCATAATGTTGTTTTACGAGACTTGATGAAGTATTATTGACCAAAATATATATATATAGAATTTCTAAGTAATAACTTTAATGAAGATTTTTAAGAACTGTGATAAGAAATTTACAGATACAACATAACGCAATATAACTAATGAGGTTTACATTGTATAATACTTTATTTAAATTTTTTTGTTGTAGAAACAATACTCTAATTCTAATTCCATCAAAGCTAATATTTTCTCTGATAAAATAGGATATGAAGTATTTTCTTTACCAATAGAAATGATGCTATCAAATAACCTCATGAGTCCAAAATACTAATTCCATCTTTAGTACAAATTTCAAGAGGTATTATTAACTGTAGACTTATGAGACTCTGTAATCGCTCTTCACAAAGCTTTGAATAAGTAGATAAAAATCATCAAATTCTACTACATCAATAAAATGGATGTAGCTAGAAAATATAAATATAATATTAAGTCAAACATCAATCTTAACTATGCAAAAATAGATATCATATGTAACCGGATGTTCACCAACAATTGCTAAAATATTACTAAATATATTCATGTTTACTATCTTTCCATCAAATTCGTCATTTGATAGTCATCAAGTAATAACCAAAATAAAATAAACATAAAATATATTTGTGTTTGCAAAAAATGATGACTAAACATAGTCACCATATAAACTTTTAAAATTTATCCTATTAGAAATGATATCTTTTTTACCACGTAAAAATCTCAGTTAGCATTCCGTTAATCAAAACATTATGGAGAATATTTTTGATACAATATCGATAGTTTGGGTCTTTTATTAATATTATTGAAAATTTAAAATATTTTTGAAACAAATAAAATAGTTTATAATTTTATCCAATAATTGGCCTTTTATTTAGACCTAATCCAAAGAATTCAGTTAGATATAAGTATAACTGGTTTGATGTATATCGCGTACCCCCGTGGGGCCAAGTACAAAAGGAAAAATTAGATGAAAATGAATCTTGATTTGATTAATATTCAAAATATTAATATTATTAAATTTGTGTGGGTATATATAGTCTAATCGAGTTGAGGGACCCCATATCATTTAATGGTGAAGATGTAGATGTTAGTGGGCAACATGTGAAGGATGGAGGGGAGGGTCCATTTTGGAGTGTGTCGTGCTCCATCTAAATCGCCCCCTAAATCACAAAATCCAAAATAAATACATAGCAATCTACTGGTGCGTGATTAGGTTTAAGAAAACTAAAACTAATTAATTATACTTATTGTTATGATATTGATAATCTTGATGGCTATGGACATCTTTTGAGGGCGTCATGTCATGGGTCTATCTGGAGACGCACATAAGGTTTGTGGTTTAATTTGGGCAATCAACATCAACAAGCAGTAACGAAAGGGAATTTTACTCACTTTTTTTCTCATTATTTATTATGGTGGACGTTTTCAGCTCTCTGCTCACTTTTTTCATAAATTTTATTTTTCTTGTTTTTTTCAGAAAATTCTATCTGATCACAATCACAGTTCTGTTTGGCTCTGTTGGCCGACTGCACCAACTCTTTTGACCTATTCTCAAGAAATAAGTGTATTTTTAAGGTGAATAAATCCAAATCAATATTGACCAGACATCTAAACCCCAAAGATTAATTAAGTCGAAGAGTAATTAATTATACATGTATGCGTGTGTGTGTTGTTGATCTAATGGTAGATTGATTAATATCGGAGGTTAAATGTTTCGGGTTTGAATCCATCGTAATGCGATCTTTAAATTTCTGTATTTAATTGATAAAAAAAAATTATACATTAATCTATGTATATACTTCAATGTTTAAACAAAAAAATAATTGAAGACATAATATATAGCCAGTGGAATTAGATATTGAAGTTTAGAGGGGCAGGGGCATGAGGGCTTCCTTTTCCTTGTCCTTTTCCTTTTCCTTTTCCTTTTCCTTTTCCTTTTCCTTTTCCTTTAGAACAATGCACTATGCACCTCTTTCTTGTAATCTTGGGGCATGAGTATTTATTTTCTCAACAAATTACGTTGGAATCTCTGCAAATGAGGTTTCTTATGAAAACGATATGGATGGCACGATATTAATGAAAATTGTCTGATTTTTCACATGGGTGGAATGAACTTCACGAGAGGCATCGTGATAGTACCTATGCAGTACAAATATTGTGAATGAAATGACACCACTTCTACTGAACAAGAATTCTATATACTTTCTCATCAATGCATCTATAATTCCTGAGTAGTTTTACCTAATGCTCATCAAAAATAAAGGTTGTGTGGGTTTTCCACGATGTCAAAAAATGAATCGAAACTAGTGACTATGAATTTTTCATGAAGTCAAGAAAAATAATTCTATACAGTAGAACGTAAATATTCACACTTGTGGAGAACCTATATATAAATAAATACACAACGGTGTTTTAAATTTTATTATAGTAAATAAAATACTCTCACTTCCTTCAACACGGCTAGTTTTTGGCTGCAGCGTCCATGGCCCCCGAACACTTAAAAACATACACAAAAAACACTAAATATGAAAAAACAAATATAAATAGACTAAGATCTCATGGTCATATGAAATGGACACAAATCGATCACAATGGTGACTCGTGAAGAGTTACACCGTTGAGTTGAGGGGAGCAAGTTAAGGTGGATCAAGCTTAAACCAAAAAAGGGATTGGATTGGAGTGAACTGGTGGAATGAGGGAGTTTGTGATCAAATGTTTAAGTTTGAATTCCATTAATATCTAATTATAAGTCGAGTCATATAAACTTTTTCTAATGCAACTTACCTCTTCTGTATGATTTGCTTTACCGTTGGAGCTTCTCTAACCCAAATAATGTTTCACTTAAATTATTATATTACTTCAAAAACCACTTGCATCAAGATAATAATATTTAGTTACATTCAATATGTGTTAAATTTGTTGAAACAAAAACAAAACTTCAATTTATAATAGTAAAATAAAATCAAACGGCAACTTGCTCAGTAGTGGCAAAAGAAATTCCGGCTAACCTTTTGTAGGGCTTTGTCCACATTTTTTCTTTGATAGGCTTAGGCTGGTCATACTCATGAACCATCACCCAATCTATTTTGGCCTCGGATACTCTTCGGTTAGTAATAGCAAACACTCTCATCAAAGAAAATGGAAAATAGAATCAGAAACATAGCAAACTCGCCTGGAAAATATGAATTAGAATTATCTATTTCTTCAAATATTGGTTCCCTTTTTAAAATTAGCTCAGCCATTCTTAGTTTAAATTCCACAAGAAAATGTAAATGGGCTATCCAATCTGCTGAGATTGGTGTTAAGGCTCAATTTTCTGTTTGAGCCCAAATAAGCCCAATACTTGACATGACCCAAGCCCAGTCTCGATTAACGATGACTCTCCAACCGGAGGAAACTGCAGAGATATGAACTGCAGAGGTTCGAGTTCGTCTTGTCGAATAATTGACCGCAGCTACAGCTCTCTCGGCTCACACCTCTCGAGATAATCCAATCCATCACCGTAAAACCCCAATCTCCGCCGCCAGCTACCGACGCCGGCAACATGCCAGTTTTCAAGACGCCGTTCAACGGCTACTCCGTCAAATTTAGCCCATTCTACGAGAACCAGGTCGCAGTCGCCACGGCGCAGAATTTCGGCATACTCGGCAACGGCCGCGTCCACGTCCTCCAGCTCGGGCCCGCCATCACAGAGCGCGTCGCCTTCGACACGGCCGACGGAGTCTACGATGTCTGCTGGTCGGAATCGCACGACTCGCTCATCGTCGCGGCCGTGGCCGATGGCTCGCTGAAGATCTACGACTTGTCGCTGCCGGCGGCGGCCAATCCGATCCGATCGCTCCACGAGCACGCCCGCGAATGCCACGGCGTCGATTTCAACACCGTCAGAAAGGACTCGTTTTTGAGCGCGTCGTGGGATGATACCGTGAAATTGTGGACCGTGGATCGGCCGGCGAGCGTGCGGACTTTCAAGGAGCACGCTTATTGTGTGTACGCCGCCGCGTGGAACCCTAGGCATGCCGATGTCTTCGCCTCCGCTTCCGGTGATTGTACCACTCGCATTTGGGATGTGCGCGAGCCAGGTTAGCTATTCCTAACTCATATCTGTTGCAAATTCACCAGAAATTATGCAATTTAGGTTTTGATAAGTATCAATCTGTCTAATTTCGATATTGACTTTGCGGGTTAGGTTTTGAGGTGTTGAATGAATAATAAATAAAATTGCTTAAATCTCATAGATGTCTTATCATAATTCATACAGACGAATGCAGCAAAACGGATTGCTTGTTAAGAGAATTACTATAACCAAACAATTGCATTCCTAAATTTTACTAATCATGGGAAAAAAACTCTTCAGGTTCTACCATGATTCTTCCTGCCCACGAATTTGAAATCCTGGCGTGTGACTGGAACAAGTACGACGATTGCATAATCGCAACCGCATCAGTGGATAAATCCATTAAAGTTTGGGATGTGAGGAATTACAGAGTGCCTGTGGCTGTGCTGAACGGGCATGGTTATGCGGTGAGGAAGGTGAAGTTCTCTCCTCACAGGGGGAGTATGATAGCGTCTTGTTCGTATGATATGAGCGTGTGTTTGTGGGATTATATGGTCGAGGATGCTCTGATTGGGAGGTACGATCACCACACGGAGTTTGCAGTTGGCGTTGATATGAGCGTGCTTGTCGAGGGGCTCTTGGCGAGCACTGGCTGGGACGAGCTTGTCTACGTTTGGCAACATGGAACGGACCCTAGAGCGCCATGACACCAGGTCTGCGTTACTTCTTCTCTCTCGTTGTATAAAGAAACGCTCATTCTTCTACATGTGTTTGTAAATTGATCAAAATTTACATATCATGCTCTGAAATGCAGTATGATGGTTGAGAATAGATCGATAATTTCGAATGTGTAATGCACTGGAACCCAACAAGTTCAAATGTATGAAAGTCCAGTCATACTTGAAGGAAATATGTTGTCCTTTATAGTTTTTTGTTGAATGTGTTGTTCTTTTTCATAGTGAAATGAAATTTAATCGGCTCCAAAGGAACTGGCTTTATATGAAAAGAAGCCACTGCTGACAAACAGACTTACTGCGTGTTTGAATCAATCATTGTCCTGTAATTCCGCTGTTTCTCATATTCAAGAATGTCTTTTGCATCTCATGATAACCAAATTCAAGAATTCATACAATTGCATCGTAGTCTACACTCATGTCCAGAAAATTTGATGTTCCAATGACGAGTAGCAGTACAACATCTTGCTAATTTACCCCACAAATTTCTAATTATCGACCCATAATTGCAATCTAAGAGCAATTATAATGTCGTAATCATCAACAACGCCCATACCTTCTAAGGGCAATAGTAATGTATTTGTCGAAAAAAATAAATATAGTCACATATTAGCACAACAAGAGCTCGCATTCTTGCAGACGTGAGAGAACCTCCTGACAGCTTGGTCGTTCATCTGGCTCAGCCCAACAATCTGCTCAAAGTGAAGAAGACATAGAAAACAATCAAATTTGTGATTCTTTATTAAGGCACACTGCATGTATGAGAATACGTTACAACTTTATCTTTAAGTAATACCTGCTATCAACTTGCCCAGAGGACCTTCTGGGATTTCAAGCATCTGTCCGTCGTTGCCAACAGCATAAACTACCTGCTCGCCACGACAACAACAAAAGTACATCATTTGACCCTCTTTGGCTTGCTATAAATGAATGGAGCTTAATTCGTGTGATCGTTTGCTGAGGCTCACCTGTACAGATGGTATTCCTTCCCATGGTCTTTTGAGTGTGCAGAGCTCCCACATTATGACGCCCAGGCTGAAGATATCGCATTTCTCTGTGAAGGGCTCGTTGCGAATGAGTTCTGGTGCCATCCATTCTGGCGTTCCGGCTGAAGAAGAATCTTTCATGGGCCTGGTGATCAGTTTCCTCCTCGAGTCCAAAATCGCATATCTTCACCACCCAATGTTTGTTCACAAGGCAATTTGCACTTTTCAGATCACGATGTACCACGTTCATTCGGTGGATGCTTGTTAATCCCCTGTATACTCCGGGAAAGAATGAACCAAAATTAGTGGCATAACGAAGAAGAATCAAGTGAAACAGACAATAATTGAAAATCATATTCATCTCTTAAAGCGGTTACTTTCTTTACGAGGATCAGCAGTTCATTTGACTCGTTCACAAATTCATTTGACATTATAGATACTACCAAAAATTTAGAATTAGACAAAACACACAAGAGCAAGTTTTTTGGTCTTACTTTTGCTGACATCAAGATGCTATATTCCAATAGGCCAAAGGTTCTATGCACGAAGAAAGAAAATGAAACGAAGATCGACATTCAGCAACACACCTGCATATATCACTAAGCATTTTGAGTCTCCTTGACCAGCTCAGCTTCTTTTTCAGCCCACTTGCATGGATTAAGTAATACAGTGAACCCATCTTCATAAATTCAGTAACTAGGGAGAGGCGTGGAGGTGTTGTGCAAGCACCAAGGAATAATATGACTGCATGAAGAAGATACTGTGCTTTTGCTAAAAAACAATTTGACAGCAGAGGAAAGAAACAGTAAGTTAAGTGGGAGATTACCATTTGGGTGGCGAATCCGGCTGCAGGAGAGAAAAAGAATCATTAGGAAAAAGATGTGTCACATTCCCCATAACAAGGATGATTGTTGAATTAAAATCATTTTCACAGCACATTCTGAACATGAGAGGTCCAACAAATATATTACCTCAAGATAGATATTTCATTGCAGAAGTCTTCAATATTCTCAGCAATCGGATCTTGTTCCAGAAATACTTTGATCCCAACCTCTAACCCATTCCAGGTGCCACGAAAAACTTCACCAAAGAATCCTAATGCACAAAGAAGAAGAGAAGATAGTCTTCAAGAAAGATTAAAGGTCGATAGAGGGAGACTATGCTTAAAATAAATTAGATATGGAAAAAATATATGAACTAAAAAGTCTTGTTTTGATAGTGGAACTTAACTGTTCCAGTATTATGTTTCATAATAATAATAATAATAATGAGTCCAAAATTTTTGCAGTCCAAAATCTAACTGCTCCATAGGTGACTAAAAAGTTTCTGCAGTCCAAGGCACATATAATGAGTATAAATTTCAGTATTAATAAAAATATGTACCAACTAGTGAGCCTCAATTAGAGAGCACATAAAGAAAGAAGAAGATATAAATAAAATAAGATGGGTTACACATGCATGTCTATGTAGCACAAAATTCCTGTGGTGCAAGACATGCAGCTATAAAGAAGAGGCAAATATGGCAACCAATAATTCTGCTTCTGCTTTGAACCCCCACCAAATTCATGCTTCACTAAAGCTAAGTAGCACCTATGAATATACGTACCAATTCCTACACGAGCTCCGATGGTTATCTCAGAAAACTCAATATTCCATTCTTCGAAGGGTAGCAGTGGCTGGTTCAGGAACTTCGACGACTCAAGCACTTTACTAAATGTTGACATCATATCAGGACTCGCAAAAATTTCAGGTGTATCACTCATAAGAGAAGCTTTCTTGGAAAAACGGTGAGGAGAAGAAGGTAACGAGATTGCCTTGTGAGAGTCTAATTGTTTCAGGGGAAGATTATATGTCAAAGGCTTTTGACCATATAGCCCATCATGGGCGTCCGGATTGAACCTTGACACCTGAAAAGGAAAGATGATCATTTTATGACAAATCCAACCACCAACATAGAGATTCAAGATAAGTGGCTGGCACGTATATATATTCATGCAAAAGCGACAAGTCTATTAAAGGCAAAACTGACCATGGGTTAAACATAAAGCAGAAAAATGAAAGCATGCACAATAAGTATTCTGCCTTGGAAAGACCATAGTTTGTAACATTTTGCAATAACTTTTTTTTTTGAAACCTAGGTAGCCTATATTTCAATAGATACTTGAACTATTAAAAATCCATCAAGACCCATGTTGAATTTAATTGAACATGAAAAAATTTGCAGAAAGGAAAGAAAAGGGGGAAAGATTGCCACATATAAGAAATACTCCACAGTAAAGTTATAAAATAAAAGACAATAATTCCGAAATTAAAGTTACACAAAACTTAGTCACTGCAGATAAATTGTTTTATTACTCTTTCACCACCAACTAATTACTGGGTGCGTTACACTTCATTAGTGTAAAGGAAGAACTGAAGAGAAGGTGCATACACTTCCTCGGAGGTCTGAGCAGTCTTCTTGTTCACTCGTGGAACAACTATAAGATGAAGCTACTTGTTCCTCTGGATGATGATTTCTCTTGAGCGTCTCACTCATTTCTCGAACAGCCCTAAATTCAAACTTTCATGACCATGTTAGCTGACTCCTATGCAGAATCGAATAACAAAACAACAGTGAAACTACAAAATGCTAAGTAAAGAAGATATTTTTTCAACCCGAGCTGAAGAGTTTTATAAAATAGAAACCACAAAGCCTTGCTACAGATAGAATTCACGTGAATGACTAAAAGGATAAGCGCTTTACTCAAGAAGACACACAAGTGACATAAAGTAATAGATGCATAGAAACGGGCAGAAATTTTCAATTTAACATTCTTCAGGAACATATGCAGCCAGGCACCCCAGAAAGTTCACATCAAGTTCTACAATGATCAGAATTTTGCCACAACTCATGCAACGAATTTCCACCAGATAATATTATATGTGTAAATATCAGTTTATATCACAACGCTTCGCTACTTTTTAGTTAATGTCTCGACCTAACCACATTGTTATTTTAATCCCCAATGTTTCAAAAAAAAGTCCTTCCGATGGGATTCCGGCTTTCATTGCAGATGCGCCGATTTTCAGGCATGATTCTAGCCACACCGGTGACCGGATGACAACGGGCAGCCTCCTATTGAAAACCCTCTAAATGTAGAATATATTAGGATTTGGTTTCATGGCATTTCGACACCTTTTCAAGTGTAATTTTGGCAACGAACAGATACTGCCACAGGACAACGCAATAAACTTTCAGACGTGATTCCGGCCACACAGGTGATCGGATGACAATGGGCCGCCTACTGTTGGAAAGACCTTTGGATGTAGGATAAATTACTGCTTTGGTTTCATGGCATTTAGTAACCTTTTGAAGTGTAATTTTGGCAATGAACATGTACTGCCACATTAAAGTTTTCGGCACGATTCTGCCGTTGATCGACACCCTAAGAGGTGGTAGTGGAGAGGAATGATGTCGTCTAGCCATTTCCACATTTTTTCTTTATCTATGTGGCAATCATACATGGCTCTCCGATTATCCAAGAATAGAGATGAACGCCGGAATTCCACGAAATGACATTAATTGAAAAGGATTGAAAAGGTTTGAAACGTTGAGGGTTAAAATAATAATATGCTTAGGTTTGGATGTTATCAAAAAAGTCGCAAACGTTGGACATAAACTGATATTTACTCTATTAATATCAACCTTAATGGAACCCATGGGTAATTTTGTTACTAAAGCTGCCTCATAAGTTAACCTAGTGCTGCTAAGCAGGTCCACTGAATTCCAGTTATAATAGCCATTCCATCTTCAATGGCATTGCTTCAACGACAAAGAAGGTTTGGCCCTTTCACATAGTACAGTTTTCATACAATTTCTATCCCCTATTACTAAAGATTTTAAGATACAATTAACAAAATCAACATTTTAATGCAAGCACATCTAGGATGAAGCAAGCTGAAAGAGAGAACCACCTCACTATATCATCACCAATCTCGGGAACCATACTAACACAGCGTCGTCTTCTCCTAAGCGCTTCTATTGGAGATGCACCAACAGACCTTGAATTTGATTGTGAATTACATGAGAAAAAGCATTAAAAAACATATAAGCAGATGGATTGGAGGAAATGTATGTAGAAAAGCAATTTGAGAAATGAAGGATTCTTTACTGCACTGCACTAAATAATTAATCTGCTATTACAAAGTCAAAGTGAAGTTTAAGATAAGAGTATATTGTGGTAACAGTTAATGAAATAGATGTATCCAAAACTTCTCAGTTTTTACCTTAATTTTATCCCATTATTATCTTAATGCAAGTACGGTGACCAAGGTAGAAGATGTTATCATGTTATCTTTATGAACAAACTCTGCGAGATCAATATTAATGAGACGGATAAAGAAGCTAGCCTTGTATGTGATTAAACAAGGAGACACATCAATGGCAGGCCAACTAACCAAATGTTTCAGTTTTACAATTCTTGTCTCGAGCTTATGATAGAGATCCTAGGCAATGCTTCACCAGGCTTAGTTCCCGTCATAGAAATATAATCAGTAAACGGAAACTGACTTCCTAGTGACACCTTTAATCCATGATTCAATAAGAGAGGTAAACTGGTAAACTAGAGATCACATGAAAGATATGCTTAAGAAAATTGTAAACTGATTATCAAATTAAACTGCTCAAGACTACAGACCTTGATTCATTAATATCATTGTCATACTCTCGGAATGAATGCCTGCAACCTCCAAGCAAAGATCTCCCATGTCCACGGAAGAAAGGATGCTCAGGACTGGAACATTTTATAGCCCAACAGAAAAAAGAGTGGATAATAAAGTCTTAACAGAAGAAAGCAGCATTTCATATATGAGAAATTGTCAAGAAGTTAAATCAACAGATGAACTAAATTTCAAAAAATTCCTTGCAAGAAACAGTTATATAAAACAGATGGAGGAAGAAGTCAAAGCAATTAACAAAGAAAATTAACCTGAAGCCTACCATTGAACTAATACAAAAGCAACTTGCAAGATGTCAAAGTTCGGCATTTGATTTCATCCATACTAATATTTGAGTATTTGGCAGGTAAAATGAACTGGAGATGCTTTCTCATACGCAAACTAGTCTTGCAAAAGTATCTCACAAGCTTATTAATGTAGTTGTGAATAAAGTAGATAACATGTGGCCGTTCAGAAGTGTTTCAAAGATCTAGGCTCAATGTTTTGTCAACTCGAACTGCTCATAGGATTTTGACTAACTTCACTTTTATCATTAAGTTAAATATCCTCTAAAGCTATAAAAAGCGCCACACAGTAACATTGCAGAGTCATAAGGGCATGACAGAAGTTGGAGAAAAAAGCATTAAGTAAGAGGTGCCTGAGGACTGAGGAGCACAACTCTGGACACAAGATATGCATCCTTAATACGAAACTGAAGATCACACTTAGCTATAGCACTTCTCTCCAATTTGACACCTCCTTCATTTAGAAAAGAGAAAATAAGTATCTTTCAGTTTACAAAAGTACAAAACCTTGAACTTGCGGTCCTTTGATCAGCTATGGCTTTCTTTCGACTATGCCGCCAAAATGAATTCGCCAGATTTGGTTCACTGTGAGATAATCTGAATAAGAATAGGTATTTAGTAACCTTACCCAAACAAATCACATCAACATATGGATATTATTTTAGTTGGAGAACAACACAGGAAAAGTTCTCCATGCATGGTACACATTATTTTCTCTGTGAGAAATAAAATAAAGATGCAAGTAACAAGGATCACATTATCAGATCGGAGACCATCCCGCTCTTGCTTTCAAAGAATAATCCACAATTACAAATCCCTCGAGCCCAGTAAATGTTTGATAGTTAGATTTGGATTTTTAAAGCTTCAAGATGCACACTACATATATAAGCCAAAAGCACTATATTACGTCAGTAGCAGGTGTAATGCTAAAAGCTTAAGGCTCAGTATAAAAATATTTTTTAAACTGCAGTTAAGAACAACACAAACTGGATCCAGGATATGTGTTCTTACCCTTCCACTTCTGTTTGATCTGAAAACGCATGCACTGGACTATTTGGTTCAATAGGTGAATCATATGAATCATTTTCAGCAGAATCACTCTCACCAGTGGATGGATGAGAGAGAAGAACTGCCTTTGCTGAGCATGGCACCAACTTCCCAGGTGTACGTGCAAGATCAACCAAAATTTCAACAGAGTTTAAAACTACTATGGCAGACATGTGCCTGTATGCGTCTGAGCGTTGTATTGCCCCTTCTCTATGTAAACCCTGGAAGAAGTGGCAAATACAAAGATAAAATCAGAGTTGGTTATGTAGAACAAATTCGGTTATGGCAAACAGTAGGAAAATAAGCAGCTGCTGATGCTATGACAATATAAAGCTCATAGTGTGCTCAAAATAGGCTGGCACCTTACCACCATAAGCATACATTCCAGGCCAACAGTGTCAGCAAGAACTTTGAATAAGATAGCTTTGGAATAGCAAAAACCGTGCTTCACATGGCCCAGCATATGGATACCTTGATTGTCCAATGCATGAGAGACTTCTTCCAGTGCACCTCTCACATGATCAGGTTCCAACTTTGGTCTTTTGAAGAAATCGCAGACCTTTAGAGATGTCGTAAACAAATTTAAAAAACATAATTTTTAAAAAGCCACTTCAAATGAAAAAATATAATAACAAGGAACTCAGAATTGCACACCAATCCAGCTAGCTTCTTGATTATGGCAGCAGGATTTGGATTGAGTCCCTTCACCAATGTGACAGCTAGCTGCTTTAACATAGAAAGCTTCTTATCTTTACGTGCATCAACAAGAATAACATTGGGTCTGAGCCCATCAGCATCCAAAGCCTGGAGCTCATTTATAGAGGGAATAGTATCAAAAAGCTCCTTGAATCTTCTTTCCTACAAAATAAGAGGAATTATAAAGCAACCAAGATGACCACCAATGTAGTTGATTTACGAGATATCTTGCATGCTAATAAGGTAATGCCTGATTTAAAAGAGAAAGTAAATCAAGTAATTAGCATAAATCTCGGACAGTATGAAATAGTATACATTTCTTTATCAATAGAAACAAAAAAGGGACCTCCATCTCATAGAATGAAAAAGAAGAAGAGAGTATATAAAATTATTCCATCATGTCCGAGTCCACATAGCAGTTCCAAAATATAAGCTAACACAAAATTTCTTAACAAAAAACCCTGAGTTGATAATATGAGTAGAACAAATAGGCTGTGAGAAATTTTTCGCCCCAGAGCTTTCGTTGCAATATTTCTCTACGTTAATGCAATAATTTCTAAAGATATTGAATGCTTATTGCTTAAGACTGAAATTCACATAAGTTAAATGGGGATAATCCTTCACTGTTATGCAGATTTTGAAGAGAGATATTACATTAATAGCAACATATACTTTTTGCCACTCATAAAACCAAAGAGGTAATAAATATTTCTTGGATAGGTTCATTAAGAAACGGACCTTGTTTGGAATTTTGCATATATCACCGATATGGAACCTAGATATAAATTTTTGGCTCGAGCGCGATAGTTTGATACAAAAAATTCTGAGGCAGAAACCAATTAACTATAATGAGGTAGGTGATGCAGCAGCAGTGGTGGCCAAGATATCGAAAAGACCCCCTGAAGTGTATGCGAGAAGTCTTCTTCCTAATTACTTGTAACAGCATTGCATAAAGCTTTTTGAAAATAACAGACAGAAAAGAAAACTGGGTTGCAAACTCTAAAGTAATAGTAACAATTTCAGGTGTGGTTAAAAATGAATTTGAGGCAATGTGATCCACATATCCGTGATAATTCAGATAAAAAGGAACAAAGGTAAACTAGTTAAACGTAGTAAACGTCAACAGTGCTACTGCTACCTTATCTATTTATTTTCTCATTTGATGAACTTAACCAAATAAAGAATAATATATTGGTCATTCGAAAGTCAGCATAACAAGTATTCAAGAACATCTTAAAATTAATAATCACACTTACTGGATAGACAAAGTAGAAACCATCCGGAATTGGTTCAGCTAGCTTTCCAGTGTCCCACAAAGTCTGTGATGCTAAATGAAATGCTGGACTCCCACAGTCAAGCTGACCTTTTAATTTAGAACTTGAGGTTTCATCTGGTGAAGCCAGAGAAATTGCCCGCAGTTTCTCAATAAGACCTGACGGCCACCATTGGGCGTTATGAACTGGTCCTTCCACCAGCCTAGTATCGTCCTTTGTCTCCTCCATATATTCTTCAACTCAAAATACAATATCATGTTTGGTAACATGTAACATGTATAAGAGTCATAGCCAACACAAACTCTGCTCCAGAAAATGTTCATAAACAGCTTGCCTATGATTTGACTGTAGAGCAAAGAATCTGCAACTTGAAAAGGAGGGAAAGAAATGAGGAAGCTCAGACAGTAAAATTCTTTCAAGGATATGGAAGCTTGATTACTTGGTCCAAAAATGCTAATTGGTACATTCTGTTATGGAACACAAAGTATATCATATACAATGGAAAAACATTTTAGAATCACTTTTTTTTTCAAGAGATTCTTAAAACGTAGAGAAGTTGGAATGAAATTAAATAGAGAATCATGTCAGAAACAATCTACAAAAATGTAAAAAGTACAAGTAAATATTCCTGGCAAATTTTATAGTTGTGCACTTCCTTTATCTTCTGAGGCATCAAATTGAACTGCAACGGAGAAGCACATTCTCCTTCGAACATGGCAGATTCACTTGTAACTAACTTTCCTAGCTTAGGCAACACGGTTTCTATCTTTGTTTCTGTGCTTCAGCACTCGATTAGTTAGTACAACTAGGCTTTGCTTGTACAGATTTTGTAACCAATTTCCAATACATGAAAACAGAAACTTGCTCCAACTCATCCTTCATTAGCCAACAAGATGCATTGTGATAACAAATAAATATAATATACTCTTCTTAGACCAGAAATCCTTGTCATAAATCAACCATGCACTCTGAGAAAAGATCAGATGTAATGTGATGAAAACTAATACTGGAGAATGAGCAAACTACTTCTCCAATAAAGTCATCAAACAGCAGGCGTCTCTCCAAAACTCCAATACACAAGCATGAGCACATGCACACACAAGAGAATTAAGGAAAAAATAAAGAAACAATAATGAAGGGCTAGATTCACTTGATTCCTGGTTAATTATAAAGTCAATTCAGCAAAGGGGTGCAGAAGACGATGAGACAAAGGGAAAAACCTCATTCTCTCAAAGAAGTCAATAATCAATAGAAAGAACTTAACTTGATCTCATAACAGGAAACCAATCAGCCAATACACTGACAAAAGTAAAGAATAAGATAGCAATAATGTCGATATACCACAACAAAATCCGTCGGAGCAAAACATGAAGGCTCCTCCAACTTGAGGAAAAACGTTACACATTGAAGTTGTAACCCAAAGCCTTGACCAACCAGAGTAAATACATAAAAGAAACCTCGTTTGTGTTCTCCAGAAAACAGAAAAATCCAGCTTACACACTTGTTTTACTCCTTTGCCCGATTCATTTTCATTTAATCTATGAACAAAACTTCCTCATCCGTCCATTTCGAAAGCATGTACAAAGGGACAAATTACCAATCAAGCAGCACTCTATTAACGAATTCACGTCAATAAAAGATGAAAATAGAAAAATTCTACGGAAATTTGAAGATAAGAAACAGTGGTATACAACGATAACGGAGAGTTACCGGAAGATCTGCAGCTGTAAATCTGAAAATGATTACCGGAAACATGGCAATCTGAATCTGGGTGAAGTGTCGCTAAACTCTACTCTTCTACGATTGCGTCATTACTAAATGTGAAATCAATAGAGTTTGATTATATGGTCGCATTGTATGTATGTATGTATATATTACAATAATAATTACTAAACGTCGACGAGTCCTCGCGTGGTCTAATTTTGTAAATACTCTATTCATCCCTCCATTTCCTTCTTAATTTTTCTTTTTAGTACCTCACTCAAACTTCTTCATATTAATAAAATTATCCCACAATAATACTACATATTTATTACCATAAATAATAAAATATATTATTTATATTTTTTATCACCAATGACCACCACTGATTAATTTAACATTATATTAATGTGGAATCCCTTCACCAAAAATGTGATTTAATTTTTTAAACACCATTCACAATATATTCAACAACTTTTATTAAAACCATCCATTAAGAGCTTGTATTTTTTATTTTTGTAAACATCAACTTCGTAATTTCCATCATCAATCTATTCATTTATTTACAAAAATCCACACATGACTTATATTTTACTCTTACTATTCACTAACATATTCATTTATTATACTATAGCTAACTTTTTAATCTAAATACTCATTAATCTATTCATTTATTATCCCTTTACTTTACACTTATTATAATTCATTAAAACTTATTTCATCAAATGCAATTTAAACTTTTGATGGACATGAAATCTTTTGTTGATGATGACCTCGTTTTCATATATTAAATGATGAGAATTTCATGAAACTTATACTTATATCCCTCTAATATAACCATGACAACAAAGTATTGTCATTTAAGGAAAATGATATTGTTATATAATACAAAAAACTATCTATAGATTAATAATCTCGATATAAAATAGAAAAAACTTATAAGATAGGCATTACTCACTGTATAAGAACTATTAGAAGTACAAGTTATAAGTAATGTGCAGTAACGTAATCTTGTTATGTTCATGAATGGAACGGTTGATTGTAGTTGGTAAAATATACTCTACTATGTTGAATTTTTTTCAATGGATCTCATGTACATTATTTTACAATCTACCACAATATATTTAGGACAATATTTTTAGAAATTTTATAATTCACACCAAGATTCTGCACATAAACAGGAAGACATGACCAATTGACCATACACAGACGTTAATCCTAAAAAATCATGATAACAATCTAATATTTCTAACGTTATTCGAGCAAACTAAACTTCCTTTCTTAAAATAAAGATTTTTTTTTTTTAAAAAAAAAACCCTACAATTCCTTATTGCAAATGTGTTTGACTAAGCTTATTTTAGAGAGCTTATAAGCTCCAAGAGCTTATAAGATGTTTCAAAAGCTTATAAGAGGTAATGTCTCAAGTCTTATAAATTGTTAAAGTGTTTGGATAATTGATCTTATGTTTGAGAAAGAATCGTGTGTTAGAGAGAAAATCATAGTTAGAGATAAAATTGACGAGATGTGAAGTTGATAATGTATGTGTAGGAAATAACGAACTATAATAAGGTTATTTTGGTAAATTTATGGTTGCTTATAAGTTTATGAAAAAATAAGTTAGGGTTGACCAACTTATTTTTAGGGTATCTTATTTTCACAGCTTATAAGTTGTTTAGGAGCTTATTTTGCCAAACATTTTGCAACAGCTTATAAGCTCATAAACAACTTATAAGCTGTTTTAAATAGCTTATAAGCTCAGCCAAACACCCTCTAAGTATGATTAATCCAAAGCAATAGATAACAAGTGCTACTGCTTATCGATAAATCAAAAATTAGTGTTAATTGGATATATTCTACTGCAATATTAATTGGTACAAGATCTATTTAAAGTTATAAAAGGTATCTAATATAATTGTATCTCATCTGCTTACCTAATCATGAATTGCCACGTGCCACTACGTGTTAAACGGTTTTTTTTAGTTTTGATATAATCTCATTTGCAATTTGCAAAAGCAGACATGATTTATGCTGGCAATTCTTTAGTAAGGCTCTGTTGTGGGATTAAACAAACAAATAAAGGAAATATTACTTCCCTATAATATATTCCACTTCGATCGTACATCACTCGACTCCAAATCCATAAATAAATAAGAATTCCAGTCCCGCTTCATAGATATGAAGCTTTATTAGATTTTTAATCATGGGTTTATTAAGTGGCCTGTGTACAGTAGTCTGATTGAAATTTAATTAAGATCAGATAATTAAAAAATAATACATGAGCTTTTGAATTTTCGATTCATAGTTTTATTATTAAGATTCTGCATTGGTAGTATTGTTGTTTATAGGATTTTGATTAGTGTTGTAGATAATTTAGAACAGAGTAAACTTATCACGACCCACCTCATTTTGGTCTGGGCTATGACGATTGAAGCCCATGAAAGCCCGAACTGTATGATTATATGTTTAGAAACTATGGTGTGTTCTCAACTGTTACGGGCTGATTTATTGAATGTAATTTTCCTCTCTTTTTTCTCACACACATTTGGAGAAATAAAATATTCCGAATTAAACCCAAAAGACAATTGTCATGTGTAAAAATACTATATTTGTGCATAAATTCAAATCCTAATAATTCATTTTCTGTTAAGTCGTTATACATGACCAGTTTAATATGTTGAAATTATTGAAAGATCATACAGAAACATCACAGAGAATAAGAAGAAGATGATAAAATGTTAAGAATGGAATAGAGAAATTGGGGATAAAACTTGTTGATTACATGGTGAAGAGTTACAAACAAATGCAGAATAAAATTCCTATTTTATATCACAAAATATTCTACTAATCTCACTAAGATTGCCGACTCAAATTTTATTTACAAAAACTATCTATTCAACTAATATTAAAATGTCAAACTTAGCATAGTATGCATGTTTTTATAATTTGTAGTATTTAACCAAAACAATTTTAAATGAGATTAGATAATTAACTGGTATTATTACAATTTTTGAACGGAAATCAATAGTAAAACCAATTTTTAAAATCGAATTTGTGACATATATAGATATATAAATTCTATACAAGTAGTTTCTTTAACTTTTTAATCTTTTGTTATTTATTCTAATTTATTATTCATATATTTTATAATGTTCGAATTGTTATTACGATGAATAACCAATTATTACAACAAGTTATATTTATAATTTTGAACAGATTCGGGTGATTGATAAGTATAATTATAAATTACGATATAAAGTGATTTTTCATCGAATTTCGACGGGTTGTACACTAGTTATATAGATTGTGGTTTATCGTCTCTTCTCACCACAAGAGGAAATGTACATGTGCGAGTCCTTTTCAAATATTTATTATATATATCCCCTTTCATAAAAAATATAACTATGAATATCAAGTTTACTGTATTTCAATAGGTATATTATTTATAATAAATTTAACAGAATTATGGGGAGATGAGTTAGAGGCAGCTAAATTTTCGGAAAACTAAAGAATAGCAAATTAAGTTGCTTAAATTAAGGGATTCAATCGAAGTAGCAAGTTTGATTTGACTCGTCATTGCTTGGCTTTTGAAGCACGGCGCCAGCGGCCCCAATGAGTGTGTACTTTTTATTATGTTTATTACCCTCCATGATTAATTTTATTTAATTAAGACAGTATGGTCACACATGTTTATTTCATTATTTACATGATAATGTGCGTGTATATGTGCTAACAACAGTTTCTCACATCCCAGAGAGAGAGAGAGATTTGCACACACCACTCACACTAACATGTATTGGAAATGAATTGTCGTGTGTGTGTTGGCCTAGTGGTAGAGTGGTTAATACCCGAGGTCAAAGGTCTCGAGTTCGAGTCCACCGTGACGCAACCTTTAAAATTTCTGTATTAAATTACCAAAAAAAAGGAAATGAATTGTCAATTCTTTTGGGTGTATTCACTAATTACCAAAAAAAATGTGGATGGAAGATAAATATTGGGGATTAAATACGATAATCCCTTTCTTTTTGAGGAAATGATCAAATGATACTCCTTTTCTTATATATAAGAAAATACAAATGTTCATTTGAGATGATCTAGTGGTAAAGTGGATTCATGTGGTAAAAAGGTCACAGATTCAAACCACACTAACATCTTTATAGGTTTGAGGTTATCGTACCTAGCTTTCCAAGTACAATTTGTGAATCATATACCTAATCTTCTAAGTGTGGTTTACTCGTCCTGATAGGCCAAGTATAATTTATCAATCATGTACCTAGTTTTCTACTTGTCCTGATAGGTATGAGCCTATCATATCTAGTTTTTCAGTATGGTTTATAGACTATTTTATATGACGTGGGTTTAACCTAATATGAAAAATCTTAGGTGTTTTCAAATATGAACTAATTATAATTTGACAATACAATTCAATGGGCACAAATTATGAACTAATTACAGTGTGCATCCGAAACTAATGAGTGCAAATTCTCTAGACACCATAAAGGAAAAGGAATATTGTATTCTCATCCTGTAAACATATATCATATAAATATTACTCGAATTTAATATTACAAGACAAACAGCACTATAAGCGAGTCATTCGTATAAAATTATAAAAGATTATTAGCAAAATCCTGGGATTGATGAAGTCTCGATCTAACATATTTGTCCTTATACGTTCCGCCGATTGTCTTCTTTTGCAAAACATAATTGAAAAATCTATGTCCATAGCTTAACATGCATCGAACCGAAAGTGGCCCCTGCCATTTTTTCTCAACAAGAAAATTAATAGTTGATTGAATTGATAGTCAACAATTAATGACAGACATAATGTCGTCTAAGTTATTTTACGGATATCCAAATCTAGAAATATCAAAATTGATTCGACCGCACGAGCTAGTCTAATTGCGAGTTTACCTGGGCTACACTTTTTAAACTTAATCTAAAGATCTTTAACCTGCTAACTTGGTTCGAAAATTTGACAGCTCATCCAAATCCTACTACCAGTAACAATGCAAATATTTTTGTCCCAAAAAGTGAAACTCTCTTCTTTTAGAGTTCATATGAGAGGACCTTTATAATGTGGCGGTCAATAATAAATATTATAGCTTCTCGAGAATATAAGAAGATAAATTATGATAATTCAGCAGTTAAGTAATAGAAATATCTTTATATAGTGCCCATAATGAGCAAAAGTAAGAATGCAAGTGTTCTTACTTTATGCGTAACTCACTATAAATATATGAACTCTCCAAATTCAGGTTTATGAGCAAAACTATTTTTTGGTCAAATATGCATGAACTTTTAATTTTTGTAAGTTGATCCGAATTTGACTTGTGGCCATATTTAATTATACGCAAAAGCTAAAGATAAACTACGTGGCATTTCGGTTGATAACTAAAACATATGTATGAGATACAACATTTTAATTATCAGCAGAAATGCAACGTAATTAATTTTCGACTTTCACGTAGTATTAAATGTGGTCATAATTCTAATTGCAGCCAAATTCCAAATAATTAAAAAAATTTTGGGCCAAAAAATATTTTTTTCAAAATAAAGTATATTTTTGATTTAAAATGAATTTTAAATATAGTTTATGTATTTATAGTTTTTTTTTTGTTAGGACACCTTTTATGGTTAAAGGTGCACAAAGTCAGAAATTCAAAAGAAAGGCAAAAAACTGCATTCATATGGAAAATGACCAAAAAATATTATTAGAATATTAAAGATTAATGTGCAATGATATTCTCATCCAGATTGAAGAAATTGGTTGTAATTGACTTCCTAAACGGCGGCAAATCAGGAGCACTAATTTTGGTTTAAGGCATAGTGACAAAATATTAATGGCGACTTTAAAGTAATTGAGAACATCAGATTGATTAGTTGTCATTATTTTCATGGTATTTTATTCATCGCTGTGAAATTATAACTATAATTGTAAAAGTCAAATTAGTAGAATATATAATATTTTCAGAAAATAACTAATTGCTCGATATATTTATTTTCAGGCAGGCTGCAAATCCTAATTCCATCTTCTTAACCTTCAAAACCTTGTCTCCCTTAAATCTATTTTACCTTTATTTTGATTAGATTAAGTAAAAGTCCGCCCCACGCACCCATATATTTGGAAGTATATTTTAGGCAAAAGTGAGAAGAAAATAGTTGCAGCAGCTGGCATCAATTAGAAAAAAATAGCGTAATTAAAGCTATCCCCCTAACTTCACGGCATATATTTAAATAACATTTGCATTCATAGCAGACAAAAATAAATAAAAGCAAGATTGCTCCAAAGTTAAACGATAACCTTTTTGTGGTGTGAAAGTGAAACAGTGTTGGAAGGAGGAGCCATGAGTTCGAAGCGGGGCCCAGCCCAGATAAATCAAACTTAATGGGCGCGCGAAATAAAGGCGGTTAGGTTTTTATAACTGTCGCTGTAATCCAACGGTATGTCCGTGACATATGTCTCCCGACAAATCCCAAGTCCTAGCTAGTGATAATACTGAAGATAATCAAGAATTGGTATTGGCCCTCCATCTTTTTCCAAAAAAAATAAAATAAAGAAATGAGCCCCCACCACGTTATAGCATCCATATGCATTTCAGTCAGTCAGTAATCAACGCTACTCCTGCCTACTAAATATTCATTAATCTTAAAAGCACAACCAAACACACACACATACTCTCTCTTTTTTCCTTTTCTTGTGCCACCATTCGCGGGAAGAAACTCCAAATCCAAGAAATCAGTGGGCTTCTGTCTTTCCCTGGTATACGAGAAAATGCCTGATTTTTTAAATATTTATTTTTGTGTGTTTTCTTGGATTGTTTTAGGAAATTTTCTTGTTCTTACTTGGTGTAATGTGCCATCCATCTCGAGTTCTTGGCGTATGACGAGACTGTGTTTTGTGGGTTTCAGTAGAATTCATTCTTGACTGAAAATTTTCTGTAGATTTACTTTCTTTTTCTTTCTTTTTTTTTTTTGGGGGATGCAGAACTTCTTGAAAGAAGCATTTCTTGATTTGATTTTGGTTTCTCGGTGAGAATGCACATGTGATGCAATGCAACTAATTACTGGAAATTCAGGAAATGGGCTTTAAAGGTGAAAAGGAAAAGATTTAAGCAGTCAGATTTTCTCCCTTTTTGGCTCAGATTGTCATAATCCTGGACGCAATTTAACTAATTACTGAGAAATTCAGGAAATAGGCTCTTTATATTTGAAAAAAAGGAAAGAAAAAAAAAGACTGGTAACAGAACATTGATGAGTTCTGTTGAGGCATTCATGGCCGATTTAAAATAGAAATTTAACTTGGTTGATAAGTAAAGGTGGGTGAAGTAAATGCTTTTTCAGTGGTTAGTTCTCTTTGCCGTAAAAATTGAGGTTTGGTGCACTCATCAATCATTCATCATGAACACTATTGCTGATTAAAATTTCAAAAGAAATTAGCGAACTTTTTGAGTTTTTCAGTTGTTGAAATTTCTTCCTTTGAACTGAAGTAATCCCTTACCATAACTGTTTATTTTGTTGTGTTTTCTTTTTTCTTCGAATGTGTCTTCTCTCTCTGTCACTCCCACACTATATAGAACTGCAGCAGTCTTAAAAATCGAAAAAGATCTGTTGTTGAATTTTCTTGTCATATCACTGCTGAACTTTACTAATTTAGTCCCTTTTTCTGTTAGATTGTAGAGCTTCCAAGTCCGATTTTAATGCAAAATTACAAAATGGAAAAAAGGCAACTTGATTTCAATGCACCACTTATGTCTGCAAGGAGATACTCATCACCTTCAAAATCTTCGGAGCTAGCAAAGCGGAAGGCTGTGGAGAGGGCACCGCGCTCCCGGCAGCAATCTCTTCAGCCTTCGAAATCCGACTGGGAATCCGAGGAGGTGACGATGACCAAACCAGCTACCGTTCCGTTTCACTGGGAGCAAATCCCGGGAAGGCCTAAAGGTGAAGTCGAGAGCCACTCACACACCCCAGAGGAGTCAAACACGCCACGTCTCCCTCCAGCGAGGGTATCAGACGCCATGAGGCGCAGCTCAGGCGAAATCCCAAAGCTTCCCCCTGGCCGGTTATCCGGTCCCTCAAGATACTGCTCTGGTGAAAGAACAAACGATCAGAACGTTTACCGGTCCCAAGTAGAGGCATTTTCCTTCACTGATCATGCTAGTCTTTTGGAGAGATTGAATGAGAGTTTGAACTGTAAAGATGATTCGGATTCGGAGAGTGGAGATGACGCGTTTTCAGACGCACTCGACACGCTCTCACTGACAGAATCGTGGTCGTTTAACTACAGTGTGAGCGGGATCAGCGGCTACTTGAGCTCCGGTGTGAAGCCATCTGGAACCTTCTCCATCGACTCACAGACGAGAGATTTCATGATGAATAGATTCCTGCCTGCAGCCAAGGCCGTTGTTTTGGAAACGCCTGAATATGCCGTGAAGAAGCCGTCTCTGCTTGAGGAGAAGCTGGTGGTGAAGAAGGCAGTTTCTAGCGAGATGAAGCCGTCGATCAGACAATATAGCTCGGATGCATTGCCTTATTACACTCGGTATATCAATAATGAGGAGAGCGAAGATGAAGATCATGAGTGTGTTGCTCCTCCGAGTAAAAAGTCGGGGAAGGCTTGGGGGATCCTCCCTCGATTTTGTGTGAAGAGTTCGTTGTGCCTTCTGAATCCTCTGCCTGCATTAAAGTCGAAGCCAAAGAGCCGGACTCCCTCTCCTTCAACGCGTGAGGTCAAAAGATTTACTAGAAATTCACATAGTGGACCACTTGACAAGGTTGATAAAACTAGCCTATTTCCGTTTCATCTAATCTAATTTTCACATTGATACAAAATTATTTTCATTATGTTGATGATTTCTTGAATCCTTGCAGAATGCTTGCCAAGTGGTGCAAAAGAAGAAATTTCACTCTGGATTGCTATCTCGTGATCTGCCAGGAATCGACAACAAGTTTAGCAATGATTTCAGTAGATCAGCAGGAGTGTCTCCATTAGGGCGCCAGCGAAGTGGCAACATTTCTCCATACCGTAATGAATCCCCAAAGTCTCCATTTCGAGAAGGAGTGGGGTTTCTTGGTGTCCCTAAAGAAGCCGAGGCTTTCAATGCTAAGATTGCTTCATCACGCAAGTTGTTCAAGGCCCTTCAAGATGTGTCGAGGAATCAGGTAAATGCAGCTCCTGCAGCTGATCCCGTGGAGAAAACAGTGTACGTGGATTACGTGAAGAAGAAAGAACTTCCCACCATGAAGCCTTCTCCCACAAAAGCCAGCACATTGAAGGAAGGCAAAGACTAAGTCCCAAATTCACGCCTTCTACATATTCTCCTAAGCCCGGCTATGCTGCTGATGCAATGGGAGATGTTAAACTGATTCAAAGCCTTGATCAAGAATCGAGAAATGAAGCTCCTTGTGAAGCAAACATTGTGGTGAAGGAAGAAGAGAAACTAGAAGCGGATAATGGAAGAAGAGAGATGGATCCTCCTGTGAAATCTCCTTTACCTCCACCATTACCAAAATCTCCATCCGAATCTTGGCTTTGGCGCACTCTGCCTTCCATTAATATAGGAAATCCGTTTGCTAATTCGCGTCATGGCAGCCCTCTTAACCCCAAGAAGCTGCAGGGGCAGAAGGCCTCAGCCACTAACACTAAATGGGAGACTATTGTAAAAACTTCTAACTCGCAACACGATCATGTCCGCTACTCGGAGGTGTCACCTCTTTCCGATCATGTCAAAACTAAACTTTGGCTTAGTTGCTTTTGGTCTCATCTTTCTCACTTGTTCTGCATTCTTGCAGGAGCTCGTGCATCGTGCTTCTTACCGGCCAATGAAGTTGTAGGAAGCCATGCTGAATGGTTCCATGATCGATTCTTCGGAAAGTGTCTTGTTCGCCTCGGCTCGCAGATTTGCAAGACCTTCCAGCTTATACTAATTTTACGTGTCTTCTTTTTCCCTTTTTTTGTTTTTGAGATAAATGCAATACTAGTTGATGAGATTTGACGACAGCGATTATAGTTTTTTGTACCCCTCTTTTTTTATATGGTGGTGAGGTTAGGATGAAGTGCGGCATTGGTGTCTCCTAATCATCATAGGCTCGACATCTATTGCTTGTTGAGCTTTTTTTCGTGCAGTTTCAAAAAGTTCATCTTCTTGTTATATGCCTGAACGAGGAGGTTCAATTCTATAATATTGTCGTTCCCAAAATGGATCTTCTAACACTATCCTTTTCTTTGTTCTAAAATCCTACTTACTTATCACGAGTAGTAGGAGAATGCGATTTTAAGCACACGTGGCGGTAATTATCTAGTAATTAGAAAACGAGAATATGATCAAATACAAACCAATATTAAAGATAAAGTAAGAACCATTTCTAGCCCTTTATTCGTGAAGATCTACGGTGAATTCATCATCCTTGATGGATTCAAACATCTGAGTTCGAATACCATGAGGGACGATTTTTTATTTTTCTGAATTCAGACACTTACACGACGAATTCAAACGTTTAAATTCAGATGATTTCATGAGTTTGTAGTTTATAAGTTAAGGAGGCTTCTTACAATAACCGCTTCCTTGGAAAACGAATTCAATAAGGTCATGAATTAGCAAAACCACGATGTACGTAAAAGTTATAATTATATGTGAAAATAGATAAAATGATTGGTTATCGTGAGAATTACATCTTTCGTGAGAACACTACATTAAATGCATAAATTTACTATATTAATCGTCAAAGTTACTTCATTAAAAAAACGCCTCCTATGAAATTCCAATACATGTAATAGACTCATCTAATAAAATGGTACATTCACTATAAATCTTCATAATTAAAGGGTTGAAAATAATTTTTAAGTTCTCACTTTCAATTAAAATTCTCATTAATACCTCTTCCTATGGATAAATTTCGTCTTTTACATACAAAGGATATTCATAGAAACAGATTTTTTTTGGCAAAAATATACCAACTTATTGCGTGATGCCTACAACATACTAAACACATTTATAGGATCAATTTTATGTAAAAAGCCCAACTACAATAGATCTTGATGATGTATGTAATTATTTGTGGACTCTTGGGCCCAATAGAAATAAAGGGATCGTCACTACTTTATATTTGGACCTCAAGATGATGGGTTTCCTATCATTTGTCGTAAGAAGTTTCGCAGCCACAACATTCAGCCCATAATGTCATAACCGTCATACATAACTGCCAATAATAGCAAATAAATACATGGTGACGAGATAACGACTATGGAATTGGGGCAGGAAAATAGGTAGTTAAAAATAATTTCTCATTTGTTTATGATGAAGGGGTCCCCTACTTGTTCTCCTTAATCCACATTAAATCTTCTAATTTAAGCGATAGGACGAATTAAATAATCATATTTCCCGCCGCTTGCCAGTCAATGTGTGGGGGTCCATCCTCGCATAAAATAAATATGTGTTCATACACTAAACAGAAATATTAAACATTAACAGAAATATTAAACATTAATACCATGTAATTAATTAATTAAAATTAGATAAATCAATCATTTTAACTCACCGAATATGGCTTGATTAATGGGTGTTTCATTATCTTAAAAAAACTTAAATTTCCTTATCGAGAAGTACAGAGAAATCGATGTCGTGTAAAAAAAGTGAATGAAAAGAAGAAAGAAAGAACAATCCAGTACAACATTCAATTAATAATTAAAATGGGGAGGACTTTTGGGTTTCTTGGAGGGATTTTAGGTACTGTTATTTAATTTGTCCAATCTAATAAATCACAATCAAGCTCAATTAATGTAATTTATTAAAGGGGGTCAAGGAAATAATTATTTGCAAATTGACTGATAACCATCCACCATTTATCGTGTTCTCTTTCTTAATGAAATCTATCCTTTCCCATGTCATTGCATTAAATATATAATGTACGTACATGTATATGTTAGGCATGCAATGCAATGCACAGGTAGACCAAACTTCTACCAATATTCCTTCTTAAAAATTCCATCCTGTAAAACAATTGCAGGGAGTACAAAGAAAATTCTTCATTCTTATTTGACGCTATAACCACTCATACGTTTATATAGTTTTTTTTTAGAGACATGCATTTCTATAGTTAATCATTGAATATTGAGATATTATTTTTTATATTGACGTAATATTTTCTGCATATAATAGTTACAACAGATGTGCCATGTATGTGAATACACTGAAGTGTGCTTTCAAATTTTAAATCCCGTATTTAAAATTCCAGAATTTTAGGGTTGCAGTTTAGTTTAGTTCTTTTGTCTGAATTGATATTTTGAACATTGCAAAACCAAGAATTTCAACAACGCTCACCAACCAAAAAGAGAAGTCGAGAATCCAAAACAGAACTAAAAGTACAGTATATTAATCGTGTCTAAATGAAAATGCAGCTAATTAACAGAAACAGAAACACACAAACAAACAGTACTACAACAGCAACTGCTTAATTATGTCTTCTAATTGTATCCTTCTAAAAGACTAAGTACTTATAAGATCTCACTCCCATGCTCTCGAGCATACACGGTCAGATCTCAAGTACTCAGCCACTTTTTTCTCGTATTCAATAAACTGTAAGTGTATAAATATTATTCACCACCTATATATATGATCATAAAAATAATTAATCAATCATCTTGTTTAGTTAGGTTGCAGTAGATGAATGAGGGGTTAAAGCAAGCGAAAGCTTCGTGTTAATATCCGAGTGATCGCCGTCTTTGCTGCAACTTTTCTGATCATTGTTGCTGCTTAGGCTTAGGCTCAACCCCAGCTTCAAATCGGCTGGAAACCACTTCCTTTCCTCATGCATCTGCAGATTAGTTATGAACTAATGAAGATTATGCAAAATTAATTACAAATTAGATAAGAGTTGATTAAATTAATTTGTTACCTGAAGCCTCGAGGGATTCTCGAGATTGAATGGCTTGGGATTATGAGAGCTCGATTTCTGGTGATTAATCATGATGCTGTTGATAGAGTTATTATTCCAGTGAGATTGTGGTCTTAAATTCTGAGAAAGATTAGTGGACCATATATTGTTGGATTTGAGGATTTCTTTCTCTTTGGATTGATTTTGGATGAGTTCTCTGGGAGGCCATCTTCTTCCTTCGAGGAACTGGCTCGGCCTGAGTGGGCCTTTAGAGTTGCTCTCGTGCAATGCATGGATCCGGCTAGAGATAGACCGTTTCTCTAGGGTTCCGGCCTCTGAAATTAGTCGGGATTCAACCCTAACTTTTGGTTCGTGGCGATAAGAAGACCACGAATGATACCTGCCTTGTAAAAAGAGAAATATGTAAGTGAAATTTTCATCCTATTAATTTATGTGATGATCTAATTTTTGATCATGATACGAACCTAGAAGAAGATTGGGGTTTGATCTGATCATTATCGTGATGAGATTTTAAATTTTGTGGAAATGGCATGGAGCAATCGAGCTGATTATTCGAATTCCTTGCAAAGACAATGCCACCATTCTCCATTCTCAACTCATGAAATGGGCTGCATTTCTCATTGTAAGCTGATGAGCTAGAATAGTAGCCTCTCCCTTGAATGTATATCCTATTTGCTTGACCTATTACTGTTGCAATGAAAATATATATTACAAATTGCTCAAATTTAGATCAATGTGAAACTTTATAAAAATGAAATTAATAATTAGTTGTGTGAAAAGAAGTACGAACCTCGTCCAGATTCGTCCAGCTTCTTACTTCTATACATCTGAAACAATAATTTATATAATTATTAGAAAAACAAGAAATTTATAAAAAGACATACATATCGTATATTAGACTAGCCTTGTGCACCTGCAGGTGACTCTTGACATGAGAGATGCTCAATCCTCTCACATTCATCAATTGAAGCACTGCTTTTGGAGTGGCTCCTGCAAAATATTCAAATAATTAATCCAAGATTCATTATAACCATATATATATATTTATGTACATGTAATAAAATTAGTAACATTTTCCCCAAATATATATATAGTGTAAAAACTTACTTTCTTGGCCACCGAGTCTTTGAATGGCATGAACAAAGGAGAGGTGGAGGTCGGGGGTCCATCTAAGCCTCGGCATTTTGGATCGAACGTATTGGCGAACTGCATTCTTTTTATCCTTCCCATCTTCGGATTTGGAGCTGTCGTCTCCCGACCTCTCGTCCCCCGCATGCTCCCCGTCTTGAATGCTTATGCCCGACATTTCAATCATGGGATCGCCTAATACATTGCTGCCGGCCTCCTCGTTCAAGTCAATCGAGGAGAGATTCTCCGAGGAATCTGATGATACGACGTTGTCTTCTCCGCTAATACTCATCTTCTCATCAGACATGGGCTGCGTTTATTTCTATAGATTAATCAGAGTGGACGCTCTCCTGATTTTAAGGTCACTACTGATTTGGAACCTGCATGTATATATGCATTATATAAGGATTTAGCGCATACGTGATATTTAAAGTAGGCAAAATGCAGATGAGATTATTCAATGTAGATGTAAGTTTTCTGGATTATGGGTTTTTACTGAAGGCAAGGAACATTTTCAAATAATTCCTTATATTAATTGTTTCACTCAGCTTCATTGATGGAAGTAGATTTGATTTAAAAAACTCCAAACAGGCAGGTAAGACAGTTGAATATATATGAAGAATTGAAGGAGAGTTTTGATGATACAAAATTATACTTAAATCCACCCCCACCCCCACCCAATAGAAAAAACTAATTGATGGATAAAAACAAATTTGTAAGGGGGATAAATAAGATTTTTGTTATTTCCAACGAAGATTTCTATATCTCCCCAAATAAGATTAGAATAATTAAATAAATAAAAAACCAAGTAGCAATAAAACTCAGAACGAGAAAGAGAGGGAGTGAGTGAGAGAGTATTAATTTAACTTTTTATAAATTCTCAAGATTTGCTATTTAATTTCTAATTGTAGTATAATTTTTTTTTATCTTCTTCATTTGCAAAAAAGAAGAAAACCCTAAAAATGGGATTGAAAGAGTGGCAGGGTGTCATGCAGCCTACAATAAATTAAGCACGTATACATATAACTGTATATATAACCTAGCTAGAATAGAGGATATCTTAGATGAAATTCTCAACTCTATGAATTGAATCAAAATTCAGATTTCTAATCTGGTTTGTAAAGTTTTAAAAAGGTACTCTTTGATTTGAACTATTATAGAAAAGCATCAAACCGACCTAACCATTCAAAACACAGTTAACTCAATGAATCATTAGCGAGAAAGACAGAAAAATAAAATCAAATTCGTAGGCGCAAAAAGATAAAAGGACTGTGATATTCCGAATCGGTCTAAAAATAAAAATAAAAAGGTTAAGATAAGGGTTTTCTTATGAAGTAAATATTTCATATTCAACCTTCAGATATATATTCGATCTTCTTTAGTTTGAAGCACTTGCACCAAATGATGATCGTCGTTCCTCAGCTCTCATCGATGCCATCGTTCTCAATCGGACCAACCCCCTCCATGCTTCTGACAAGAGAATTAAGTAAAGAGTGAAAATCGAACCAACAAGATGATCATATTGGGGGAAAAGCTTTGATCAAGATGATGGAAAGATGAAGAAGGGGTGTAGAGAGAGAGAGAGGTGTTAAGATTGTGCAGTTTGATTCAACAATTGAATTAAATTCCGAAGGCGACTATTCTTCAGAATATTGAGATTTTTACCTAGACTTTCATGCAAAATGAGGGGTTGTACTTTCTTAATGAGGGGGAAAAAAATAAAATTCAACGATGGTCGGACACTCCACTTGTTGTCTAGTGTGTAATAATGCAATAAATCTTGAATTATGGATACAGATGAAGAAGGGGGCCCATGGCTGTTGAGTTGTCCTATATATATATGAAATTTATCTCATATTCATGTGATTATCTTAATTGTTTTTTCATCTCAGCTAGTGACTCTGCTGGCTTTGATTTATCTATTGATTTAAAAAAAAATCATATTTCTGGGCATTATATGCTTTCCAAGAAATCACTTTGAAAAAGGATTCCGTATCAACCTTATCTTACCTAAACAAAGACTTTCTTTCTCCACAATGTGAAATCACAATTCTCTGTCCCCATGTGCTTCGTTCATTTCATATTCATCATTGTTTAGGGTTTCCATAAATCAAGATCAATTATATATGAGAGAGATGGGATGAATCAGATAGAAATGAATTTTTTTTTTTTTGTAAGAAATAAGAATAAATCTAAACCATTGATTTTAGTAAATCAATGGACAATATTTATTTTCGTTTTGCTACAAATTATAACTATATGTGCTATAATTTTTTATATATTTTCGCCAAAGGTTAAATAAGAATCAATTTTTTCCTTAATTTAAGGGAAAACACAGTTTTATATTTATTTTTAGGGATTTGTCGTAACTTATCCTTTAAATCATTATCTGCAACATTATTTCATTTCAATACTTAATATATACAAAATTATTTGTGATTCAAGCTAGCAAATCCATGAAAAATTTAGGTAAAATAATATACATATTGATTCATATATGTGGTTCTATATAGCACGTATAACAGTTTCATAGAATTTTTTAATTATTCGTTGCACATACCACTAAAATTTCAAAAATTATTGTCAGTTTATTTTATATGTTGTTTTGTATGTATGTTATGCTTATTTTGTTTTTTATTTTGTACATATGTCGTTGCACTAGTATAATATTTTTGTAGCATTTTTAGCATATTCATTTTGCACATATGCAGGTAAAAAATTATGTGTTCATTCATACGTGCTTTTCAGTACTTATTGCACTGGAAGAATATTTTCATAATATTTTTTACTTATTTGTTGCACATAAGGTTTAATCTCATCAAGATAATATATTTTCAAAATTTTAGTGGTATATGTAATGAATAAGTAAAAAATGCTACGAAAAATTTACACTTGATCTATAGTTTGAACCACACGTATGAATCAATTTATAGATTATTTTACCTGAGTTTTTCATGGATTTGCTAGCTTGAATCACAAATAAATTTGCATATATTAAGTATTGAATCTGAAATAATATTGTAGATAATAAGTTAAATGATAGATTACAAAAAATCCTTAAAAATAGGGATAAAACCTTGTGTGTTATCCTAAATTAAGGAAAAAATTGGATTCTTATAAGATTAAATTACTTATATAAACTTGGCTGAAAACGTAGGTAAAAGTTCATTACACATATAGTTATTATTTGTAGCACAACGAAAATAAATCATGTCCATTGATTTACTAAAATTAATGGATTATATTTATTCTTATTTCTTACATTTATTTTCATTCTCATAGGAACCAACCAACCCTATATATATATTGTCTCAAGTGTAAGTGTATTTTCGAAAATGTCCTAAGATTTAAATATAATATTTTGGTATCTAGTATTTAGACACTGTTACAAAAGTATCCCAGAAAACATTTTCTAATCTTACAAAATCGACGTGGCACGCAGGTAAGAGCCTGTGTTGGAGGCTGACAAGGACTAGCACAATGAAGAAAGGGTGAAACGTGACACGTCGATTTTCTAGACAAAAAATGTATTTTCATGACAAGAAACGTTTGTATCAAAATGTTACATTCAACATTTCTACATTGTTGAGAATGTGCTTAAATAATGAAACAATATTTACTACGACATGAATTTGATAAAAACACAATTTACATATTGCTCTACTGCAAATAATTACTCTATATATATATATATATATATATATATATATATATATATATTGGATATTTTAGTGTAATTGGATTGACTTGTTTGATCGGTGTCGTCATAATAATACTTTATATAAGTTGGGTGGTGCAGTGCACGCTTATATGAATTTATTATGTCGGTGGGGTTCGGGGCACGCCCGAAGCGGTGGTCATGGGCGGCAGCACAGGTCCAGGGCTACCGGCCGGGTCGGTCGAATTACTTTACTGAAATTTCATCTGAAATTTAATTTCGAATTTCAAGGACTATTTTGCAATTATAAAAAATTGCAAAACTGCTTATTCAAAAACGGATTTATACGTCAGTTTTGAGATAGGGAGTTCTTCCTGATCAAAAATTCGAAATTCAAAGAACATACAAAACGTTCAAACTCTGAATTGTATCCGATCGAATAATTCGATAGTACCTTCGAATTGATTTGATCCGAAAGTGTGTTACGACTTTCGAGTATCCGATTTGTTCGATTTTCTATTTCGTATATTTTCTACAAAGATCAAATCAATTCTGAAAATGGCGAACAGGGAATCTGTGAAGGACATGACAAGGAATTTCGAGAAGTTGGACAAGTTTGGGCAGGATTTCAGACGCTGGCGAAGAAGATGCACTTTATGTTGACGAATCTCACGGTTGTGTACGTTCTGAGTACTCCCATGCCCGAGGTTGTGGAAGACGAAACCCTAGAGCAAACGAGGAGACGCCTAAAGTGGGAGAACGATGACTACATATGTCGTGGCCACATCTTGAACGGTATGTATGATTCCCTCTTCGATGTGTATCAAAATGTAGAGTCTGCAAAGGAATTATGGGATTCACTCGAAGCCAAATACATGGCAGAAGATGCCTCAAGCAAGAAGTTTCTTGTTGGTAATTTTATAAATTATAAAATGGTAGATTCGAGGCCTGTCATGGAGCAGTATAATGAATTGCTTAGGATATTGGGACAATTAACCAATATGATATGAAAATGGATGAATGCATTTGTTTCTAGTATCATTGATAAGTTGCCACCCTCCTGGAAGGATTATAAAAATAATCTGAAACATAAGAAGGAGGAAATGACTTTGGTCGAACTTGGAAGTCATTTGCAAATTGAACAATCCATACGTGATATGGAAAAGGTTTCTGTTGGTGATGCTAAGACGTTGGTGGTCCATCTGTTAATATGATGGAAGAGGTGAATCTTCAAGGTTGGTTTCATAGTCGGTAAAGGAAACGAAAGTTTCAAGGAACAAGAACTACGGTAAGCTCCTTTAAAAAGCCTAAGTTGGTCTGTTGGAAGTGTGGTAAACCGGACACTTTAAGAAGGACTGTAGGTCCGGAAAGAGTGGAGAAAAGGGAAAACGGTTGTTCAAGTGGATCCAAGGATCCCGGAATGAAATCAGTTTGTTTTGGTACCCTATGATCAATCTGTTGAGAATTATGTGCCCATAATCTCAAGCATTTTATACGCAGGATGATGATGTCTCTTGGTGGGTTGATTCGTGCAACATGTCATGTATGTAAAGATCTTCAATGGTTTAAGGACTTCAAGCCAATTGAAGGTGGATCTTTATTGAAGATGGGAAATGTTGCTACCGAACCAATCAAAGGACTAGATCTGTTAGTCTAGTATTTACTCGAAACTCTTTGTTGTTAAGTAATGTTTTGTATGTACCGGTATTCTTAAGAACTTAGTGTCCGGTATTGTATTAAATACTTGTGGTTATAAGCAAGTGTTTGAAAGTAACAAGTATATCTTGTCGAGACATGGTTCCTTTGTAGGATTTGGTTATCTTAATGGTATGTTTAAGTTAAATTTGGATGTTTCTTTGTTAAGAATTCATTTGCATGGCTTCTACTAGTTCTAGTAATTCTTTTGGCATAGCAAGATATGGCATGCTAGACTTGGACATGTGAATTATAAAAGATTGAAAGATATGTCGAAAATGTGTTTAATTCCACTTTTGAGTTAAATGCGATAAGTGTAATACTTGCATGCAAACTAAGATTTGTAGCGACCTTTCTCTAAGCATGTGGATAGAGATACTTCTTTATTAGAACTTGTTCATAGTGATTTGTGTGATTTTCATTCTACAATCGTCACTTGGTAATAAGAAGTATGTTGTTACTTTCATTGATGATGCTACTAGATATTGCTATGTCTATTTGTGTCATTCGAAAGACGAAGCTCTTGATAAATTTAAAATCTATAAAGAGGAAGTAGAGCTTCGTCATGGTGTGAAGATTAAAACTCTTCGCACTGATAGGGGAGGTGAATACTATGATCCAGTATATTTTCAATCTACTGGTATAGTACATCAGACAACAGCTCCATATACACCACAACAGAATGGTGTAGCTGAAAGAAAGAATAGAACATTGAAAGAAATGGTTAATTCAATGTTGTGCTATTCTGGTCTAAGTGAAGGTTTTTGGGGTGAAGCTATGTTGACAGCTTGTTATTTACTGAATCGAGTTCCTAATAAAAGGAACAAGATTACACCTTATGAACTTTGGTTTAAGAAACCACCAAAATTGAGTTATCTCGAGTTTTGGGTTGTAGAGTTGTGGTGAGACTAACTGACCCTAAAATGAAAACCATAGGCCAAAGAGGTATAGATTGTGTTTTCATTGGCTATCCCGAAAATTCGGTTTGTTATAGGTTCTATGTTATAGAACCTAATGACTATGTAGTCAGGCTCTATTATTGAGTCAAGGGATGCTGATTTTGGGAATGAGAATAGATTTAATTCTCTACCTAAACCTGGAGACATGATTGCAAGCTCTAGTAATTCTGGTAAAAAGAAAAGAGTGGATGATACTCCTTCTGAGCCTAGAAAGAGTATTAGAGCACGGAAAGCTAAAACATTTGGTGATGATTTCCAAATGTATTTAGTGGAAGGATCAAGGATTGAGATTGATTTTCAGTATCAATATTGTTACAATATTGAGAATGGTCCAAAGACATACGTTGAAGCTATGTCTTCTAGGGATATTGATTCGAAAGAGCGGTCCAAGATGAGATGGATTCAATAAGACAAAGTAAAACTTTGAGATTGACTGATTTACCACCTGGGTGTATACCATTGGGTTGTAAATGGATCTTCATAAGAAAGATGAAGATAGATGGAAGCATAGACATGTATAAAGCTAGATTGGTTATCCAAGGCTTTAGACAAAAGGAAGGTATTGATTTCTTTGATACCTATGCTCCTGTGGCTCGGATTTCCACCATTAGATTATTGTTAGCACTTGCAGCTATACATAATCTAATAATTCACCAAATGGATGTTAAGACGGCATTCTTGAATGGTGAATTGGATGAAGAGATTTACATGAAACAACCGTAAGGTTTTTCATTCCCGGTAGTGAACATAAAGTTTACAAGTTGGAGAAATCTCTTTACGACTAAAGCAAGCCCTAAGCAATGGCATCAGAAATTTGATGAGGTTGTGTTGTCTAATGGTTTTGTATTTAACCAAGCGGACAAGTGTGTATATAGCAAGTTTGATGCTTCTGGTAAAGGAGTAATCATTTGCTTATATGTGGATGACATGTTGATCTTTGGTACTGACCAAGATCAAGTTGATAAAACAAAGGAATTCTTGTCATCTAAGTTTGAAATGAAAGATATGGGGGAGGCTGATGTGATACTTGGAATTAAGATCATACGTGGAGAACATGGTATTTCTATTTCTCAATCCCATTATATTGAGAAGGTGTTGGAAAAGTTTAATTTCAAAGATTGTTCTCCAACAGGAACTCCTTTTGATCCTAGTGTGAAACTCGTGCCTAATAAAGGAGTTGCTGTGAATCAGCCTGAATATTCAAAGGCTATTGGTTCCCTCATGTATGCTATGATTAGCACTGGACCGATACTGACCTTTCTTTGTAGGGAAGCTGAGTAGATACACTCATAATCCAAGTTTAATTCATTGGCAAGCAATTAATCGAGTATTTAAATACTTGAAAGGAACTATGGATTATGGTTTGACTTATTCTGGATTTCCTTCTGTTATTGAAGGTTATTCTGATGCAAGTTGGATTACCAATTTAGAAGATCATTCTTCACAAGTGGTTGGACATTCCTTCTTGGAGGTGGTGCTATATGTTGGGCATCAAAGAAACAAACATGTATCACACATTCAACAATGGAATCGAGTTTGTGGCTTTAGCAAAGGTGGTAAAGAGGTGAATGGCTAAGAAATTTGATTTATGAAATTCCATTGTGGCGAAACCGTTATCACCAATATCTATCGATGTGATAGTTCCGCCACTGGCTAAGGCATATAGTCAAGTGTACAATGGGAAGTCTAGACACTTAGGTGTTAGACATAGCATGATCACGGGAACTTATTACAAATGGTGTGATGTCGTGGAGTTTGTGAGAACTCAACACAATTTAGCCGATCATTTAACCAAAGTGTTAAGTAGAGATCTTGTGCGCAAGTCGGCTATAGGGATGGGTTTAAAGTCCACTAAAAATCTCTGATATTAAGATACCCAATTCCCATCTAGTATGATGCTAGGTGCTGAATTCAATGTGAAAAGCTTAATATCTAGAGATTGGAACACATTAAAGAATTATCCCAAGGTATGTGTTCGGACCTGCAAGTTAAGGAGGTTGAATATTTACATTCTTAATAGTTTCTTTGACAAATTGCATATGCAGGTGCAAGAATAAAGAGCTACCTATGTGAGCATGAAGTTTAGTTGCTTCAAGAAGCTGGGACTTGGCTTTGACATGCTTATGAAGGATAAGGACACAGACTAGTAAAATATAGTGTCAAGATAGAACAAATATGTATGTAAACATATGTGTACATTATCTTCGTGTATTCAATATGAATTCACAGGGTTCAATCCTTAGAGATACCCTGTTATTCGAATATATGGAATGTGTAGTGTACTAAGGTGAAATTCAATCGTCATGATATTTCATTTATGCATATGTTTGATACTTTGAGATGTATTGTTTTAGTTAATCAAGGATTACACTAAAATAGGGGAGGATTGTTGGATATTTTAGTGTAATTGGATTGACTTGTTTGATCAGTGTCGTCATAATAATACTTTATATATTGGGTGGTGCGGAGTGCACGCTTATATGAATTTATTATGTCATTTGGGGTTCGGGGCAACGCCCAAAGGTGGTCAGGCGGCCCTTATGGGTCCAAGGGCGCTACCGGCTGAAATTTTATTTCCGGTCGAATTACTTTACGAAATTTCATCGAAATTTAATTTCGAATTTCGAGGACTATTTTGCAATTATAAAAATTGCAAACCGCTTATTCAAAACGGATTTATCGTCGGTTTGAGATAGGGAGTTCTTCCGATCAAAATTGAAATTCAAAGAACATACAAAACGTTCAAACTCGAATTGTATCCGATCGAATAATTCGATAGTACCTTGAATTGATTTGATCCGAAAGTGTTCTACGACTTTCAGAGTATCCAGATTTGTTCGATTTTCTATTTCGTATATTTTCTACAATATATATATATATATATATCATCAAGTGAGAGAAAATAATTACACAGTATTTGATTCAGGCAGGGAATATGTGAGCGTTTATATAAACGTTCTATAAAAGATAGAGATGTCGGCATTTGCACTCAGAAACATTTTCTTTAAAGAATAATATGTAAACCAATAAAGCAGGAGTGGCATGTGTTTCAGTCAAACTCGAATAAACGAGTCAAGTAAATATAACAACACTGGACTCAGCTCTCCACTGATTGCATTTGCACTCGTTCAATAATACACACATACCAAATGTGGCTTCTCAATTTCCAAGCAAAATAATTTTTTTACAAAGCTGACATCAACTCTTTAAATTTTTACAGCTATGCATGATTATTGAATAACAACTGCCCCCTTCAATTTCTCAATGCTTCCAATAATATTCGTACGTTAATTGCATCGCAGCTGCATATGGCAGTAATTAAAGAATGAACATTTATGTGGAATTTGATGCACTCTTGCTGGAAATCTAACTGCCATATACTTAGTTAATTTTGGTGGCAATTGCTATGTCCCGATTGGGCCCGGGCATCACCCACTATGTTACTATAAGTTATGTAAAACCTAATAATTTAACTTAATTAATTAATTGAATTTGTATCTCCCAATTCACTATATTAACAGATTAGATTATTTAAATATCAAATATGTCACCTGCATTTACCACGTCAGGTTCTTGCCACAAATATATACTAACAATCACACCGTACGGCATAGTGACATTTAAATTTGTGATCGATGACTCACATTAATTACATAATTTTTATAATGGCAGACTAATCTAAATCAGCATGACCTGTTTGATCAGCTGGCCATCTTGAACTAGATACTCTTGGTTTTGAATTTTCAAATTGCAGTGGATTTGCAATATTTTGAATGTGTATTAAGTTAAATTGAGATAATGAAGCAGTATATTAATAGTGAAGATTGCCGGGACTTACTTGTTCTTTATTTTTCCTTATAGATCCAGAGTAGTTGGTAACACTAAAGGACATCCGCAACTGGCTCTTTGAGTTGTTACATCTATATATATATATATATAGTTAGGTTCAAATGAGAACCACTTTTATCCTAAAAATTAAGAACCAAATTAATTTGTTATGAAAGTTGATGAATCCGTTGGATAAGTTACTGAATTTGAAAATTCGGAAATTTTCACCCGAGTTCGAATCCCATGGGGGGCGAAAATTCCATTTTTTTGGATTCATTAATTTTTCCAGCGGATTCATCAACTTTCACAGTAAATTCATCATTTTTTGGTTCTCACGTTCTCACGATAAAAATGGTTCTCACGTTAACCCTCCCCTATATATATGTGTGTGTGTGTGTGTGTGTGTGAGAGAGAGAGAGAGAGAGAGAGAGAGAGAGACTGCATGACTATTTATTTCTAATTAGAGGTCTAAGCAGGGGCGGATCCAGAAGTTGATGATGGGGTGGGCTGAAAATAAATACTTCGGATTATTAAATATCATAAATGCTAAAATATTTCTATGTTTTCATAAGTTGTCTTGTGAGATTTCAATATACAAAATCGATCAATAATTGAGTTTATATTTATATTTTTAATAAAATTGCTTTCAATATAAACCATTCTTTAGCGTAAACTTTAGGGAATCCATCAACCAAATCACTGACAAAATTTGGCTGCGATTGAATTTGAACTTTGACAGCTTCGAATGGGCAGAGAGCAATATCAGCAAACACTTGAGCAGATGCAGCGCTGAGGAAGAATATGATACATTTGTTTGGCTAATTTTCCCGACTCGTATGAACCTTTGAAGATTCAGACAAATAGGGTATTCCAAAAGCATCAATATACGTCGTTCAAAATAGTAGGCACACAACAATAAGGAGACACAATTTTAGCGTGGAAAACATCTTAAAAGGAAAGAGAGGAAAAAAACCATGGGACTACTAGAGTCATTTAAATCTATTATAATCAACAATGAAATAGTACACAATCTTCTCTAAATTATATTAGAGGCATACAAAATATCATACACTCGATATCAAGATGTATGGAATTAAAATCGAGTAAATATCAAGAAAAATATTACCAGAAATTCTCTTCTATTCAGATCGACAAAACCCGACCTTCAAAACTCAAAATCCGATCTCCACCGTCCAAAATGTTGGCCCATATGTTGTGAAGCTTCTGTCCAAAAATCACAGTGATCTAACGGTTCAATCCGTAGGAAACGGAATTTTTCTGAAGCTGCGCACTGAAAATCCGAGAGGAAAAAAAAATGCTTCGAATTTTTCTGTTTTGGCTACTTCAATTTCTCCCTTCAAAAATGGTGGTTGACCCTTTTCATTCTTATAACCTTCTCATGGACTTTTCTCATGGGTCAAAATATAAGAAAATCCAACAATAACAATTTTATTTAAATTTTTAATTATTTTTGATCGAAATTTAATTTTGAATTCGCTTAATATAATATATAAGCGGAAGAAAAGTTTGGGGTTGCAGACCATTTGGAGCCGGTGCAGCTTACCCCTAGATCCGCCCACGGTCTAAGCCTGAGACACAACTGTGCAAGAATGTGAATCGGGTCTTGCTTGGTATTGGGGATAATTGGATTTAAAAAAACTCGACATTCTTGAAGTATAAAAGCTTGAAACCTATAGTATATTTTGAAACCCTATACACATCTTAAAAAACATATGTTTTCTTGTCTTCTATTTAGAGGAAGAGTTGACATTCTTCTCATTTTAGGACACTGGAATCGTTCATGGAATTATGTATAAAATTTCATGGATGTCGACATTCAACCAAGATATCTCATGCAAAGTATTATTTAATTAATCAACTAAAATACATCGATCGACCGTCTGCCGAGTTGATCTAATTTATTGTAATGATTGACGTGAGAATGCATGTAGCAACATTTCTTTTATCCACGGTGATGCATAATTACGGTCTTGTATTATAAATAAACCAATGCATGGTCTTAAATACTTAATGCGTTAGAGTATATATTCTTCTTTTTTGACTTGTTTGTAATTACTATTTTGCCTATGAATTAATGTGGCATGTTAGGAAGAGTTACTGCTGCTTGGTCAAGGTTGGTTTTAAATAAGATTAATTAAATGTAGATTTCTAAAATCGAGGCCATTCAATTATATAATTGAACGTGGTACATTAATTTCTATAGATTAACCACCTTTTGATTAATTTATTTGGTCCCCCACCCAGGGTTTTATAGTCAATTACATGTAGGAATAACTCAAGTTATAACCATCACCGGCCTACAAAAATTGCATGTCTACTATTTAATTAGTAAAATACGTATATGAATTGAACATATCATTTAGATTTTTCTTGTAAATGCTAATCTAAATAAGATATAATATTAGGTGCGATATTTGAATATTATGTGTGTCAATGTGTGTGTGTTTGTTGACTATGTATAGCATGTGTATATAACACGTCATGTACGTAGATACACCAAAATTAAACTTATACATATGAAACAATTTTCAAAGCACAAATATATATTATGTATTAATTTTTGAAGTGGATACCAGAGGGAGCCATTTTTGACTTAGGAAATAAAAAATAAAATAGAATATTAGCTCAATTGTGAAGGCAGTATATAAGTCGTATAATGAGTCATCATAGTTATGTTTAAAATGGATGGAATTTGCCTCCAGAATTACTCAATGAACTTATGTTAGTTATATCACCAATAAATGTTTCAGTTGTGAAGAATGACTTTCAGAAAAGAATTAACAATAAAACTGTTATTCAATAAATAAATATTTAATTTCTACTAAAAGTACTGCACATATCGATTATTGCAAACGCAATTAAAGATGCATAGATTCGATACTGATCGATTCCAATAGCTCGTAACAAAAATATTCATAGTGTACATCTCAAGAATCGGATATGAATATTTTAATTGGTTATCAAAATTAGTTGTAAATTGTAATAAAACAAACACTATACTGTCAGTAACATAGACAAGGGCTGGATGAAATTTTCTAATGTCCGTCTGGCCTTCGTTGTCATATGAAATTAAATAATTTTTGTTTGAGTTGTTCCTAAATTTTCATAAACAATTAACAATGTGCATATAACACATTCAAATATTCCATCCACTTTTCTTAGCCTCCATTATTCCAACAAATATACACTGGATTATCACTATGATTATCATAGTACATATTAATGGAAATTGCTATCTTCAAATCAAACAATTAACATTCGTCCAAAGTTAGAATTATAATCTTTTGACTAATATGATCATAACCGTTGAACTTATTTTGAATTTCTGACTCCCAACAGTTCATATTATTGCCACTTTTTTCAACGCTAAGTTTATATATATATATATGGATCGGTTCAAATGATAATTTTTTATCCTAAAATAAGAATGAAAGTTGATGCCTTTGATTGAATTGCAAAATTATATCAATGGTTGAGATTTATTTTTTTTCGGATTTCACAATGAATTTATCATTTTTCGTTCTTGTGCTCACAATAAAATGGTTCGGATTTTTTGCATATACTATAATTCTTCTATATATATATATAGAATGAAAGATGAGAAACTAATTATTTAGTATATTTAAGAACCAAATGAATGGATGAAATATGAATGCTAAAGTTAATGAATTTAAAATTTAGAATTAATACCGATTGAATCCCATGACACAAATATGAAAGATGGATTCATTAACTACTATTCTATTTTCGAAATAATTCATCATTTTTGGTTCTCACCATAATCAACCTCCCTATATATATATATAACCGAGCTCGAGATAGTATGTAGTACTCAATCTCATCCATTCATCTCATAGATCCTATGGTTGAGATTTTTTCGGACTTTTTAAGCTTAATTTCGCTAAAGTAAGGGTAGATTAGGTAGATTAGTAATTGATTTGTTATGTGATTGTGAAAACAAACTATGCATTTAGTTGAACTGAATAATGCATTCAAATGAATAAAAAATGCATGCAATTGAACACAATAATGCATGCGGTTGGAAGCTCGCGCCCGGCGCTTTCGTCTTTCGGCGTCGCTCTGGCGCGCTTCATGCGCTGTTGGCGATAATATTAAATATATGCATTTTCTTGATTGAGATAATATACTAATTAATAAATAAAGTATAATTCATATAATAAAATGTTGAGTACATCTATGCCTCATGTGCTGCCACGAGTGAGATCTGCCAGAATGATGGTCTGCTAACCATCAAATTGAATTTAGAATGCAATTAGTCGCAAAAGCAGTCTGTATGACAATCTCCACAAACAAACAGAGCACTGTTCCATATGTTTCATCACATTTATCGGCCTATATTCTCGAACATTGTAGAGAGGCCCAATTTAATTTTCACATTAGAATATAGCCAGTTAAAATGGCCCAAAGTTCAACTCGCCTTAAAGGCCCAAATTCATATCGGAACTGGGAAGAATATCCATTACATTTAGGGGTGAACATTCGGATTTCGATTCGGATTTTTGCCTAATTCGAACCGATCCGAAAATCTGAATTTTGTGAAAGAAAAAATCTGATCCGAACCGAATATCGAAAATCGAAATCCGAAAATCCGAATTTTTTATACAAAAATCCGAATCGAACCGAAAACCGAAAATCGAAACCAATTTTTGTTAATTCTTATATATATTTATATTAAATTTAAACATATTTAAATAAAATATTATTTTAATATATAAATTATATATAATTCGGATTTTCGGATTAAAAAAATCCGATCCGAAAATCCAAAATTTTGAAAAATTTCAATCCGAAAATCCAAAAAATCCGAACCGAATTTTAAATTTCGGTTTGGTTCGAATCGGATATTCGGTTTCGGATTTTTTGCTCACGCCTAATTACATTTGAAAATAAATTAATTAATTACGAACAAAATATAGGGAGAAGAAGAGGAAAAAAGTGTCAAAAAGAAGAACTGAGAATGTGAAGACGGGAGAAGGAAGGAAGAAAAGAATAAAGGGAAGCCTCGGGGTTCTCCAATTGATGTTTGAGTTTTTCTATTTGTTGCAAAATTTAAATCGAAACCAAAATTGAAACTAATTTTAATTTCTCATTTAGTATTATATAGAGAGAGATAGGTTCTCGTAATATTCGATCGTTAGATAGTCTCTAGTATTCAATTTAAACCATATGTTTTGAACATATAAACCCACCACAAGCTGATAAGTGGCAATCTTTTTTTTTTAAAAAAAATTGCAAGGGGCAAAATAAGAAAGAAAGTAAATAACATTATTCTTCTGCTCTCCTCCTATCTTCTTCCTCTTTGATTTTTTTTACAACGGCGACTGCGGCAATGCACGCGAACAACAACAAACAACATATTTTGAAAGAAAAAAAGAATATTTTTTTGAGAACTAAATTGATGGATTTTGAGAAAAAGAGAAGATGAATTTGATAGAAGATTGATGAATCGAGAGAGATGATGGCTGAGACGGTTGTTTATGGTGAAATTCACCGTAATCGGAAAAAAAGACTGCGAAACTGACGGAGAAGAAAAAAAATGAGAGATTTGCTATCGAAAAACATACTTATGCATATAACAAAACATAAAACTACATGTTGGTACGAAACACAAATATGTATATAACAAAACATATTCGTGCATATAATATAACACACTCATGCACATAACAAAACACAAATCTGCATGTTGATCACGAAACACAAATATACAAACAAAATACATTCATGCATATAACAAAATATAAACATGCAAGTTGACCAACATGTGGTAAAAGATGCGTGAGCGCACGCCTGGGTGACACGCACTTCCAACACATATCATTGTTCGTGTTCAATTGCATGTATTTTTGTGTTCATTTATATGCATAAATCAGTTCAACTATATACATGGTTTATTTTTCTTAATCACATAACAAATCAATTTACTAATTACCCTTAAATAGCAAAAATAAGTTTCACTATAGAATCTATGAGATGAATGGATGAAATTGAGTATTACATACTACCTAAAACTTGTGTACTATATATTCCAATTGTGGTATGAACCATCCCAACATGTCTTGAAATATGGTCATTTTATAAAAAGAAAATCTAAAACCTCGAGAAGATCACACAATTCAATTGTTCAAGGTCCGAGTTTCATTAAAACCTCTTTAAGGCAAAAACTTAGTGAAAAAAACATCAAGAAAGGAAAAAGAGTACTCATTCAAATATAAAATCTAAGAGTAAAAGAAAATTTCAAGTCTTTGCATCAAGAGAGACCACTCTTGCTATTGATCTTCCCATAGTCTACTGCACTGCTGTCATAAAAATAATATTATATAAAAAATATTGTGCTTTTATATATATGTATATATAATAATACTTTTTAACTATTAAAATATAAATTTTTCATGACAATCTTAGATCATGAGATGATAAATGGTTTAAATTGATTACTATAGGAACATTTTAGGAAATGTTTGTATTCGATTCAAATCACAATTCAATTACCAATCGTTAAATCTGACAACGTAATAGACAAGGAGGAAGGATAACATAGAAACTGAGCTTAAAAAAATCTCAATCAAATTTGAATTGACCATGAATGGAAGTCCCGAATCTCGACTCCAAGTAAATACTAGAAAACAAAACGGACCAATTTGATAGAAATCAAAAGATTGGGCCTTTATTGTGAATCTTTAAACGTTGGGTACAATTTGAGTGATTTAAATCAGCTCTCTCCCTATATATAGATTTTATTTAAATTCTTGTCACATATAGTAATTTAAAAGGAATATACTTTATGAATTATGTGCATTACTATACTTTCTCAAGACTTTTATAACAAAATTATGTTAAATATATATTAAAAATATATTAAATTAGTAGATATATTGAAGTCAATGTAAAGTTACCAATTTTGAAATATGGATCTTATTGTAGTACTCCCTCCGTCCCAATATTCATGATTCTTTTTTTTGTATGTATATTAAGGAGAGTTGTGTTTTGTGTGTAAAGTACTATGTGACACAAGTTCGAGATATTTTTTAGTATAAAATTATTTCTTTTTTTTGGAAACGGACCAACTTAATGGGACAGCTCAAAAAGAAAAACGAATCAACAATAATGGGATGAAGGGATGAAACAGTCTAAAAAGAAAAACGAACCAATAATAATGGGACGACCGTAATATAAATGGCCGGCACGCAACTAAAATTATAGCGGGAGAGAAAGAGACTCCAGTGCAAAAGCGCATCCTATTATATGGGATGTAGGGGCCCGCACCACCACCCATTCAAAAACACCCGCGAAATTGCCTGCCGGCGATTTACCATGCACCGTTTTTCATCAGATTCTCCAAGCCTTCTACTTCTACCGTTCCAAATGTAAGAATATTGGAAATTTTACTAGGCAAAATAAGTTTAATATTAAGAGATAACATTACATAAAATTAGAAAATAACAGTTTTGCGGGAGGGTTGAGACCGGTGGTGATGGGACTAACTTCTTTTTTAGAGTGAGAAAACAAGAGAGAGAGAGAGAATCTTTTCTCCATTTCCTCCCTCTTTCTGAAAGATGGTCGAGGAGAGTTTTCACCTCTGAGATCATCCTGGAAAGGGCAGTCAACGAAATCCCATACGACATTCTTCTCGGTGTTGTATCAACATTGTTCTTATCAATTTTTTCCCAATTTTTCAATCGATTTTCTTCCATCAGCTCACAATTTTGAGTGTCGAACCACAAATTCCCGTCGTCATAATATGTAATATCGTCAAACTTTTCTGCATTTCTTGTCGATTGCACAGAATCTCGAAAAGGAGTGTGAATTTATTATTGCCTCCCATTGTCTGGTTAGTTTTATTCTGTATCTCTTTACATTTCATGCCCTATTTGCTTTTCCTGTGGTTGCTTGTTCTTACGGTTATTCTTCTTCTTCTCCAATAAATTTTAATTCCTTTATCTTATTGAATGAGTTTGTTTCATGAGATTCGTTTCGTGTTTGAAAATCAATGTTATTGATTGTGGGAATCTCTTCTTGTTGATGCTTCCAGCTAAAGGTCGAATATAGAAATAGTTCATTGAGCCGGATGATGCAGTTATAGCAAGAGTCGGAGCTGATGCAGGATGATAGACCCGAATTTTGTTAAATGGAATCAAGAAAGCTGATGTAGATTGTTGTACTTGCTATGTAGTTTTGGCTTAGTCGTGAGATTGTAAATCTAGTTTTCTTGGTTTAGTCTTTTTTTGTCCGAGTAAATCTACATTGCTCGAAGGATTATCTGCACTATAAAGCTGGCGGTTATATTTATCATCTTGTGTAGACTCCTGGCTGTTGGCAGAAACTGCCTCCACCAAGGCACGAGTGGTTCTGCGAGCAATGGCTCGTGGATGGACTACTTGTGGAATGCAATTTTTTTGTTCCGCGCTTTTGATTATTGCCTTGGAAATTCATGGTTGTCTGTCGCTCAATTCTGAAGGTAATTGGAGATATAACTATTAATCTGAAGTATTTAGTGCATCCTGCAACATTAGTTTTCACAATTTGGGAATATGCAGGGTTGGTGCTGTTTCGGTTCAGAGTGAAGTTGGAGTTCGACCCTTTTGGTGCTTTGGCAAATTGGAATCCTGATGACTGTGATCCGTGCATGTGGTCAGGGATTGAATGTGTGGATGGTAATGTGGTCTTGCTGTAAGTCCCGTTATATGATCTCTATCTTCTTTTTGTTCCCACTTCATTTACAAGTACACCACCAGTATATTCTAGTGTTTTATATGCTAAATCTCAAGCCAACTTTCTACTTATCTATTGTTGTAAAGAACTTGTGCATTTCCTAATTCATGAACATATGTTTTGTATAGAGATCTCAACGGACATGATTTGGAGGGAGTGTTGGTGCCAGAGCTTGGAAATTTAAGTCATGTAAGATTTCTGTGAGTATCAACTCCTTTTTCCTAACTGATATTCGTTTCATGCATTGGTGATGAATACTGTTGGCACCTTTAAAATATCATTGTTTGCCCCACCATCATATTGGCTTGTTGCTGCAAATTAGTGTCTTCCCAACGCAGCTCTTGCAAGTAGAACAATATGGACCCTTAGAAAGAACTTTGCTTCTTTACTGTTTGTATTATGATCTGCGAGAATACATAGTTATCTGGTCAATGCTCATAGAAATTGAAGGTGTATTCTCTTCATACCTGCCCATTGTTAGCAGTGAGCACAGAGATGAATACATTCGAAACTTGACTGAATGAGCTTTCCTCCTGCAAACCCGATCCAATATTTGCAGTTGTATAAGATTTGAACATCTAATGAACTGACCTTGATGCTACACCAGACAAAAAATATCTCTCTAGGAAAAGAATTGACATTTATCTTTTCTATCTTCATTCTCTTTAATATGCATATAACATAGAAATTCATTTGGTCTTTATGTTGCTTTAGAATTGTGTTGATATCCTTGGGTAATGTCTTCTGGTTATGCCACAAGTGACCTATCCAAGAACCACCTATCTGGCAACATTCCTCGTGAGTTTGGACAGCTTACATCACTGGAAGTATTGGACCTGAGAGATAATAATTTGAGTGGACCAGTTCCTGTAGAACTAGGCAAACTGCGTTCTCTAAAACGCTTGTAAGTAAGCACTACTGACATATTATATCTCTTATATTGCTGAATGCATTATTATTTTAGCTCAGCTAATGTCTAAGTATCGTCCTAGGTTGCTCTGTAATAATCGATTCGAAGGGAGTATGCCTGTGGAGATTGAGAAGCTTAGTTTGCTAACTGGTTTGCAGTTGGATGGCATCTTTACAACTGCTGATGCTTCGGGAATTGGATGCTCAAATAGAAAATTTGGGCACTGGTAATAAATTCATATCTGTCCTATGTATGCCGCTAAAGATTGATAATACTTCCTGCTTTAAACATGGCTATACAACTGTCTGCTTGATGTTTTAAGCATGTATCCCGTTTGATAGAATTTTCTTTGTAGATTAGTAATTAAATTCAAAATAAAGGGTGCTTATAAACTGTTTTTTTTCTTTTTCCTGCTAAGTGGCCTTCCTTCTTCCACACAATTTTCAAAATTTATTCAGGTGGCCTGTTTCAGTTTAGTAATTTCCTATTTTGGGATGTACTTCCTCTGCAACTTTAATACCTAGCCCTTCGATGCGACCACTTTCTTGGTCAATGCTGTTGGTTGTTGTAGATTTCTTTTGCCCATGGCTAGTCATGCTTTTGCTTACTTGGTGGTTGTTGGTTGTTGGTCAATGCTAGGCATACAGTTATTATTGGCTATTTATCATTATGATTTACTCGAAGTTTCTTGATATTCCGCACATTTATGGTGTTCTCATTGTTATATGATGCATGTATTCTGCAGCATAACACAGAGTGCTTCTAAACAACCCAAGAAATCAGATTCTTCCCATACGTCTACTAAAAGGAGCATACCTCATTACCTGAATCTGCTCCCGCAGTAAGCAGTCACAATTGTATCCATCTATCCTATTTGTCATATTCATCGTAATTGCATCTTATCTGTGGAAACTGGTCTCCTTGTTTGTGAAGGTTCAGCTTTGGTAGTGAATTGTCTCAGAATCATGCTGACAATAGCTACAACAATCTGACAGGTAACCTTCTTTTCTTTTCTTTTCAAATTTATAGCTTTGATATGCCGATGCATTCCTGATATGACTTCGAACAAATGCATTTGCTCTTGCATTTTCTAGATCCGCAAGAGCAACGCGCCATCCAGAATACATACGAGGAAGTGAATAGAGTGCGCCGCATACTAGTTGAACAGTCCACCAACCTTGTTGCCCTTCCTCCTAATATTCCATCCCTACCCCCATTGGCGCCTGCAGTAACTCTTCCAAGCAGAAGCAGTGGGTCATTTCCTGCCATTCCAAAACTATCTCCTCCTGCACTCTCACCCCCTCTAGGTCAAGAAGATAAGCCTCCTGACACGACTGCTGGAGATTCGGGCAGCTCACTCATATTTATAATTGGGATTTCTGCTGCAATTTTCTTTCTCATTCTTCTAGCAATTATGTTCATCATCTGCAGAAGCAAGGCAGCTAAAACAATTGTTCCTTGGAAGAATGGATTGAGTGGGCAGTTGCAGAAAGCTTTTGTTACAGGTGAGATATGATCTATTAGCTTTTACCAATCAATATAGCAAGATCATAGGCCTGCATGTTGAAGCTAGTTAAATGATAGTGTATGTAATGGTCTATTTATCCTTATAAGCTCTGAGTTGTGATATCTTTGTCTCATATTAAAGTGATTGTTCTTCGTCTGTAGGGATCCCTAAGTTGAACAGGGCTGAGCTAGAAACTGCATGTGAGGATTTCAGCAACATTATCACCACACACGATGGTTTGGCCACTGTTTACAAGGGAACTTTATCCAGTGGAGTAGAGATTGCTGTTGCTTCGACTGTTATTGCTTCTACAAGAGAATGGTCAAAACAAGCAGAATTAGCATTTAGGAAGAAGGTTAGATGGTAGTCTTGGATGTTGGAAAGGTTCATCATTCACAAAATCTAATCAGTCAAGATTATTCACTGTGCTGTCCTCCTCTTACAGATTGATAGTTTGTCTCGAGTGAATCACAAGAATTTCGTGAATCTTCTCGGCTACTGTGAAGAAGATAAACCTTTCACTAGGATGATGGTCTTCGAGTATGCTCCAAACGGCACTCTCTTTGAACATCTGCACGGTAAATCTCATAAATGCCAATAGAAGTTGGTGAAAAACCAGTAAATCCTCTTCATAGTTTGAGTACTTTCTTTGTGTCTTCAGTTGAAGAATACGAACACCTCGACTGGGAAGCACGGATGAGGATAATAATGGGAATTGCATATTGCCTTCTATACATGCACGAACTCAATCCACCAATAGCAGTCAGCAACTTGACTTCCAACGAGATTGTTCTGACCGATGATTATGCTGCCAAAGTAGGCTTCTTGTTCACAATAATTGTTCATCAGTGACGCAATAATAACAAGTAGCTATGAGAATCTCTACTAATCGATTTTTGCTCATGCAGATATCTGATATAGCGTTCTGGGAGGAACTCGTAACCAAATCTAAAGCTCCTGCAGAAAATGAGTCGGAGCATTCTTTACTGCCTCCACTTGTTGATGTCGAAACAAACGTCTACTGTTTCGGGATACTGCTGCTTCAGATAATCTCTGGAAGGCTTCTTTACTCGGAAGAGCATGGAGATCTTCTAAACTGGGTACATATTTACTCACTTTCTCATCAATGCATGCTTGGGACACGAGTCGAACATCACGTGTCTAGACACATATAAACACAATCAGTTATTCTTATGACGCATGCGATCAGGCTTCTCAGCACTTCAAAGAAAATAGCATCAAGAACTTGGTTGATCCAGCTTTGAAGTCCGTGAAAGACAACGAGCTCGAGGTCGTGTGCGAGGTGATACAGATGTGCACTCAACAAGAAGCAAGGAAAAGACCTTCGATGAATGAGGCCGTTCAGATATTGAGACAAGCCCTTGAAATCTCGCCGGGAGCAGCAACTCCGAGACTCTCTCCCTTTGGTGGGCTGAACTTGAGATCTTATCACAAGAGGCAGCTTGAATTTTCATGGAATGTAAGTCAATTTACTACAATATCGGCAAAGAGCGCTTTGTAAGTACTTCTCACATTCTTAATTTCCTGTGCATAATGCCATTCCTATAAAGTTCTTTGTTTCTTTTCACAAATATTGGTGTATAGTAGTTTGCTTGCATTTTGAGTGATGTTTTTGTTAAAGTTAACGATGAAGAGCGAGGCATATGACTGTATATAAAGATTTGTGTCGTTTTGCATTGATTTGTTGAAGCTTTTGCACACACTAGTTCACACACACACACACACACACACACACACATATATATATATATATACTTGTTGCAAGGTAAATATTGGCGTCCTGCATCGAAGATTTTTTCGATGAATGATTCTGCTAGATCTTATGTCGATAGATATTTTTATTTTTATTTTTCTTCTTGGGTCTCACATTATTTTTCCTTTCTTGGGTTGTGCTACTTGCATGGTGATAGGAGATGAGTTTTCGGTCAAAAGATGGATGTTCAATTTCTTGTAGCTATGGATTTGTAAGTGATACGAATTCCGAATTTTTGGGTATAGGATGACTAGGGATTCTTCAAATATTCGTTTTATTTTTCTCCATTGAATTTCTGTGCAGTAACGGTTTTATTTATGAATGTTGATTAGAAATTGTCAGGAAATATCAAAATACCATATATAAACTCGCAGTACCAAAAATAAACATTCAATATCGATCAATATCACGACTTGTCAGAAAACCCACCAAACGCCTCTATGGGTTTGTTGATCTAGTTTTAGAGTGATTAATTCGTCAAGTCAAAGTGCCGGATTCGAATCCTGTGTGGCTTTAAATTCTGTATTAAATTGAAAAAAAAACTTCCCACTAAAAGTATAAAAAATTCAACTATATCTATTTTGGGATACTGGAGCGTCACTCCCTACTCAACCTTAAACAATCTTTTATACAATTATTTTTTGCTATTCTTAGATTCTCTAAAATATGACTATCGTAATATAAATGAAAAAAAGAAAAAATATTATGTAATACTTCCTCCATCCCGTTTTTCCCACTAAAAGTCCAAAATAAAAAATTCAACTATATCTATTTTTGCATTATTCTTAGATTCTCTAAAATATGACTATCGTAATATAAATGTTTTATGTTCTATTAATTACTAGACTACAAAATATTGGGACATAATGAATATGATAGGACCTGACAAGTTTCCGGAAAGCCGTAACTGCTGCTGCTGCTCGTATCTAAATAACACGTACCATTTCCAGATGATTACTGACGTATATGTGTGTGTGTGTGTGTATATATATATATATATAATATTTATTTATTACGTAAATGGATGATGCTCAATATTTATGGAGAATTAACAAGAATATACACAATTATAGTCGTTAAACGTCTCTGTTAAGATTCTTTTGTATGAACTGATCATAAATAAATACATACAAATAAAATTTACACCCCCCTCCATTTTTTTAAATATATCCAGCGTCAAATTATATGTGCCAAAGAAATAGAAAATTTTACCTCTATAAACTTATTAATTATTACAATGATTATCAAATCTTAAAAATATTAAATAAAATAAAATATGAAAACTTATCAAATTTCAAAATTATTAAGTAAGAATAAAATAAAATATGAACGATCTCATAATTTTATTTGAAATAAGACTATTAAGGAAAAAAATAATCAAAATAGGATACTTGTAACAAAAAAAATAAAGGAGGATGAAATTAAAGTTCTCTGCATTATCGAAAACCACCGGGATTAATTAATAAAAGCTCACACCGATTACATAAGAAATCTCCTCGTATTACACTACCTAAAAGAGAATAACTGAAACAGTATTTCATGTATTCTTTCATATTTAACTAGACTATCAATATATCGTATATGCATAATGTGTACTAGAAATAGAAACTGAACATATGTGTCTGAGTGGGTGACTGTATTGATTAGTACCATAACCCGTGTGGATTTGTAACTAACCTCGATTTAATTACTTACAACATTTGTTCCTAATCTTCCCCCATTTCCTCATCTGAATCTGAAGCATCGACGTGGCAGCCAGGAACTGCACGCACTGCATGGGCGTTAGCACATCCAGCACCCCCTTCATCGTCTTCAGCCTCACGCAGTCCGCCATCTTCATCACCTTCTCGAGCCCCACCAGCAAGCCCTTGAGCGCCCCCTCCACCGCGTCTTCGTTCCTCCTGTCCAGGCTCTCGAGGCGCGCCAGCTCCACCATCTTCCGGTCCGCCATGGCCACCTGCTGCCGCTCCATCTCCCTCTCCACCCGCTCCTCCTCCGCCTTGATCCTAAGCCGCAGCGCCTCGATCCGCCGCACCTGCTCCTCGCTCAGCCCGGCCAAGCTCGCCCCGCTCTCGGAGCGGGCCTCCTTGAGGGACTCCACGAGCCGGAAAGCCATCGAGGGCTTCCAGCCTGTCACCCAGAGATACGCATTTTCGAGGGGGCTCAGCCAGTCCGGGGCGAAAAAGGCCAGCACGTCTTCGTGGGCCGAGGCCCATTTGATCTTGTAGTACTCCTTGTGGTGGGCCGTCAGCTTGCTCACAATGGGCTCAAATTCCGCCTCGCCCGAATGCTGCTGCGGCGGCGCCACCAGCAGCAGCCGGAGATGGCCTTCCAGCTGCCTTATCCATATTTCGTAGAATTCGGAGAACTTTATGTCAGCTTGTGTTTCCATATATATTTTGGAGACGAGAGTTGAATCTCTCTCTCTCTCTTCGTATATATATACAAGTAGAGAGAGAGAGGCAGAATAGTGCAGTAGGTGAGTTGTTAGGGGGAGAGAGTAACCAGATGTAGGGAGAGGGGAGAGGCCACGCTGCGATGCGGTAGCGGAGTGCGTGGCCTTTCGCTGGGGGCAATAGCCTTTGATCACGTGAACGTGTTGTGCGCCTGCGATTGCATTGCTTTTACATGGAATTAAATGCACCGTAGACTACTGCGAGGATCGCTATATATACGTATATGTTACACTACACATACATGTAGAGGAGTATACGTACCCCCACCCCTCGCTTTGTAACGGTGAAGGGAACTACGTGTCGCGACAATAGGGAATTGGGTCCCACTTTGTACGATGTTCCTGGCCTCACTCTCAGATACCGACCAATGCAATGCTTCTCAGTTTCAGGTATTGTTGCTCTAATACTATGTGCATTAAATCGAGTTTCTAATTAATTAATTAATTCAATTAAGGTAGTGCGGGCTGCACAAGCAGTCGGGTTGTAGTGATGTACCATAACATTATATTTGGCCTTTTAAGTTAACAAATTAATACACACAAAGAGCTTATAACAGACATGCACGCTCAATGAATACTTTGTGCTGACTGACTACGAACTACGATTTATTTATGTTCATGCACAGTTTTTATTTTCCCCCTCCTTCATCTTTTATACTGATTAAGATTATCTTCCCTGTTTCCGGGATGTTAACTCAGAATCAGAGTTAATGAAAATTATTATATTACTTGATTCCCATTACCCATAAATTAATGCCCCAAATTAAATGTGATGCATGTGTATTGACAGTATTGAGAATATTGTAATCGCGGACGATGAAATTGGATGCGCACGTTAGGTGTCCCTAATCCCAGCCTCTGCTCAATATTTGATAGTTTCCTTCACATATATATTTTCTGAGTGGTGGTCTTGCAGTGAATCCACCTCTAATTAATTAATTAATTAATTAAAATTAATTAATTTAATAAAATTTAATTGTAAATTAATAAATAATAATTTTGAATTAATATATCTTAATTTTGAATTAATAAATTTTAATTGTGAATTAATAAACCCTAATCATGAATTAATAAACCTTAATTTTGAATTAATAAACTCTAATTGTGAATTAATAAACCCTAAATTTGAATTAATAAACCCTAATTTTGAATTAATTAACCCTAATTGGAAATAATAAACCATAATTTTGAATAATAAACTCTAATTTTGAATTAATAAACCATAATTTTGAATTATTAATAAACCTTAAGTATGAATTAATAAACCCTAATTATGAATTAATAAACCTCAATTATGAATTATAACCCATAATTATGAATTAATAAATTCTAATTTTGAATTAAAAATTATAATTACAAATTAATAAATTTAATTATAAATTAATAAAATCTAATTATCCTTACTCACCATAATTAATATATAATTATTTTAATAAAAAACAAAGGTGAGCTCACAGTGAGGCGTAGCTCACCCAAGTTTTTATCTTTTTCTAAATATAAATTCATTTTTAAAAACTTTGAAATATTAAATATTTGTATTATATTCTAATTCATATCAGTTTTTATAATGAAAATGTGAAATTGTTTAAAGATATAACAAATTATATATAGAAAAAAAGAAAGAAAAAGTAAACACGATCAAAGTTATTGGATGCATTGTGGATAAGTAATGCCATAGAATTTGTGATATTTATTTATTACTATTTGCTTGAGACTGGGAAGAAGATAGATGTGGGCTGGGCCTACTTGAACCTTCTGTGTCGGTAGCGCACCAAGAAATGGTCCAGTAAGCTTCCTGAGGACGGACGAAGCCCTCGACTCCAGTCACTATCCTATTTGGGGCTGGTATCGGATTCTAGGGTTTTTTCCTCAAAATCTCGATCTCAATTCATTGCTACCATTCTCCGATCCTCTACTATACAATCTCATTTCCAGCCACTGTTAGTGAACTATGAGTGTAATGATGATTAGTTTTCTGTTTTTGTTATTTCGTAGTTTTTTGGATGATCTATCGATATATTGACTGCGTAGATTCTCAGAATTGAATTATCGAGTCTTCCTTGGATTGGATACAATATTTTTAATTTTCAAACGGATTGTTCATTTTCCCATAATTGGTATAACTGATCGCAATCGTAAGGTGTGTCGGTCTCAGAAGTTGAGATCCCAATTCATTTCCAAATGCGGTGCTTTGTTCCAATATGTTGTTTTAATATTGGTATGATAGGTTTTCTGTGTCAATTCATTGCTCTTTGCGGTTTGCTTAACAGTAAAGCACATTACTGTTGTAGTGTTGATTTTGAGCTTTTCTGTTTAATGTTTGCATTATTATCTTTTCTGCATGTTTTCCAGATTCAATTCATCGTATTGATGATAAATGGAGGAGAGTTCTGTTTGCTGTACGTCCGAAAATTCCAAAGCTATGTGTTACATTAGTGCTTCCTCTGGAGATGATAGAGTAAACGAGCTAAGCACAAGCTTGTCGGGTTAGCTGAAGATCAATGATGAGAGATAGTACATTGAGGAGGAGGAGGAGGATGAAGAAGACGAAGATGATTTATCCGAAGAAGCATTATTGACTCAAATGGGGTATGTAAAATCTGATCCCAGCAGAGAAATGAGGAAGAGGACTTATCAGAAGATTCAATTTTGGTAAAGAATGAAGCGCACAAACACGAACGGATAAATACATGAACAGCTGAATTGAATCTGGTTTCGGTCCTTAGAGGAAGCCGTGAGAAAGAAGGAAGGGCAGCAGAGGAGTGCCAGGTTTCATGGGCGCCAGACGTGTATGATCCACCTTGTACATCTGATGATCATTTTGCAGTGAGCAAGAATGCGAGGCATAGGGGCGAGCAGAAGGGCAAGGGCACGTCTGGCAGAAACTAGCAAAAGGGCGTGGGAGTGGAAGCGAAGGAGGCGGTGCAAAGGCAGCTGGAGGAAGTAAGAGTAAGAAAAAGGCTGAGAAGAAACAAAGGAAGCACGGCCATAAGTACTGATCCTAGTTAGTTATTGATGTAATTTACATGTGGTGAAGTTGCCTTCATTCTCTCTTTGTAGTTGGATGTAAATAAGCAAACGAATTTAGGTAGAATTACTCATATCTATTTCGCCATCACTGAAAGAAAATCAGTCTTTTTCCTCATTTGTTTACTCTGTCGAGGATCTTGATTTTCATCTTAACTTTGGCTCCTGCTTGAAAAGTCTCATGTTTGTTTGATTATATCTATACGTATTACTGGTTACCCTATAGTGTATCATTAAAAAAGTTTCATAATTTTTGTTGATTTTCATCGATTGATTTGTTTTGGTGAAGAATCGCCCAACACGCCCAACCTACAAGTTTCTAATAGTATACACTAATGATGCTCACAAATTTTAGTGATTAGTGATAGTTGTTCAGCACCAAAAGGGCTAATCAAAATCCGATTCTCAACTTTGGGTCAGGATTTTTTTTTAGGATGACTTTTGAGCAATTTGGAAGATAATATTGTTGGAGATAAGGATGATTCAACCAGTTGGTGAATACAATATTTGTCAAAATTGTTGTGATAGGGGCTCCTGCATTCCTTGCGCGTTATTTAGTTGAATAAAAGGGTTCTTTCTTCATCAGCTAATGACTCATCTAAGATTTGACCAAAATTAAGATGGGAATCCAATATAGTTCTCATGTCCTAAAATATTCCTCAATTAATTAGGTTATTAAATATAAGTCAGTATTTTGTTTTTTAATACATTATTAATTTCATAAGTAGCAAGAAATAGCAACGAGAAAAACAAAATTCAGAATGTGCTAAGAAATTCAGAAACTAGAACATAATTTTAATTAGATTCCAAAAGCAAGGAGCATTCTAAAACGATGCGTTCGTAACTTGTATTAGACGTCGTCACAATCAAATCAAACAATAAAATATTTCAAAAGTAAGGTGCCGCTATCTTCACAATATGTTTTACATGTCACATTCTACATTCAAGTTCAGCCTTCCAAATTAGCATTTCATGTAATAAGGAGCTGGGGAGGCACAAAATTTCTAAAGCAAAAAACCCAAAAGTAAACAACTCTTTCTAATCTTCAAACTAATGCTAAAAACAGATCTGCTAGAGCCCATGCAATATCCTATAACATAGTTCTTCAAGAACAAGCACATGCAATATAGCTCGACAATAAGAGTGACTGCAAATACTCCATCACCTAAATGGCTGAGAAGAGTGTCTACCATTTCATATGTCGTTCCAAATACAAGATCCTAGTGTTGTTCAAAATATCAACTAAATGGTTCTCACAAGTTTAGATAGACCTGTTAATTAGAAGCACGCTAAATCGAGGGATGCCATACTACAAGAGGATATATACTTGTAAGACTTATAAAAAGTAGGCAAATACTTGTCATCAAAGTTTTAAATCTAATAGCTCTAGGCAAATAAGACTTTTTTAATCCAACATAAGAAAATCGATAAATCGAACATCTAAGTTCAAATGCAAACAAACTGAACCTTGAAACAGGATTATCTTGACACAGTATAGATACAAACAATTTTGCAAAAGGAAGATTTTATCACTATAATCCAAAGCATCAAATCCCTCACATTTGGAGCATCAGTTATTGGATGACTCCTCCCTACAAATGAAACTATTCTAACAAGAAAAATAATCCCAAAAACTTCAATAGCTAGTCTCAAGATGAGAATCGGACGACAAACAAACAAATGTTCATTCATTTGGTAATAGAACCTCAAAAGCAAATTGTGCCACAAATATTTCAAGAAATGACAATGTAGTATTAATCAATTACAAGGAAAGTGTGCGCGCGCACGTGTGTGTAGTTACTTACCCTCATAAATCATGAGGATAGCATTATTGAAAGATTAAAAAATTAAGCCTGCACTCGTTCTCTAGAGGATTTTACAGGACCTACTTCATCACATAAGGGATGAGCTTACATTTGAGCTTCATCTAACTATAAGATTGAAGGGGTTATCCAAGAAAACATAGCAATTACAGTCAAAATATTCACCAAGAGTTAGAAGGAAGGAGATATTTTAGTGCCATTTTAACCTTGTGTATGTCTGTATTCGTTGTCCGACTGCAAATCAGGAGAAGAGTCCCCAACAATTTCCATGGTGAGGCTCAGCAGTCCAGGCCTCAATTCTTTGTTACAGAACTCCTCGTATTCTAATCTGTCACCTCCCTTTCTCATCACCTCAACTACTCTCAACGACGGCGTCAGTTCAAATATCTCGGCTGCAATCGTCAATGGCCCCTTCACACCATTCCTCAATCCCTCAAGGCTCACTCTGCAATCCTTCTTCCTCACTGTGAAGCTCACAACCTTGGCGATCTGCTCCAGCTTGGATATGACGGTGGAAACTGGCGCCGCCGTCACAAATCGTGCCCCTCCATTTGCGCCTTCTTCAAATAGCCCCGACAGATCAAATCCACGCGAGAAAGAGATTATGTCAAATGCATTCAAGCGAGCGGGCTTCCTTCTGATCTCCAGCTCCGAGTCTGATACAGACAGCGATTTATCGGATAGGCAATCCTCGAACAGATCACCATCATCAACGCTGCACAGCTTATCATCCTCGATGTAAAATTTCACATGCTTAAACCCCTTTTTGAACCACCTGTTATTCATAATCTCCGGAATTGTGATCCTTGTCTCGGGATTCGCATCGAGCATACGAGTCATCAATCGGATCAATTCAGGAGAAAACCACCTAGGGCACCTGAAATCCCCTTTGTAAATCCTCTTATACATAGCCATCACGTTCTGATCGTGGAAGGGCAGGTATCCCGACATCAAAACAAACAGCACAACGCCGCAGCTCCATATATCAAACTTCTCCCCATTATACCCCTTTCTCGCCAGCACCTCCGGCGCCACGTACGCCGGCGTCCCGCAGAATGTGTGAAACAGGCCGTCCTGCTTAATCTGCTCCGAAATCGCGCTCAATCCGAAATCCGACACCTTCAGATTCCCTTCCTCATCGAGCAATATATTCTCCGGTTTCAAATCGCGGTGGTAGACGCCGCGTGCGTGGCAGAAAGACACCGCGGAAATCAGCTGCTGAAAATACTTCCTGGCGAGATCCTCCTTGAGCCTCCCCTTCGCCACCTTGCTGAAAAGCTCCCCTCCCCTCACGTATTCCATCACGAAGTAAATCTTCGTCTTGGTAGCCATCACCTCGAACAATTGTACAATGTTGGGGTGGCGGACCCGCCGCAGGATCGAGATCTCGCGCTTGATGTGCGCCGTCAGCCCCACCTTGAGGATCTTCTCCTTGTCGATCACCTTGATCGCGACGCTCTCATTCGTCTTCACGTTCCGCGCATGGTACACCTTCGCGAACGTCCCATGCCCTAGGAGCTTCCCGACTTCGTACCGGCCTAATAGGAGGCCCTTCATCTCCTTCTGTTTTGCGGCGGCATTCGTCGCAGCGGCTGCCGCGACTGCCATGGGACGCTCTCGCGATTACCGAGCAAGATTCTTCTCCAGCAGATTTTTCGCGGCCCGCTTATTATAGGCGGTGAGAGGGAGCGAGAGGTGGTGGTTACATATATGGCTTGAGCTCTTGTGTTTTCTGTCTGTGTTTTTATGCCCTCACATTTTTTTTTGAGGTGTATAAAAAAGTTTGAAATCTTCATTAAATTCCCTATTTAGTTAATTTTGACGGCGTTGGATAACCAGAAATCGTTTGAAAATAAATTAAATTAATTCTGTATTTGTAGAAATAAAATACGGAAGTAAGTAATTTTGAAGTTATTGTCACCGCCCTACAGCTGGACGGCCGCTTACGTGATCGGTGTTAAAGCCTTGTTGATTGCAACGGCTATCAGCCGTGTAATAATATGGTGCGATGCGAAAATGGGGATGGGAGTGCGAACCAATCAGTTGGTGACGCGTGGTTGATTGCTAAGTGGAAATGGGGAATATGCGTAGGTGGTAGTAGATGGCAATATTCACCTATAAATGACGAAAGTTTTTTAATTTGAAGGATTTGGGTGATGACTCATCAGTTTGCTGACGTGTAGTTTGGGACAGTGCGACATCTAACGGAGTGGTGTCACACGGCATAGTTTTCTTTTATCTATATATAAATAATCGATTTTTGTGAAAATTATGATTATGAAAAATTAACTTTTAGAAGAAACACAAACTTATAACCAACCAACACATTGAAAGACTGACAATTGAAGTGCCAGTTTAGTTGGAGATGTCAATTCTTTTATTTATTTATTGAGAAAATAAAATAAAATTTTAGGTAAATAATTAATGTATATTTTAAATAATTTCCGAGATGGTGTATAATTTTTTCAAGTCATGATTGGGAGATGAGATGTAGAATTCAGAACAACCTTTTCAAATTATCTACGTAAAGAACTTACAATTTCTAGAGAGTGTGTTGAAATTTTAAACAAAAAGTTTTTAGTAAAAGTCAAATTTCAATTGGTTGGTATTTACTAGTCATATCTCAAACAAATTGGGAACTTGTTAGTTATCCTTCAATTTTGTCAAATCATTGCGGTCAGATGAAGATGAAATTTTGTTAGGAAAAATCAATGTCATTTAATAGTTGGGACAAGTAAACTAGAAGGTGGATTTCTTGACAATAAATTAGTATTGGTTACGGTTGCGAACCGCCCAAGAAACATCGGATCGGACCGGATCCGGACCATCGTTATGGATCCGGATCGGGTATTACCCATTGTTAATTGGTTACCCGTTGGGTCGCTACACCCAAATCCCCAAAATTTTCAATTCAACTCAACCCAACCCAACATGAATGCGCGCCATTGCTTGTTGTATTGGTGCTCATCTGGTGATGATGACTCTATGGTAATTATTTATTTCATTCATTTCTTGCTTTGCACATCGAGAGAGAGAGAGAGAGACTTAATGTTGCATGCATGTTATACATAATTTGATTTAGAGGTGAGAAGATGAATGAATTAATAGAGATATGTGTGTTTGTGTTTGAGATAGGTCCGATGGTCGGAGGCGCGGGCGTGAATCCTGAGCCACAGTTTCAAGGGGCTTCGTCGTGATACCAAGCTATGTCCGTTTGCAAGACCAGGGCTTTCCGTGACAGAATCGCCAGGTTTCATTGCCGCGCTTCGCACCAAACACTTCTTGAGACCACTTTCACTATCAACCTCCTCTCTTGTAATGGTCTTAAATAATGATCAAATAAATCCGTGTTCGCCGCTACTATATATATGCACCTTCTTTTCTTATCATTTCGCCATTTTCTTTTCAACTTGTTCCTCTGTGACTTGCCTTCTCTTGGCACAAATAGTCATGCTTGTGTTGAACTCATAATTTTTAGGCAAGACTACAAATTCCACGTCAACGTTAAAACTTCATATATATGCAATTTAAGGTAATACTTCTTGATTTGTTTTCTAAATTCCAAAGTGTAAATTTTTGGTAGATGATGGTTTTAGTAAATTAATTAATATTTTGTAATTACACTCAAATGGAAAATACTCTTATAAGTGGATATGTAATGCTCAAATTTAAAAAAAAAAAAAAAAAAAAAAAAAAAACTGACCGGGTCGGACCGGAACCGGACAAAACGGGTCGGGTCTTGACCGGTCCGGGTCCAAACGGTTCTGGAACCGGAACCGGAACCGTTGTCTTAAAATTTTAATGGCTTGAGCAGTTCCGGATCGGTCCCAGGTAAAGACCTGATTGACATCCCTAGTTGGACAAGTAAACTAGAAGGTGGATTTCTTGACAATGTGAATTTTCTATTACCAAATAAGAGAATCTTTTATTTGAAATTTAAATCTTACTCCCTCCTTTTTCTTTTTGTAAGTGCCATCTTTTCAATTTTTCTTATTTTTGTTATTAAGTTTATTGATTCGTAATTTGAAAGTAAAAATATGATACTTATTATCTTATTCTTATTTTTTTTTTTTAGAAATTGATAATTGTTTGTATGTGTATATTAACCATTGTAATTAATAAGATTATAAAAATAATTTTTTATATTTCCTTGATATGTACAGCTTGGTTGTCGGGCATACTTAAAAAAACGAAAAAAAGTATATATTTTTCATAATATACATTTTTTAAAATTGGGAGATATAAAATTATAATTCATACCATGATCCTACCATAATTTTTCACGTTTTTAGATAAAAAGAATATCATTGAATTACAATATTCATACTTTTTCACCACATATGCTTAGAACCACTATATACAAATGCACCCTGGAAAAAGAAAGTCTCATAGAAAATTTGAAATAAATAAATTAATTTTCCAAAAAAGGAAAAATATGTGAGAATTAGTAGAGATATTTGTGAAATTAATGGATAAGGTCGGTAGGTCCCGACAAATAATGGTACGCTAGCGAAACAACAAAATGGACGATTTTACTGAAAATATAATTGAATATATCTAAAAGATATACAATATATCATTTATATAAAATTTTTTTTACAAAATTTGGGCCCTCAAAATTTATAACAACATTTTGGGACATTGGATATTTATTTTTGAAGGAATATTTATATTAATATAAAATATATATAAAATTTTTTTTTTAAATGATGATGGCGCTGACGATCGCTTACGTCTTCATGCATGCGAGGACGGCCCTGGATAAGGTTACGTACGTGGAACTGGATTGAGTATTTGGAGATAGGCGAGGGTCAAAGGTCGTGGTAATGGACGGTGCTGATGCGCATGCACGTCATCTACATCGGTGATTTGTTAAGTGCACTCCATCTAATAAATAAGAAATTAAGAATGCCCTCATTTTTTTAAATAAAAAAATTAAAATAAAAGATGCCCTCCATTTAATTTTATGGAGTGTCCCCCTCAGAAGCCAGAAATAGGGCAGTCAGTAGCCAAATTATTTCCACATGGACAGGTTAGCCTTTACTTGAGTAGGACACGTGCCGATCGATAACAATTTTAATATTTTGTGAAATTAGTATATCAAGCATGACTATTGAGGAGTGGTAATTTATAGTGCTCAACGCTGACATGTTCCATGTTAACATTTATTTTTTCTTTCTTTTCATTTTTTCTTTTATATTTATAAGTTACTAATATTTTGATCATCAAATTTTAAAATTATATAAATATAAAAGTTTTATTTATTGATTTTATTCTTCTCTTTCAAGTAAAGGAGAAAAATCAAATCGGGCTTTTATGTTTGTATCACTTCCAGATTGGATGAATCTAGTGATGACTTATGAGATAGATGAGGAAGAAAATATGAAAATGAAAAAGGAAATTGGTAACGTAGACTCACTTTCTAATCCATATGGACAGACAAATACAATGGATACTTAAACGTGTTCAGTTCAATTAATACCAAATCCATGTGAACTAATTCGTTGAAAGGAGGTGGAATACGTTATTAAATACTTAAGTGGCTTTGGTTGAATTTGGACTACGCACATTAGTTGTTTGTATGTGAAGGCCCTCCAATTGGTTATGAAAGGGCCATTTAGTAAAGGAGGCTTGGTTTTCATGACGAAGAAGCCCATATAAAATGTGGTTTCTTTTATGAAAATTACGGAGAAGCCCATATAAAATGTGGTTCTTTAGCCAATAAAGTGAATCTTCTAAGAAAAGAGTAATAAAGAGAAAACATGTCACTTAAGAAAATTATATCCATAATTTTCTTGATGATCAATAATATTTGGATCCAAATATAGATAATATCTCACAGATCCTGATCCATAAAACAATCTCATATCATACATTAGATTATATTTATTTTACAATAGATTGTTGATTGCCCGTCCAAGGGAGTATAACATGTAAATGAAATAGCAAAAGTGGTATATTAATATGTAGGATTTTTATTTGCTAATGAGAATCAAAAAACAATAGAGACACCAATTATTGACAATCTATCTTTGGGAAGAGTGTCCTCAAAATATAGCATTGAGGTTACCGAAAATTATACTCAAAATTAAATTTTCAGTCTTATACTGTCGTTGCAGAAAGTTATGAGTCTTAAGTATATAAGTCAATAAATTACATTTTTTTCTCTCAATAGTCTAGCTCATTATTATTATTATTAATATTATCTAAACTCCTACTTTTTAGAAAGTAAATATGGTGATTGAATAATAAAATTCTAGTACACTTTGGATGGCTGGACACTAAAATCCCAGCTGTCATTCTTTTTGGGGTTTTCGCGTTGGATCATGTGGGATTAGGTAATGTCATGAGCCATCAAACCCAGAAAAAAATGCTCTAAGGTGATAATCACGTTTCAGGGCATATGGATGGCCACCCAAAATTCAGATACCATTTGTGGAGTAAGTCGCCTGCTAGTGTCCAACTCCACTTTAAATTCATGGCCTATCATAAAATAATTAATAAATATAAAAAAACAAATATAAAGTTAGACATTCTTTCGTTCAATAAAAATGATATCGAAGCCGCTAGGAAAATAATGACCGGGTTGAAACTTCCAAAAATAGTACAGTCAAACTCATCATTAAATAAAATACTGGTTTAGTACGTCTGGTTTCACTTCAATAATAAAAGTGCTCATCAAATATATTAATTTTTTTTTTTTGGTATCGTGGGAATCGCGATCATTATCTTGGGTCTTGTATTTGGGTAAATCCCACGTTCTTGTGTAATAGTTTGCAAACCAAATAGGACAAGTAAACCACACTTGAAAACCAGGTGTGATGCGCCAAACCCATAGAGACGTTTGGAGGGGTTCGAATCTGACCTCTCGACCATAGGAACTCACCTTAACCATTGGGTTGTCTCAAGGGACATATTAAATTATTTTTGTATAGCAACACGTCTGGTTTTACTTCAATGATCAAATTGCTCATCAAATATATTAATTTTTTTTATGTCAGCAACATTGATATCGTTATATGAGTTTTTCTTTTTTCTTTTTTTTTTACTTATGCTCACTGTAAACTGGTAATCACGAGATCATTACTGTGTTAAAAGGTAAGGACAAGTTGTGAAGCTATGTTCCAAATGGATTTAGGTCAGAATATGCATTTTCATGCCTAGTTGGTGCTGGTTTTGATTTATTTACACGTGAATATTATCTAGGACCTAATTACAATCAATTCTATTCACGTACGCATAACGCGCATCATTTTCATTTTTATTTTTATTTTTTGGTCAATTAATACAGAATTTTTTAAAGGCTGCGTCACGGTGGACTCGAACCCGAGACCTTTGGCCTCGGGCATTAACGCGCATCATTTCTTTGTCCATAAATGTTTCCCATGCACTACAGAAAACTTATCCTAAGGAAACACAGGCTCTATTAAATATATTATTTATTTAATATATCAGATACGATTCTAAGAGATAATTACGATATTTTTTTAGATATGCTCAGATCCTCATTAAATCCTAATTAAGAGAGCATTCTAAATACTAGAAATAAGACAGAAAAACAATACAACATATTATATTGGAGAATATTTTGGTGTTCTTCCTAACCTATTGCCCATCTAGTATTAAAGTTCATGGCTTTCTTCATAGCCTACTGTCCATACAATTAGGGTGGAAATCGGTTCGGTTTCGGTTAACCAAATCGAATTTTAGATTAACCAAAACCGAAAATGCATGGAATATAAATACCAAAACCGAATCGATCGGTTAATTCGATTAACCAATTAACCGATATGTTAATCGATAACCGATTTTAATTAAAAAATAATTTTCACGCTCTCACAAATATACGAACACACGACCTCCTTCAAGAGGAGAAAGCCTAGGCGACTGGATAAACCAACTAAGTTATGATAGTATGTTGAAATACATTCAATTTAATTTTATTTATTCTTAATCTGTTATCAATGTAAAAAAATTAAAATTTGCTCTAAACCTCCTTATAGTGCGACCAGAAAGCTTAGGCGTGTGCCTAAACCAATTGCACTAAAGTAGTAATTTGAAAAAATATAGTTATAAAATTTAAAATACTATTATCGGTTCGATTATTGGTATACTCATTCGGTTATCGGGTACATCAATAACTTATTTTTGAAATTTTGATACCGAATCGAATCGAATCCAGTGCTATCGATTATTCGATTAAACGATAACCGATAATTCAGTTTTGTTATGCTAATAACCGAATATCCAATACCAAACTCTCATCCCTACACCTAGCACCGTTCCTGATATTTTATAGGCTCTAGGCAAAATAAGAAATATAGGCCCCCATTTTTTAAAATTTATATAAAACAATCGGTCATTATCTTTTATGCGTACTAGGTAAAATTTATTTTTCTTTACAATAGCTTGCAAACGACACAGGACGACCAAACTACACTTGAAAAATCGGGTGTAACTGATTTGAACCTATAGAGGCGATAATGAGGTTTGAACTCGTGACCTTTGGCCACATGAATTCACTTAACCATTAGACCGTCCAAAAGGATCCTTTATATTATATTTATAAAATAAATCAAATTTGTAAATTTACGTAAAATTCAAGTGATCTACAAATAGAAACAGATAATAAAAAATTATCAAAAACATATACAACTTAATTGTCATCTTTATATTTCTATATCTCAACTCTTATCTATAATACGATATCATTAAAAAATAATTTATTCGAGTATTTGCAGATGCAAAACCATTAATAATCACATCAACATCAATATTTTCTAATATGTTTTAGGACCAAATGAAAACATATATCTATAAGTGAAATATATAAAGATTTAATATTTTGGACTTTAAAATAAGGGGGCCCAACTTATATACCCAACTATCAAAAATTAACTACACCCTATATCCAACCTAAAAATTAACTACACCCCATACCCAAACATATTAAAAATTATATTTTTACTGAAACAACGATCAAAATTGCGATCGACGTCTTCTCACGGTGAATCGATTCTTTTTTTACGTGCATTGACAACTCGTTTTTTTCGTGCATTGACAACTCATATTAAGTTAAAACAACGATCAAAATAACGCATGATTTCGTTTCTTCTTCCAAAATTTGAAACACTTCTTCTTCTTCGAAATTTCTCCAAAATTTGAAACACTCTCGCCATTTCGATTTAGATTTCACATTTCAAAATTTCTTGCAAGCCATTTGATTTAGATTTCACATTTCAAAATTTCTTGCAATTTTCTTCACGCCTTCCATTCCATTCCGTGAATTTCCATTCTCAATCCCATTCCCATTCTCATTCGCAATATTGTAGAATTTTCATTCACACATTCCCGTCGAAATCTTGAAGAACAAGAGGTAATTCTCGCATTTTAGGCCAAAATATCCTCAAAAATTGAAGTTTCCGGTCGAGAATTCGTTGTTTCCTAATTGATTTCATTTAAAATTAAATTAACAAATAATTCGAAGATTATCCTAATTGATTTCATTTAAAATTAATTTCGTGGATTATCCTAATTGATTTCATTTAAAATTAAAATTAAGGAATTGGTCGACCGGAGAAGAGATTTTAACTTAATTTAATTAAAGTATGAATTAATTAGTTATTTACATTATAATTAATTACTATATTCATCCTAATTGAAAACTTAAGATAAGTACACTAAAATTATCCTAATTGAAAAGACTTATATGATAAGTTCATTTAATATTAATTTCTAAAACTAAAATCTATCTCCGGTCGAACACATTGATGTCTCGGTCGATATTTCCTTGTTTTCAATCGACCGGAGACATCAATTAATAACTAATTAATAATTAGTATTAAATTCAATTGACAATTGAAGATTTATCGAACGGATACATCAATTAATAACTAATTAATAATTAGTATTAAATTCAATTGACAATTGAAGATTCGGTCGATGGGTCGTCGGAATCATGATTAAATAAGTTGTTTTATTATAATTCTTCTTTCCTCGATCGGAATCAATCAAAAAATAATTTAAGCGTAAAATTCATCTCCGGTCGATGATTCCATGATTCGATCGACCGAATCATGGTATCATCGACGGAGAGATGGATTTTACATTTAAATATTTTTTTTTAAAACCATGATTAAATGATTTAACTATTATATATACGAATTATGCAATTAATTTAATTATGCTATTATACCTCGACCGGAATCAATCAAAAAAATAATTTAAACGTAAAAATCCATCTCTCCGATCGATGATTCCATGATTCCGGTCGACCGGAATCATGGTATCATCGACCGGAGAGATGGATTTTTACATTTAAATTATTTTTTTTTTGTAAAAAACCATGATTAAATGATTTAACTATTATATATACGAATTATGCAATTAATTTAATTATGCTATTATAAAAACATCTAATTTCACCTAAACGAATTATATCCAATTATATATACGAATTATGCAATAATTATCTAAACGAATTCTATCCAATTATGTATACGAATTATGCAATAAATTCAAAACACTAAACGAATTATCCAATTAATTTAATTATCCAATTAATTTAATTATGTAGATGAATTATATAAATTATGCAATAAATTCAAAACACTAAACGAATTATCCAATTAATTTAATTATCTAAACGCAATAATTTATCCATACCAATAAACAATAATAAATCTAAACTAAATTAACAATAATAAATCTAAACACAAATTAATATCATAAACAACAATAAATTCAAAACATGTGTCGAAAATAAATAAAAATTTGAATAACTTACTTGTTGAGACATAGCTGCTTGTTCTGGATTGAAGAAATAAATTTGAAAATTTTGAATATAAAATCGAAATGAACGAACGAAAATTAGAGGAGCAAGAGCAAGAGCAATTGGTTGGATTTGTATTTATTACGATCGATTGTATAAATAGGAGAGAATTGGTTCAATTATTGGTGGTCAAATCTTTGTTCAGCAATTTTTCTGCAATTTTTCAGCATTTATTTGTCTTCTTCAATTTTTCTGCAATTTTAGCTGTAAGCTTTTACTTTTCGTAGTACTATTTTATGCAGATTAATTAATCTGTAAATATTAAGGATAATTTCATTATTAAATATTTCAAAATTAATAAGTTGTGAGTTGTGTAAGTGGATGAAAAGAAATTAATATTTTATTAAAAGATTGGGTTAAATTAGATTGAATATAAATATTAATTTAAATATCATACATTCAATTTAAATTAATTAGTATTAAATTAATTTGATATATCTTGTTCCGATGAAAAATGGCTGATTCCGTCGACCCTTTTATGTTCCTCGATCGACCGGATACATGAATAAATAATTTGTATTAATTTCATCGCAAAATTGAAGTTTCGGTCGATAATTCCTCTCCGATTCGACCATTTTATGTTTAGGTCGACGAGGAGATAGGAATTAATTAAAATTGTTATTTTCATTTTAAAATTCAAATTTGGTCGATGAAATCCAAAATTCGGTCGATGATTCCTTGATTCAGTCGATAGGAAACAAGGAATTGTCGATCGAATTTTGGATTTTTGTTAATTAATTTTTGATTCATTTATGTTTTTTATTTAAAAAACATGATTCGATTATTTAATTATTTTTCTCACACTTTTAACATGATTAAGTGATATATAAAAACATGATTCGAATATATAAAGTAATTTAACATAATAATATCGAATACATGAAAATAATTTCGCAATCATTTATTGATTCACGTGTTTGTTATGTTTGGTCGGTGTTATGTCGATTTCACATCGAAGACCGCACAAAGACTCAATAGATATATATTAAAATGGCATTTGGGTATACACGGTATCAAATTTGAAATATGGATATAGGTTGTACACACTTTTGTAAAAGTGTGTACTTGTATATATTTCCCTTAAAATAAAATAAAATATTCAAGTGATATAATATTTTGGATCCAAATAAATAAATATATATATAAATAAAATTAAATTTTTTGAAATAATTTGGACCCCCTGAGATGGTGGGCCCTGGGCGATCGCCCAGGGTGGCCTACCCTTAGGGGCGGCCCTGCCTACACCCAATATTGAAGTTCAGACGTCAAGACACAGTTCATAAGATCAAAGCTGGAGTTCCCTATTAATAAGTTGTGTCATAAATTTTCAAGTGAACACGAGAAAACTCATATTTGCTGCAATTAATTATGTAAGAGCCCGCTAGAGATACAATCAATCTATAATGAATTAATTATTCAAGATAGAGCATCGGGGAACACGAAATTAACATTCCGTACAGAGGAGAATAAAGAAGACTACGAATCTCGTGTTGCAAAGCACCCAAACAACGTCATCGTTCGTCGTTGCCTCAGATTTTAGCTAGTCGATAAGCCTATCCATGGAGAGCTCAAGCGTATTTTAGAAATCCTTCAACCTGATGGCGTTGAGCATGTCATATACCATGTTTCAGCGCAAGGACCTCCATACACAGCTTTAGAAGCCGACCTTGATGGTGAACTTGTTGCAACTAAAGATTGTTCACATCGGATTTTCCCACGACCGACTGGTGAAGATCTGCCCATTGCAATTTAGGGCTTCACATGCCAAATCGGAGTTGCTGATTATTATCATTGTTCTTGTCCCCATTTTTGCGGTTACGGTGGCGCCGTATTTGGGGATGAGCTCGCGAATATATTGGAAGAATGGGTTGCCTGAGCGAGCGAGTTGGGAGAGGTTTCCAATGACAGAGTAGCTCGAAGGGGTCGGGGGAAGCTTCTTGGAGCCGAATTTGCATAAGAAAACAAAGATGATGTTGGAGATGAGGAAAGTGAATGCGTTGAAGAAGAGATGGTAGTAAGAATAAAGAGAGAGAATTTGTGTTTTTTTTTTGTCAATTAATACAGAAATTTTAAAGGCTTTGTCACGGTGGACTCGAACCCGAGACCTTTGGCCTCGGGTATTAACCACTCTATCACTAGGCCAACACACACACACGAGAATTTGTGTTTGTTGTGTGGTAATGGTTGAGAATTTGGAGGGGTAAGGATTTGTATATGAATGGTTGAGGGTTGAAAATTACAGTTGGGTCATAAAGGTTATTGAAAAATTAATATTTTTAATAAAATATTTTAGATCGAAACGATATTGTTTCGAATGTCGATGGAAAGAAAAGTCTACCTCAAAATATGTTGTCATCTTAATCAAACATCTAATAGATGAATAAAGTTACGAACCAAAAGTTAGTATATTTATCAAAATTCATAATATATTAAGAAAATATAAAAATTTATATCATAAACTAAAATTCGTTTAAAATTGAAGTCATAATTAATCTATATATTAGATAATACTATGAATATATAGGGCGAGAATTGTGACAAGGATTGTAAAGAAACCAAACTCCGTTGTGCCGTGGGTGAGGTGAGGGCTCCTAATGTTATTTTTGTCTTTGACTATGGGTCAAATCAATTCGTTCAACCTTTGTCCTTTATTAATTATTATGCATACGGGGCATGGTACATACAATATAATATAGCTATTCATGGATCATAGTTTCAGATATAGTATAATTTAGTAGCTAGGCAAATAATTAAAAACATAGAGTCAATTGGGGGAAAGAAACTTAGACAATTAAAATTAATCATATTCACACCCACCAAATCTCTCTAGAGTTTACAATCTAGAGACCCAGCAAATATTTTCACCACCAAATCCTTTAATGACTAAACTTTCTTGATAAAACCTATTAAGGGGAAGCATAAAGAATCTGTGAGGACAGCAGCCCACTAAATACTGTTCCTTTTTCCAGTGGTTCTGTTTTAGTCTTCTCCATGTTTGCAAATTGAGTAGTTGACGAGCACAAATGACAAAGCAGACCAGACCGCCTTCAATAACCACTACAACTACATAATGCGCCACTAGCTCAGATCTCTCTCTCTCTCTCTGTGTGTACAATGTGAAAACCATGAAACGACGAAGCATCGATCGCACCATGCTCAGATTCATGCTTCTCATCTCTCTCTTCTCTCTATCGGAATCGTCAACGTGCAGCAACACCTCAGACCGCGCGCTCCTCGCCAAGGCATTCGGCTCTGTTTCCGGCTTCAAACCTTCGTGGTTCTTCAACACCAGCTGCTCCATCTCCGAAATCAATCTCTCCTCCAGAAATCTCAGCGGCGCAATCTCATGGAAACACCTCAGAAACATGACGCACCTGCACACGTTAGATCTCTCCAACAACCGTCTCACCGGCTCTGTCCCTCCTTCTCTATGGTTCCTCCCCAGCTTAGCCGAAATCAACCTCTCCAAAAACCGGCTCGGCGGCGCGGCCGGTCTTCCTAAACCGGGTTTGCTAAAGTCTTCGCCGCTTCGAAAAATCGATCTATCGTTTAATAGGTTTAGAAACTTTACTTATCTCTCCAATTTTCCTAATCTCAGCTCTCTCAATCTTTCCGGTAATGATTTTCGAGCTGCGCTTCCTTTTTGGTTCACCAATTTGACTAATCTCGAATCTCTCGACATATCCAGCTGCAATATTTCGGGGAATTTAAGTCTGATTTCTGGTCTTAAATCCTTGAAATACTTAGATATTTCGATCAATCATTTTGTCGGTAATTTCGTCGCCGATATTCCGCCGTTAGTTAATCTGAGCTTCTTTAACATCTCATTCAATAATGTATCGGATTTTCTCGACTCAAAATATGTCGAGAAATTCGGAAATTCCGCTTTCATTCACGCCGGCAATCTTACAATTCGGAACACCACGGCCGCCGCAGCCACCACCTCCCCTGACTTGCATATAAAACCCCACCCGCCCCCGCCCCGCCACAAACCGTCGCCGCAAAACCAAGTTATAAACCTCAGCCCAATCAAGAAATATAAACCCAGATCGAAAACTAGGAAAACCATAATCCTCGCCGCGTCACTAGCGTCATCTATCGCCGCGGTCGGGGTCGCTGTCTTCGCATACTACAAGTGCAGGAAGAGACGAACCGCGAGGCACAGCAAATGGTCCATCTCCACGCCGATCCAGACCCCGTTCCGGATCGAGAAATCCGGCCCGTTTTCGTTCGAAACTGAGTCCGGGTCGTCGTGGGTAGCCGACATCAAAGAGCCCACCTCGGCCGCGGTGGTCATGTTCGAGAAGCCGTTGATGAACCTCACGTTCAAGGACCTCATCGCCGCCACGTCACACTTCGGCAAAGAATCCCTCCTCGCGGAGGGGAGGTGTGGACCCCTCTACCGCGCCGTGCTGCCCGGCGATATCCACGTGGCAATCAAGGTTCTCGAAAACGCCAGGAGCCTCAGCCGCGACGACGCTGCCGCCATGTTTGAAGACTTTTCGAGGCTCAAACACCCTAATCTGCTGCCTGTCTCTGGCTACTGCATTGCAGGTAAATTTTTGCTTGAATTAGTATATTTTATTTCTTACTTTTTGTATTATTATCAAATTTTCATCCGTGTGCATCAAATAGTATTCTGAAATATACCTAATTAATTTTAACGTTATCGTGAGTTACCACATTTAATGGATTCACGTGAGATTAGAGCGCTGAGAAAATGCCAATACAGATATTCTTGCAGTAGGCAAGATCAGATGTGATTACAACTAGTAATAGTTTTCGTAATTGTGAGCTTTGAAATTAGTGCTAGATTCAGTTTTGGACTGCTGCAAAAATGTATACCCAGGGCTTCGTAGTTCGTGCACAGTCTGGAGATACAAAGTCAAATTTGGAGATTCAGGGATTTGAATTTGGACTTTCACTCTTTCATGTTATTTTCCTATTAATATATACAATTATTGGCTGCGGATATATTTGTATTTTCGTGTATACCATGTGATTTTAGTGTTTATTTTGACATAGACTGTTCATGTAACATTGGACGGTTGAAACATAAATTTTGAATGAGGAATTTAATGAGGTAGATGGGTTTAATTCAATTCCCTTGTGCGCAGGTAAAGAAAAGTTGGTATTGTACGAGTTTATGGCCAACGGAGATCTCTACCGTTGGCTGCACGAGCTCCCAACGGGGGCGCCCAACGTGGAGGATTGGAGCGGTGACACGTGGGAGATCCAGAGCGGGGCCCAGACCACCGCATCGCCCGAGAAGATGGAATGGCACACGCGCCACCGCATCGCGGTCGGAGTGGCGCGTGGGCTCGCCTACCTCCATCACGCGCGGTCGAAGCCCGTGGTGCATGGGCATCTGGTGCCGTCGAACATACTGTTGGCGGATGACCTTGAGCCGCGGATCACCGACTTCGCGGCGTGTCGGGACGATGTCGGAGGTTCCACCGAGGACGATGTGTACAGCTTCGGCGTGGTGCTGGTGGAACTGTTGACCGGTCAACGAGGCTCGTGCGACACGGTTGATCGGGTGAGGAAGCTGGTGAAGGATGGGGAAGGGGCTGGCGCACTTGACTCGAGGCTGATGGGGTGCCGTGACTCAGTGAGTCAGATGGTGCAGTGCCTCCGAGTCGGGTACTTGTGCACAGCGGAGGCGCCGGAGAAGAGGCCCAGCATGCAACAAGTGTTGGGCTTGCTCAAAGATATACATCCTACACCGGTGGAATTTATTTGAAAGTAACCATTGCATTGAGGCGTTTAATTTATTAGATTTGAATAGCATGTTTAAATCTATATAATTAAACTCTATTTTTACTATATGGTCATGCTTGATGGAATTTCTCAAAATGTACAATCATTTTCTGAATTGGGACTTCCAATTTCTTTTTGCTGATACATTACTATACTTCATCATGGCTACTTCACGCAATAAGTACACAGTCGTATACTAAATTTATAAGAAGATGAGGAAAAAAGGCACTATTTGACCCATAAACGTTTAGATTTTATTTTTTAGAATTTATTGTGTCATACGGAACTATTGGACTTTCATTTTTTCTTAATCGATGTGAGCCTTGACTTGTCTATTTTAACAATTTTGCTTTGCAAGTGCAGTAATATTTGTTTCAATATTTTGATTCAGTTTTATAACATTTATACTTATAGATCCGAACGGTTCAAGGATGAACAAAACAAAATTTAATAGTTTAGGGCGCAAACACATGTAAATCAATTATTATTGTTTACATATAAATATTTATATATGAATAATTATATGAAACAAATGGTAGATAACGAGGGCAGAAATGGAATTTTATTTATGAGTCCTCAGTCATCAGACTCGTCACGTACTCTTTTGCAGTCTTTATCAATTTATTTTCCTTTCTCTTTGCTCTTTTTGTTGTTGTTTGTTTACATATATATGTAGCTTTAATCCTTTAAATTTATAATATTCCCTGGCTATACAAAAGCAATATTCTACTGCGTACATTAAAGTGCACAACGACAATCTTTAGCGAAGAGTTTGGATATAAATAATTTATATTCATGGATTGTGCCACTTTTCAATTTTTTGTTTTTATTTTTCAAGAGAATGGACCATATTTCATTGTTCCTAGTTGTGATCCTTTTCTTACTAGTGTGACGCCCGCGCTTTGCGCAGCAAAATATGAGATGATATTATACAAATTTTAAACACTAAACGAGATACATATAGAGTGGAATAAATGAGAATTTCAACTTTTTTTTAGAATTAAAAATTAATGTGGTCTTTCTATTTTAAGATTAATTATAAAATATTTATTATCCTCAAATTTTATGGTAACTATTTAGTCCTGTAATAAAAAGATTTTATATATTAACTCATGAAAGCAACATTAATTATATGAACATAACAATGAATTGGAATGTGATAGCATATACAATAACTACGATTACATGAACAATAACATGAATTTCACGAACAACGAAGAATATAATGTGAAAGATCTAAATAGCGGAAGTTTAGGGATTTGACTATTTTTAATCATTACATAATTATGAGTTGTCCGATCTTATTCAATCTAACGGTGGTTATTAATTTTTAGTTCTTATCTAAAAAATAATTCTTTCTATATCCGATATATATATATAGGATCTACTAAAAATCAACTTTAAACTAGTAATTAGAAACCAATTTGGTCCGTAAATTTTGATTGATGAATGGTCCATATTGACTTTTCAAATAGGATGTGTTTTCTTACACATAAGATAATGCTTTCTCAGTGTTATGCTTTTCACGTATAAAACAATATTTTCTCTATTTCTTATGCTTTTTCACGTATAACCCAACGTTTTTTTCATTCTTACAATTATGTTAATTTCTAGTTACTAGAATAAGGTTAGTGTCTATTTGATCTCCTGCCTTGTTGATTTGGAATCGTTGCTCCGGATGTTGGTCTCCCGGTGTGAAACCAGTTGGTTTCCGACATCCCGAATCGAGGTGGCTCTAAAGGGTCCAGAGGAAAATAAATAAAAAAAGAAAAAGGGTGGATCAACTCTACTACATAAGTGGATTTCAGAGCTAAGGTAGGTGGATCCCACTCTAATAGCTCTTATGACTAAATTAAATACATTACGAGATATTTTTCCATACTTTCAGTGAAAGATTTTATATTACTAAACGATTGAATTTGTCAATAAATATTTTATATTTAATATAGTTCGTTTTCTTGCAAACATAGGCGGGTCTAGGGGGTAGCTGCACTGGGCTCCAGCCCAGTGCAAGCCCCAAACTTTTTCTTCCGTTTATGTATTATATTAAGCCCAATTCAAAATTAACCCAGTCCAAAATAATTAAAAAATTAAAACAAAATTGTTATTGTTGGATTTTCTTATATTTTTTATCTATGAGAAAAGCCCATAAAAAGGTTATAAGAATGAAAAAGGTCAACCACCATTTTTGAAGAGAGAAATTGAAGTAGCTAAAACAGAAAAATTCGTAACCTTTTTTTTTCACTCTCGGATTTGAGTGCGCAGCTTCAGAAAAATTTCATTTTCTGGGGATTGAACCGTTAGATCACTGTGATTTTTGGATAGAAGCTTCACAGCATCTGGGCCAACGTTTTGGACGGTGGAGATCGGATTTTGAGTTTCGAATGTCGGGTTTTGTCGATCTGAATAGAGGAGAAATTTTGATAATATTTTTCTTGATCTTTGCTCGATTTTGATTCCATACATCTTGATGTGCTTATTTTCGAGTGTATGATATTTTGTATGCCTCTAATATAATTTAGAAGATTGTGTCTGTTCCATTGTTGATTATAGTGGATTTAAACGATTCTAGTAGTCCGTGGTTTTTCCTCTCTTTCCTTTTAAGAGGTTTTCCACGCTAAAATTTTGTGTCTCCTTATGGTTGTGTGCCTACTATTTTGAACGGGTATATCGATGCTTTTGGAATACCCTATTTGGCTGAATCCTCAAAGGTTCATACGAGTCGGAAAAATTAGCCAAACAAATGTGTCATATTCTTCCTCTGCATCGCTCAAGTGTTTGTTGTTATTGCTCTCATCCATTCAAGTGTCAAAGTTCAAGTTCAATCGACCAAATTTTACCGGTGGTTTGGTTGATGGATTTCTAAAGTTTACGTAAAGAGGGTTTACATTGAAAGAAATTTTATTAAAATATAAATATAAACTCAATTATTGATGGATTTTGTATATTGAGATCTCATGAGACAACTTATGAAAACATAGAAATATTTTAGTATTTATGATATTTAATCTCAAAGTATTTATTTTGCAATCATCAACTTCCGGATCATTGCAAATAGTCATGTTGGGTTCCATCTTTGTCGTGTGTATGCATTTCATACGTATAGCTAAGTAGTAGATTATAGTTGTGTATAAATTGTGTGGCTAGCTAGTTCAATTAGATCGTAATTTGAAGAGATTGTGCATGCTATGGAATTCGCTACAAGTCAATGAAGATGTCCCGAAATCACCACGAGCGCGCACACATTATCTGCTATAATTTTCACACACACACACACATATATATATATATATATATATATATATATATATATAAAGAAATGAAATTACAACATTAAATGTAATGAAGGAAATGAGGAATCGTGTTATTGAACGTGTGATTTATCAGACATCTAATGTAGCGGTTGCAGTCCCGTTATATCAAAAAAAAAGGAAATGAGGAATGCAGGTCTATAACTTTTACCATTAAAAACAATACAGCTCCGTTTTTAGCAAATTTTGTTTTCTTATGAGTTAAAAGAAATAATCGAAGATCCTTTCCATACGAATAAAAAGAAAATGATTGAAGAGTAGAAAGCTACGTCAGTAACTTCAGTTTTCATGCTTCCTTCTTCTGCAGGGTCTGGGATTTATATATAAACGTACTCTCTTGCTTTAGTAAAATTTCATCAGATAGATTCAAGTTGAAAAAACAAATTAACGAAATAAAAAATTGATTGAATATTTTGGAAGCACGTGGTTTGAGTTGTCTGCCCATATTTTTAATTTTATCATCGAACATTTGATGATGAAGTAATTAAATTTGGAAGTTGATGCAGTATATAAACAAAACGTCCAACGACAAAAAAATAATGAAAATATGGTCAGAGAATCCAAATCATTTTTTATTTTAAAAATCCTTTCATTATTCCGATAAAATGAAACACATTGAAAAATCTAAAAAACGATAAATTTGAAAGGTTATAGTAATTTCGTTATGCCGACGTATTCTCTCCCCACTGAGACGATAGAGATTAGCGGCTACTAATTACTTGTAATTTAGTTATAATGAAAAGCTAATAAATATCCGAAGCAGTGCCAGACTTTCATTTCAAACAGCATGCAGTTTTGAACGAAACTCGTGTCTATTCCTAGTAAAATTTGTGGCCTATATTATCACCAGAAATGACAGAAGATTCCTATTTCTTGTGTTTGGGATGAGCCGCCGGACATCATAGAATCAAATATTCCCATAATATTTAATCACAACCACAAGCTCATTCATTTCACCCCTATGAGAATGTCAGAAAACAAAACAAAACAAAGATTGTTATATTTGAAACACTTTTCATTAATTGATAGAACAAATAAATCCAAATTGCTCCTAGTGTATGTGTTGGTTTAGGAAGAGATATATAAAATTGGAGGGAAAAGAGTAATCTGAAGATTCTAAACCCATTAGACTGTACTCTTCTCTACTGTTTTTCTGAACACGAGCAATCGTGTAAAGACCAGATTCTAAATTTAAGCCCTACTTTCACAAATTCTCGATTTCTGTCTAATTGGCTCTCGAGAGATATGTTTGGTTGAGTAGAAAGAGGAGAGAAAAAATTCCCCTAGATATTGGTTCAATTTGGGGGAATGGCACCCGAGAAGAAAGCGTCGGAGGGCATAGCGCTGCTCTCGATGTACGGCGACGAAGATGATGAGATGGAAGAACTCGATGAGCAAGTAGAAAATATTCATGAAGATGGAATTCTCCCGCCGGCGTCGGGTTCCGTCGCCGTGAACGATAACGATGGTATTAGCGATTACGGCAATGAACATATGCAGCGGCAACAGGAAGAGAGAGGTCAATCGAACAATTACACTCCTCCACCCTCCGCGACTCCGCAGCAAACTCTCTTCTCGCCCCAGCAAGCAAAACATTTTAGTACGGATTCTAATCATGTTCAGAGCCAAAAGAGTCGACTGACTATTGTAGATTACGGTCATGAAGAGGGCGCGATGTCTCCTGAAGCAGAGGTTCTTATGTTTATGGCGTAATTTTTTATTTTTTATTTTTACTTTATTTTCCGAGAATAGGATGCCAACTTATATAATTGCAGGAAGGTGAAATCATGGCGACTGGTCGAGTAATGTATGGGGAGCAACTTCAAATTAGTGATGGTTCGTGAAGCTTTTGATGATCTGATTGGTGTCTTCACCTTCTCATGTTGCTTCTGTATTTATCTGAATTTTATTGCAGAAAATTGTTTAGAACTCGATGTAATTTCTAGGATTCTGGTGTGGTAGAATATTGAATTTATAATTCCTGAGAAAGCAGAAATCTTCAAACCCAATATTGTGTAGAAGGATTGTGCGCTGATAAATCAAATGGTTAAGACTCCCTAATAATGCATTAACTGTATTCTTTTGTGTGTTCTTGATGGTCATAGTTATACCTTCAACCCTTCCCTACATATTATTCTCAGTAATGCATCCTTGAGCTTCTCAAAATGATGTACTTTCCTTTTTTGCGTATGGCTCATTAGGGAAAATTAAGACAGAGACAATGTGATAATTGTTGTTGTTCATTACATATTTGAGTTTACTATGAGCCACTTACTGTGGAGTATGAAGACTTAAGTTGCTTTACATGCAAGATAAAGAACATTTTAAAGTTTCTTTGAGGTCTTTGCAACAGTTGTTACAGTCACTGCTTGTGCTTTAGGTGAATCACGAGAGATATCACCAGGTATGGCTCGGCTTCCAACACCTAGCGCTCAAGGTGCAACCCCCAAATCATTGGAGCCAGCTGATCAGCCTGAATTAGATGCCATGAATTCTGCTACAAATGAATCAGAAGCTGCAGGGACTGAGGATGCTGTTATGGTTTCTGTCGAAGATCAAAAGAATGTTGATCCATTGGACAACTTTCTGCCCCCATCTCGCAGGGCCAAATGCTCAGAAGAACTGCAAGTAAGCGCTTGCTCTCTACTTGAAGAAAAACTTTAATACTTGATTTGATATGTGATAAAAACTAAGTCTTTGTTTTCTGAGTCATCTTGGTTCACTGTATACATGTCCATGTTTGTCAAAGGACAAAATATGAATTTCAAAATGGCGTAGGCTCTGAATTGATAAAATTTCTATTGTCCTGGAGTGGTGAACTACTCGTCTTTGTGATTATCTGATGCTCTGCAAGGTCCTGGCAAATTTTGAACATTAATTAGCTGAGTATTCTGGTAACGCCTGTAATGCATGTGGTTTCATCAAGTGTAATAACTAATAAGTAAAGCTACATAGAAAGGATGATTTTATATTTTGGATCATGAAAAATAAATTAATGTTAATGAGAAAAGCCATAAGTAAGCATTAATAGAGCAGCAATTATTATAGATTTCTGCCTGGCGACCAATGTTTAAGCATTTTCTGGATAAATAGGTATGAAGTGATTAGCCATGATTCAGTGAAACTAAGCTTCTGGTTGCTTGTTGGGTAATATCAGAAACATGAACACTTTGCTGGTTGATCTCTTTACCTTGTATTATTTCAGACATAGTCTAAGGTTATCCGCAATGTGCTTATAAATTTTGAGACTCTTATCTGTTATGCTCTTGCATATTTCATTTTGGAATAGAGCGTTCTTGCTTGCTGCCAATGTAGAATTTAAGACACCTAGGCAGGACAATGGCTGTGATTGATAAAATCATAAAAATAAATAACTAATGTGTTGTATGTACTCACATTTTGGTACATCAATCTAGAAAAGATTATGTATGTTGTGCTGCAGTATCTTCTTTTTCAGCTTTCACTTAATATCTAAATTTCTCTTTCTGATTTATTGCTTCAGGAGAAGATTAGTAGGTTTCTTGCGCTAAAGAAGACTACTGGAAGAAGCTTTAATGCAGAGGTGCGGAATAGAAAGGAATATCGAAATCCTGATTTCCTGCTGCATGCTGTGACTTACCAAGATATTGATCAGATAGGATCCTGCTTCTGTAAAGATGTATTTGACCCGCGACTTCTATGATGAAATAGGTTTAATTGCTAGTCTCCTGGATTTAGCTTACATGTATTCCCATGGTTAGATGTCATGAGAATTTAGAATTTTATATGATTTTTCCCACAGAAGACCACCTATGACTAGATGGATTTTTTGGAGCCCTTCATGTTTTCTTTATGAAATCTTAAGCTGATATACTTTGGGGGCGTAAAGAAGTAAAAAATGATTGACTAATTACCTTACAATAAGCTTGAGTAAATCTAATGCTTGTAAGATTAAGTAAATCAACATCGATTGACCACAACATTTTACATAGGAGATGAAGTCGGATGATATTATTGTTTGTCTATGTATTATTGTTTTACTAACATAGTTTTGCTGGCTGATTGTATGGTTGCTGTTGGTTTTATCATCTTAATTTTAAGTGCCATTTTTCTTAGGAGAAAGCGACCATATTATCCATTCTAATATTCCCCTTTTGACTGTTCCAATTAGAAGTTGACATGAGACAAGAAATGGAAAGGAAAGAGCAAGAAAGGAAAAAAAGTCAGAAGTTGGAGTTCACTCCTGGAGTACAGTCAGGAAATGTTCTCCCTGCATCGAAAATCAACATACCAACGCCAGGTACCTGTTTTACTCTTCAGCATGTTACTCTGTTGAATTCCGTTCCATGGTTTAGATTTTCATATTAGACTGTCTTCTGAGGATTGACTGCTGTTTCTGGTGCAGTATTAAATGTACCACCAGCTACTTCAGACGTCACTGCTCGAGATGGTAGACAGTACAAAAAGTCAAAATGGGATAAGGTTTTGTTATAATTGCAAATGATTTGCAGGTCTAGAGAATTATGAGTTTGAGATAATTGATTCAATGTAATGGGTTTCAGGTGGATGTTGACCAAAAGAGTTCTTTGATTGCTGGAGGGCCAGAAAATCTTTCTGCTGTTGGTGCTCATGCAGCACTCCTATCTGCCGCTAAAGCTGGTAGTGGATACTCAGCATTTGCGTAAGTTATCCTTTGAGAATTGGGAGTTTTTTTCGCCCGTATTATCTTTATGTCTTATTCCTTTTAACTTAGTATTCTGCTCTAATGGTGGGAATGACTTCAAAAGTGTGTGTGTATGGCATGATCCCCTCTCCACTTGATTTTTTTCCAGTCATGTTTAGATGCTTGGGTGTTAAAAGACACTGACAATGCATTTGCATGCTGCAATATTCTAGTATTTAGGTATTTGAGCAAGTCAAATTTGGTTCGATGACAGGCAACAGAGGAGGAAGGAGGCAGAAGATAGGCGATCTAGTGATAGAAAATCGGAAAGAAGATAGTGAAGTTGTCCTTTTTGATGACAAGCCTGGACATCCATACTAGCAATAGCTAGAAGCATGAGATGAAAGGAGCATCCGATTATGAAGATTTCAAGACCGTATCCTATGTTCAGAACATAAGTTGTACACGTGGCCATCGAGAAGCTTTAGATACCTTCCAGTATTTTGGTGGCTACGATCGTATATACTCAAAACTGCACACTCAGGTTAATCGACATATAGTGAAATGCTTGATCACGTGCTATCTTAATTCGGAACAATGTTGGGGATGGGACGGTTCAGTGAATGTCAGGTAATAGTTTGCTATTTAACCTTTTCAATGGCTTTTGGTTTTGTGAAATTTATTACTTGGTTTATATAATCTTTCAGAGATATATTTCTGGGCCAATGCTGTTCGTGTGTTTTGTGTCATGATGAGTTGTAATTGGTCTTATATCCATCTTGTGTCACTATCTGCAGTCAAATGCTATCATTGATGATATGGAATCAAAGCAGAAAGGAAGACCAATCTAACTTTATATCTACTCATAGTTGTTTTACCATTAATTTATTTTAACTTTAGTGCTTCTTTTCCACCCACCGTGAAAGTGGCCGCTTCCTTCTACATCTATATCTTCAAATAAGTGTCTTCACTTTAGTCATTTAAAAATGTATATAAAGAAAGTATATTTTTTCTCTAATTATTGTTAGGAATATGAATAATCTGTAAATGCATGGTAGTGTTGCAAAATTAAATAAGAGTAAATTTGGTAGTTTGGCATGATTTTTGCTTTGAATTCTAAAATAGAACACTATTCAGGGGCATGATTTTTGTACACTGGACACTTACATAGACACAAAGAGCTAGTTGTGTAAAACTGTACCCAATATAAACTATTTATACATATAAAAATTGGAGGGAGTATGGGAAGGATTTGAATAGCTGAAAAGGGTTGGAATTTATGTATCCACCCTCTTCTAATCTTCTAGATATAAGACCTCATGACAGGTTGAATTTATGAAACCAGAATTTTGAACTGATCTGCTTTCTTAATCTTAAATCGAGCAGTTTCTTCATGATTTTTCTGCATTAAGTGTTGTCCATATAGTCTGATAAATTCATTTCGATGCCATAACGTATGTTTGTGCTCAGGGGTGAGCAAAAAATTCGAAAACCGAATATCCGATCCGAACCAAAAAATTTAAAATTAAAGGTTAGGATTTATGAAAATAAAATGAATGACTATTAAAACTCCTCCTTTCGGATATTTCGTCATTCGGATGTAATTTTAAGTTTATCTTATTTATGTTCTATTGATAATTGAATTTTAGATCGGTAATTTATCTTATTCTTTGAAATTGATGTTAGTAATATTTATTGTTATCATATTTTTGAAATTAAAATAATATTTTATTAAATTAAATTGAATCTCACATTTTCACCCATTTGGGCAGGCCACCAACTGGTAAAACCCACAAGCCCGTTGGGCGGGCGGGCCGGGCCAGCCCGACCAGCCCCTTTTGCCAGCTTTACTCACGACAGTAGTTTTCATAATGATTCACTTATAGGCTCACGAATACCATACGTACTCAAAATCTAAACACCGGTGAAAATGTCATGATTGATTACCATTGTGGGGACCAGTTAATTTCACATACAATATATAAAAAAATTCACAAAGTGGAGTAGTATTAGAGTTTGTGTGGGTGAATGTTTGTTGGGCTGAGATAGAGGAGGCTGAAATGCCATGAATCTCGCCTTCGGTCTGCAAAGCTTAGAGAGATTTATAGAGCAACTGCGGTAATAGCGAGGAGCTCGAATACCGAAGCTGTTCTTGTCTTTCCAGTGGCAAGAGAGACGTTGATATTTTTTAGCCCTCGTTCACACCGTCGGATGCGATTGTAATTTAATCTGAATCGATCTGATTAAATATTATTACGTGAAAAGAATCTTTTCAACTTTTGGTTATGACAAAGTATATCCGCATTCCTACAAAAATCCAATCTTTCCGCCATCTTTTCATGCTGGTTCTGTAAGCAGTTGATGATATTATGAGGTCTATTTGATGTGCAATTGAATTATATTCTCGCTCATCTATATTTTTTCAAAGAGAAAAATTAGTCACTTTCCTTCTCAAGAAAGTTACTAAATAAATAGGGTTCACCAAATAAATAAAATAAAAATAAACAGGTACAGTCAGCACCCTCTAAGGAAAAAAATAAAAAGACAAGAAAAAAGGAAAGTACGGTCAGAAATTCAGGGTCTAACGGTAACATCTGGTTTGGCAGTTCCTCGAGGGGCAATATCGCAATTAAAGACAAGTTAAAGGAACATTCACTGTCAAAATAAGGTGAAAATACAAACAAAGCAAAATCAAGAACATTCACTGTCAAAATAATGTGATTTTTAAGAAAATAATTCAAAGAAAAATAAATTCAAATAGATTTCTTATCATTTATTTAGTAAATATCAAAAAAGTTGTTAAGATTTTAAATAGTAATAATAATAATAATAATAATAATAATAATAATTATAGAATACAAAGTATGATTCATAGTTCTTAAATTTAATCAAGATTTTCTTTATATAAGTTATTAATTGAAACATAATAATAATAATAATAATAATAATAATAATAATAATAATTATTATTATTATTATTATAAAATATAAACTATGATTTTCGGTAAAATATAAAAAAAATTAAAGATGTAATTCTGAGACTGCGTAAAAAAAATACATAAAATTTGTTAGAAAATAAGAATCCTCAAATGTTTCACTATTTTCCTTATTTTTAGGATTCTTTTTACTTTCTTTATCTTGCCAAAATACAACCAAATGCAAGAATTTAAAATCTTATAATCAGATTACTTTCCCATGAATCATTGCTAAACAAAAAGGACCTTAAAGTAAATTATATACAAAAATGTCCTTTATCTTAAATAAAAGGTACAAATCCATCATAAATTTTGATATCCTAGAAAATTATGATGGTTTAATTATGGCAATCTTCTTTATATATTATGTTTTCACAATAATTTATATTATGTAGTTTTAAACTCTATAATTTTTTATTTTACATTATATTTTCACATGTTTATAGTTATTCTAAAAATAAATTTATGTATTCTGTATAATATAAAACTAACATTTTTTTTATTTCTCAATTTAAACTTTTATGCATCAGACTTTGTCATTTCATAATATTAAACGAAGTAAATTAATTTGTATGTAATTAGAGAAATTTGCATTTCATGTATTTCAGTGTATATGTGAGTGTTACTTTTAAATTTAAAAAATTAAATACAACTTCATATTTTCAAATGTTTCTATCATTTATTTAATGTTTACATCTAAACTTATTTTAGTAATATTTTTATATTTCACTATAAACAAACATCAAAGGTATATTTGCTTATCCTAATAAATATACAAAATTATTGTCCAATCACATTGACTGCCTGTCTCATTACCTCTCTCTTCATTACCTCTCTATCCCCTGTGTCAACTTTTTCTGTATTCATTCCTTCCTCCTTTTGCTTTTATTTCCTACTTTCTATCTAATTGAGAAACTCATACCGCATTACTGCAAAACTCGTTTGGTTTGTATTAGATCTTTCTATTTTATTGATTTGTTGAATTGAGAGAGAGAGTAAGTAGTAATGGCTGCTCCAAAACCAGAGGAAATTAGTCATCCGCCTTTGGACCAACTCCAAGGCTTGGAGTATTGCATTGATTCTAACCCTTCTTGGGGTATGCTGATTCCTTAATCCCTTCTTCGTTTTGTCCGAAAAGATACAATTTTCATCAACACCTTTACTAATAATTTAAGCATATGAGAACAGGGGAAACAATAGCACTTGGATTTCAGCATTATATTTTGGCGTTGGGGACGGCGGTGATGATCCCAACCTTCCTTGTCCCGTTGATGGGCGGAACCGATGTAAGTGACAATTTCATAAACTCAATCATGAAGGCTATGAGGTTTTAGGAATTTATTATTTATCTTTTTTTATATAGGATGATAAAGTGAGGGTGGTTCAGACGTTGCTATTTGTGGGAGGAATAAACACACTGCTGCAGACGTTGTTTGGAACGAGATTACCTACTGTTATAGGAGGTTCCTGGGCGTTCATGGTGCCTATAATTTCAATTATCCATGATCCATCCTTGGAAAGAATCACAGACCCTCATCTGGTAAGTGTGTGTGGTTTTTTTCTTCCAAGTTTGTTCCTTGTGTTTAACAAATGACTGTTTTATTTTTTTTAATTTTTTTTTTGTCAATTAAATACAGAAATTTTTAAAGACCGCGTCATGGTGGAATCGAACCCCGAAACCTTTGGTCTCGGACATTAACCACTCTACCACTAGACCAACACATGCACACGACTTTGTTTTATTTCGTTGCTTAACTATAGCTATGAGTAGGCTAGTGATAATATTTATCATTCTTTATATAAGCCTGCTATAAATTGTATAATGTCTTTATTAACATACAATTTATGGATTATTTTGATTAATTACAACTTGCAGAGATTTATGAATACGATGAGAGCAATACAAGGTGCGTTGATTGTAGCGTCGAGCGTACAGATTATTTTGGGCTATAGTCAGATGTGGGCTATATGTTCCAGGTATATATATTTCACTGAGATAAAAGCACAATATGTAACTCTTATTTTTAGTTAATTGAAAGAAAAATGCTTTCTTTTTTCTTCAGATTTTTCAGTCCACTTGGGATGGTTCCAGTTATTTCTCTAGTGGGCTTTGGCCTGCTTGATAGAGGCTTTCCTGTGGTATGTTGAATATTTCACTTTCAAATGTTCTCTATATATATTCATCTTCTTGTTGATTAGTATACTTAGCACATGATCATTATCAACTTCAAATCAAAATAATACAACTGATGTACTGATATCAGGTTGGGCGATGTGTCGAAATTGGTATTCCAATGTTAATCTTATTCATCGCCTTCTCTCAGGTAATGTAAACTCACCAAATTATAAAAAGAACTCGAAAACTAAGTAGCTATCATTAACATTGCTATTAATACAACGTAGTGTGAGCTTTGATGCTAAAATTCCTTGTCATATGTTTGTTGAATAGTACTTGAAGCACTTCCAAACAAGAGAGATCCCTGTATTGGAACGATTCGCACTTCTGATTTCAGTGACAGTTATATGGGCTTACGCGCACCTCCTCACAGCCAGCGGCGCATACAAGCATCATCCGGAGTTAACACAGAGGAACTGCCGCACAGACAAAGCCAACCTCATCTCTTCTGCACCGTGGTTAGTCCAACACATAATCGACACAATTTGATATATGTCTAGCAATGACAAAACTCATATCTGCTTCTTGATGTATATTGAACAGGGTCAAAATCCCATACCCGCTGCAGTGGGGTGCGCCTACATTCGATGCTGGCCATGCCTTTGGAATGATGGCTGCCGTGCTAGTCTCCATGATTGAGGTAAACAACTCTACATTTCCGCAAGTTTTTTTTTTGCTCGTGCATAATAATATGATCATTGGTGTTAATCAACTGAATGCCCTTCTCTTCTATGCAGTCAACCGGAGCATACAAGGCAGCATCTCGTCTGGCAAGTGCCACGCCACCTCCTGCTCATGTTCTTAGCCGCGGAATTGGGTGGCAGGGCATTGGAATCCTGTTGGATGGAATGTTCGGGACTGTTACTGGATCCACAGTTTCTGTGTAAGTGTTTTCATCTGTCGCAATGGATCATATTGGTCAATTTTTTACTTTCTCTGACTCTATGTAAAACAGTGAAAATATTGGCCTTCTTGGAAGCACTAGAGTTGGCAGTCGGCGTGTGATCCAAATTTCAGCTGGTTTCATGATCTTCTTCGCTATTCTAGGTAAGAGTAATGGCTATCCTATAATCAAAATCTGAAAATGACACAACAGATTCATTAGAATTGTATTATTTAATAACAAGTTTGAATGTGTGCAGGGAAATTTGGGGCATTGTTTGCATCGATACCTTTCACTATATTTGCAGCTATATACTGCGTTATGTTTGGCCTTGTTGGTGAGTATCTTATTGTCTTCTTTTTTCTACTTGTTCCAATGCATAACGTGTGAATCGCGTGTGATTGATTGTGTGCGTGGCTTTGCAGCTTCGGTGGGGCTGTCGTTCTTGCAGTTCACGAACATGAACTCAATGAGAAACCTCTTCATAGTCGGGGTGTCGCTCTTCCTCGGACTCTCCATTCCTGAGTACTTCAGAGAATACACTAGTGCTGCCCTTCATAGCCCTGCTCATACCAAGGCTGGATGGGTCAGTTTCACTTTGTTTTACCTATTATCAAAGAGCCTTGTTTTACAAAATTTGCACTAATCAAAATTTATTTATTATATTCATTCATTTTACGTGCGAATGCATGTCATCTTTCACTAGTATACATATATATGATGAAGTTGCATCATAACTAATAAATCAATCTCTGAATGCATGCAGTTTAATGATCTTCTCAACACCATATTCTTGTCGTCCCCAACTGTGGCCTTGATCGTCTCCGTGTTCCTCGACAACACACTCGACTACAAGGACAGCGCCAAGGAGCGCGGGATGCCTTGGTGGGCCAAGTTCAGAACATTCAAAGGCGACACTCGCAACGAGGAGTTCTACACCCTTCCTTTCAATCTCAACAGATTTTTCCCTCCATCATGATCATGTTAATTCAAGATTTGACGGATTATCCTCCTCTGTCAATTATTTTTTCATTTGTTTCAACATCTCTTTTGGTTTGGGTTATTCCAGTTTAATCCAATAACACTAAATTTTATCACCGTCTTGTGTGTCTCTGTGTTTCTGGGCAATCAAGCACAAAATTTAATCTCATTATCACTCAAAACATACAAGGAAGATTATTGATTGACATGAATGTGTGTGACGGAATTAATATAAACTATTCATCTATCTGCACATACAGTCTCTGCATCTAGGCTGTCGATAAATGCTTCTGCCGGAGTATCTGAGACTCATTCGCTGACCTTCTTCGATCATCTTTCGCACCCTCTTCTCAAAACTATGCCACCTGATGGTGCTATTCTCTTGCAAGATGGCCGCCAGCCTCTTCTTGCTCGGTCTCAACGTCGGGGCATTCCCTCCACCATAATATGTCCGGAAACCAGACACTAGGGATGAAAGCTGACTCCCAGAGTCCGTTATAGCAAATACATCAGAAACACTGCATGCAATGAAGTCTAATGCTGCAAGCTGCATCAATGAATCAATAAGCATACTTGATCAACAAATCGATCAATATTAACTTGACTACAGAATTTGTATGTTAAAAAGGCCTAAAACTTACCTGAGATGAAAAATTCCTGAAAGGCATAAGTTCAGTGGGTGAGAGGAGATCCTCTTTTGTTACCAGATGAGGGTAGAGACTGACTAAAGGAAGCATCCTTGATTCGCCTCCATAGATTTGGGATCCAGCCAGATAGATGTAAGTTCCATGGTCGAATCCAAGAGCAGCTAGAACAAGTGCAGCTTCTTCTGGTGTCAAAGGACATTTCCCCATCTTTCTCAATTCTGTGGGAGAAGGAGGTCTGCAGCCATTGAAGGAAAAGGTTTTAGTAAATAAGATAAAGCTAGAAAAATTTGAGCTTCAAGCATTTTGTGTTTGATTACTTTGCTTTCTTCAAACGCTTAAGAAGAAGAGGGAAATGCTCTTCTCTGTATGCTTGGAGCTCTTTTCTCTCTCTCTCTCCACCTCCAAAATCACACATAGAATAGGCCACCATATCAACTTCAAACCTCAAATGCAACGCCAGATATTTGGAAGGACTTGCTCTTGCTGCCTCGACACGCTCTGTTAAAATGAAGCTTCCAAGAAGCTGTCTGTCCAACGAGCTCCTTGAAGCTCCGTATTTCGTTATCCTCTTCACTAATAAGGCTCCGAGTTTCTGAATTTTTGGGACGAACTTTAAGGCGTGGAAGTTACATTTGCATCTGAGTTTCTGCACTTACCAGTTTCTGCCATCAGAAAATGTAGAGAGATGAGTGAAAGAAAATGGCATTGTGTCGACTTTACCTGGAGATCAGAAGGCAGAGATTCGAAGCCTAGTCTATTGCCAAATCCGAGGAGATGAACAACTCCATTACGTGATAATATGGGAAATATGTTTTGGATATATTCATCAGGTGTTGCCTCTTTTGAAAGGTCTGCATCTGTTACCTGAAAAATAAGTTGAGAGAGGCCTCAAGACAGTTTTTCTGCAGAAACCAGTTGCTAGAGCAAAGGTTGAACAGGCGACGTACTAGACTACCAACGGCCTCAAAATCAGTCGATTTCAGATGAGGAGGGAGCTCCTTTACAATATCTATATCATTCTTTAGCATGTTCATGAATGTCTCCTCTTGATAAATATCATTGAACTGGCTGCAAATAACCAATGTAAATAAAAATACATAATGAAGCTAAGTCATATCTAAATGATGAAGAAACAAGTGCATAGTGACCTGGGATCCTTCCACACATTGCTATGAAGAAATTTGGGAATTACTAATGTTGCATTCAGTAGAGATGCTACAGCAACAGCATTACATACCTGCACAAGATGCCAGCAGCAAGACTAAGACAATCATTAATAACACCCTAAAATCTCTCATTTAAAATGAGAAATAATTAGTCCACAATCATTAATGACACCCTAAGATACAAACAACATGAGAAATAATTAGTCCACAATCATCAGCTGCAGACAGTTCCCAGTGTACATACCGCAACTCTCTGTTGATTTAGCCCTCCGTTTGCACTGACCAGTATAAAACCGGTGGTGTTTTTCGCCGTCCCTGCCCTGACAAACATAAATGGTTAAACAAATGGCAAAAAAGTTACGAATGATGGACACAATTAGCATATAAATGCACCTTTTTGGGTTCTTATCCGCACAGGGCTTCCAAGTGGATGCCTCCGGATGTGTTTCCTTCCAAAACTTCATAATTTTTTGTTCAAGATCTCTCTGCAGAACAAATAAACCAAACTTAAAATTTTAAAGTTTCCACTTAACACATCATAGGTAACAGTCCTAGGTTTTGATCAGACCTTGGCAAGCGAAACAGACGCCATCTGCACTAGTCGAGAGTACATGACAGGCCCTTTTTCAGGTGCATCATTTTCACCATTAATCTCCTACAACACAAGGAAAATATATAATTATTGAATACTTTAAGAATTACATAAGTGAAAAAGCATCACAAATAAACTGAACTGCTATGGAGTTCACCAAATTTACCTTTGGTGCATAAGCTTGTAACGGTGTGGGGGCATTCTTGACAAAAGTGGGATCAAAGTAGGAAAACATAAACGAATCTAACAGGAAAAGAATCCGAGCAACACGAAGGTAAATATAACAGATCTCATGTGCCTACGAAGCCACCACAGATGGCGTTTACCAGCATAAGCTCCTTTGTTAGCAGTGTACTTAGCATAGTCATTCTTGAATCCTTTAACTAGCATAACTTTTTCCAAATTATAGACTGATCCCGAAATCCTCCTACCTCGAGAAGGATCACCATCGAGCAGCATCTCACTAAATCTCAACTGATACTCCTTCAATCCAGATGAAGCATCAAAGCTTAAGGAATTAGGACGAGGGCCTTGCTTTCCCATTTCTTCAAAAGTTTAAAATGCTAAGTATGATCACAACTTTCCCATTCCACCATTGCACAAGAATTCCTAGTAACTGCCGCCCGAAATCAAAAGCTAATCTTGAGACACATTATCTTCTATATCGAAGGCTGGCCTCACGAACCTTAGAATTCATGAACAAACCAAACCACCTTGCCTCGTAGCTTTGAGACACATTAACTTTTTCTTTTGGGTGTGTGTGTGTGTGAGATGATATTTTGGTTCCGCTCATAGGAAAAACTGGAAGTTGGGTGGGAAAATGGAACGATAGAATTAGATGAAACAGAAACATCAAGAATAAGCAGCGATTGCAAGTTAAGTTTCAGTTGTTGGTGACTGTTACGTTTACAGAAATTGATAAACATTTTAATTCATTCACGCATAAAATGAGTCAAAACCAACATATTAGAGAGCTTAAGAATTCTGTAATTTTTTTTTAAAACAGAAGAATAAATCAAATTGGCAAAAGCAACTCCCTACCGAACAGAGTTTTATTTATTCTCCATGCTTTGTTTTGAAGAATTTGAGCGATTAGCGCAAGATAGAAAAAAAGAACCCTTGAAGTTGAAGCTGCCACTGAAAAGCGGTTTTTTCGTCTAACACAAAGTTGCCACGTGTCTTTCGCAGACCCTTTTCAACTGACTCAACTCAACTACCTGCCCCCATTTGGTTGACTTCCCTCTATTTTTGGCCACAACTAAGAATACCCAGAAGCCAGAATCCTCTCTCTCTCACTCTCATCAATCAAATTACTCAATGAATACTGATATGTATTGTCTGGTTCCTTAGGCTCAGATTTTCTGGTGCAAGTTTCAAGAATCAAATATTACTCAAACATTATGCTCAGATCCCCGTTTGGCCCTAAATTCGATGTCGGAGCAACTAATCATGACATTGCCCAGATTGCGGCATGTAACTACTTATCCTCTATCAAAACTCCATCAATTTTGGGTTGAGGATGCTAACTGAATCAGGGATAAATCTGAATCAAAATTTAAATCTGCTTCTCATTCTGAAAGATTGAGTCTCCATTCATGTAATTTTATTCTTCTCACTTTTTCTTTTCACTTGAATGAAAGGATCAACATTTACCATGTAGGGTGCAAATTTACTTTTGTAGTTGGAATAACACTATATCTAAACTGATGGCACTAAGGACATGCAGGCTATTCGCATTTTCTTAAGGTTTGTCAATTTCTCAAAGGCCTTCCATCATTTGTTAAGAGAATTCAATGATTGGAGTTGAAAGACGTGTACAACTGGATAATAATCGCATCGCTCAAAATCCAAAATCAGTGCGCTACTGGACAATCCATTTGCTTCACATTTAACATGGTGTATTCTGTATGGTAAGTAAGCAATTCGCCAATTAGACTTCACAAGGGGATCTCATCTCTTTTTACACCCAATAATTTATGTCTGCTTGAGAATATGTTATTTATCATACGTGCTTTATAACATTTAATAATCTCTGACAGAATGAGTTCTTGTACATATATATATATAGCTTCTCAATCAATGTGTAGTAGATTAGAGAGAAAAGTCAACTTTCAACCTAAGGCAGAGAAGAAGTCACGCGACAAGGACATTTTGAGAGCGACAGACTCATATCCTAGGTCAAATCCTCCGGTTTCTCGTACTTGTTTTATCAATAATGGAACTCCACCAACAGCCCTCCATGTCTCGCCTTCCCATTGTTCGGTCTCCGTCTCATTTGGTTGTGCAAGAGAGGCTAATGGACCAAGAACTGAGAGATAGCAGTAAAGACTGATAGTTCAAGAAAATTCGAAACTGTGATTGCAATAGGAGGCAGTGACATTGAAAGTGGAAACAAGGCATCGGTGGAGGATGTGGAGAGGGAGGAGGCATGTTGGTCTTGCTCGGCGATCTAGGTTGTGGCCGGAAATGAGAGGGTATGCAGAGTATGCCATTTGAGTGCAAAGGAGATTGGTAAGAGCGAAGTTGAGTTGATCGAGCTTGGTTGTGGATGTAAAGGCGAGCTTGGATTTGCTCCCTTGCATTGCGCCGAGGCTTAGTTTAGAGTTCTGTCTTACCTTATCTGTGTAGCTTGTTAGATTGCTTGTTGCTTCAGTTATGGCAATTTCTCAACATGATTTGTCTTCATTCTTGAAATTGTGGAGGTAGATTGTGTGAAATATTTGTGACAGCAGTTTCATGGAGGAGTGGAGCGAGAGGAGATGGAGCGATGGAAGTAACGGCATATGAGATGGAAGCGGACGGGGTTTGCACTCTATAATTTCTTGATGGGGTGTCTAAAAATGGCATTCATCCTACCTTGGTCTTTTTGCATAATTTTTTCTGATTTACTCTGCATTTCCTCAATGAAATTGTCAGTTGCATACATTCCTATATATAAACACTCAATAGCTTCAATTTGATTCTTGATAGTTGATATTGTGCATTCAATCGAGCATCATCACAAATCAACAATGGCCATATCAAATATCTAAATGTGTTGGGACTGGAGAACTGTGGAAACAATACTCATTTTTGGAGGGAATTGAAGAATTCTTGACAAACTAAAGCACCCTTCAACAAATTAACGAATATGGAAATGAAAAAAGGGGGAAAAGGAAGTTCAAGCAATAACGGTCACTGAACAACTGAAATGGCCTTGGTTCATGGAGAGGCATCGGGCAGTGACTTGATTAGGAGCTCTACAAGCTCACTCTTTTTGAGTTTGGAATAACCCTTGATCCCTTTGGATTTGGCAACTTCTTTTAGCTGAGGAAGTTTCATTTCCGCAAACTTCATGGCTTCATGATCATTGTCTTCATCTGTTGATTGTAATGTTTCATTTGTCAGCTCAGTTTCGTCCCTTGGTCTTGAGAGAGTGGGTGTTGCCGGTATTGTTTCATTTGCCAGCTGAACTTCTTCTCTAGGGCTTGATAGAGAGGGTATCGGAGATTTCCTGGTGAAACTTGATGGTGGCCTAGTTGACATATGTTCTGCAGCACTCTCCTCTTCCTTCAGCAAATACTTTTGAGTATCAAGGAATTGATCGCCTTTTTTGCCTACAGATTTACCTGTCATGGAAGATGGAACAAACACTAACTTCAGATCAATCAAGATACTGATAAGCACAGGAAATTTCTATGTAGATGGTGGTGACAATCCATATAATTAATAGCACAAATCTGATTATTGGCATGGACTCTATTTTCTCTCTACTAATATATATGATGCCCAACCTTTTCGTTGTGTTCTTGATTGATGAAGAACTTCAAGAATTGATTCAGCCGAGGGTGAAGGTGAGGCAGAGGTCTTATCTTCAGCAGTCTTGGAAGCTCTCTTCTTGGGATTTATGGTGTCCCCTTTAGAGATAGAAGATTGTATTCGCTTAAAGAGGGCTAGGATTTCTTCCTTGTTAGGTGACAGAGATGATTTCCCATCAAAAGATTGAGCATTATCATCTGCCCCCTCTGTCTTAGGTGCCCTTCCTGTATAAGGGTTCTTTTTATGCCTTCCTTTCTTTCCATCATCAGCTCTTATGCTCAATACCAAAGATCGATCAGATATTTCTGCCAAATTGAACAAGCTGCATCAAGAGATGATTCCTCAGTTTGGTGTTGGAAACAGGTTCACGAGTGCAAACAAATTTACACAGGCAAAAACTACGGAGAATGATAAGAGATTCACAGTTCTATTGAAGCCCCAAAATTGCAAATCAAAACCCAGGAAAAACAAGAGATTGATGCTAGTTTTCGAGGTTTTATCCTAGCTATACTTAGTAAACTATGTCAGTTACTAAATTGACTATTCATTAGGGTGTAAATATCTTATCCTGATTCGCATGGATAAGGGAAAGTTCATATATTTCCAACTATCAGGAGCATTGCCCCATATCACTAAAAATAATGTGCTTTGATAATGTATGTACCTAATGCACCAAATTTCTTGAGATTGATAACTCTTGGACTGAGGATTTGCATAAATGAATGCCGTTGCGCGAGCAGATTAGGGGTTCCTCACCAACACTAGTACTAAAATTTTCGTTATCACAATATCGAACATTTTTTTTCCCTTATCGAATAAAATCACGATTCCAAAGCACAACCTAGAAAAGCCTACTACCACAAATAATTAATAACGCAACCAACAAGAACCTACTGCAATTCGCAAAAACACAAATCTACAAAGCGAGAAATTAACAAAATTGAATATTAGGGCAAAATAATAATTGAAGAGATAACCGGAAAGATTATACCTTTAATTGAAAAATATGGTTTTCGGAATCTGGGTGGGTTGAATGCAGAGAAAGACGGAAATAGAAAAACGGAATGCGGATAGAGAAGACATCCTCCCATATTTTCTGGTGAAATCTTTAGACGGCGTTGAGCAGCAAGAAGAAAATGGAATTCTAAAATTAGCGTACGCTACATTTAGCAGAAGCTGTACGTGGGTATATCCTGTCCAGAACTCTGTTCTCTCACGCTCCAGATCCGCGTGCGATGCACGCGCTACCGCCAAAAAGACCGAGGATGATTGGGAGGTAGTTTTGACTTTTGAGTAAGTAAAAACTTTTCTTTTAGATTAAATATCAATTTAAACCTTAAACTATACATGTTTTATCAAAAAATTTATGAATTTTCAAAAATATCAATTTAAAAAAATCATATTTGTATCAAAATCCATCTATTCAGGATAGTTTGGGGTTTAAATATACTCTTAATTTAATAAATAAAATGAATATAAAATAAGTAAAAATAAAAACCATATAATAAAATATATTACGTAAGTAGAAAAAATGGGTCATGTATGATTTTTTTTATAAATAAGTGGATTGAGTGTAGATAAAAGTGTTGATTTTAAGGTTCATGTTTAAAAAAAGAAAGTGAATGAATTTTATTGACATACCAAAATGAAATTAAATGAATAAATATTAAGGATGAGATAGTAATTTTATGACTAAGGACTTTAGATCGAGTATCTAAATCTAACAAAACTTCCAAATAAAAGTCATAATCGAGAAGCAGAGAAATCCTGATGATTGTGTTTCTCAATTGTGGTCCAATAATAACAACAATATTCACACTGCCTGCTTGTATTGTTTTCCTTCTCAAATTGGCTAAATTGAGACTCTATTAATATAAAACTAGCAGAGGCCTCCTTATATGTAAAACGTAAACAAACCAAACCAGTTCGTGAAATTACTTTCGGACTGGGTTCGAAAAAAGCTTCGTTCGAATTCGATCGTTTTGTAAGCAGCGAACTCGAGCTCGAATCGAGCTCGATAAGTTTATCGAGCCGAATTGAACTTAGAGATGTTCGGCTCGTGAGCTCGCGAACATGTTTGGTTCGAACTCAAACGAGCCGGTTCATGAACTCTTATTCGAACATGTTCACGAACCTCGATTCAACATGTTCATGAACCTAATTTGAACATGTTCACGAACATGTTCGTGAACGTATAAAATAATAGATTATTTATACATATTTAAATAATTAAAATGAATAATAAATTATAAAATATATGTTAATTATAATTATTTAGCAACAAATAAGCATATATATCAAGATCTCGAGCTCAATTCGAGTTCGATCTCAAATAACACATTATCAAACCGAATTCGAGCTCGAGTTCGAACTCAAAACGAGCAAAGTCGAACACGGCGGAGTTCGAACTCGAGTTCGAATATATCTCATAAACAGTAGTTATCGAACCGAATTCGAGTAGCTCATGAGCTCAAAAATTTTATAACGAACCAAGCTCGAGCTCAATTTAAAGCTCGAATTGAACTCGATAGAATAAAATTTAAGCGAGCCGAGCTCGAGCTTGGCAGTGTTCGGCTCGGCTCAGTTCGTATACAGCCCTACTTATATGGCAAAATGTGGCGCTTTACTCGTCAGACTTGTAGACTTTCATTCATTATCCATAAAATTAAGTCAAATAATACACTTAGTGAACGTTTACTTTTCATGATGAAATGGATAGATAAAAATAATTTAAGTTAATCCATCGTTTATTTTGATGAATTAAATATGGATCAATTTTGAACTTGTTTGACAATCTTATCATTCAAATACTCAATTTTATGTTTTATCTATATATTATTATGAAAAGTAAACATCTCTATACAGGTTTACTTGTGAAGTTGGACTTATATATATTGGTTTACGCGAGCAAGGTGTATCAGTGGGTGTTTTGGGGGACATTCAAATGATGACTCCTGTGTGTAAAAAAAAAGTTTACGATTTGATCTTCACCATTTTCTACTCCAACTCGAATAAAATAAAATAAAAAAGAAAAAGAGGTGGATTTGGGAAGTGAAATTAGGTGGCGAACTTGACTTTCCAGGCAAAATACAATGATGTTCCTTGCCAAAATTAAATTGATTTGGGGTTCCCCAAAATCCCAAGTACCAAATGAATTTTAGCCATAATCATCTGTTTAAATGTATGTATCATCCACTTAATCACTTGTTACTGACCTCTCTCTCTCATGCGCCCACATAATATCGGGATGTTATCGCTTAGGATCTTCTCTCATCCTCTCTCTCTTTCGACCACTGTTTGGCGCTTTACATGTTGGGCCTCTTAGAGTGCGGTCCTTATCCCACCTCTGCTGCCTTACAGCTGTTTTTCCTCGGGTATACCTAAGTATATTGTACATGACACATTTTAATTAATGCAATTTAATTCACCCAAAAAAATAATAAAAAATAATGGGCATACGACAACGGATCACATGAATTAAAAGAACTTAGACAACAAATTTGGGCCTGTGCATCAATAAGTGATTTAATTCTGAGAACCCCAAAAATACTATCAGAATCGAACCCAGACAAGAAATTTTCTAAATCAAACTTAATTGTATTTCCATGTTGGTTCGGTTAAGAGACTTGAAATTTTCCGGATGATTCGATTCGCTATCAACATTTGGAAATATAGACGTTTCAAAAAAAATCAACAAAAAGAAAACCCCAATAACACTATGCACAATATCTCAAACATCCTCAGGCAACATGTCCATATCATCCTCTGAATAAGCAAAAATTCTTGCAACCAAGAATAAATCCTTGTATATCTCAACTGGGCATATTTGATGCTCAATACACACCATAATCGGTTCTATATTTAGTTTTTCAACTTCATATAGTTACAAGCTCTAGAATCGTACCCAAAAAAGAAAAAAGAAAAAAGCAAAAGACCCTAGTTTGGATCCTCTTCCCTAAGATTTGTGTGTGTCCACACTGATTACATTCATTCTTTCAATAATATATATAAATAAAATTATTTAATAAAATGATCCATAATCAATATTTATTCCTAACACTTGAAACTTAAGAAGTTACATATATCCTAATTATGGAATAATCAACCCTAAAGTCAATTATTTACTAAAAATTGAATATTAAATGCGGATGATCATACATTCTAATTTGATATATTTAACTCTAATTCATAATTATAAAATTAAATTAAAATATGAGAACTTGAAATTAAAGAGGATTTTTTTTACTAATAACGGTATAAATGTAGACTACTATAAAGTAGGATAAAAGATTCCACGTGCTGACGTGCATGCCCAACCCAAACAATAATACTAATTAACAGGTAAGTTTTGGTAGGAAAAACTTAGATAATTGAATTCATGAACTGTCCATTAAAGACATGAATCAAAGTCTTAGTGTGTGTTAGCTTAGTGGTAGAGTGGTTAATGCCTGAGGCCAAAGGTTTCGGGTTCGAGTCCACCGTGACGTAGCCTTTAAAATTTCTGTATTAATTGACAAAAAAAAATAAAAAATCAAAGTCTTAAAAGGAAAAACCTCCTCAAAAAGCCATGTACAACTGCAATTGCACGCCATCCTTCATTAAAGGGAATGCGAGATTTTGGCTCTTGATCAATCATAAAAAAATCATATGCCAACGTAAATAAATGAAATAAAAACAAAACCAATTCATATGTAAATAAAACATAACTTGTTTTGAAAAATAACACTAAAATTTGCGGAAGTCAAACTGATCGAGGCATTTTCAATGAGAGAGAGAACATTCGTTGAAATAGAAACAGCTTCAGAAACAAAAAGTCAACAGAATAATCAGTAATCAGCGGGAGTTCCAAATTAAAAACCTTATTGCCCAAATCAAAATAAGAAAACTCTTTATTTCCCAAATCGACATGGGAACACCCATTGTTGCAAGGAGAAAACTACTGCATTTTCATAATCCAATATGACGATCAAAATATAAAGAAAAAAAGAGAGTAAAATGCCCAGATCAAAGTGAGAAAATCAAAGGCTGAAATCTGCAAAGCCGAATAGGAATACTATTTTAAAGTAAGCACCATTAAAAGTGATTATCAGCCACTTTTCTTTTATTTTTATTTTTTTGTTCTCCCTTTTCACTCTTCTCCACATCACAAGTAAATGTCGGAGCAGAATTCTCTCTTTCTGCTCAAAGCAATAAACTAAGAAAAAAGTAGTCAACAGAATCACAATATCACACACCAAAGAATCATCCTTTCCGACGGTGCGTGTGTTGATTTAGTGCTACACTCATTAATACCCGAAGCCAAAAATCGTCTACCGTGAAGCAGCAAAAAAATCATCCTTTCCTTTGCACCCTCTCTCTTTCTCGAAATTCTTTCCACCAAAATAAATCGCAGAAACAAACCCAATAAACTCATCTCTAATGTCACAATAATCCCCCCTAACCTAATCAACTAGCAAAAAATTCAATCTCAATTACAGCATTTAGATAAAATAACCAAGAAAACAATCAAAAACACAATTGAAGAAAGCCCAATCGCAACACCAAGAACAACCTTACTCGTCCCATTGTGATGCTTCTTTTCCACCACATTGTCATCGTCATAATCGTCGTCGGAGCCATCACTCGAATCATCGGCCGACGAATCCTTCGCTGGCGGCGGCGACAGTGGCAGCCCGTGCTTATTGCAGGCGGCGATCCCAAGCTTCACTTTCGACCCCAAAACCGTGTGATTGTAACAAAGATTGGAATTTTCACCCACTTTAAACACCTCCAATTTTTTATAAACGTCGCATTGAAAGGCAAGACGCCATGGAAGCTGTTGCTCGCGAGATTTAAATACTTCAACTTCTTCATATCTCTGATGAAATTGGGTATCGTCCCATTGAGCTGATTCGAGCTCAGATCAAGATGGGTCAGCGCCGGCAATGCCGCTAACGACTCGGGAATCGGCCCAGATAGCGAATTCGACGCGAGAGAGAGATTCTGCAAGGAGCTCAAGTCGCCGATGGTGGTCGGAATTGTCTCGTTGAAGGAATTCGAGGAGAGATTCAGATGCGCGAGATTCTCGAGACGGGTGAGTGAGATGGGTATTTTTCCCTTGAGATGATTTGAAGATAAATCGATGAAGGTGAGATTTGGATGCCAATGTTTGGGGAGATAGCTGGAGAGATTTGTGTGAGAGAGAGTGACGGAGTGTAAGAATTTCATGCCGCTGAGGATGATTGTGGGGCCGCTAGCAGTTACGGCGACGCGCGAAACGGTTAATTCCGTCACATTCTGCAACCGGCTGAGCCAGACGCCGGTGAGTTTCTTTAAGCTGTTGATGCAGGTGAATGTGCGGAGATTTGCGGTGAGTTCCGCGGGGAATCTTATGGGCGTGACAGGGCAGTTGATGAAATTGAGGGATGTGAGGGTGGAGAGGGATTTGAGGGCGGTGAGGGAGAGGGCGACGTCTTCGGAGCAGTTGGAGAGGGTGAGGGAGAGGAGGTGGCGGAATGGGGCGGAGGAGTCGCAGGATGCGGCGGTGGAGTGTGGCGGCGGGGAGCAGGGGTCTTTGGAGGTGGGGATGTTGAGGGATTGGAGGGCTCGGAGCTGTTTGGGGTCGAGGGTTGAGGAGGAAATGGGGGACGGCCGGGCGGGGGGATGAGGGGTCGGGGTGGAGGAAGGTGTGGGGGCGGATGGGGGCGACGAGGTGGGGGCAAGGCCGCGGTGGCGAGGTGAAGGAAGAGGAGGAAGACGAGGAGGGGAGAAGGATCTGGTGGTGTTTTTGCCATTGCAATAAAAGATTTAGCTTGTGGGTTTCGACACTTTTTTGAAGTTTTATGAAGGGTGAGTGACAGTTGGTGTTATATCTTAATAGCCCTGGATTGGTCTATATTTACATCAACTTTACTAAACTAACAAAATAGTGGATTGGGACTTAAAAATTTGGAGGCAAAGTATCTACTTTTGTAATTTGTGCAGGACATAGTAAAAAATGAATAATTTATTTTTAAACTTAAAAAACGATATTCTATTGGTAATATGAAGAAAAATTGTGAGTTCATATGTAGCTCGTAAAATTTGTTTCATTATGAAGCAAGGCATCCTACAAACAATAGGAACTAGCTATCAAAATGATCAGAAATCCAATATAAATATTCCAAGACTTGTTTATATCATTTTAATAGGAACTAGCTATCAAAATGATCAGAAATCCAATATAAATATTCCAAGACTTGTTTACATCAAAATGCTAGTAGATTTGAAATAAGAAATCCAATATAAATTTCCAAAATCTCATTTCCTAATTTAGCTAAACGTTTTGTAAAACATTTCAAGTGAAACTTAGGGGTGTTTGGCTAAGCTTATTTTAGAGAGCTTATAAGATGTTTCAAGAGCTTATAAGAGTAATGTTTCAAGTGCTTATAAGTTGTTAAAGTGTTTGGATAATTGATCTTATAAGTTAGATAAAATCATAGTTAGAGAGGCAAAATTGACGAAATGTGAAGTTGATAGTATATGTGTAGCAAATAACGAACTATAATAAGGTTATTTTGATAAATTCATGGTTGCTTATAAGTTCATGAAAAAATAAATTAGGATTGACCAACTTATTTTTAGGGAAGCTTATAAGCTGTTGGAGCTTATTTTCACAGTTTATAAGCTGTTTAGGAGCTTATTTTGCCAAACACTTTGCAACAACTTATAGCCAAACACCCTCTTAGTTCAATTGGTAACTTATTAGTCAACGAAGAATTATTACTTAATGTTTGATGGGTTAAGTGTCTAGTAAATCATATTATTAACTTAAAAATCTTAACTCAATTATCTGTTTCAGAATTACATAAAATACTTTCACAACATATTTTTGGGACAAGACGGTAGTCCATTTATGACGGTGTAATGATAAAGTGAGTTTCTATGGCTAAAATGTCAAAGATTCAAACCTCATTAGCGCCTTTTGAGTATGTCACACTTGATCTTTTAAGTGTGGTTTATTCGTCATGTATGATTTGTAGACTATTATATATGAATATTAAAATTTATATTTACTCGTCATGTATGATTTGTAGACTATTGCACGTAAACACAAAATTTATCCAATGTACACATGAAATAACAATTACGAATTCTCATAAATTCCAAAAAAAAAAAAAGTTTCCCATAAATTAAAAAATATTAACAAAATCCATATCAATTCATTTTCCTAAAGAAGCATTGACTGTAGGTCAATGGATCAGTCAAATGCAAGTTCCAACACACCCAAGCTGAAAAAAGAAATTGCTAATTAAATTAAATCATCAAAACTATGAAAAGGGGCAATTAGAATACTAATTATTGAACTAAACATAAGAATGGACCACCCACCGTTAGAGGTCCGAAACCCCATACGCCTGTCTTACACACAGCTGGAAACAGGTATTCTCAGGTTGGAAAAATTATTGATTAATAAGAATAATGTCACGTCATTTATTACCGATAATACATATTCCTAAATTCGATGGTTAATTTATAATCATTGCTTCAGTATTCATGCAGAATCATGCTATTACAAAATACTTGCTCTGTCCACCACAAGGATTATTCATTTTATTGATATAAATTTTAATAAATATAATAAGTATAAAATAAATGAAGAAATAAATTCATATTATAAAATGTATTATTTGAATAAAAAGATGGAGTATAAATACGAAATTAAATGAAGTTTTTTTTATGAATGAAGAAACTAGTAGAATTAATTTTTTAGAGGCAAAAGCAGCACCTCCATCAACATGTACTCACATTCTAGGGGAAATCAAGATTCAAAAAACTTTCAACCTAGACGTTCATTATTACATGCTCCCAAATAAGTATATTTCTCATCAATCCAATTTCAAGGTATTTTCAAGATTACGACAACCTTTTCTTTTTATCAGACCCATTTTTCGTTAAAATATTAACACATAATAGTGTACGGATGCATTATGTCTAAATTATAATAGAAAACAAAATCGTATTCACAGATACTAATGAAATAAATTAGCGATTACTGCTAAAAAATTGTTGTCTTTTATCTAGACAAAAGAAACTGAGATTTTTGTATGAACTCTAAAGCAATAATAAGCTAAAATAAAAATATAACAAATAAAAGACTTGTGGAAAATCAAATAGGAGAAAGTTATTCTAGGAATTTGATTTTAATGAATAATTAGATTCAAACTTAATTCAATTAACCAAGCATATAAAAGGCTCAATATTTTCTAAACCAATCACACAGTTAGATTAAACCTACCGCCGTAGTGCCTAAACCGTTGGTTAACATGCAAGAATTATTGTATCCAACTAATTATTCACATGCAACTACAAATAGATCGATTATATTAATATCCTCATACTAATTTCAAGTCTTCTCAATTTTATTGACTAGCATGTCTTAGGTTCCAAGTTCACTTATTAAACATCTCCATTCAATCTCAAATCAACATAACAAATGATGCTTAATTAGTAGTTAAGCAACTAAGCACACAATAGATTCAAAAACATGAGAAAGAAATGAGGGTCTTGCTTGGTTAATCAAAGTAAAATTTAAATCCAATTATTTATCTACTTTCAAACCTTCGAATAATAAAAATTAGTCACACATGTTCATGGAAATAAATAATCAAAAGTCGTAGAGAAACATAACAGAAAATAATAAAAACCATAGAGAAAATCCATTGTCTTGATTGCTTCCAATTTGAATATCTTGAATTTCTTATCTCTTATTTTCTTCTCCAAAAGCTCCAATAAAAGATGAACATGATAAAAATATGCTAAAGGAATCAAAAGTTCTTCAAAATATGTGTTTGGACCGGTATATATTTATAAGTGTATAAAAAATGGACCAAAAAATATATCAAATTAGTGAAAATATGCCATAAATAGCCAAACACGCGTCTGGACACGCCCACGAGGGCGGGCGTGGAACAACCGCACTGTTGAGTGTGAGATCGCGCAGTACATGTTTCAGCGCAGACATAGTCACTATCATGGGCATGACCGCATCTGAATCGTTTTGCTCGTTCGTTTTCTTTGAAGTCCATTTCTCGATCTGTTTTTTCCTGTGCGCTCCTATAGGCCGAACTTCAGTCCTATCAAGCTCAATCTCATTGAATTTGGCTGCCATTTTTCTAGTATTTCAATCAAGAGCACAACAAGTATCGAATTTTATAAAATAATGAAACTAAAGCACAAACTCATTTTCAAACATGATTTTTCAAACTAGAATCGACATTATATGCACCCTATAAACGTAGATAAAATCATGTTTGTCACCCATTAGAAAAATAAGACTATCGATTTGTCACACGATGTTATCGTGTTCTTATCATGTCGGTATGATAAAGACACGAAATTTCATGTTGTATTTGTGCTTGATCCTTATCGTGTTCGTATAATACGTTAATTTAGTGTCATATTCTTGTTTGTATAATACAATAATATTATAATATATTTATTTATTTTTATTTTTATTTATTTTCTAATTATGTTATCATTCAAGTCATATCATATTGTGTCAAGACGAGCAAAATAATGTCACATTCGTGTTCATATCGTGTTTGCGTCGTTGATAGGATACGGCCCAACTACCAGGCCCAAGCATCAGGCCCAATACAAGTAAACGACATCAAGCTCGGCTGGACAAGTTCGCCCATGAAGACTCTGAAGCGGTATGAACGCAGAGCTCACCATATCTAAAGAATCCTAATTGAGAGGATAGGATCTCGAATCCTAGTTAGAAGACTTGGATTCGAGATCTCAGTCAATACATTGTGTATAAATAGAGGCTAGATTAGACAGCGAATTCATTCACTCTCTTTGTAATCACTTCTTATACTTTCATACACATACTCTCTCTCTTGCCGTGGACGAGATCTTATTCACGGATCGAACCACGTAAATCCTGGTGTTCTTCTCGCATTTATTTCCTAACAATTTAGGATCGATCATCGGCGCCTGCGTGGGAACCGAAATTTTGTGTTTTCGATCAACCTTTGTTTACAGGGAAGTAATCATGACCAGGTACACAAGAAGCCACGCCTCCAGGACCGTCGCCGGCAACAACAACGCTGACGGCGAAAGGGAACGCCGAGCTCAACTCGGGAAGAGCCCAATCGGAGAAGGAACCCCCGAGGGGCATATCCAAAGTCTCGACGAGCACGGACACCCCGCCCTGCAGGAGGCAGGTTACCATAGCGAAGGCAATCGTAGCAATAATCCAGGGGAACCTCCGGCTCCACAAGTAAACCTTGACGACGTCGTCAAGGGATTTCTCGAGAAAAATAAGGAGAGCTTTCTCGGCCTCGGCGAAGCACGTGGTCGGCCACGTCCCCGAAGAACAGAACACCAAGCCTCGTCTAGATACGAGGCATCACAACGAGAGGTCGGGGCCCAAACCGACCGCGAAGGAACCGAAAGAACGGGAGAGGACGTCGTGATCGCCGCGGCCAGCCCGATCGCGAATAAATCCATCCAATGAACTCCGCCCGATCTCCGGGGACGAGCAGCAGGAAAAGGCATCGAGGCCGCCGCGAGGCCGGTCCGAGTCACCTAAATGAGTTCGATCGTCGAACTCCGTCCCGATCTCGAGGGCGGCTTCGATGGATACGGAAGATAGTCACCCGTTCTCAATAGGATACTCAACACTTTCTCCGGATAAATACGGGTTCCAAGCATCGCCCCACGACGGATGAGGATCCACGTAACTTCCTCTCGCAGTTCAATACAACATGATCAACCAAAAGCTCACTCGGTTCACATGTGTAAACTCTTCCCGAGTTACTCGTCGACAACGCCCGCGGTGGTTCGACGATCTACCACGGAAGCATCGGCCCTATCGCGACTGATGGCGCGCCACCAAGGTTCTTCCAAAAGGCGGAATCAAAACGCCATCCAGACACCTCCTCACCATAAGGCAAAGCCGTAATGAGTCCATCGGCGACTTCATGACAAGGTTTAACAAGGAGTGCACGAAGGTCGAAGACGTGAACGACTGTTAGTCATCTCGGCCTTCCAAAACGGCATCTTGCCGGGGCCTTATATCGAGAGATCGTGGCACGAACCTCGCATCGCAATGTAGCTGTGGCGATAGCCAATCGGTTCGCCAAAGCGGACGAGGGCGACAAGAGAAAGCGCGGCGCATAAAGCGGATCCTCGAAAAAAGAAGAAAGCGAAGGAAGGAAGATCGGAACCAAGGCCGCCGCGCCTTGGACGATTACATCGCCCAATAAAATCCGAGCTCGGTCACGCGGCGCCTCGGGCGACCTCAATACACCCGTTGACGGCCGAGGGCGTAAATCACGACTCCATATGAACACATTCGAGAAGCCTCGACCGATGATGCGGGAGGAAGAGGTGCCGACCTACGGATAAATCCGCTCATTCCATGATGATTACGGCACGACATCAAGAGTGCAGCGAGCTCATGGGTGAAATTGAGATGCTAGTTCGGGACGGATCCCGGCGAAATCTGAGGACAGTCGTCGAGCCGACCAAAGTCGAAAGAAGAAAAGCGGAGGAAGAGGAAATTGTGCCCCACAAAAAACAAAGCGCAAAGACCGACGAGAAGTAGATGACGAGCCCCAATATGACGGGTGGTCTCCACAATTACGGGCTCCCAGGTGGAGTCACGAAGTCCTCCCCAAGGCCGATGCCCGAAGTCCTAGAACCAGTGAACCCACCAATAAGAGGTTCAGAAAGGACGAGGCGATCACCTTCTCCGAAGACGACCCCGTTCCCGCGACAGTACCCCACCAAGATGCATTGGTGATCCAGGTAGTGGTCGCAAACAAGTTGGTGAAGCGTTTACATTGGCAACAAGCGTCGGTGAGCATCCTTTTAAGGAATGCTTTGACAAGCTAGGAGTGGAAGACGACGCCCGCACAAGCCCCGCTACCACTCCGAAGCTTCGTCCAGGAAGAGACGCGCCCAGAAGGAATAATCGAGCTACCCGTCACGGTGGGAAAGCACCAACGACCTCGACCAAGGTGGTGCGGTTCAGTAGTGAAGGCCAACTCGCCGTATAACATCATACTAGGGCGAGATTGGTGAACGTAAGGGCCGTATGCTCAACGTACCACCGACGATAAAATACCCACCACGGGGAACGGCCGTGATCCGAGGCGATCGAAAGCAAGCGAGGAGTGTATGCAAGTTGCTTTACGAGGTGCCGGACCTCGGTCCAACACCCACAGGCATAGCAATTAAAGAAACCCGAAGAGTTGGAGTCCGAAGTACATCGCCACTCCCTGACAATCAGGTGGAAGAGGTCGCATTGTACAAAGATGAGCCATTGAAGGTCGTCCAGGTTGGTTTCACCACGACACCAAGTGAAGGATCGATCATCCAACTCCTAAGGGAATTCGAGACGTGTTTGCTTGGTCTCCCTCGATATGACCGAGTCTCGCCGAGTATCATCACTCACCGCTCAATATCGACCGAACACAAAGCCGATTCGACGAAGCAAAGAATCTTCGCGAACGGAACCAAGTCATTCATGACGAGGTGAACCACTATTAAAAGCACGCATACTGTTCGAGGTCAAATATCCGACCTGGATAGCCAACCCGGTGATGGTGAAGAAAGGAGGAGGGGGATGGCGAATGTGTATTGACTACACCGACCTCAACAAGCATTGCCCAAAGGATTGCTATCCCCTTCCCAACATTGACAAGAAGGTCGACGCGTTGGTCGGGTACGAAGTCTTCAGTTTCTTGGACTTATACAAAGGGTATCACCAAGTCCTGATGGACGACGAAGACGCGGCCAAAACAGCCTTCATTACCGACTTCGGGGTCTTCGCATATAAAAAGATGCCATTCGGCCTTAAAAATGCAGGGGCTACCTATCAAAGGATGGTGGACAAAATATTTCAGCCCTACATAGGTCGGAATGTGGAGGTATACGTAGACGACATCGTCGTCAAAAGCAAGGAAGAAGCCGCATGTGTGGCCGACCTCAGGATCGTCCTCGGCCTTCTTCGAAAGATCAACCTAAAGCTGAATCCCCAGAAATGCACGTTTGCAGTCCGGTCTGGAAAGTTCTTAGGGTGTTGGGTTTCACAAGAAGGGCTAAAAGCAAACCGACCAAGGTCCAAACCATTTGGAAATGAAGATGCGAAGACCATCCATAGCGTACACAAGTTGACGAGTTGCATAGCCGCACTAAGCCGCTTTCTTTCAAAAGCCGCGGATAAGGCTACCCTTCTTCAAGATACTCAAAAAGCCGAAATTCTCATGGGATGAGGTGCAGATCCGCCGAAGACCTCAAGAGCTACCTCGCCAAGCTCCCACTCTATCCGTCCCAAAGAGGAGAGGTCCTTTTCTCTACCTCGCCGCCTCGGACGAATCCATAAGTGCGATCTGATGCACGAGAAGAAGGACGTCGGCTCCGGTTTATTTCATCACCGAGCACTAAAAGGCGGAAGCGAGGTATCACCGAGAAGCTTGCCTTAGCATTGGTAAATGCCGCGAGGAGGCTACGTCCGTCTTCCATGCACATCGCATACAAGTCCTCATCGACTACCCACCGGCAAGTGATTGAAGCTCAAGCATCGGGAGAATCGCGAAATGGGCAATCGAATCGGGCGAGCACGATATATCCTCTCGCCCGCCAGCCATCAAAGGTCAAGCCTAGCGGATTTCCTTGCCGAGGCTAACCGTCGAAAAACCGAAGCCCACCGAGTCCGTGTCGGGGCGATGCGAAGCCGAACCCATGGTTGAAACACCGAGGAGTCTTGGCAACTCTACGTTGACGGGCCGGAAACAAAGGTAGCGGGCGGTATCTTACTCCCAGGCCGGACGACGAGATCGCCTACTCACCCGGTTCACATTCAAAATACGAATAACGAAGTGGAGTATGAGGCACGATCGCGGGACTTCGCCTCGCTCAAAGTCTCGAGATACGAGCCGTGCAAGTTCACAGCGACTCTCAAGTCGTTGTAAGCCAAATGTTGGGAAAATACGAGGCAAAGCGCGCGAGAATGAAGAAGTATCTCGAAAAAGCAAAAAGCACCTGCAATGACTTTCTCACACTTCGGATAGTTCGCATCCCAAGGGAGCAAAATAGCGGTGACATCTTAAGTAAATTGGCCTCGTCATCAACGAGCCCGCCGAGAGAAAGTCAGCGGGAGCATAAACGATGCCAAGACGGAGCCGAGGTCAACATAGTCTCGGATGAAGAACCCAATTGGATGACTCCCATTCGAGTACACGGAGAAGGCGAAGCGCCTACGACAAGTCGGAGGCTAGGAGGATCTGAACAAATCTCTGCGATATACAATTGAGCGGGAAGTCCTGTCTGAAGTCATATCTCCAACCTCTTAAGGTGCTTGGGTCCAAACCGAGCCAATTCGTTCACGAGAAATACACGAAGGTTCGTATGCGGAAGCCACATCGGACCCGGCCTTGTCAAAGAAAGTCATGCGATGGGGATACTATTGGCCAACAATGTTCCAAGACTCAATGGACCTCGTAAAAAGTGTCCGAAGTGTCGAATCCATGGGAGCGTGCCAAGCTACCCTGCACCGACCTCGCCTCCGTGCGAGCCCTTGGCCGTTTATGCAATGGGGATTGACATTGTGGGCCCTTTGTAAAGCACCGTGACGACTCCAGCTTTTAATTGTTGCGATCGACTACTTCACGAAGTGGGTAGAAGGCGAGCCTGGCGAAAATCACAAGCAAGAACGCTCTCAACTTGTATGGAAGAACATAGTGTGTCGACGGCATCCCCATATCCTCCTTTCGGATAACGGAACACAATTCACGGATAAGGCATTCAAAGATTGGTGTCAAGAGCTTGGATCCAACAAAGTTCACGTCGGTGGCCCATCCTCAAGCAAATGGTCGACCGAAGTTACCAACGGGACCATCGTAAAGGGTCAAAAAACTCGTCTCGACCGAGCTAAAGGCCTCGGGTGGAAAATTTACCGCAGTCCTATGGTCGCATTCGAACAACGCCCGGACCTCGAGCGGAGAAACACCATACGGTTTGGTGTATGGAACCGGCGATGATCCCTGCAGAGATCGGAGATGCGAGTCCTCGTACTATTGACTTCTGCCGAAGCAAATGGGGAAAATCTACGGTGATCTAGACCTACTCGAAGAAAAAGAGACCTCGCCTACATCGAGGAAGCTCGGTGCAAGCAACAAGTAGCTCGGTATTACAACCAGTAGCGTTAAAACCGACAATTCAAGTGGGCGACCTCGTACTCCGACATAATGAAGTCGGCAAAGCCGCTTGCACTCGGCAAGTGGAAGCCATGGGAAGGACCTTACCGGTCGACGAAGTCCTCGGCAAGGGCCTATAAGCTCGCCTAATTGTCTGGTGAGCAATTACCCAACGCATGCACATCATCCATCCGAAGAAATATTATGCATAAGTGTCGGTCGGGTCTTGTTCGGTCATATTTTTAAAGTCTGTTTAGAGTCATGTCTTATTTGGTGGTCGCGTCATCTTTTATCAATAAAATCTTTATTTTACGAGTTCTACTTGTCACTAATGCATAATTAATCTTCGCATTATTTACCCTCTACGGAGGACAAATTCCTCGACGGAGGTCGATTACATCGTTTAATCGCATGTAAATCTAAGCAGCGCATGCCTACATACGAGATCGACTACCTTCGTTTATTTCAAGCGTTCTCTCTATGTAGACGAAGGGACCACCCTCCCGATGACCTCGGCAAAAGCAGAACCATTCCTACATACGAGATCGACTACCTTCGTTTATTTGAGCGTTCTCTATGTAGCGAAGGGGACCACCCTCCCGACGACCTCGGCAAAAAACAGGAACCATTCCTACATACGAGATCAGACTACCTTCGTTTATTTTCAAGCGTTCTCTCTATGTAGACGAAGGGGACCACCCCTCCCGACGACCTCGGCAAAAAACAGGAACCATTCCTACGTGCGAGAGCGATTTCTTTTGAGCGGAATTTCTACGAGACGAACTACTTTGGCATATTACTCTTGTTCAAATACAAAGTCAACAAAACCATTCTTATTAAATAGAAGATGTACAGTTACATTTTATATTTTACGAGGACGGAGCGGATCGGGAAAAGTCGAGCCAATCCCAGAAAAATCGAATTGACTCATCTATGCTAATCCTACCTCACCTCGTCCTCGGTCTATATTACGGGCCCGGCCAGGCGACCTCGGTCACTGACGATGCAGCTCTGCGAGCTCGGCCTCGACCACTTGATGGCGCCCGGTCTCGACGCATGGAGGGTCCACGACGTTCAAGAGCAATAGCACGCCCTCTTGTGCGCGCCACTCCGGATCGTCATAATGTGGTTCATTTATTCTAGGCGAGAAGCTCCGTGAGAAGAAGAGGCTCTGCGTCCCGTCAAGTATGTCGTCGAGTTGTGGTTGTCGAGCGATCACGTTTTGTATATGCTCCCGAGCCTTTTCAATTTCGTCTTGCGCTCCGTAAATTGCCAAGAGGTCCGCCATATTCGCGCTTATACCTCGAACAACGGGCGCACCTCGACAACCTCGCTTCTACTTGGGATCGTCATCCCACCATTTCGGTGGATAACCTCCTCGTACTCGGCATGCTCCTCGGCTATCACCTTGGCCTTCTCCTGGCGACCTCGAGCGCCTCCTCCAATTCAAAAGGCGAGCACGAGCTCGTCGCGGCTCTCTGGCGGCTCTATGTGACATCGGACTCACGCATGACGTGACCGAGTGCCCTTTATATGGAGAGTTCGACCTCTTTCAACTCAAGAGCTCGCGACAGGTCTTTGATTTGATTCAACCAAGGAGAAGCATCAAGCATTTCAGGAGACAACTGAATAAAAAAAAAAGATAAGTTTCTTGACATAAACTTGTAATTTTATTAACATGCCCTTAGGCGAAAAATTGTTGTACATTTACATTCAAAAAAAAAAAAAAAAAAAAAATGCAGGGATCAACTGACCCCTCCGGAAGCTTCGGCCATGTCCACGTTCGCCGCCTCCGAAGCCTGGATAGCCTCAGCCTCGGCCTCTTCGGGAACTACCGGAGTCTCGACGGCCTTCGAAGCGTCAGCCATCTCCCCCGACCCCTTTGCATGATCAGCCAATAGAGCCTCGGTCGGGATCCCGATCCACGGACAAGCGCGCTGCACTCGCGGACAAAGAAGCGGAGGAGGCGAGCTCTGCAAAGACGGAAGCTCCTTCAGGCCGCGGACGAGCACATCAAAGTAGGCCGTCTCGGGACGGCATCCTCGGTCTCCTCGTACCCATATTTGGCTTTGTCCGGATCGGGTAGTCCTCGGCGACCTCTTCGATTGCGTCCAGGGCGGCGCGCTTGTTAAGCACATCGGCCGCGCCCGAGACCATTCCCGAGAAGCCCGCCGACAGAACAGCCTCTCGCGGGCGCAGGCGTTTCTCCCCGAGCTCGCCATGTCCGCCCCCGACGGCGAACTGTTCCACCTCGGCCTTCATCGAGGCAACCTCGGCCCGCCGCCTCGGCCTGCCGCGCCCTACCACAGCTACCTCCGCCGACCGCCCCAGCCGCCGCCTCGATGGCCGTCGCGTCGCGCATTCTCTGTTTGACGAGGTCCGGATCTTAGCCTCGGCCTCGGACATTTCTTGAGCAAGGAGGTATTCGAATCCTCCACCTCCCGAGCATACCGGCCACCCCGTCAGCTGCGACACGGCACGCTTCAAGTAATCCGATATAAGATCGGATACTCTTGACACCTCGGCCGCCACGTCCTCGGCCCCTATACAAAAATACATCAGTCGAAGAACCTGATTTGGTTACTCTTGCACAAAGTATAAGAACAGTACGAACCTCGGAAAGAGGCGAGGCGGCGGCTTGGAACCGACGATCGACTCGACTCGGCGACAACCGAGGACTCAGGGACTTCATCCTTCCGCCTCTTCAAGCGCTTGGTGGGCTGCGGCGAAGGGGATCTCGAAGGCCCATAGTCATTTCGGCATGGCCTCGAAATCCTTCAGTCGGAGACCTCGGCTCGACCACCGAGATCGGTTCGCCACGGAGATCGGCTCTTCCTTTCTTCTTCCTTTCCTTCAGCGGGTTCACTACAAGGAAACACATGGGTCAAGATCAACACGTAACTCATGAAATAAAGAAAAAAAGAGATAAGAAGAAGAGGCCTCACCCTTCACCGACTCCACCGTGGAGTAGGATCATAAGGTGAGCCCGCCTGCAAGCTCGGCCTCGGAGAAGACCTCGTCAACAAGGCCGATTTTGTCCAGCCGCCTCCAAGTCACCGAAGCCCTTGTCGACATACGTCGGCGATCTTGTCGGATCGCCATGCGAACTCAATTGACCTGAAACAAGCGGAAGAAGAACTTCCGCGGTTGGAGATCTTCGACTTAATTTTGGCTTTGAATTTCCTACGGGTGATAGATAATACCACCCGAACCGCCTTCAATTGCAAAAGCGAAGGACAAGCTCTAAGGTCAAAGGAAAATTATGCTATAGCATGACACCTAGGCGATCATATCGGAATGAGTTCGGCGAGAGTTGGGCGAGATAGACCAAACATCTCTTGGAACTCGACGTATACGTAAGGAAAGGAAGGCGAAGACCGACTTTGAGGCCGTCCTCGACACGGTGATAAAACCATCCGGAGGGCACAAGCCCTGTCCTCCGGACGGGGCAACAAACTCAATACTAGGGAATACTATATTGAAAACATATATCCTAATATCGGATACCTAGGATTGAAGAGAAGGAAGACACTTTACGCAATCCCCACCGAGGGAAACGCAGACTACACTCGAAAGGGGCATATGAATACGGTAAAAGCAGCAAAGACACTAAACCGGACGGGGAAGCAGATATGATTTGCGCTTCGGAAGACTCGTTAATAGAAGAGGTAGCCATTACTTACTTTTTGGTTATCGATGAAGAAGGCAGAGGCTTCAAGTCGTCAACGGCGATAATCTGATGTTTTCGCAAAAGGCGAGAGGTTTTGAAATTCGAGATAAATGTAGAAGGCAGTGATAAGAGATATTGCGTATCGAGGAAGACATTCCCTAATATGCACTTTATCGGAATCAAACGCCGCTAATTAAATGCGCATTAAATGCGTATCCCGCGTCGATGCTCGAAAGAACGGAAAAAATCCGTCTTCGGCCTCGGCATAACGCCGTCGGTGAAGCCAATCAAAGACCTCGGCCTAACGCCCGTCGGTGAAACCAGACGAAGACCTCGCCTAACGCCCGTCGGTGAAGCGATGTGGACATCGACTAACGCCGTCGGTGAAGCCGGTCGAAGACCACGGCCTATCGCCTCGTCGGTGAAGCCAATCGAAGACCTCGGCGAGACACATCTGCGCGCTGACGATTCGATATCTGACGTCAAAACATTGACACACAAATTGAAAAGAATGTGTAAGATCGTCCAAACCCTCGTCACAACAACCCCAATCTAGCATGACCTCGTTTTACGCATCTTTTGGGGGTTGTGATAGGATCTGACCAACTACTGGGCCCAAGATCGGGCCCAATACAAGTAAACCCGACATCGCTCTACCGACAAGTTCGACCCATGAAGACTCTGAAGCCATGATGAATGAGAAAGCTCGGTAGTATCTAAAAGAATCCTAATTCGAGAGGGATGGGATCTCGAATCCTAGTTAGAAGACTTGGATTCGAGATCAGGTCAATACATTGTGTATAAATAGAGGCTAGATTAGACGACGAATTCATTCACTCTCTTTGTAATCACTTTATACTTTCAATACACATACTCTCTCTCGCCCGTGGACGTAGATCTTATTCACGGATCGAACCACGTAAATCGCTGGTGTTCTTCTCGCATTTATTTCCTAACGAATTTAGGATCGATCGATCGTGTTTATATTATATAAATTTTATCGTATTCGTGTTCGTGTTCTTATTAAAATCGCTTAATATGTTATATTCGTGTTTGATCTTATCGTAACAACATGATAACGATTTATATACACAAATTACCATGATGGTTAGAAAACTCAACAATGATCAATAGCTATTAATGTAGTGGCTACATAACATTGAAATTCTTCCTTCAAATCCACGTCTCTACATGTAATTAGAAGTCTTCAATTTAAAGGCAAACATTTACAATATCATCATCATCATCATCATCATCATCATCATCATCTCATTCTTGACAAAATCAAAATCCCAAAATCTTAATCACCCTATCAACTTACGAATTCCACGATTCCGCTAGCAAAGATCTAGTGAAAATCGTAACTTAATTAGTGGTGATGAAAAGGAGCATCGTCTTCTCTCTCTAACAATCAATGGCGATACAGCTCTGGGCAGTAGCCGATGCATCATTGGTGCTGACGAAGGGGTCGATCTTCACCCAGATGAGAGAGAAAACAGACGCCAGAAGGACCGACCACAACACAACAATGGTGGGAGTTCGGTTCTGCCGCCCCATGAGACCTTTAAGGAACGGATAGAGATGAACAATCACCCAAAACGCGAAGAAAACCTTCCCAAACAGCGGGCCCCACGACTCGTATCCACTATTCAGCGCATCTGAGAATCCGGCCACAACTCCGACCAGGTTCATGATCAGGATTGTCGTCGGTGGGATCAGAACCGTCGTCCACTTGAAGACGTAGAGGTCGGCGAACTCCCCGTCGTCCGCCGCCTTCGCTGTGACGGTGAAGTTGGTGTCGAGCCCCGCCAGCATCTTCAGGAACCCCTGGAACACGGCGAAGAGATGCGCGGAGACGCCGCCGATCACCCAGAACTGCTCGTTCCGCCACAGAGCCTCGATGCTGACGCCGCTCCACCGCAGCTCGATCACGCTCGTCAGAATAATCGACATGAACAGCCCTAGAAACAGCACGCTCGCCAGATTCGACAGCTGAAATCAAATCAAAACCAAAATTAAGCATCTCATCAGCAGATACGAAACCCTAATTTGTTGAAAGAGGCTTAATTAACCAACCGTGGGGATGATAAATTTGCCGGTAATGAGGCAGATAGCAGGGAGCGTGCAGTAGGCGACGAGAGGGAGAGAGGTGAAAGGGTAAACGATGGTGTTGATGTAGGCGAGGCGTTGCAGCAATTTGAGGCGTCCGGCGCCGAAACCATACCACAAGGGGCAATGTCTGCTCAAGAAGATCTCGACTGATCCCAACGCCCATCGCAGGACTTGGTGCAGCCTATCCGACAAGTTGATCGGCGCCGATCCCTTGAACGCCGGCCGCAACGGCATGCAGTAGATCGATCTCCACCCACGGCATTGCATCTTGAACCCGGTCAGAATATCCTCTGTAACCGACCCGTAGATCCAACCAATCTGCCATGATTCAAAGCATTAGTTAACATTTTGTAGCTACAATGATAGAATATAAAGATATTTCTACCTCTTTGCCCCATGCTGTCTTCTCTTCATACCCGCAGCTGATGACATGGATTGCTTCTTTAATCAACGTTGATGGCATAGCGGAGTCGGCGACTCCTCCGTTTTCCAGCAGTGTCGACTCGATGAAGACGGAAGACAAGCCGAAGGTTTTTTCGAAGCTCATTTGGGAAATGAGCAACGACCTCTCGTGCTCATCGTAATCTATACAATTTCATAAACATAATAAGCTTTAGTTTCCACGAATTTCGAATTTGTATACTTAAATGCACGAGACTCACTGTCGATCTCTCTGAGGTTGAAGATGGCGGCGTTTAGGTCTTCTCTTTTGGCATCACGATAGGTCTCAGCGAAATCCTTCTCTTTCGCGGGCTTCTTTCGGCAGCAGCAGCAGCAGCTACCAGACGACGATGACTTGTTAGGCAGAGTGGGTAGATTCGAAGGGCCGTAGCCGTAAAGGGCTTGTCTGTTGAAAACACATCCTGTTCCGACATAGACCGGTCCTTGAATTCCATCCAGCCCTTTCATGTTCACCTGCAAATACTATTAGTAAATTTCTGGACCACATCTTGGCAAGGATTTAGTTTGTGAATGCAGATGCTCATTACGTCGAAGAAGACTGTGTTGCGGTTGGCATAGCGATCGCTCTTGTCAATGCCATCAAACCTTTGGGGAAACTGCACGTAACACACGTCACGGCCGACTTGAGGATCCATGTAGAAACACATCGCCTCGCGAATAGCCTTGCTGTTGTTGACGTAGTGATCACAGTCGAGATTGAGTATATATGGTGCATTTGTGAGAACGGCGGAAACTCTTATCTGCAACAAAACGATCATCATCGTCATCATCTCCGATAGTGAAAACAGAAACGAAATGAGTGCGTGTATATATACCAGAGCATTTTCTGCACCAGCCTTCTTGTGATGTTGGTAGCCGGGTCTCTTCTCTCTCGAGACATAAACCAGCCTCGGCAGCTCATTGCCGTCTGTATCATGCGCGCCCGTGCTTCCTAGAAACACCTAAAATAGGAACATTTTTTCAACGGTATAAGTTAATGTTGGTCTTAAAAGAAACATACATTTAAGAATAAAGTACCTGAATCATGCCGGGATGATCGCGGGAATTGTTTCCGGGCCAGGAAGTTCCATCCGCCATGATCCACCCTTCATCCGGGGTTTTCTGGGCCTTTGCGACTAAAGCGTTGATCCGCACTTTATACTCTTCGTAGTCCCTCTATAACACGAATAACAAAGGATGACTTTGCAGAATACTCGAGAAAAAATGTCAACAACTTCACTTACTTTCATCGCTCTACGTTCCTTGACAAAAGAAGGCTGGACTTTATCCTTCAAGTAGTCGATCTTCTGTGAGAAGTAGAACTCCGGGGCACGAGGCTCAATGGAGAACTTCTTACAGAAAGGCACCCATTTCCTCGCAAAATCAGCAGTTTCCACGAGAGACTCGAAGGTAAGCATGGCTGCACCATCATCAGATACGTAGCATGAGACTTTATCAACCGGATAATCCACCGCGAGGATTGAGAGGACCGTATTTGCTGTTATCAAAGGAGGCTCCTTCAGTGGATCCACTGTACTCACAAAGAAATCCACTGCAGCAAGCTCAGACGGCTCCCCCTCGCGCTCATACCTAAAACATCATCAAATTACCAAAGTTTACGTAATGTCGAGGTTAAGATCGAGAATGTAAGATGAAAGAGAGGAGACCTAGCAGACAAGCGGTCGGTGAAGGTCTCTCTGTTGATGGGAGACCATTTTGGGAACTGATCGAGCACCCAAGAAAAGGCGAACCATATCTCACAGATGACAGAAGTCAGCCATAGGCCGAAGGCACTATCAACAGGATGTGTCACACGGTATTGGAAGAAAAGGGCGAGGATGATGAGACGCATGATGATCACAGCTCTGTATGTTGTGAGCTGGGATTTTGGTATAGGAATTACTTTGGAGAGTGGCTGAGAAGCATCCAATGACCTGCATTTTTTGGTGTTATTGCATTCTCATCAATAAAGTAATCAAACAAGAAGATGCATATCCATAATAATCATAAAAATTCATTGCACCAAATACTTTTTTTTCAAGTGTTTTAGCTCTCTGAATTTGGTTGCAAAGAGATGAACTGAAAGTATGATTTTGTTTCGGGTTATGAAAAATGATGCGCCAGCTGATATGTCCAAACTTTATTTATTAATTTAGTTTACTAAATTGTTTAGTAATGATGCAAGTTTGAGTATGCTTACTGAGGTTTGTCCTCCATTTGCTGTTCAGCTGGAACTTCTGCTTCTTTTTTATCCTTTTTCGGAGCTCTACTCTTCTTACTCTTCTTTTCTTTCCAACTTTCCACCCGATTCTTCCATATCGGATTTCCAGAATCATCCATGTATTCTTCAAAATAAGAGAAGATTAGATCAGAAATTTCTCATCCAAACAATATAAGTAGATAGCTTTGAGTTGATTAGTTTTGTTAAAAATGTTTACTCACCACTATCTATTGTTGAAACAGTACTGACATTTCTAGCATGAACTCCAGTTTCCTACAAAATTTATGCAATATTTCTAACTTTATATTCCAATAAACATTGAAACACATGGTTATGATCATATGGTTCAACTTTAACTAAAAACATTATGATAATTTAAGCGTTTCATACCTGAACAGTATGTACAATTGGCATATGATTGACAGATTCTTCACCTCCAACTTCAGCCACTGCTGCACCATCTGTTCATACAATTAATTAATCAAATCTTGAACTTTTTATACACAATATATTTCAGAAAAGTGAAAAATAGACCATACTGATTCCTGACAAATCAGTAATGAAAAAAAAGACATGATATAACTCAGATCTCAAAGGGCTCATTGTGGATTCATGCATCAAAACTCTGATTAAGGGAAGCTTCACTAAAAGCTGAATAGAAAGGGTAGTACCATCAGCATAAGGAGTTGCACAACGGATGCACGCGCTACGGCCTTCCTTGATCTCGTAATCCAAACAGTGGTGGCAGATGGGATAGTTGCATTCGTTGCAGGCTACAAACACTTGGCCTTTGGCGTTTAAACCCACTTGTTCACCACAAGTGTTGCATATGGGAATCCCAGATTCCATCATCTTTACTTTGCTACCTTCTGTTGTTACTCTTCCTGAGTCTTTTCTCACCCAGGCTGCAAATAGCAGATTTCTAACTATGGCAATATATATGTAGAGAGAAAAATCAAGAATTAATATCAAGGAATATAATGTGGTGTTTGATGAAGATGAAATAAAATTGGGAAAGCTGTTGTGGGCAGAGTTTGGTGGCATGAAGCTTTAAGCAGTAGCGGATGGAGAAGGGTCATCTTTTTCTTTTTTTTTTTCTTTTAAATTTCTGGTTGATAGATTTCAAAAAATTTGCGGGAATTGCAAGGCAGGTTATGGTTGGCGAGGTACATCTCAACTGACTCAACCAAAGATCCTTCATACTCAAGGACTATAATTCTGGAGAATTGCAGATATGTCCCAGTAAATTTGGGTCTTCTCAGATAGACCCCTGAAATTAAGGTAAGTTATATCAACGGCCTCAGTTTGCGGGAATGTGCAACGTAGTTGATACAGTAAATTTACATAACTTTTTCATCTTTGAGTCCTAGTAGACATTTTCTCATAGTTGCCCCACTTGTAGTTATTTTCTTATTTATTTATTTTTAGATTAAAGGAAAGATGAAAAAGCTAAAAGCTTAGCATAGAGGAGGATTAAGCCTTACATACTGATCAGAAAAAGAGGTTACATTATCTCCACTGAAATTTTGATGGAGTACGAAGTTTTCCAACTGATAAGCTATCTTGTTATCCTCTCTTTCGGCAAGATATCTGCAATGACAGTTCTAGAAGGAGTTGTAGGGATCAACTTTCTTCGGAGAAAAGACACGAGTGATTGGTTGTCCATTTCGACCGGGAGAGACCTCAATCCATTGTCATAAGCAATTTTGATACTTTTAAGGCATGCAAGTTCTTCTGCAAGTTCGATATCCAAGCAGTGTAGTAAGTGTTCTGCAAAGAATTTTTGAGATGGTTCCTCAAAACCTTGAATCACACCTCCGAGCCCTGTGAAGCCATCAACTCCGATAGAAGCATCTTTGCTTACAAGCATGCATTGTTCTCACTTTTTCAAGTAAGTTAAATTGATTTTATCTTATATGTTTTTTTTTCAAGGACATTATAACTTATTATTTAATTTATTCAATTATCTAGAAATATGCATTTATAGTTAACATGATTGATATAGAGTAATATAAACAGTACACTTTGGGCCCAAGGCCAAGTGTCCATTCAACCAAATATGACAAAGTCTAATGGAACATATTAACATAATAGAGACTACGTGCATCCAACAATATAGAGCAAATCTGGGAGTCAAATTTGCCTCCCAACCTTCTAGAGCTAGAGCTAGAGCTCAAAGGTGTTATTACCACACCTCATTAACACTCTAAGCCAACATGTACGCCAAAAATGCTCTCAAGTCAGAACTAATGGAGCATTTACAACACGTCATTGTCTTGTATGAAAAAGTTTAGTTTGAGACCATTACACGTATCCTCTCCTTATTGGCACTTATCTCAATATTCTACCAAACATGGAGATATCATCCACTTTTCGACATATCAATGTTGATGCAAGAAAACATGCCCCCCTCATATATGACCAAAATACCCTCAGAGAAGGGGTAAAGGTCGATATGTCAATCGTACATGTTTACCTATAAATACCCCTTCCGTCGTTCATGCAAATGTACACTAAATAAATAATTAATCACAAAACTTGCATTTCTCAACTAAAATCTGAATTGAATATTGAAGTCTCATCGAAAGACCCATCTTACTCTATTTTGCAGACTTTTCGATCATCGGATTAGCTTAGTTCATGTCACGGTCGATAGCATCTTTCTCCTACGAAATAGCCTTTATTCTAACACAAGGTCATTCTTATTTTTTTTTCTAGATCTCTCCATCCCAAATCTAATATAATAGTATAATGTTATTATCATAATTTAAAATGTGAAAGAAAGGATTACGCATAATGCTTGTCCCTCTATTTAAATACATTGTTTAAATAAATGTATACGTAATCAATAAGTTTTAATTAATCTTACTAAACTTTTAAAATTGTGTTAAAATTAGAAAATGGGTCACAGTTGGCTTTTGTTTGACAGTTCCATTTAAATAAAAGTATACGGAAACAATAAGTTTTATTATTAACCTCTCTACATTCTGATTGTTAAATATATGTGTTTATGTGTGTGAGAGAGAATTAAATCTATTAAAATGCCATACTATGAACGGTCAAGTTTCTATATGAAAAATCATCATAAATTTAATTAGGAATATAAGTTGCAAAAATAAACCCAATTCCAATTGTGCCCAATGTCGAATTCATTATTAGGTGCACAGTGCAAATAAGAATTTATAATCCAAAATAAGTCCTCACAAATTAGAAAGATCACCCGAAAAGAAACGAGATAGGAAAGGATCCCGACTTGAATTAAACCTGAATTACGCAGAATACCATTTCATAAAGATATTATAATCATTATGAATAAAAAGAAAGAAAGGTATTGGAGAAATATATATATATATAGGGTTGGATTCTCATAGTATCCGATCCCCAGATAGTATTATATAGTACTCAATCTAGATCACATATTTTGAACACGTGGCCACACCACAAGATGACACGTGACAACTCCTTTTCTTTTCTTTTTCTTTTTAATTTTCACAAGGGACAAAATGGGAAGAAACAAATCAACATTTTTCTCCTCCTTGACGGCAGCGGACGACGCCGGAGATGGACGTCGCCGGCGGTGACGGCGGCAACACCAACGAACAGCAACAATAAGATACACAAAAAACTATAAACAACAGATTTTGAAAGAAAGAAAAAGAAAAAAAAAAATTAGGAACAAAATTGATGGATTTTGAGAAAAAAAAATAGAAGATAAATTTGATAGATAATTGAAGAATCGAGAAAGATGGTGGTTCACAACGAATTCGCAGATAATCAGTGAAAGAGACGACGAAATTGTTAGAGAATGGTGGATGAGAGATTTGGTATCGAAAACCATAAAAATGCATCGAACAAAACATGAAATTGCATTGAACAAAACATAAAAATACATGTTCCCACAAAACAGAAACATGCATTTAACTTAACACGTTCATGCATTGATCAAAACATAACCATGCATTTAATAAAACATGTTATGCCTTTAACAAAACGTAAAAATGCAGATCAACGGACGCACGAACGAGCGACGCGCGAGCACGAGTGCACGCTGGGCGCGCCCCCGAGCTAGCGCGAGCTTCCAATCACATGCATTATTCTGTTCAACTGCATGCATTTTTTGTTTATTTGAATGCATTATCCAATTCAATTAAATGCATTGTTTGTTTTTTGCAACCATATAACAAATCAAATTACTAATCTACCCTTAATGAAGCGAAAATCAGCGAAATTAAGCTTAAAAAGTCTGAAAAATTCTGAACCATAGGATCTATGAGATGAGTGGATGAGATTGAGTACTACATACTATTTGATCTCTCCTCTATATATATATATATAATAGTTCTAAATTCATAGCTAATAGTATACCAAGAAAAATACATTGAAGAAAATATATTTTAACATTCGTTACAATAAAGCACTAAATTCAAAATTGCCACCACCAGTTGCAATTCTTCTAATTATTCATCATAACTTATCGCAGATAAAATAAATAAACCACAGCCACCACATATCATAACATATGTGATGCAAGGCAGGCTAATGCAGATCTCACCACATGCCAAATCAAAGAAGATGGGAAATTCATCCACCGTCTCCACGAACTTAGTTCAGTTGATTAAGAACTAGCAGATTTGGAGCAATGAAATTCATCCACTAAATGTGAGGTTCTGGAAATTTACCCAATACTATAAACCTTTACTAGTTTAGATGTGTCGCAGACAACTAGATTTTCCGTATCGGAGGGAGTTGTACAGAGCCAATTCACCTGAGCAGACAAATATATAATCATAAAAATGCCATAGTGAATAAGGGTGAGGTGTGACAGAAGCTCAGTATACCATATCAAGAATGTATAGTGTAGCTCACCTTTCTGCTCAGGCTAATGGTGGAACATAGAATATCACCGCTGCCATTGCTAGTTTGACCACCATCATACGATTTCAACCAATCCCAGACTTTTACAGACTTATCGTTTCCACCCGAAATGATAAACTTCCCTTTCTCTCCAAACATAGAAAAGCTCCTGAATAAGATATCATGACGGCAATGAATATAACTTCTTTTAAGAGTGTGTGTATGTGAGAGAGAGAGAGAGAGAGAGCAAAACCAAAGAGCATAGTACATCAGTTAGCCAGTTAGCAGTATTGCTTACACAGAGGATACTGCAGCAACATGTCCACCCATCGAGTAGTCCAAATGCAGGTTTCTGTCATTTTGATCTGCGGTTAGGGAATCGCCTTTTGGTAGCGATTTAGTACCCATCTTTGGCTTCGATGAATTTTTGGATTTTTGAGAAGCAAGTTCGGGCTCAAGATTAATTACATTGACAACACCATCACCTCTAGCCACGACACAGATCTTGCCAACACTATCCACAAAATCAAGGTCAGGAACTACTAGAGCATGGACAAAAGCTGGGTTACAGCACTGTCCTGCATTGCCTCCGCTGCCTGGAAAAGGTATTCATATAAAACAATGAGAATGCAATAAGTATGGGATAAAAAACTGCAAAAGCATGAGATTATCAAGATTAACATTCATCTACGAGCAAGTTATATAAACCGCAATGATATAATTTAGCATCTGCATATCACCACGGAATTATGATTTTCATCTGACAGTAGGAGTTTAAAACAACAGAGCAATATCTTGAAAAAGTAAAGCATTAAGCATGAAAAAGGGCCACTTTTATCAATTCAAGCTAAATTGAAGTTTCATTTTATCCTGGAAATCTGGAATCCAACTTTACAGAATTACTTAAGAAGTATATATCTCATGAATAATTAAGGTATTTATATTTTCATCTTTCAAGTTCAAACCAGCATTACAAAGAAGAGCGAGAAGATTTTTGTTTTATTTTGGGAGGTGTGCCTTCAGAAAGCAAATCACAAGGCACTGATACCAAAGTCCATAATTTTGTTTGGACGCCCTCTTGAGAAGTCCCAAAGCGCAAGTTTTGAATCTAGACCACCAGTGATGACTGCAAAAAAATGACGTAAAGCACAAGGATAAATAAGTAGAACATAGAAACAGATATCATATTAACAAGGCACACCAGGTAAAGATATATCAGCAAGGGCACAGCCGTACAAGAAGATTGATGAGGTGAGCTGAATAATAAAGCCCTATCGTTTAGAATCAGATATCATAAATAATACCTTCCCAAGATCTCCAAGGAAGGAACTGGACGCTGCTGCAGATCTGAAGAAAAAGTTTACCATGGCCAGGCATTAGAGACAGAATAGTCATCAAACAGAGATACAAGGAATTTATTGAGAAACAAACAAATGCTTGCTACCTTGGCAGACTTAAGGTCAACAGGAAAAGCTTGAAGATAAAGTGATCAGCAGATCTGTGAATTGATGCTTGGAAGGAAAAGAAAAATGATAATCTAATGAATTAAAACTGAATGCGCTTTGGTAAACCAATATATCTTACAGATGAAAGGATACACTCTGGTGACCAGCTCTCAATGTTTTGTATAGACATCGTTGGTGAATATCAACAATCTGCAATGAAGGCAATACTCATGAGTCATGACATCTTCCATAGGTATTGCAGAACACTTTTGAGTACTAATGAACAAGAGACCTCAATGGTATTTCAAGAGCCCATAACAGAGAATTAATATACATAATTTTCCAGTGATTGTAAATATACAATATTCAGGGGGAAAAACTGCAATATCTACAAGCAGAATTTTCCCCTGAAGGATACTTGTGTGTCAGGGTATTTCAGTAAATATAACTTACATGATAATAATCAGAGTTACAGCATAAATAGGATATTTCAGCTTTCCTTTTCTGACTGGTTGTGCCATAGGTGGAAGCAGTTAAATAAATCATCAGTCAAAGAAGTGCACTATAAATATATTCCGTAATTCTCAAAGGACAAAATTAAATTTTTCAGGATCAAATTTTCCTGGATTGATATATTTCTATCAAAGTTCAGGTAGACTTATATGCACCAAAAGAAAGTCTCTACAGCCCATTGTCCTTAATTTGGAAATATCCTCGTCAAATTTCTGAAGTATATATTTAAATCCAGCAAAGCTAACTTTTTTGATCAGATAAAACCAAACCTTAGCAAAAATGCATACCTTTACATCTCCTGCATCATCTGCAGCAGCTAGAAAGGACGATTTTGGGTGATAAGCAAGCTGCACTTTGTAAATGACAAAACAATTTTGAGTAATGGCCATAAATCAGTTGTAACTTGTAACTATACTCCTTTAGTGGGTTGGGAGAAGTTGTTAGCCAAAAAATGTTGATCACTCCTGTCAAACTATGACTAAATATTGACTTATGAATTAATCATTGATCCCTTTTCAAGTAACATTATGTTTTCTAATCAACCAGTCAATACAGGAGAAAAAAACATAATAGGACAAAAATATTATCGAGAACAATTCAAATATGAGGAAGCTTTACAATGGCAGGATACCTGATTAATCTCATCCTTGTTGTAATTGTAACTTTCTAATTGCTTCCACGTACTAGCCTGACATATTGAGCGGGATTGTTAGTAATACCACTCACTTTATGACATTAATGCAAAAAACCTTCATCAGAAAATGAAAATGAAATATAGATGATCAGAAAAGTGGCAAGAGACTTTCAAGCAAAATCTAACTGAATAAAATATAAGGTGATTGGTTTAAAAAAAAGAATGTGGTGACTGGCCTCTGAGTCAGACAAACAAATGAACGATGGGAATCATCCACATGACAGAAGGTGATAAAACAAAGAAAACACGAATTTCATGTGTGGAAATTAAGATCCAATATTGACCAGATGTCAGTAACAACAATAGTAGACGCGTGTTCATCTTCAAGAATCAATTTAAAAGGTAAAATATAAGATATTTATCATTCTCAACATCTAAAAAATGTCTTCACTAACTGACTAAAGATATGTCTAAAGAAGGCGGAAAGGATTAAGAACACTTGAAAAGACACACAACACTTTAGGAGTGAAAATTAAAGCATACCATACCTAAATCAACGCACTTGATTTCGTTTTCTATAGAAACATAAATGATCTCTTCATTCCCTGCAGCATGTAATATGTTATGCAAGAAACAGTATAATAATAGGAGTGCCCGTACATCAAAAGGAAACTCCTCTCCACCAAGTCATAGCACAAAAAAAAGACGACAAAGACGACGAAAGGAAATAAGAAACCACCCAAAACAGGAGAAAATTCACAAACCTGGCTCAAAGCATAAAGATGAAACAGGGTTCCCATCCCCCACATCCATAGAGAACAACATATCTTTGCACCGCAAATCATACAAGCAAACGCGACCATCCTGTAATGGAAAAGTAAATTACGAAACAAGAAATTGCTCGACTGAAAGTAGATAAAAGAGTTTTCATCCAAATAAAAATACAGCATCTCAGCAATCTGAACTCAAAATATCGAAACACTTCTTATTCGAGCTCAATTGGACTGTTTTTACAAGCAGATGCTGAATAAGAATGTGAGGACGAGACCTCGGCCGCTGTGGCGATGAAGCCAGGTCGGAGTCGGGAAGCGATGCAACAAGTGGCGGCGGCGCCGTGCCCTCTTAATCGCCTCGGCTCCGTCATATCGGCGGCGCGATGAGGAATTCGCGCTCTCTAAATTATGAAAATAATAGTTTGCTAAATTCGTTCCCAATTGCGATGTATAATAAAAGCTAAAAAATGTGTGTACTGTACCCATTCTTTCAGCCGAAATAACATTTTCATTTACTGTTTCCAACATCTGAATGTAATATATTTAATTTCATTTTTAACTATCTTACATGATGATCTTCGATGGAGTTATTGATGAACCACTTGTCCATTTATTTATAAATACTTTTTCATCTTATTACGTTGAATACTCTACTAATAAAGAAGCAAATAAATCAGATTATCAGAAGAAAAAGTTCAGTGAGGTTCATTTTCCGGCCCACCAAAATTATGGGCCTTGTATTGTGGGCCTATATCAGGCTCACCAACTTTAAATAAGGTTCTGATAGGCTGTAACTATTTTCCTTTTTTTATACTTTTAATTTCCATTTTCAATAGTTCTAGTTTGAACTCAAAGTTGATTCCTAATTTCACCTCAACTTCATTTGTGACTTTTACAGTGGCCCGAAGTCCAATAAATACATTTGCCATGTTATATTCTGTAATTTCTGTACAGCAATATCTTTAGTTACTTCGTATTTTCATATAGCTAATTATTTATATATATATGCAAACAAATACATACATACATACATACATATAAACAATATATTTATAGAATAAATAGGTCAATAAACAAACAAAAGCCTGTCTAGCTTTATTTAAATCTACAAACAAGGTGGCCCAAATTGATATTTACAAATTTAAAGAAGAAGAAAAAAGAATTTGAATTTTGTACGCTAGAAAAAGAAGAAAACCCAATACAAAACGTAACTTTAAAAGAAAAAGAAAAAATATTAACACGTAAATTTATCTTTTTCTATTTTTTCTAATTACATAAGTTTTTCTCTAAATCATCATCTAACAGAAGAAGCGACTGTGTGGGCCCACGATTTGAGATTATCTTTGATGTCCATCTCATTTGTGGCAGCAGGCACCCTCCATTTCATCAACGTTTTCTCTTCCTCTTCAAAAAACTCCCACGCTTCTGATAAATAAGGCCTCGCCCTCATTCTAGAAGCTTCCTCATTTTCTCGTTCACGCGATTCCGTTTTGTGCCCAAATTTCTGCAGCCCCGGAATGATTTGAACGAGGTCTGGATCCTCCTTTTCTTCTTCGGAGAATACGAAACCGATGTCGATGAAACCCTTCACCTCTTCGAACTCGAGCTCCGACAAGCTTTTGCTCAACCGCTTCTTCCTTCTGTCGTAGCGTGTGACGGCTTTCTTCATTATTGGACTTTTCGGAATTTCCGATGAAATTGAAATCTCTTTGTCGGAGAGTATGGTTTGGAGGTGGGGTTTGAGGACTGAATCTGGAGAGGAATTCTGCGTTGTGAAGCTTGACAGCTCATCGCTTTTCGATCTCGCAAGGAACGATATTTGACGCGAAACCTTTTGATTGGATGTATTCTGTTGGATTTGAAGGTGAGGAGTTGGTGCCGGCGTCGATGAAATTGAGGTTTTTGGTCGTGTTTCGAGGACTCCGAGGTGGAACCACATCGAATCGAATAGGTTTAGAACAGTCTCGGGTTCCATAAATGGCGGCTGATGATAATTGAAAGGTATTGATTGTGATTTGGATTTTGAGAGGGAATTGATTTATATATGATGGCGTGTGAATTAGTTATGGACGGAAATGCCCTTGCGTTACTGTGTATTGCGGAAAGGATTCAAAACTTCTGCAAATTTACACGTTTTTGCGTTTCTTAATATTTTTAAACAAGTAGCACGTACCGCATTGACCAATTAAATAACTATTATGGTGAAATATATTTCCTCGTAAGTTTCCTGGAGACTTTTATTTCTTGGAATTTTCATTGCTATTTGTTTGAAATATGATTGCAGATATTTATAACAATTACAATCAGATTCTCGCTACTCGACAATATTTATAATTAATTTATGACTTCGTACACATTTAAAATAATTGAAATCATTAAGATTAACTAGACTGAAAATTATTGACCATACACAATAGAATGTTACCACTCATAATAAATTATTTCAAGAACAAGTTAATATTATTGTGATAAGATTGCTTTTGTTGGTGGAGGAATTCTGAGGTACACATAATTTACAATTAATTATTTCTTGGAGACGATGTACAAAAGGTAATTTACATCCAGAATTTTGGTAATAGTAGCTTATGTAATTCCAGACCTTTCCGAAGGGCTTTTTCGTAAAAGTTTGATTAGAATATACCGTTCCCACGTCGCATCTTTGAACGCAGTAGAAGTCGCAGTTGACACGTTGACCAGAAGCATAATTTTGAAATGAGGGCTGCGGATTAAATTAATCCAATCAATTTCCAGTCTCACGTCCAAACGGTAGTATTATATTTGTCATGTGTGCTAATAGAAATCTCATGATCCCACGAACAAAATTAGCCAAATGTTGAGACTTTCAAATACACCTGACAACTCTCTACAATTGGAATATGGGATTAAATACAATTTTGAAATAGAATTAGCCAAATGTTGAGACTTTCAAATACACCTGACAACTATCTACAATTGGAATATGAGATTAAATACAATTTTGAAATAGAGTATTATTATTATTATTATTATTATTATTATTATTATTATTATTATTATTATTATTATTATTATTATTATTATTATTATTACAACAGAAATTTAGGAAATACACAACTCATAAAAAATATTAAATTGAAGCTTCTTTTAACTAAGTTTTCTCCATGCATACATACTCTGAAAAATTTTCAGGCGAGAGACGATAACATTGTATTTGCAACTTACAAGATATGCATCGATAATATAAAGTACTAAAGAGTATCCAAACAAAAAATGGGACTGGTGGACAAAATTTTTACCTTACGACCTTTAAGACGTGGATGAGCGTAGAAAGATGGGAGTTCGAGTGTATATTATTTTTGTATTAAGTTGTATTACGGGGCAAATCTCCTTTGGCAGTAGCTTCTTAAGTATCTAGCTTGTGCGACTGCCAGAAGAGTAATTGCCCTATAACACAAATATACACATACACATCTCGATAGTGGCCAATAACAATGAGGGTATAAATATAAAAACAAAAGCAGATGAAAGTTAAGAGCGTAGAATTTTTGTACCAAGTTGTATTGCGGGGCAAATCTCCTTTGGCAGCAGCTTATAAAGTATTTAGCTAGTGCGACTGCCATAAGAGTAATTGCCCCGTAACACAAATATACACATACTTTTCGCAAATATTGTTAATGTTTGTTGTGAACTTATGACCAATAACAATGAGTGGCTTCATGTATATATAGTGTAACCCCATGCCGTACAAATAGTACATTCCGGATACATTCTTTATGCTCCAACTCGTCAAAATGAGATCGATATCAATTGATTCCGACTCCATGTATATATACATAATAGTTTTATATATGTCCCTTAAATAATTTTCTTTATTTGTTAGTTTTGCTACAATGCTTGCTTGTCGAGTCGATTGGATTCTATTAATAACGACGACATCGTGTCGAAATTTTATTTTTCCTTATAATTACAATGTGCGTTAAGTTAATGGAGAGATAATAAAAAGGTAAAACATGGCAGACCAAAGGCATTTAAAGAAATTAATAAAAATTGTTAAATAGCTAAAAAGAAGATGAATACTGTTATCGAATTCTCGATGGATAATGCAGAAATGGCCGTTAAACATTCAAAGGGACGAAGTAGATGGAGAAGGCAAATATAGTGGATAACAGCTCCAAAGCTAAGCATCTACAGCCTGTACGTCTTCTAACGTCTTTTTTTTCACAACTTGATGTATCTATCTATGTATAACATGACCAAACACAAAAATAAGCAAAATAGTGTGTTTGCGTTGGCTAGTGGTAGAGTGGTTAATGTCCGAGGTCAAAGGTCTCCGCTTCGAGTTCATCGTAACGCGGTCTTTAAAATTTCTGTATTTAATTGACAAAAAAAAATAAATCGTGTGTGTGTGTTGGCTTAGTAGTAGAGTGGTTAATGTCCGAGGCCAAAGGTCTCAGGTTCGAGTCCACCGTGATGCGTCCTTTAAATTTCTGTATTAAATTATCCAAAAAAATTAAAATTAAAATTAAAATTATAAATAAGCAAAATCATAAATGAAAATACCAAACAGTACATTCTCAAGAATAAATTTCTGGATCCTCAATCTTTATTTCTACAGTTCTTTTGATTGAGATGTTTGATGATTGCATTCTATGAAATAATTATATTAGCTGTCATGTTGGTGAAAGTTATTTGGCGAGTTTCCTAAAAATTTGATTCAAATCCTCTATACCAACATTTAATATGTTGCTACAAAATATATACTATTTGAGCTAGTTCAGTGTCCTATACTTCTATGCATCTCTAAAACTTCATTTATCTAAAAATTAAGGAAATTAAAATGACTTGATATTAACAAATAAAATTATAATAATTGAATTAAAAGAAAAAATCATAAAAATTATGCTAAACCTGATTAAAATCCTTTAATTTATTATTCCTTTCAAAATATTCAAAACAAAAAAATCATTTGAATCAAATTAACTCTCAATTTTCAACTTGTTCTCTCTATAATTTTAACAGAAAATTTCAAATCAGCATATGTTCAAATCGGCTCAGAATGTATATATAAGAGATGTATCTACATCTAGAGTTGATCGAAACGTGGCAGTGAGAAGTAAAATAATTTTGTTGGAAAAAGATGTGAATGAAAGAAACCGGGTTGGATCGAAAGAGGATTCCACAAGAACTGATACTCATGGCCCCATCACTTTTCTAATAAAAAGAGAATATTTTTATTGTCTTTATAATATATATTTTTCAAGATTTTGGGGTAGGAATTGTCCCCGCATATGCCACTCCCAATTTTGGGTGAATAAAAGAAATATTAATAAAGATAGTTTATATTCTGGTGAATTTATGTGGCAACTCGAGCACGGGTGGTTTTGAATAAAGCACAGTTAAAAGTGGGGTTAATTGCGAATAGGAATTAAAGCATGCACATTTTTAATACTTTTTGTTACATTGAAACTTCTTATAAAATAATACTACTGAAAAAAATTGTAATTATTGATTAACTGAATCATCGTTGTAGGTTGACCAACTTAATAAATTGATTATATGACATACTTGCATGTAATGATGGAGTCATAATTTTTTATAGGGAGAGAGCTAACTAATAATGTTAGAAGGCAAAAGTAGACATTTAAATTTAAACTAAATGTCGAGATTAATAAATAATATTTTTATGCAATTTAATCTTTCTTTAATCATGTTATAATATGAAAAAGATCAATCGATGAAGAAGCTTTTACCATACAAGAAGTTTTGTTATAAAAACAATCCATCAAAAGAAAATGGTACAATATTGAATAACGAACAAGGTAGGCATAACTTAAGCTAGAAAATTAAGTGAAAACTATAAATATTTTATGATCAACTATTCATATGACTAATAAGCAATTATTCATAACTCAATTTTCTTCCAAATAGGGCTTAATATGTACATCGTAAGGAATTAAATGTACTTTAATAGTTTAATACAATTACAATATATTGAAGCAGAGATCCAATACGATTTAATTCAACAACAAATTGTAATTTTGATGCTATAAGTTACTAACTAATAAAAAATATATGATTTTTTAAATCAAATTATTAACAATTATATAAAAAAAATAGCTTTAGAAATATTAAATGCATAATTATTACTATATACCAAATTTTTTTCAATAGCCTAGTGGGGCGGCCCGACGCTACCCCCTCCCCTTCCTCCGTCACTGGTGAATGTGCAGGGGGATGATGAAAAAATAAATTCTCTAATATGAATTGATGATTTTTGTATGATGTATGTATTATCATAATATATAAAAGAGTAAATATCACTTTAAATCCTAAATTATTTGGTACAATCAATTATATCTTGAATTATTGAAAATATTTTTTAAACTTAACTATCGATTTTGTATCAATTGTGCTCCTATCCATTTTGCGCTTCGAAAGTTGATGTGATTCACTGGATTGCCACGACGTACTTAACAATCCGGCTTTTGTACCACAACTTTTTAAGAAGAATTGCTAAACACTATGGCATTCAGGAGAGCCATGTCAACTTCTTGGAGCCAAAAAATGAACAGGGTACAATTGATAAAAATTGATAATTCAAAATTTAAAATAATATTTTCGATATTTCAGAATATAATAGATAGTGTAAAAATATTTTGAAGTTCAAAGTGATGTTTATCCTATATAAAATGCATTATCATAAAAGATGCATTATCATTATTTTTTGGAAGAAAAAGATACTCCCTCTACCCTATAATTATTGCCTCGTTTTTCTTTTTGGGTCGTCTCACAATTGTTGTCTCATTCTAAAACATAAAGTAATTATATACTAAAAAGTTACTCGTTTTTCGTGTGCCAACTACTTTACATATAAAATTCAATGCTCCTTAATCTATGTGTCGAAATTTTTCGAGACAACAATTATGAGACGGGGGGAGTGCATTATTTTTTTATTTTTTTTTGTATCATGGGGAACTCGCAGCCGCTATCTTAGGTGAATTTTTCTAACAGAAAAGATGTCTGGTAACCCCACGCATCCTACTAAAAGTGACTTGTCTTTTGTGTGCCAACTACAGGCAAAATGTAAACCACGCCGAAAACCACGGAGGAGTGCATTATTGTATATATAGAAAGATGCATTATTTAGTGTAAAAATCAATGTTCACATCCATTTAGTCAAAACTATAAACCAAATTGGTTACTAGTTCCAAACTTCCAATAGGGATGATTATTGATTATATATATGTAGTGTACATATATAAGTAAAGAAATCATTACTGTGAAGTCTGTTAACACTTTAATTTCATTACAAACAATAGATTCGACCAAGATGTTATTTATTTTTAAAGTTTGAAATTTTTCTTCAAAAGAAAGGAAAGAAAAAGTTAATATAAAATATTACTCCATCCATCCTATTTAAAATATCTCACTTTTACTTTTTTCTATTATAATTGTCTCATTATATTTTAAAAAGTAATTATCTCTTTAAAAGGTTGGGCCACACCCACTTATTATCTCTTAACTACTTTATACTATTTTTCTAAATATTTATGTCCAAAAAATTCGAACACCTTAATAGGGCGGAGGGAATACATTTAGTGCGATCGAGAGTTATTACTATGACAACCGAGTCTACTAGAGTCGTTTATTAAATCACACCATTGTCAGACGAATTGGATACAAGCTTTATCATATTTATTGAATTTATAAATATGACCTAAGAAAATTCAGAATCAAATTCATTAAAATTTCTAAAGAATATTATTTTTATACATATCAAATAATAAAGAGTTTTTATTGTAGCCCTGCTCGTTCTCACATATTTTTGCTCTCGAATTCTAATTGTGTTCATTTATATGTAGTTTTGAAGCTTCCTGTTCTCCTTGGGGCATCGGCAAATCGAAGCACTTCAATTCTATGAATCTATCCCATATTTGAATTTTTGAATGAAAGAACCAAACAACAAATTAGGCCCCTTGTCTTAAAGTTCACCGCAACATGAAGTATAAAACATTTATATCAGCGGTAACTATGTCTATGATCTTCCTGTATTAACCACGAACATGTCTGAACCATTTAATCTTAGTTGATGGATGAATATGTTTATAGTTTTTAATTAGGACTGATGCTTTGACCTTGACCTTGACCTTAGGGGCATTTTACCCTATTTCTGTCAATTCCTAGGCCACCCCCTCTCTTTCCTATCATATTCGTCCCTGTTGCCATTGCCACCTTTGACTTCACGAAGGACGTATGACTCTGAAGCTCCCCTTGCTATAATGTCTTCGTATTTTTTAAGTAATTGGTATTTATGATAATCACTATTTATCCTATCTATTATAAGCCGTATTTAGATAATCTGGCCTATTGAATGGTTAACTATATTCTTAGCTTACACACTATGAATAATTTTTATTTGCACCTATATATATATATATATATATATATATATATATATATATATATAGGGTTGGGTTCAGTAGATCTTGGTCCCTAGATAGTATGTAGACCTAATCTAGACCACACATTTGAACACGTGGCGCACCACGTTCGACACGTGACTCTTTTTTTTTTAAATTTTTCGCAGGGGGCCAAATGGGAAGAAATGAAATAAGCTTCTTCTTCTCCTCCTTGGTGGCAATGGACGGCACCGGAGACGACGACGGCGGCAACGGCAATGACGGGCAAGAAGATCAAGCAACAAAGAACAATATAAACAAACAACAACAAACAATGATTTTGAAAGAAAAAAAAGTAAAAATTTGAGAACAAAATTGATGGATTTTGAGAAAAAATAGAAGAGAAATTTGATAGATGATTGAAGAATCAAGAAATATGGTGGCTATGACGGTGGTTCACGGCGAATTCGCCGGTAATCAGGGAAAGAGACGACGGAATTGAAATATAAGGATGGATGAGAGATTTACTGTCGAAAATATTCATAAAAATGCATTAAACAAAACATGAAATTGCATTGAACAAAACATGACAATGCATTGAACAAAACATAAAACTGCATGTTGCATCAAAACACTGCATTGAACAAAGCACGTCCATGCATTGAACAAAGCACGTCCATGCATTGATCAAAACATGTCAATGCATTGAACAAAACGTAAAAATGCAGGTCAACGGGCGCTCGAAGCGAAGCGTCCGTGGCGAAAGCACGAGCGCACGCTGGCACGCCGTCACTGGACGCGAGCTTCCAATCGCATGCATTATTGTGTTCAATTGCATGCATTTTTTGTTCATTTGAATGCATTATTCAGTTCAACTAAATGCATAGTTTGTTTTCGCAATCACATAACAAATCAAATTACTAACCTACCCTTAATGAAGCGAAAATCAGCGAAATTAAGCTTAAAAAGTCCGAAAAAATCTCAACCATAAGATTTATGAGATGAATGGATGAGATTGAGTACTACATACTATCTCTGGCCCGGGTACTATTTGATCCCTCCTCTATATATATATATATATATATATAGATGATGATCATAATAAAAAAAACTATATATCCCAACAGAAGCTATTAGTCACCATCCTGTATATATGTATAAATTAATGCTCTTTTCATGTTAAAACTTTTATATCTCAGATTACTGTTTCTTTTTAGGATAATCATTGAGCATACAAAAATCAATGGTCCCCATTCATTTATAGTTAACATGGGGAAATATTTTTAAATAAATGAAAGATAACTATAACTAGATTTTGTTCTATAACACATTTTTTTTAAGTAACTCGAATATAAGTTACTAGATTTTCATTCCATGCGATGCAAGCAAATAGTTATAATAGTTAAATAAAATGAAAGATAATTATAACTAAAATTAAAAGGAAAAAAAAACAAACAAAAATATCTAAATATGAAAAGTAAAATATTAGAAATTTCAAGTGATTCTTTTTATGCAACATTCGTAATTGTATTACAAAAATATACATATGATCTGTCTCATAATATTGTTGTCTCGTTTTCTTTTTGGGTCGTCCACAACTATTGTCTCATTCCATAAAAGGAATTATTTAGTATCTCGTTTTTCATACACCAACTAATTTATACATAAAATTCAATCTTCCTCAATCTACGACGTATCGAAAAGTTTTGAGATAAGGATTATGAGACGAAGGGAGTAGTAATTAAAAAAACCCTTTATGAACAAGTTTTAGTGTGACTTTGAAATGGTATACACAAACTCAGTTTGAAGGTAAAACTAATATCACAAGACATATTGAAGCCAATTACTTTATTTACTCTACCATCGAAATCAAGACGATTAAATGAAAATACTTTTCAGCATCTCGAAATAATTGTACTGCTTAAGTTCACCATTTGTCATAAAATATATAAAAAGGTTATATATAACTTAAACAATATTAAGATAAAATAAATTATCAATGTCTATAGATACGAAAAAACCATAGATATTATGAAAAACATATTTAGGAAAAATATCATCACATTAAACCCAAAAGTATTATCATTTTCAAAAAATTACGCTAAATTACATATAATATCGATTAAAATCATATGAATTATCAAGCTTAAAGTGAACGGATCCATGTCAATTTCTGACTCTGAAATGTTGACGTGGCTCGGCTAATGCCACATAGAATTGTAATTATACTTCATCACAATTATCCGATAGAAAATGATCATTTTGAGTAATAGTATGTAAAAAGAAAACTGAAATATTTGTTAATATGCTATATCTATTATTTATAATGTTTTTGAATTTAATTATTTTAAATTTTATAATATATTTAGTTTAATTTCAAATTTTTAAACCGTTAAAATAATCATATTATATATTATTGTTAATAATTAAAAGTGAAATTACATAATTAAAACTGAAAAGGGAAAAAGAAAAATAAATTCTAATTCGACAGAAAAAAAAAAGCAAATGAAGAAACGATGGGGAAAAATGATAAGAGAAAACATTTTAAAATAATCATACATCACTAACAACAGAAATTGATTGGGGATAAAATTATATAAAAAAATAACTTTTATTTTAAAACCAACCTCAAAGTTTAAATGATAATTATTTTCTTATTTCAAATATATCTTTTATATATTATATATTATATGTCAAATTTAAAATCTTTTTTCATAATTTTTAATTCAATATGCATATAGAATATTTTATCATTAGTTAAATTGTTCCATTTTTTTGAAAAAAGAAAGAAAAGTATAAATAAAAAATAAATCTGAAAATTAACACTCTCTATCTCTCTTTCTCTTTCTCTCTCCACGTACAACAAAGAACCAATTCTAATTTGTAGTGATTATGACCTAGGATTTCACTTAATTAACAAAATTGCCGTTCAAATCAATTTGCAAATTGATGGCAAATTGAAAATTCCTCTTTAATTATAAAAAAGATAGATGGTGTGTATATACATAAAAATATTAATAATTAACTTATAAAGTTACAAGAATGTACTTGATCGTAGTGGCTTCTTGATGTATACGTATAAATATAAATATACAATGCATGCACTGGCCTATTTAGTTAAGAGGACCATGAAAAAGATTGTCATCATTTGTTGATAAGTTACTACCAATAATCAGAGTCCTTTGCCTATAGTATTACTACCAACATATCAAAAACAAAATATTAAACTATTACATAGTTTACACCCAAAAGAGAAAAAATATCAAAATATTTCTTGGGAAGAAAAGCATTCCCTCAAAGCCATCTAAAACATTTTAATTATTTTTCCTTCTAAAATCTGCAACGAATAGAACTCCTGTTTTAGTGGGCTGGGAGGTAAAAAAGGGAAATAAGAAGAAGAAAGGAGGTTGGATTGTATTTAAAGATTAATACAATAATAAAGGATGATATCATATATGACGTATGAAGACCATACTCTAAATGTCAACTAAAATATGCGTCCTCACCTAAAGATCTAAGGACATACTTATAGAAAATTTGTTAAATAACAAAACCCGATAGCTATAGCCTATAGAGATCAAATAAAGCATATATTGCTTATATAGAAACCACCCCTCCCCGGCCCCCAACAACGAGGTTATTGATATGAATATCACAAAGAATACGAACACAACACTGTTACTCATTTTGTCAACACATATTAAAAGGCAAGAAATATAATAATTAATTTAAGGATGCATCGCGGGGCAAATCTCCTTTGGCAGTGTGCTCGATAATGCTTTTGCAATTAGCATTATTTGCCTACTGCCAAAGGAGTAATTACCCAGTAATGCATCCCTAATTTCCCTAGTTTGTTTTTTCGTCTATGCTCCACTTTCTGATGAACAGTTGAAAAGCCTCCGCCTATATATATAGTTGAACCAAAATACGCGGTTTCTCCACAGGTATATTTGAAGCATATTCTCACGCGGTTGGTCTCAACACGGAAGATTTATAATCCTACATATATTACGTTTTGATTTTCCCAGCATGTATTTGGCTGCTGTATGAAAAAGAGCAGAGATTTTGTCAAAATAAAAATAAAAATTATGTTTTCGTGCAATATTACTGGCAGATTAATATATTTTAGAGACGACGTAATCTAGAACAAGTTGACAAGAGATATTATTTATTTACTCAACATCAAAATCTTGAGTATAAACGGACAGTTTTAAGTGCTGACCATTCTGTAATTCTGTTGCGCCCAACCACAGACAAAGAGAACCATAATGTTTCCAACGGTGATGAATTAATTTAGCTTAATTTAGTTTATGCATGTGAATGAGACATGATTTGATCCTTGATCCATGTTGACTCAATTGGAATTTATAATGTCATTATTATTACAACATTATGTCAATAATAACCATAAATTATCTCAGGTAATAACGTACATCATATACTATGGTGAAGAACAAGTAACGACATAAAAATGAGGAATCTTGTATGTAAAAGAAACTAAAAAAACAAGGATCTGATTCCTTACGACATGAAAAAATAAGCTCAATTTCGAAAAGCATACACAGTGGTGAGAATTTTTTTTACGACGACCTAATGAAAAGTAAAGGGTGCAAAACCCTAATGGATCGGAATAGACTGGAAGCATATGCCATGTCCTCATTACACATAAGTATATGCCATCGAGGGTGCCTTCCCAGGTTGTATATAAAGGCCGGACATCAACTCCAACACATATCAATCCATCGATCGAGTTGAAGAAAGATAAGAATTAATGATGTGGGTGAGAGAATAACAGTGTGATCCTCCTTTGGCAGGAAGAACATGCACATGCATACTTGTTTCTTTGCCAAAGGAGAATTGCCCTGCCATTCAATCCCACTATATATGCACAACTACCACATGAAGGGTTTTCTTCTTTTCTACATTTTGCTAAGTCATGTATGAATGATTAATTAATTTAATGTGTTACTCGATGACTTAAGTCCAGCCAAGAAAGAAGCTAGCTAGCTATGACGAGTTATTATGATCCTGCAATTCTGGTTTGGTTCACGAGCAGCGGCCCAGCCCTCGGGTTATTCCAACTGCAGCACTCAATATGTTTTATATTACTATCACAATTCTACAAGAGTTTCTATAATATTGCAGGGAAGCAACAGATCTATGACCTGATCGTCCATGAATTCCTTGAAATTTATTATCACGTGTAAGGTTTGTGCTGCTGAATCTATTTCTAGTGTTGGAATGTATATACTAGTACTGCTATCAATTAGAAACTCATGAGTTTCTAATATTTGATTTCTTTTGATTAAATTTGTACAACGCCAGAGCAAATAGTACTAGTGTAAAAAGGATCTCAGGCTGATCAATTTACGAACTTCCTTCAGTTAAAAGACTCAGACAATCAGAAGCTGAAACTACTCCAGGCTTAGATTTCATAAATTTAAGGGTTATTATTAAATTATACCCTGAACTTTGACTCCATGTGACATTTTAGTCCGAACTTACAAATATCACGAATACAGATTATATTTGTCTTTGTTGTTCACTTAATAACCTAAGTCACATTTCCAGCCAACCAAAACCGACATGTATTGCCGGACATTGATTTGTCTTCATAAATGAAAATCAAAATAACATCATAAATCAACTTCAATAATACACATGAGCTCAGTTCGAAAATTTTGACTCTATTAAGTGAACAACGGAGATAAGTATCGTTAAAATAAAAAAACCTGAAATGCTGGCGCAATCCGGAGCCCTTGACGTGTATGATCAACCACCTATGTAATCGTCCAATTTCAGCGAGCTTGTTGACTGTATATCCAAAATATGAAGTTCATAAAGCTACTTAGTATAAGAAGCGGCGACCGAAACAGTTGTAAATAAGAAGCAAAAGTATCTAAACGGAAGTTATGATCAACATATCATTGCCAAGCAGAAGGACCTGAATTTGCTATTATTTCTGATCGTAATGGTTAATCTTCAATACTCATTGATAAAACATCTTTACATCAAAGAGCTATTTATTTAGTTGAAGATGGTATATTGACAGTGAGCAAATCTCCTCTCTGGCGAGTCAAAGAAGGCATAGTACTAGTTAATGCTAAGCAGGCGACTGTCTGCCAAAGGAGATTTCCAATAATTCACCTGCCAGAGAGACAAAGAAAATACTTCCAAACTGGTATAGTGTGTTTGAGATTTAATTTCCTTGTCCAACATCACTCATAATACCAAAGAAATGAGTACAAAACTCTTCTTTTGCTGCTCTGATAGATGCTTTAATAGAAGAGTGGCATCACATTCAGGTAAATGCATAAGGATAGAAGTTAGAATAATTCTTAGTTCCCTTATCTCTAATATAGTTTTTCGAAGAATATCTGAATCACAGATCACAGGACTTGGCGAGTTTAAGCAGCCCAACTTTTTCAGAATGGTTATAATATGAAAACCAATGTCTGCGCGAGTAGTTCTGAGATGATATTTGCATGTTTGGAAGCATGAAAATCTCTTATCAGCAAAGTTATTCCATCTGCAGATGACTAATCTTGAAAGAGTGGTATGCATCCGACATAGAAAGATGTCGCATTACTGTGCGATCAACAATATGCTTCAGCTGAAATTTACAATCAAGGCATACCATGGCAAGGAATAAGTTGAAATCAGAGCAACATGATTGCAACAGTTAAATGCTACTCCTAGAATTTCCACTCAGATGATGCTATTTCTTTGAATTGACCCAGCATTAACACTATCTATGGTCTAACAAGCATTTAAGTTACTCTAACTTGCGAGCGCATAAGTATTGTGTACATGAATCCAATCCTCTTAAGTAAATACTAATACTTACGGAAGTAATAGTTGACATCCAGTCACACATTAGCTATGGACAAACCTCATTATCAATGCTTCAAGCAACTTATCACGAGCTTTCTGTTGGAAGGCATCTGGATTTCTGGATAAGGAAGCAGCCAGGCATTATCTTGATCACTTGATGAAGATAAACAAAGACCTGCAAGGCCGGGGGACCATGACTTCAACAGAAAAAGTGAAAGAAGGCTTAGAGGCATTGTTCCACGGTATATACTATCGAATTCCCAGAGAATATCCGTGTAAGGTGCGAATATTTGAGACTGCTGAAGTTCAACAGAGTCAAAGGCAGAGCTTGACCTCCAAAGTGCAAACAGTATAGGAAGTGGAGAACAATGAGAATGTACTTCTCCTTTGGCAGAAGAATGCCATTGTATGTGAAATGGTAACTAATTCTGCCAAAAGAGAATTGCTCTGCCATTCTGCATTTCCACAATTGGTTCAAGAAGCTGCTATACAAACTTTCCTCTTTTACGACAGTATCAATTAAGTTGATAGATAGGGGATCTTGATATGATCACTGCCAGAACCGACTCTTAGTGGAGAGCATCATAGCAATTCTAGGCAGCATAATATCTTGAATTTAGAAAGGACAGCAATTGCAAAAGAATGAAAAGGTGTATAAGAAGCAGAGAATGAACCCGTCGGAGTTTTCTGGCCCACAGTCCAATGGGCTAGTCAGGTCACCGGGACCGGTTTAAAAAGCCCGATTGTGTGGGCATTCTACATATGGAGTCCATCCCAATCTTAAATGCGGATGGACCGAGCCAACCCTCAAATCAGACCGTTTTGGACCTATTCTACTACTACTACTAATAATGATTGACTACATTTAATTATTGACAAAACTTGGGTGAGCTCACCACCGTGAAATTTCAATTGCTTTTTATTAAAATAATTATATATTAATTATATGAATAAGGATAATTAGATTTTGTTAATTTATAATTAAATTTATAAATTTTAATTATAATTTTTAATTTATTAATTCATAATTAAGATTTATTAATTCATAATTAGACTTTATTAATTCATAATTAGGTTTTATTAATTCAAAGTTAGGGTTTATTAATTCACAATTAGAGTTTATTATTCAAAATTAGGGTTTATTATTCAAAATTAGGATTTATTATTCAAAATTAGGGTTTATTAATTCTAAATAGGGTTTATTAATTCACAATTAAGGTTTATTAATTCAAAATTATGGTTTATTATTAAAAATTAGGGTTTATTAATTCACAATTAGAGTTTATTAATTTACAATTAAAGTTTATTAGACTAATTAATTTCAATTAGAATTAATTTAATTAATTAATTTTAGTTAGAAATAATTTAATTAATTGATTAATTGGGATTAATTAATTAAGATTAATTAATTAGTTAATTAGGGATGATCTCAATGCACGCGCCACCCCTTAATTATTTTGCAAGTCGAGTTTGCTAGTTATCATAAACATATCATGATGTATATTTGCTAAAAAAATATAATACTCAGATCTAACACAATCAACTACGAACATAATTATAATTAAACTATTATTCATTAGGATATGATACGGTATAAATAATATTTTTATTTAGAGTAGTTGACATTTTTAAGATGTATGCACCTGCAAGTTAATGTTTCGTTTAAACTCACTTGGGGCCCTTTCTTTTTATGGGCCCGTTTCTTCTTCGGCTTCATAGATAGAGTTTATGGGCCAGCCCACAAGATATACCAAGCCAATTTTCCAATATTTACGACTTGTGAGGGGGCCCCGGCCCGTCTATCTGGTAATGGGACCCGATCCGACAATGTTATCACCGATGACCGAAACCGGCTTCATTAACAAAAGTTACACAATCGATACAAAAATAAATAAAAAATCTATAATTTCCAGTTGTGAATAATGGTAATAAATCCTATCGAAATTTAGTAAAGCCAAAGGGAAGATTGCCAATTATGTATCACGAGTCTGTGAAGGAGTTAGTATTGTCATGTGAATATTATCTACTTAGAACGAACAAAAAGGTTTGTGTTTTTTTAGACAGCTGTACCATATATATGTACATATATGATAGGCCTTGAGTGGTGCAGTAATGCAAGATGAGAGAGAGAGAGAGAGTGCAGAAATATCAAAAAAGTAGACAGAAAGTGATCTAAGTTACGTGAAAAGGGGGGCAACGGGTTTATCTATCAGTTACACTAAACAACAAATCTTGCCAACACTATCTTATGTTTTACTCGTAAATTCTTCTATCTGTGATCTTCTGCTTCTCTGTTGCCGTCGGAAAACTTTGTGAATCGTAAAACATAAATATTGTGTAATAGTTAATCCAAAAGGCAACTTCAACACTGCCACGACAATGAATCAATGATGCATCCAAATTAAAATTCACGGCTCCCACTATATATATAGAGAGAGGGATGAAAATAAAAATAATTTTTAATGTGAGAACTAAGAATCACAAAATTTCGTTACGAAGAAAATAAATTCGTTATGAAAGTTGACGATCCATTGGAAAGTTATAAATCCAAAATTCGATATTTTCACCGGTTTAAATCCATAGGACGGACTTAAAATTTATTTTTTATTGATTCATGAACTTTCACAACGAATTCATCATTTTTTTATTCTCACGATCTTATAATAAAAATTATTCTCACATTAACTTTCCCATATATATATATATATATATATATATATATATATATAGAGTTAGGTTCAAATGAGAACATATATATAGAGTTATATAATATTTACGTGTTGAATTTAATTCAAGAATTTACCATTAATATCTAAAATTAATGGAGAATATTATCTCCTCATCAGGTGTGCCATGAGAGAGGCGTAGTGGGAACAGATAGTGGCTCTACTGTTAGGCCAGCATGTGAATATTCAGACAAAGTGAAACCTTGTTCCAATAGGTGCATAAGTAGAACATTAAGGAGGCGCTCGTGAATGATACAATCGCAATCCAAAAAGCACACACACCCACATGTTATGTGTGTGTTTGCATTTTAATTTTATGGGGTGACATGATTCTGAATTTCCAAGTCTCAGTCTATATGAGAAATTTCCTATTTCTGTAATTCCAAATTCACTTTTAGGCCCTATAACTATGTATACGAGAATTAGCTTGCCTTTACAAAAACTGTAGATATTTATGCTCTTGGTGTATGCTTTAATTTGTGTATAATATATATTATAGCTAGCAGTATGATGTCCATTGACACTTATTTTATTGGAGCATCTAAAGAATATAGAGGAGCCTCCTTATTTTTAAATTATTTATAACATTCTCATTGGCTGATACAACATCAATTATTTAGAAAAAAGAGCATCCTATGCAACTTTCTTCCCTTAAAAAATCAACCACATTATTAGTGAGGCGATACCGTAATATTATTTAGATTGAATTGTTAAATAATGTTTGGTTTCGGGGTTTCTCCGTGACATTGATGCTATCCCATCGAGAATGTTCTGTTTATTATATTTTCTTATAGTGTACCTACTTCCACCATTGGATTTATCGTTTGTTGAGAATATTATCTCCTCATCAGGTGTGCCATGATAACCTAATTTGTTGTTATAGAATAGTATTCAATACTTGAAAAATCAGACGTAATAGACTCAACTTAAGAAGCGTTTGTGGATTCGAGTTTGAGACATAGGTCATCCCCAAGAGGACTATAAGACTTCATTTATTTTATTGACACACATCGCACGTAATTGGTTAAAATGAAATGGCAATAAATTTCAGTCATTCAGTGCATAAATTTTAGTCCATAGAGGATCTCGCCGATGGCTCTTGATTTGTTGAGTTGCATGATCTATCGTGATCATAGTGAATGAGGGAGTATATTATTTGTTCTAAATAATTATAAGAGCTTTTCAAATTTATTACAAATAATTGTAGAAACAGACGAGAGGAATGTCAGTACATATCTTGACATATCCGTGAACCCACTTAATTTTTTTTAAGTCTTTATAAAACGCATGCGTCCATCACCATTCAATAACACCAATTCCAACATCACACACACACACACACACAGATGGCGTGTAAAATACAGAGGAGAATTGCAGTACGCAGAAAGCTTCAAATGTTGAGGACCCTGACCAGATCCAAATCAGTAACGCTCTTGCTTTAATTTCATCTAATGAATGATAATTATTGATGCATATATATGATAAATTTAGGTTGTGTGTTTATTAGGAGAAGAAGAGGTCCATCAATATCACGGATACTTTCCTCCACATCCACAAGTTGAAGCTCCAAGTCGAAGCAATCAGAAAAGAGTGTCAACACCTTATAAACCATATCCAGGTTCTCTCTCTGTCTATCTCACACACACACACACACACATGTTAGCGTTCTTACCTTTGAATTAGTAGGTTTTGATGGAGAGAAAAGTGGTGCAGGAGGTGAAAGTAGAGAATCTTGGGACAGGATATTTAGTAGTGAGGGTGACATGCAAGAAAGGCGAACAAGTGCTGGCTTCGATTCTCGAAATGTTCGAAGAAATGAATGTGAATGTTGTGCAAGCAAGCATCACCTGCAAACACTTGTTTCGAATGGAAGCCATTCTCAGAGCCGACATCGATGCCGCAATCTTGAACCACGCAATTCTCAATCTTCTCCAAATGCAGACGCTAAGTTAATATCTATGTTTCAAACTTGTAAATGTTCATTGCCTTCGTTTTGAATTGAAGAAGTTGGAGAAACTTAAAATTTGCTTTTCAACTTTTTCTTATCTAAATCTTTCGAATAGTTCTTATGATGACTGAGCTCCTGCGGATTCAAGCTGGTCACTGTTAATTTGAGCTTTGATAAACGACAAAGTATGGGTTGGAGATGTATCAACTTACCTAATAAATGATGGGAAATGTTGTTATATAATATAATCTCGGTTACTACATACTCCCTCCGTGAATCCTTTCTTTTTTGTACGTAGATTAAGGAGAGTTGTTTTGTATGTAAAATAATGTATTAGCACGAAATTCGAGATATTTTTTTTAAAAAAACGGGCCAACTTAATGGGATAGCCAAAAAAGGAAAATGAACCAACAATAATGGGACGGAAGAAGTATTATATTGCTTGAAAAAATTTTATTAACCAAAATATATAAAAGAAAAAGTCTTTGAAAAGTGGGCTACGATCTAAGATGTTAATATAAGGGGGCCGCAGGCCCAAAATGTAATGCGCTGAGTAAGAGAGGTCCAAGAAACATAATTAAGTACTGTATTTAAGTGTAATCATCAATAATTGGTGCCATTTTTAATTAAAATATTAATATGTTAAGATTTTAAGTGTAATTTATCAAATGACTAATTATTCTTACATTAGATATCCAATTATTTCGTTCTTTTAAAGACATTCAAACAATAAAGATCTTCTACGTTAACAGAAATATAGAATTCAATCCCCACCTTACCCCTTCCTCCAACTAAAAATAATTAAATATATCCACTTGTTTTCTTGTGTGTGCATGAAGAGAATTGACCTTTGAATGCCTTAACTACGAAGTGAATAAATGGATAAGCGACAAATTGATTCTAGAGTAATTAATATGGGACATAGCACACATGCAATCCCCAAAAGATTATGGATTCATTTTCATGATTAAGAAATTAATGCAAATTGTAATTGGACTCGCATTGGGAGTGTCATGTACTACAAAACTTTACATACATCACATTAATTTATAAAATTATTTTAAAATAGTATTAACTGATGTTACGTCGATTGCAAGTAAGTATGTGCTTCAAATCCTACACATTTCTGTATGGTCCAGGACTTAGCTTTTGAATATATTTTTATAGTCCGTACATTTTTATTATCAAATAAATTAATAAAAGATAAATTTGACATGCATTTATAATTTTTATGACTTAACAGCATTGTTTTCTAATAACTAAATAGTATATTTTACTTTCACAACTCTTATGCTTACATGTAATGTATATTACAAAATTTTTATTAATTTATTGGAGAAACCATTTAGATGCAGCTTGTAATTACTGAAATTATTCTTGTAGTAAGTAGCTTTAACAGCAAAGAAAGAAGAAAAGGTGTTTGTGTAATCGCGTGCGATATGAAATTTTCTTTTTAAATTCATAGAAAACTCAAAGCCCCTATTTTCGATATGTACTGGATAAAAGTCATTATTCTTATACAATAACTTGTAAACTATATAGGACTGCTGGATGGTAAACCACACTAAATTTTCGAATGAGTGCGTTGGTGGTTTAGTTATTCTGATACTAGTGATTTTTATTATAAATCCTAGAACTTATCGCATATAATATCCGTATTAATTTATTAGCATACTTCGAAAACTATTAAATTATTTAAATCAGCGTTGAAGCTTAAGCACAAAGGAGGTCAAGCACCGCTCGCCTCGCCCGCCACCACCGGAAGAGTGAGCCTTCTAAAAGAGGGCAAGGGTTGGGCCCCCCGCGCCCGTGGTGGTGGAACACCAACGATCCGCTGGGGTCCGCACCGATCTCGAGATCGGGCCGAGGTGCAGGTCCCCGCCCATGATTCGCGCGAGGCACCGATCTCCGCCGATCTTCCGCCTCGCCTAGTTATGTTTTTTTTTGTTTTTTTTTACGCGCTACTAATCGCTTGATTTGCGTGACCGCCTTGATCGCGAGCGAGACGCGCCGCATGGCCGATGTTGTCGCATCCCGCACGGCGAGCCGGAGAGAAAGTCGTCATAGCCGGAGTCCTCACCGGCCGCGCGAGGAATGAGGTGGAGGTTGCAGGCGGCCGAGGCCGCCACGGGAGGCGGGCAGATCAGGCGGGAGGCCCGCTACGGAGGTGGAGGCGCCGAGAGAGGTGGCCGGCGGAGAAGAGATCGGTGATCGGATGTTGCTTTTGTCATGGCAAGGACCTATGCCAAGGCCTCGCCAAAGAAACTTATCGAGTCTGAGTCCCTCCGCCTTTATCTCCGATCCGCCGCCGTGATGAGGCCGCAGTGATATCTACCCACTGGAGGGTTGGCGCCAAGATGCCCGATTTTGACAAGGCGGGCACGGCTGGGCCGAGATTGATCACGGGCGTGAACTTGCAGTATGCCTGTGCTGCCGAAGCCGCCGCCTCCCCGTGGTGGAGGCTTTAGCCTCCTCGTCGCTCCCGACGGCCGAGGCCGTGTTCCAATGCAAGGTGGAAGATCCCGAGCTCAGGAGCTTCGGCCGAGGTGCGGCCCGGCCGAGGAGGAGGAGGAGGCCGAGTCCCATGGCTCAACGACCCAGCAAAGCAAGCAGGAGCGGCCGGAGAACGGCAGGAGAGGCAGTGAGGCCGGGCGAGTTCGGGAGTAGGGTCGAGTGGGCTCATGTAATAGTCAACCACCGGGTCGATAGGACCCGAGCCCTTGTAACAAATTTTTCCGTATGCAATAAAAATATTTATCACCTTCGGACTTGTGTCGTTTTCTATTTATAGCATCTCGCATCTCAATTGGGACTCACCACGAATCGCCAAGCCGAAGGTCCGAGGTGCCCCGCCGAAGGACGACAGGAGGTGCAATTTGGCGAGTCGGTCCGCCGAGTGACCCAAGTTTTGGCCGCCATGGATGCGAGCTCGCGCCTTCTTCCGAATCGAAGAGGAAGTTGACCGAGGCGATCGGGAGGTGGCCCGCCGTGGCCGAGAACGAGGTCAAGTCGAGGATCGCACAGACGTAGTCCGTGAGGCGGACTTATCGCCGACGCTATCCAAGGGCGTTTGATGCGCCAAGAGGAACAAATTGAGTCGACCAAGAGAGGCTCGCTCGGTTGTCGGAGGAGCATGCGAGTACGAGAGCGCAATCACGCGAAGCTGCGGACTACCATATCCGTCGACGACCGAGTCCAGAGCTTCTTGGAGGGCATGGTGCCGGACGGAGGAGGGCCCAACAAAGAAGTTCAAAGCTCGCGGAACTCCGCGGTTGATTGAGATGTATGATATCGTTCAAAACGCCGCATGCGTCGCATCGAGGCACAGCGGACACACCGCCGACCGATCATAGAAGAACCCGCTGAGGAGGCGAGGCTACTCCGATCATGCCGGCGGTCGAGGTTGATGGGTCCGCGGGCGGACCATCCGCGCGATCCTCCGGGGGCGGACGGCGACCGAGGCCTGTGTCGGCAGGGAGAGCTTGGCGGGTGCGTCGTGTACGGGGGTCGGTGTGACCTCGGTGCGCCCCCACTCCCCGAATGCTCAGACTTGGCGCCTTCGCCACTGTGTCCCGTCGAGGCGCGATGACCCCGAGTCGCCGCTCGCTCGGCCTTGAGCCCGCCAGCGCCGGGAGCGGCCGTAGTGATTCCGACCCATCGACCGGGTCGAAGGCATCGAGTTCTGCTCTGCATACACCGCCGGCCCGGAGATTTTGTAGAGAATTGGTGCAATTCAAAGAAGTCCCTGGCGGGAGTCTTAAGCCCGAATGAGGCTATGTATAGCATATGACAGATGTAGATATAAATGTATTTAGACTCGTTTCAAGTGTATATTTTCCTCGAGAGGTACAAACATAACTTAGGACTTCGCTTTGGTCGTAAATGTATTTATATCAGACATAGGTGTATTTTCCCAAATAAAGGGGTATAAACGAGCTCAAGCCCGGTTGTCTTGTATATGGCTTGGTACTTTGTTTGTAGTCGCACGCATTTTGACTTTGTACCGTGCATATCTTCCCAAATAAAGGGTATGAGATGGCGAGATCGGCTCGATGTCGCTTGCATGTAGACGCCCAACTTAATGGGTAATCAGACGCTTGGCGTGTAGACGCCCAACTTAACGGGTAATCAGACGCTTGCGTGTAGACGTCCAACTTAATGGGTAATCTGCACGCTTACCCTACTAGGTGGGATTTTCATCTTCGTAAGTGGCGCCCCTCGAAGGTTTAGATGTGGTATATCCGAATGGATGTTCACATAGATGTAAGACGAACGGTGAAATACTCATTAGAAAACAAACGCTTTATTAAACAAGTAAACAAAGATCGCACATCGCCAAAACAATAGTGAGGCTAACATGTCACGATCTAAAATCAAAGCTATGTAAAATACCTCCTTAGATGAGTTATGTGCCGTTCGGGAATAAGTGCCCCTGACAGTGAAGCGACTTATAGCCCCTTTGCCGAGGTCCTCGTGAACGCGGTAGGTCCTTCCCATGTCGGATCAAGCTTGTTAAGACGCGGCTCGGCTTGCTTCATTATTCAGAGGACGAGGTCGCCTACCGGAGTGTGGAGGCCTTTACCTCTCTTGTTGTAGTAGCGTGCGACCGCCTCAGATTGGCTTCATTATGAGGCGAGCTCACGCTCTCCTCGAGGGCGCAAGGTTGGCCCGCAGTCTTCCTCGCCCCGGCTTGGTCGAAGTGGAGAGCGCGAGGGTCATGCGCCGATCTCAGCCGGTATGACGGCCTCGGCACCGTGAGACCGTGCTAAAAAGGGTTTCCCCGCGCCGTCCGAGTGTGGTCCCGTAGGACCGAGGACTTGAGGAGATTTTCACCCGACGCTTTAGCTCGATCCACCTCTCTTCAATCCTTGTATGATCGTGCGGTTCGTCACCCGTCCCGACCATTTGCTTGCGCGTGGCGATCGAGGTGAAGCGTTGATCGATCCAAGCTCTTCACACCACCTCAAGTTTTTCGACGAATTGGGTGCCGCTGTCCGAGACCAGACGTGCGGTATGCCGCGGCCAGCACTATATTTTCCACACAAAGGTTTGAATCCTTTCGCTCGTGAGGCTCGAAAGTGGCTCGGCCTCGACCTATTTTGTGAAGTAGTCTATGGCTACGACTAAATATCGCCGACTCGGTGCTTCATCGAATGGGCCAACGATGTCGATCCCCACCGCATGAAAGGCCACGGACTGCAGCCGCTCAAATCGCCCCGAGGCGCTGACCGTGGAATGGATCCGCACTTTGGGCACTTCTGACGAGCTCGGCCGAATCTTGCACGAGGTGGGCCAAGAGTATCCCGACCGCCGTCTTCTTTGAAAGTGCTCGCGACCGATGTGGCTTCCGCAGAACCTCGGTGAATTTCGCTGAGCACATAGTCGGCTTCTTCCGCCCGCCGCATCTCGTGAGGGTCAAGGTAAGACTTTAGAGAGCGCCCTCAGAGGCGCTCTCGGCGGCCGGAGAGGAACCCATCGAGGCGGCCAGCACCCGTAAGTTTGTGGACCTCGCGAATGGTTTTCGCACTCGCATGTCGAGCAATCGCCTTTACCTTGGTGGGGTTCGCCTTAAGCCTTCGAAACCCAACACCCCAAGAATTTCCCGCTTACCATGAACGTGCATTTTGGGGTTAAGTTTGAGGTTGGCCGACCGGAGAGTTGGAGGATGGTGCCGAGGTCGCCGGGCGCAGCCTCCTCTTTTCGACTTCGACTACTATGTCGCCGACGAGACCTCGACGATCTCCCGATGTGGTCTTGAATGTTGCATCCACCATCCTCCGTAAGTAGCCCGACGTTCTTGAGGCCGGGCGGCATCTTTCTAAGACGCAAAGACGCCAAGTCTGATGAATGCAGCTTTGGTGCATCCTCCGGCTCATCGATTTGGTGGTACCCTTTATAGATCCGTAGTTCAACATCTCGTGGCCCACCAATGCCTCCACCTTCTGTCAATATCGCGGAGGGTAGCAATCTTTGGGCGCGGCTTGTTGAGGTCGGTATAATCGACGACATGCGCGCCACCCTCCACCTAAGCGGACCACGACATCGGATTAGCCATCCAGTCGGGATTCGACCGAACAAGATTCGCCTTCGAGTCGAGTCACCGTCCCTAACGACCGGCCGCGCTCCGCCGCTGAATATCCTTTTCTTCGCACGGACCGGCTTGGTGGCGGGTCGATGTCGAGGCGTGAGTTATGAGCTGGGTGACACCCCGGCCATATCGAAGCGGGACCAAGCAAACACGTCCCTATATTCTTTCGTAAGTCGATGACGTGTCGCCGGACGTCCGTTGGGCCCAGGTGCCGACTGGATGACCTTCAAGGATCGTCGTCGATAGTTGGAGGCCCTGGTCCGTCATCCCGGTGTCGGTCTCAGGGCTCAGAATGGCTATGCACGGGCAAGGCCGCATCTTCGGGTCAGAGTCGTAGGCATTCTTTGCCGCCGCTTGGTCTCCCCGATCTTGAGCACTCCCACCCCGCGGAATTCGACGCGAGTGGTAGACCGAGCAGACGGCCTGGTGGCGCGTACCCATCTCTCCGAGGATGATGTTGTACGGAGGGGCTCGGACCATGAAGAATCGGATGGCCCCGCGACCGACCTGGGAGCCCGCCTACCGCGGACCGGCGGTAATGACCCCTCGGCCGGATCGCCTCGAGTGAAGCTCCGTGGCGGGAGGCGCGGGAGTACCAATGCCTCGACCTCAAGCTTGTCCGCATACCGGAAGATGATGCCGACGGAGGCTCTGGCGTCGATATAGACCCGTGGACGCTTTTGTCGCCCACCGCACTGTATCGTGATGGCGTCCCGTGCGGCATGATCTGGGCACGGGTCCTCCTCGAGAACGTTATGTTCTCACCATCCCGAGTCGCTTGTTCTTCGGCTCTGAGGCGGCCCCGGCGTCGTTCGTCGTGGACGACCTCGCCGTCCCGGCGGGCGTCCGTAACGACATACACTGCTCCCATAGCGCTGGGGCCTTCGTCCTCGCCGTCTTCAGTTGGGTCATCACGGGTCGGCCGCAGCTGTCGCCACCTCCGCTCCTTCGCCGCTCGCTCTTCGGACCACCGCCCGAGGTATTTGAGGCCCTCCTTTAACGAGCTCGCCGATCCGTGAGCCTGTGTTTCGCAATCTCGGTATCGTGACCATACCCTGGCGATAGTCACAATACTGCCTCAGGACCTCTTCGATCCCCTCATAGGCGGGAGCCGGAAGAGCTCGCGGAGCTCGAATATTTCCGCCTCGATTTGAGCAGTGAGGCGCCCGGCAGGGTCGGACCGAGGTCCGAGCCCTGACTCCGCCGCCCTCTCGATCTTGGTCGGCGCCTCGCGATCTGCGCCTCGACTTGGCCGTCCGCTTTTTCTTTCTGACCGCCGTCCCATTTCCTGCCCGATCCGACTCGCCTCCCTCGACAGTTGTCCACCGTGTTCCAAAGCTTACTCGCCGCCTCGTTTCTCCCGGTGATTTCTTTGTTCGCCGGTCGGATCCCGCTGAACGCTGCTGATGATGTAGAGATCGTTGTCGCCGCCAATTTTGAGCGACTCTTGATGAACCTCGAGACAAGTTCGACATCGTCTCGCCCTCGCCTGGCGGATTGTGAGTAGGTGAGGAAGGGCGGGCGGCATCTTCCGATAGAAGCGCCACTGAATCGATCCACGAGGTCCCGAAACAGGTATCTTGCGTCGCGGAGCGAGGCGAACCAACGCCGAGAGGCGCCATACGACTGAAGTTGTAAGCTAAACCAACCACATTAAAAATTCAGTATCTTATGTTACAATTTAATGTTACTTATATTATAGAAGCAATCAAAATTGTAAGCTGATATTAGAGGAAGGTACCCTGGGTCGGGCCAGGTTGGGCCAATATTAGGATAGATTGAACTCAGGAATGATTGATTACATCCTCATTTCATGATCAAAATTATATGTTAAATTAAAAATTTATTAAAAACCTAAAAATTAAAACAAATAATAAACCATTACAAACGGTTTACCCCAATACCATTAATCCCCTAATAAAAATTAGTTACACTGAATTAATGGGTTAAGTACTGATAGAATACAATATCTCATTCGATAATCAGTTCAGAATAATCCATATTTCCACCAGACCTCTTGCATTTGGATTATCGGATTACCACAAAATTCGGGAGCATAATTATCCCTACTAATAAAATAATAAGATTTGTCAAAAGAAAAAATAATAATAAGATGGGTATTGTACAATAAAATAACCAAATTAATTTGATTTCGTTTTGTAGCTAGCTCCGTTTATTCCGGGAATCAAGCTGGATGAAAGTAAAATATCTGATATCATGAATGCTGGCAACGCAACCACAAACCAAACATCTATATATAATTCTAACTAAATTGACTTTTTCATATTTTAATGGTCGGATTCGTTTTGAGCAATATGTGAGAGCAACTGAACCCAAACTACACCGTGTAAGAAGATTTGACCCGTTCAATCATATCTAAATTAATCAGGTTCTTATTTTTTTAGAAGATAAAATATTAATCTTTAATTAGTTATTTTTATGGATTAATCTGCAGCATTATGTGACTTATTCAAATTATTCGTAGATTTCTCATATCAATCCTACATTTTTAGATAAATTATTGTAGGTTTTCAGTAAGTAATAAAATTATATTTTATATTTCAAGTTCATGATATTTTGTTATGGAATTCTGTTGATTTAGAATCCGAGATGTATATTGTCAATATATTAATTAGGACCCTTTTTTACGCAAACCTCATCAGTGATTGAAATTGTGAAACCATCGTCTAATACTCAGAAGCTTCACATTTTAATTCTTTGTTTGTTTTATATATATTTTGCTAATTTTTAATCGAATCAGAAATTAATATTTCTACATTAACATTATTAAATCGTTTCTTAGTTAGTGAAATATACACTATATGTTTTCTAATTTATTTATTTTATCCGGATAAATTATAGCAATGCTGTTTGTGATTGTATACAGAAATAAACCTGTGAGTTTCAATCTATATATTAATAAATACTAATGTTTATTTTTTTCGATAAACTTTTCTCCATGCTGGCCGTCTCCTTACTTTTACCAAAAATGTTATTATAATAAATGTAAGAATCCAGTTTTAAGATCTTTATGTAGCTATATGCGTTAATATATATTGGGCACCTTAATTGTTATGTTCACAAACACACTTCTCCATATAGATAATAATCAACATTGGATGTCATCATATCAGTACTAATGCACCCGATTCCATCATAATTTTGAAGTTAAGTGTGTTTAAATGTGTGTGTTGGCATAGCGATAAAATGGTTAATGACTGAGATCAAAAGTCTTAGATTCGAATCCACCGTGACGCGACTTTTAAATTTTATTTGGAATTGACAAAAAATAAATATAAATAATCAACACTGGAAATTTTATAATATTTCACCCAAAAAAAAATCTAAGATTTATCAGCTATATATATTGCTTTCTAAACCCAAAATGTCATGATCTGCAACCAAATATTGTTGAAAAGATAACATTAAATAAACCAGTAGATTTAAAATTCATTAATTTCTCTCAAGTCTCAATTTTGTATTTTATTGTATTTATGTATAAAAAAATTATAATGATGTCACACTATATAAAAATCCACTCATAAAATAAACATGAGATTTAAGAAAGAAGTAAAGGAGTCCATCGATTCAATGTGGTTAGGAACTGTGGATAAAAGTAATTAAGAAAATTCGCCGTGATTAAGCATTGCAGATCATCACAAGCCAGAACGAGAGATGTCAATAGAGAGAAGGAGGGCGCTAATTAATCACATCATTAGAGTAATTACAACCCATAAATCAACGTTAATGGTAATGGTCCCTTTCACGTTGCAATAAAATATGATCAACTTTGGATTACTTCCACATTTGCTTGCACGTCCTCTATCAACTACACAATCATCGATCTGTCAGCATTCGGACCATATTAAAACCCACCACCCAATCCCACCACCTCTCTTCCTCCATTTCTTGTTCTCATCAATCTCTTTCTTTCTCTTTTCTCTAATTTCTCTCACTACCACAGTTCCTGCAACTATTCCCCATCTCCACCGCCATGGACGCCGGATTCAACCGCCACCGCTTCGTTAACGAGCTAGACGATTCCGAGAATTCCGCCGGAAACAGCGGCGGAGATTCCCCGCGCTCCGCTGTCTCTACTGATACCAAGATCGCTTCCACATCCTCTTCCAAAAGAAGGTAAATTTTCTTTCATCATCTCTCTCTCTCTCTCTCTATATATATATATATATATACACATATATACATATATGTGTGTGTGCGTGGGTTTTTCTAGCTTTGGTTTAGAAAGGCAAGATATTTTAGTGAGGAATCATTAATTGCGGGGTTTCTAGTTTCATGTGCATGCATATGATGATAATCAGACATTATGTGAAGTAATTAAGTGGATTAATTAGTTAATTTAATTATAATTACAGTAGGAGAGCCATACAGAAAAGAGTGGTGTCAGTGCCAATCAAGGACGTTGAAGGTTTAAGGCAGAAGGGCGACCAAATTAGCGCTCCGCCGTCCGATTCTTGGGCCTGGAGGAAGTACGGCCAAAAGCCCATAAAAGGCTCCCCATATCCAAGGTAATTAATTAATTAAAATTATTGACAAAATAAATCATAATTAGGGCACAATTTGGGGGCTAATCAATCCATGCTACTGCAATATTGCAGAGGATATTATAGGTGCAGTAGCTCCAAAGGGTGTCCAGCCAGAAAACAAGTGGAGAGGAGTCGATTAGATCCTAAAATGTTAGTGGTGACGTATTATTGCGAGCACAACCACAGTTGGCCGGTGCCCAAGGTCAGCCCGCACAAAACCACCGGCTTCGCCGCCGCCAGAAGAGTCAAAATTCCGATATCGGAGGAAGAGGAGGAAGAAGAAGAGGAAGAGGAGGAAGAAGAAGAGGAAGAGGAGGAAGAAGACGAAGAAGAAGAGGGAAAGAAACCTAATAATCTATCCGATCAATCTCACGACGAATTCGCGGCGGCGGATAACAAATTTAGTACTACTAATCACGGCGGCGAAGGGCTGTTAATCCAAAATGGTGAATTTGGATGGTTTGCCGATTTCGATTGCGCATCTTGTTGCACTATGTTGGAGAGTCCGATGCTAGCGGAGGACAGTATTAGTACCGACAGCGAGATGGCGATGATTTTCACGATGCGGGAGGAGGATGAGTCGCTCTTCGCGGATCTCGGCGAGTTGCCGGAGTGCTCCACCGTGTTCCGCCGTGGGATGGTGCAGAGAGAGGCGGAGCAGAGGCGGCCGGGACTGGCAACCACCGGGTGATAGGGCCCCTGATCTGTATTCTTCGTATGCTCGGAGATAACTTTAGGTTTTTAAAAAATTATTAAAAAGAAAATGTTATGAGAGAAGGTTCTTTGTATTTTTATGTAATTTAACATTTGCCAACAGCGTAGTGGTTAGAAAAAAAATGTTTGTTTGGCGGGTTGATGATGTCATAATTTAAATCTTCTTGTAGTTAACACCATTGGTCGTCGGTTTCCAACTGCTATCTCATCCGACATTGTTATTTCAGAAATGTTATTGTACTTTATTTAGTTATTGATAATTATTAGTTCTTGATGATTAGGAATATTAATGAATAATTGATCGCATTATCGAACCTCTTCACTAAGTGATGTCTGCATCATTTACAATCATTAATTTCCTTCAAGAATAAAAGAATATTAATGGCGTTTTGTTGTATAGTAATGCAAATTATATTGCAAAGTGCCAAGTCCTCCAACGAAACAAGTTCGAAAAAATAGAACAAAATATTAGACAACAAAAGAAAATGGGGAATTTAAACGAATATACTAGGAAAGCATATACAAATTTCTTAAAAACGTACCATAGTCATTAGATAGTTGATGAAGTAAAATAGCAAATTTACTGTAAGGAATTTAATAAACGTCAAATATAAATCTTGAAATTAATGATATCTTGTTATGGCAACCTCGTTTCCAAGTTGTAGTTCATTGGTCATATATTGTTTTTTATACTAATTAATCATGCATAGCCAATCATTAGTTATAAACGAATTTACAACTTGGACACCCTTTTTCTGAATTAATCACTTTACTGATTGGGAGCTTACTGGCAAATGAACCCAAAAGTCAACATCACAACAACATTGACTTTTTAATGATGACAGTTGGATCCAATGTGAACTCGACGGAATTTTGTTTCAACTTCAGAATTTCTATTATCAACTACGTTGCAATTTGGTTGTTGCACATCATGTCCCCCAAAATGTTCTTACCGTACTGAAGATTTTCAATTATAATGAAATTATGCATGATGTAATAATAAATTACAGAACAAATTTCATGGAGGGTTATGCTTAAACTTTTGTCAAGTAATTTATTCAAAAGATAAAATCTATATCTGATCTCTTGCACTAATTAAGATTCTTCTAAAAAACAAATACTCCCTCTATCTTTAATATTTGTTCTTTGAATTTAGCAACACAAGTCTTAATAAATGTAATAAGTGTAAAGTGAGTGGAGAATAGAACTCACGTTGTAAGATGTATTATATGGGTGAAAAATATGGATCATAGATGATTTTTTTTATAAATAAGTAGATTGATTATGGATAAAAGTTTAGGAATTTGTTTGGAGATCATATCTATAAAAAGAAAATGAATGTTTTTTTGTGGACGAGTCAAAATGAAATTAAGTAAACATTTTTCAAGGATGAAATGAGTAAGATATTTGGGTAGTGTTAAGAACGCCCATGTAAAAATAGATAAAATATAATTTCAGACAAATAGTATTCGTGTCTAATGATGTAATTTTTACTCAAAGATAGAATTAGATTTATATCTTATGGAAATATATATAATAAAAAGACAAGCGGTAGGTGAGGACTGAAGGACCACAAATGGCCTTTCGATCATTAATTAAGCTCCAAAATTAAGATATTTATTATTGAATAATTTATCTATTGAGTGGTTGTAAGAGAGGTATGGGCTTTATAACGAGAGATGAGTCCTCACATGTTACACGTGAATGTCATCGCGTCGGGTGCAATTCCTTTATATAACGCCATTAACATAAATAATTATTGATTAACAACTCTAATCCTCCTCTGTCTTATCCGTTGTAGCATTGAGCACATTAAATTATGTAAAGGAATCGCTTTTAATCTCAATAAAGATTGGATTAATTAATCTGAGCAGATCTCAAAAATCTCCAATTAGTGTTTGCTTGCTTCAGTCCGGCACTGTACGTGAACGTAATTACCGGATATTGAATTCGAAATTATTAACAAGTAATTAGAGTTTATAATTTGATCCTTATACAGACCAATATTGGCAGGTCTTATAATCTTTTATTATTATTATTATTATTATTATTATTATTATTATTATTATTATTATTATTATTATTATTATTATCTCAAAACATAAGTTCGACAAGCTACACATCACTTCTCATATGTGTGTGTGTTTATAACATAACAATATGATTTTACCAAAATTTCCTATTTACTGTTTGATGTTTAAAATATTATTTTCATAAAACTATATATATTAATCGTCTATATTATAATAATTATATATGTTTATATCGAGTCAAACGTGCTGTCTTGTCTCATCCAAACTAAGTGAAATAGATAATTCCATTTGTAGTGATCATGTCTATTCAGGTACAGCTCATAAGTTACTACCATCTTTATTTCATAAGCCTCCCGTCATTTATAAAAAAGATAAATGTAATGCAACCCCTAATTTATACTACGACCCATTTATTATCAGCATTGCTGAGCATATTCTCCTATATCATACCAATAATACCATGTTATACATGACATACACTCAGAAAACATGTTAATCGCCTCTATGAGTTTGAGCCTGTCACACCTGGTTTTTCAAGTATGGTTTACCTGTCCTGTATGGCTTGCAGACTATTGCACAGGACCGTGGGGTTTACCCAATGCGCATTTAAGGTAGCGGCTACGGGTTTCCCATGATATCAAAAAAAAAAACATGTTAATGTGCTCCAGTGGTCATGTTTAAATCTTTTTCTTCACATACTTATTTTAGTTGATCAATAATTAATAGATTTGGAGAAGGATGAATGATTGAATCATAAATGCCGCAATGATCGAATTTAATCCTCATAAAGGTTGTTATTTGTGGCCTATAGGCACACTAATCTTCCTAGAGACTTGACCGTTGATTATAGTGATTTATTCATTCACATTCTCATGGAGTTAGGGTATGGAAACTCACCCATAAATGAATTTTCCCTTTCAGAGCAAGAAAATAGAAGCCAAAAGTGTAACTTAATAAGTCCTTGACATTTAATACATTTTCTTTGTTGTAACTCAACCGTTCTTAATATCATGTCACTAGTCATCACTCAGGCATGAGTAAAATTATTGAGATTTAGTACATGTTATTTATTGTAAGTCGACCATTCTTAATATCATGTTACTAGTCATGGCTCACGCATGGGTATAATTATTGAGGTTTTATATATTTTCTTTAGTGAAAATATCTTTTGATACCTCATCATTTAATATTTTGAACAAAATTAGCAAACATATGGATAGTTACAATAAAATACCTATACTATCATCATTCATCACCATTGGCCTCGCAACACAAATCCAAAATTTCAAAATTAGTGTTACGCATTTTTGTTATTTGCTGAGTTTACTGTCGGATTTGTGTTGTGGTGGCTAGGGATGGCAGTGGATCCGCAGATCCGGATCCATTTTTAAGATTTGAATTTTCAAAAATAGAATCCGACGGATCAAAACGGATCGGATCTCGATTCTAGAACCGACCAGATCCGACCCATGGATCCATAATATATATATATATATATATATATATATATATATATATATATATAAGTGAGGTTCGAGATAAGAACCAATTTTAACGTGAGAATTAAGAACCACGAAAATTCTTTACGAACAAAATGAATTTTCTATGAAAGTTAATGAATTTGCTGGGAAAGTTACTGAATCCAAAAATTCAGAATTTTCACCCAGGGTTTGAATCCCATGAGAGGCCAAAATTTCATTTTTTTTGGATTCAGTAACTTTCCCAAGGGATTCATCAAGTTTCACACTGAATTCATCATTTTTTTGTTCTCACGTTCTTACAATAAAAATGGTTCTTACGTTAACCCTCCCTATATATATATAGAAATTGGATAAACTAAGTTACAGAATTGGATGATATGTCAATAATATTAGAAACTTATACCTTGTATTTGAGGAAATATTGTATATGAACGGTCTATTCGCTAAGATATGTGTGCTACTTCTTCTATTACTATTGCAATATTATTTGTTGTCATGAAAGCAAAAGTAAATTTGTAACTAACATATTCTTATATAATAATGATTGTAGAATTTTTAAATAATTATTATAGTGTTATATGTATTATTATTATTATTATTATTATTATTATTATTATTACTACTGTGAATTATAGTTGATTTATGATTTATTTTAGAAGAGAAAATATGTGAATTCGGATCTAGACCTTGGATCCTACGGATCTTATGGATCAGGATCTGGATCTAATTTTTTTGGACCCGATAGATCTGGACCGTATTCGGACCCAAGCAAAAAAAATTTGGATCTTGACCTAACAAAATACGATCCAGATCCGATCCAGTTCCGATCTATTTCCATCCCTAGTGGATGCGGCTGTAGGGTAGATTTGAAGAAAAATAATAGACCGTATAGGTACTTTATTGCAATTACATATACAATGGGGTATATATGTTAAAAAGGTTAAACTAGGGAGTAGTATGACATTTTCCCTTTCTTTGTTGCAAGTCATGGAACTTTCTTTAAACACACTACACAGTTTCAAATCTAACAAGGAAAAGTACAAATTGACAAACTATAGAAACAACCAAAACAACAGTCGGGTATTTTTTTCCTCTTTCTTGAAATGACACGTATATGATGTTTGAATCAGAATTTCGTTTACTCGAACATCATGTGAATTTGGCATTGCACGTACCATGAAAGCAATACATATTAAAGCATTGTGTGGATCATAGTATTTCTAACATCGGCAGATAAAATTTTACACCACAATCTGAAGAAGATGCAGCAGAGAAAAGAAAGACGCTGGCATCATACCTCACGAGGACAAACCTTCGTTCAAAATCTACGAGGAGCAGCAACCTCCTTTCTTCACATCCGATACGTCTTTGCTCACGTCGATTTTCTCGCCTTAGACGGAACATTTTGCGCATTCCCATCGTCACCGGCCTCCATGCTCTTCTTGCTCACAATGCGGTATATTTGTGTGAGAACTTCTGTGAATGCATTCTCGACATTGGTGGCATCGAGGGCGGAAGTTTCCATAAAGTAGAGAGACTCCCTTTCAGCAAACGAGGTCCCGTCGTCTGTTGCGACTGCCACCAGATGCCGGAGGTCGCATTTGTTGCCAATAAGCATGACGACTACGTTGGGATCGGTGTGATCCCTCAACTCCCTTAACCACCTCTCGACGTTTTCAAATGTGGAGTGCCTGGTGACATCATACACAAGCAAAGCACCAACAGCACCGCGGTAGTATGCACTGGTAATGGCACGGTACCTAGAGACAAAAAGGACAACAGAAGATGTTCAAAACAGAAGAAAAGGCAACGAGTGAAGAATAATGGAAACCATGAAGTCTTTATCTTTCCTGATGAAGGTGAGACTACAGATGGGAAAACTAACTAATTACAGAAGTCTAATTTAATGCGGCAATAGTAATTCTCTCGATCAACTTTGACTCGTGTTAATCTATACGATTCCACCTAAAAAAGTGTACGGGTGTTTATATGATGCGTCCAAAAATTGCAAATAAAATTCAAGGATAACAACCACATTTGATCTTACAATTTCGGAGTTTGCAACAGTCTGACATGACAAGACAGTGTATAGAGATTGGAACACTAGTAGACTCGTGACAGAAAACTGATTCTGACCCGTATCTCCGTCAAATAATTAGCTTTTTAGCTGAAACTAAACCGATCTAGAGTATCAAAATTTACCTCTAACGTTTATCATTTTCCTATTATTTCAGTAAAAATTACAAAGAAGGAAAACTGCATTACTGACAGTCATAAAAAAATTCATCTAATAAAATGCAGAAAACAATAAGAAGAGTAAAAGGGAAGCAAGAAGCCTAATGTTTTAAAAGAGCAAATTTTCTCAAGTTATGCCGATATCTAGACTCAGATATCTAAATAAGTACCTAAAGTGGGCCTTGCAAAGAATTAGGCAAGACTGTGCCAATCTAGAATTCAACAACTCTAATTAACTTGAATAAGTATCGATTCATTGTGGGCATAAGAGGGCTTAATATTTTTATTTTGATAATAATCAAAGAATTTTATTCTTCATACATATCAATAAACTAAGGCATATTATACGGTGAGCAATTTCATACATTATCATTGACAAAATGCAATCACCGTACAGATCATATAACAATGTTGAAACAAGGCATAAATTATATGAAATGAAGAAGCTTGACAAATGGATTCTATAACTAGGTTCTGAGATTCTTAAGGTCTTGTAACTGAGATTGCACAAAACTTGCAGTCCTTTGTGCATTAAACGAAAAATGGAACTTCTAGTAAAAATCTTCTTAGATATTCTGATTCCATAAGATCACTCGTCGATGCATTTGAATCAACTCATTAAATCCCTTAATCACCCAACACAGATAGCGGAGCAGGTAAACGGTGTCCAACAACGTATAGGTAAAAAGGCACGATTTAGTAAGTGCTGTAAAGCATGGGGACGCCTCCCGGGGGCGTACTCGTCCCGGGGATGGGGACGGCAAAATACACCGGAAATACGTCCCCGGGGACGTATTTTTTGAAGAGGTCAAAAAATATGGTCAAAATACTTTGACCTGGAAAAAATACGTGAAACCCTAGTTTAAAAAAAAAGAGAGGCCAAAATCGGCCTTCTCTCACAAACCCAAACCCAATTTCTCCACCACCTACGTTCGCCTCCGTTTGGGATCGCCGCCGCCTGGAATCGCCGTCGCCATCGCCTGGGCTCTCCGTCGTGTTCGAAGGCTCTCTGTCGTAGCTCTGTCCGTCGTTTTCGAAGGCAAATATTGCAGCTTTGCTATGTGCTTAGTTTTATTATGGATTATGTGGTATTTGTATATTTTATGATAAATTATTGATATTTATTATATATAAAATACATATTAAATATAAAATACAAAACGTATTTTTGAAAATCTTCATTTTTGGAAAATTGACGTATTTTCATCCCCGTATCGTATCGTCCCTGTATTTCATTCCCATCCCCGTGCTTAATTGAGTAAGTGTACACGACCAACTAAGACTCATAGGGGGTATTTGGTTTGATTGATAAGACTTGATTAATAAAATAATCATACTCTATCACATGTTTGATTTGCATGATTAAGTCCGTTATGAATTTCTCAGCCAGTGCCCCAATCATCCATTTGGGTGATAATGTATCACCCCAAATTTGGGTTTATTATTAATCATCATTCACTCCTTAATGCAAAATTCCAAAAACACCCTCACCAAAATTATTTTTGGTCATCTTTGCTTCGATCTTTTGCATTTTTGCTATACCACAAGCACAATTTCAATATTATACTATTATATTACATTTTATTCATAATCTTATTCAATGAATCTAAACACAAGACTAAATAATTCAAATACTCATGTCCTGCTCTATCATATAAATCTTATTTATCTCATTCACCGAACCAAACTTCCGGCCGTGTAGTATAATATAATTTAGTATAGCAAATGCCTTTGATTTAGATGAAATACTTCAGGAGTCTGCCTTCCAAAACAGCAAACATTGTCTCCCATTATTAACCCCAGCTCACTAAACCCTTTCAGCTCAAACTAAAACCTCATCACAGTATGTCAGCATCACACAGCCTACAGATCTATCCTAGCAAACCCATCACCCCCCTACATAACTTGAAATTACAAACAAAACTTCCATAACCAAATTCAAACAAAGACAACTCAAATACAAAAATCAGGACCGACATTCAGCAATTCTCAAACAATAACACTAGAAAAACGAATGCAGGAACAATAGATCAGACGATTAATTAACAAACAACTAACAAAAATGCCTACCTCTCTTGACCCGCCGTGTCCCAAATCTGAGCCTTGATCACTTTCCCGTCGACGGTCAAACTTCTGGTGGCGAACTCGACGCCGATAGTTGATTTAGACTCGAGGCTGAACTCATTCCTCGTAAACCTAGAAAGCAAGTTGGATTTCCCTACGCCGGAATCCCCTATCAAAACAACCTTAAACAGGTAATCGTAGTCGTCTTCTGCCCGGTAACCCGCCATTGCAGCAATAGATTCGGATGCTAGCAGGGTCGGGTACCGGATCCAGTTAAGAGAAACTAAACCTTCTTCTGAAATAGGTGTAGTGAGGGAGATGACAACAGTAAGATAGTGGGGATTTGCTGTTTTACAACAGGGACTGGAAGAGCTTTTCAGCTTCTTTACAACTTTCCTTTCAGTTTTTTTTTCCTCCTATTTTTGCGTGTTTGCTTTTTGAGTGGGTGAAGGCGTTGAGACTGCAGTCAAGCATCAGACCAGGCCGACAACGACGAGGACAAAACGGAGTGGGCTTTTTTTAATTTATTGGGTCCATATTTAGCTCAAGAAACAATAATTGGGCCGAGGCAGCATCGTCCATATACAAGGGTGCTGCGCCCATTTTACACGCTTACTTATACTCTATTTCTTGGGCCAATTTCACGTCCAAAGTAATTTTGAAGATGAAGTCTAACCCTCTCAAAAATAAAAAAGATGAAGTCTATAATTATAAATTTGTTTCAGAACGTTCAGGCAGTATGAATTTAAAATCTCTCAACCTTGTCTAATAAATTATTTTTGAATTTTTAAAATGAATTTAACATGAAACTACAACGGTCAGTTTTGACACACTCTCTCTCTCTCTCTCTGAGCTCGCCCCGTTCCGACCGAACGCGACATGGCCGAGAAGCTCAGAGCCGCTCTCGACGTGCACGCTAGGAGAAGATCCGCCCTTTCTTTCAACGTGAGTTTCCATTATAGCAGAGAATAAGGACAGGCAGAATTTTGGTGGTTGTTGAATACGATGTTGTCTGCAGGCATGCTTGTGCTCTCCCAAGAGATGCTGAATTCTAGCTCACTCGGATTCGTAGATTGCGCCTTCTCTTTCTACATCAAACAACTAGTCTGCAACAGATCATTCACTATATATATATATACATATATATATATATAGCTTTGATAGCTGTAAGGGTAGCGAGGCAAAAACCGTTAATATAGTTTATTTTGGTCATATAGATGCTTATTTATTTTGTGTGTCTTAATTAAGCTTCAAGCAACCATTATCTCTATCTTTTTTTTCATCTATTTCAGGGAAAAGGGATTACAAAACATCGTTTCCATGTTTACATTGGTGAGGACTGAGGACCAATGATTGTCAATGCTTTAGGTAGATCTCATCCCAGCGCTTCACAATTCACATACATAATTCGAAAGTATTATGTCCTATTCTGACCGCTTTACAGTTTTGCCTAAAACTTGGGAGCTGTTAACACGAAAAGAAAGAAAATACAATTAACAATGTTGGATTATTGTCATCATACACTACACAAGGAAAATAAATAGAAGACAGAAACTTACCCAGTCAACATCTTCACCAAGCATTTTTTCTTCATTTCTGACCTGAAAATGTTAGGTCACGTAAGGAAATCATAATCAAAGCAAATGTTATTTAGACATCTTTGATTTATAATTTTCTTCCACCTCTGGCCTCATCATAACAAATATAGATACAGTACAAGCACTCGAACTGGTCGCCCATTTTTCCGCAAACTCTTCTGCAACACCACCAGTACTAACCCGGAATTATCCATTGGTGCTACGGCTTTGCTAGGTGACATATCAGAGAGTTTCTCAATCAGAAATGCAAATAACTTCAAGCGACTTGTCAGATCAAATAATCCCAACCTTGCCTTCAGCTCGAATTCGCCCCCTGTAGCTTCTCAAGGAATGGAATGACAACTTTTTCTGGTAAACAACCGGCTCAAACTTAAGCAGGAGAAAATGAATTTGGAAGAGGAGAAGGAATTAAGCAGCAAGGAATATGGGGAAAATTTTGGTAACTTACAGCCAATAATTGAGGCACCCTGCGAGATAAAATAATTTGGCAGGTGAAAATACATCAAATTTTCAAACATTAAGCTATAATTGCAAGAACAAAAATTAGTACCACAAAAACTAAGACATAAAAATGGTACTGAGTAATCATAGCCAAATAGTCCTAAAATGTTAGTGATAGTAAGCACAAAGCTTAAATGCAATCCATATCAACTTCTTGATTGTCCACTCATTACCAGTAATTTCTTGAGGATCACACAAATAAATAACACTTCCTCTCATATGAAATCTCCTAAATATTTCATCCAGAAAATTGCGCACACGAAAAAATATTTATTCATGACTACAGTAATTAGAGCAAGATTAAATTTTTTACCTCCTTTTTTTCTATTTGCAGAAACTCCAATCCTCCAACAATACGGAAAAACAGAAGAGATGAGAGTATAAAGATTGAGTTACCTGAGAGTTCGGAATTTTTGAGCAGGATAAAGAAGAGGAAGAAGTAGATTCCATGATTATTCTTCAGGCGATTAATATTGAACAATATAAAACATGGCTGTAGGTACAGAAGAGTTCTGTAGAATCATTTGGCACCATATAATAATACATTTTGCATGAAAAGAAACGTCAATCTTGGGAGATTCCTCTGCGGTACGTTAAATCCAGTAATCTCCGGTTACAACAGAAGTCGCACTTCCTCAGATAAAGTTTGGACGGGCACGATTTCGTTTAGGGAAGTGATGCAAGTAATAAAATATCACAGAAAAACTATTTTTAATTTTATTTTTTTTCTAGTTCTGGAGTTGATGATTCTTATTTTAAAATTTAAACCTGTATACTTTTTATTGTACTCCGTAGAAAACTTATTTCGATATAATGATATCAAAATGGGCCTTGAATTTTGGCCCAATAGCGTGGTGTGTAGCCCATCACAAGGTCCACACGGTATGAACCCGAACCCGAACCCGAACCCAAATTCAAAGTAATAGTAATTTTGCTTTGATTTGATTATGCAACCCTATAAACAAAGAGTGATTCTATACATAGCTCTATATTTAAGTCATTATAGCCTTTTATTTGAAATAATATAGCCTTGTATTTGAAACAATAATAATAAATTTATTATTTTATCCCTACAGCCTTCGTTGTAAAATTCAAATAAGGAATCTGGAGAAAAAAGATACTGGAATATAAGACCCAAGAATAAAGAAAACAATATAAAGCTATGCGACCACATTATGGCTGACCACACACCCTTTTCCCACATATTCAGAAAAATATTAAAATATTAAATTTAAATTTAAATTTAAATTTTTCATTCGATAGGTACAAAATTGTAATTCTATAAGATGGTTTTAATGTAAAACCAATTTTTTAATAGATCAAAAATTAAATAAATAGTTTTTTCATTTAATAAAGTTGATTATGGCCGAATAGCATCACTCGAAAGAAAAAGCTCATACGATTGGGATTAACCCTAAAAATAAAATTACCAAACATCTTAGAAATTGGATCTTATTTTCGAGCATGTGGTTCATCTCTATTATTACTCAATTGTTTGGTTACATTATGTTCAACCGATGTCCCGCGCCTTCTGCCAGGAATTGTTTTGTTTCTTCAAATTTCTCGGAGCTACTCATTTTTAATGAACTACGTGTTTGTATTTCTTCATATTTTAGCTATAATAAGTCAAAAGGAACTATCTATACAATTACACTAAACCAAAATGGTAACAATTTGAACATGTTTTAACTTATTTTATTTAGGGATAATAACAGTTTGTGTCTCCAACTTTGACGAGATTTTAAAAAATGTCCTAAAATTTAGTTAATATATTATAAAATGTTTTAAACTTTGACGATATTTTGAAAATATTTATCCCAAACTTTGACGATATTTTAAAAAATATACCAAATTCAGAGTTTTTGACGATGGAATCCAAAGTCATTTGAGCTATAATCCGCTCGAGAATGAATGATGAGTCATTTGAATTATAATTCAAAATGAAAATCCGGCGAACTGGTTTAGCAATCCGTCGTCGGAAACTCTAAATTGGGATATTTTTCAAAATCTCATCAAAGTTAGAGACATTTTAAGTATTAACTGAAGTTGAGGATATCTTTTAAAATTTCATCAAAGTAAGGGGACATTTTGATGTATTAACTAAAATTTGGGACATTTTTCAAAATTTCATCAAATTAAAGAACTTTTTAATATATTAACTAAAATTAAAGATATTTTTAAAATCTTATCAAAATTAGGAACATGGACTGGAATTATTTTATTTAATTCGAGTAGGGTCTTTTAATTGTTAACAAAAGTGATGCATGCAGCGCTGAAGTCAACGAATTACTCGTTAGGTTCCAATCGATAAACTAAAAAACTAAAAAATTGACTCGAAATCTTGTCGCTCTTCTAATTTGGTAGTGAAGAAAAAGTCAAAATAGGAATATTATTATTATTATTATTATTATTATTATTATTATTATTATTATTATTATTATTATTATTATTATTATTATTATTGCGTTTTCTCAGAGCAACGTGGTATGTATTATTACCAACTCTCGTGAGTCGTGATATGAGGAGGAATCAGTAATCAGGATCAACAACTTAGACCGTTGTCTCCTTTTCTAATTTATTTTTTAATAATTTGAGTAGGCAACAGCACTATTGCACTACTTGATACGATGCCATCTTTAAAATTATACTTTAATTCCTAGCAGATTTGATGTAAAAAGTACTTAATTAAAATGATATTTCTAACCGATTATCGATTTAATTAGTTACCTAACACGATTGTGATTAGTCGATATTGCTCTTAGTTTAAGCTGTAAACTGATGATCTAGATAAATTCATTGTATTGATTACATACAAATGTATTTTTCATGAAATTCGAGAATAGCCACCTTATCACTTAAGATTTTTAATTAATTAAAAAAATAAAACCTCAAATACTACAATATGTGAATAAATCCTTAGACAGTAGTAACGATCAAAAGGAAATTTGTCGAGGGCAGACACCTTATTTGCCAACAGGAGGTGATGGCCCATGGACTCTTTCTACACACTCTTTCCCGACAATTTCAACACTACTTTCTTCATAATTTCACTACTCATACTGCCACTTACCCCTTCTACATAAATAACTTATGCGTGTTATATAAACTTGCATATACTGCAATTAATATATGAGTCTAATTAATACGAAATAATACTTTATTAAATATAAACCTAGTATAAAACTTTGTGCCCAAAATAGTAATTTTGTAGAAGTGATGCATATGAATATAAAAGTAATCCTCACGAATAATAATATGTGTTTTTATCTTCTTCATTATCTTATAACTAGTCCTTTTTCTAAACAATGTATCCTAAGAAATTTAGAATTCCTAATAATTTATTTGAAAAGAGTTGAGATCACGGGTTTCGTTTCCTATGGAAGACAGATATGCATAATTTCCTGGTAGTTTTATATCACCAAATCTCACAGACTTGTTTTTATATATTTTTTGTTATTATTACAAAATTTAAAAAAAATAAAAATACAAAACGTACTTTAACAATACATTGCGTCGTTACATCGTAGCAGAGATGTTTGTAGGTCGTCTGCTTACTTACAAAATCAGATTCCATTAGTTAAAGCCCTCCACATTATGTTTTCTATTTGTTTAATGTTTTGGATCAATATTCTCAAATTATTGATAATTGCGTCTTATGGAACATGAACCGATCATATTTAAATATTCTGGTACCTAACATTCATAATCAAGGACTTCGGTCATTGCCTTCAAAATACAATTGATCCAGAACATTCATTAATTAATTTTCAGGCTCATCTCAACTAAATTTAAAAAATTAAATCGATCTTACCTCGGATATCTAAGACAACTAATTTTTTAGGCATTACCATCTCAAAGTAAGAAAATAAATATCTGAAGTATATTAATTTTCCAAATCATCTACCAATCAGTTTGTTTAATTACGGCATTACAACGGTTAAAAAAAAACTCACGCCTCTTAAATAAGGGAAATTCTATAGAACATGTAGGTGTATTACATTATCTCTCACATGATAATATTTTATTAATATAAATTAAATTAATAAAATATTATCATGTGAGAGGTGAGTGTAGTACACTACATGTTCTATGGAAATTCTCCTTAACTAGTTATTAAAACAAAATTGTACTCCATTTGTCCCATTATTATTGACTTGTTTTTCTTTTTGGGTTGTCACACTATTGTTGGTCTGTCCTAAAAAAGAAACTAATTTTACACTAAAAAATCTATCGAATTTTCGTATCATAGACTACTTTATACAGAAAACATAACTGTCATTAATCTACTTATAAAAGAAAGAGCCAACAATGTTGGGAAGGAAGTAGTATTATTTAATGATCTGACTATAGTAGCATACCGTTCTTAATTAATCTACCTCACGATTAGGGATTCTTAAGCTAGACTAAGTAGTTAGTTAATAATGGCCAATGATTAATAAAACAACTTAAAATCTTCCTTGCATAAAAGAATTAAGTAACCAATTTTATTTATTTATTTAGGGGATCTAAAACCTAATTAGATATAGGAAACGACTTCTTCCTGTTGACATTTAATACTTAAGTAATTAATATAAGACATGATTATCCTGAACGTATTACACGATATATTTAAAGCAGAGATGCATTCACATGGAAATGTATTACTCTATAGGTGGCGCCGGCCTTAATTAATTTTAAGTCAAGTCAGCAGAAACTTTTATAAGTCCCAATGCTCAGATGCTTGAGTTTACTTCCTTTAATTTAACAGTGACATATAAAAGATATGACTATGAGTGCGCTGATGTTAATTATGATAATGTTTATTATAATGATTTTTTAGGTATTATTATTCCGATAAGATTTGTATTCATTAATAATTGTATTTTATTTTATTATAATAAAAACATGTGGATGACATATTATCAGCGGAATTTGGAAACAATTTAGAACAGTTTTTCACGGCTGCCCTATTTCTTTATAGCAGTTTTCGCGGATATTATCTCGCTAAAATTAAAAAGTAAAATTTCCCAGTTTGTCTCTCTCTGCATTCTTTATATATAATGAAAAAGTACCAATTCATCAATCACAGCAACTATGTCAAAGATCCTCTCATTTAAGTAGGATCGGAGAACATATTTATATCAATCGTTCAAATGATATACGAAATAAATATATTTTATAATATATAATTAAAGTAATTAATAACTGACAGAGAATAATTGAAGATGGATTATCGGCTAAAACCTGCAAATAACTACAAAGAAAAGAAACGAATTGAATATATATAATAAGCATGCATCTGTCAAATTACATGCATGGAGACAAGTTTCTAATCGAATCTTTTGATGGGAAATTCTCAAAGAAAAAAAATTGTAACAATTCAATACAGACATATATGAATTGGCAGATTGAATCTTTCTTTTTTGGTTTCATGGCGATAAGAATCGATCGAAAAAAAAGTGTTGACGGCAGCATTTGGACCAACAAAGAAAACCCTTTGTGTTTTAACTTCTGTCATCGGTTGCTTTTATGGACAGAAGCGATTTTTCAAACACTAAGTCAAATTATTAATTTTGAGAAGATGTAAAGAAAACTTCTAATTTCTAATTATTAATTTATGATGGAAAAATGGTAATTAGTTAAAAATATATTTTGTATAATTCAATTTGTTATATGCATGTTTGTTTTAGATAATTGTTATATGTATGTTGATATTGTACGTTTCTTTATATGTATAAAACTTGGCAGGGAGAGTTGAACTTTAAAAAACGAGGGCCGGCCAGTGCAGGTGTGAAATCATCAACTCCAGAAAATGAGAAGAAAAATAATTATGAAAAGGCATGTCTGAAAGCTACAGCGGATGGAGCTAGCCATGTGGTTGTGGAAACTTGGAAATTCAAGTTGTTCTTTATTTAATCATTCATATTTACATAGAAAAATAATTCAACTCTTTGGCATTATAAAGTGTGATCCAAACCAAAACAATATCTCCAAAAAACTAAAAATTTAATAAAATATGACGTGTTTAAAAATAAGCTTATTTTATCATCAAAATTAGAGAAAAAGCTAGCATTTAGATCATTTTTTGCCACAAGTCATGCCAAAAACTCTTCCAAGATAAATTTTAAAAAAAAATCTTCCAAGAATATATGCATATATATATATAATATTTATATTCCTCGGTCGAAGATGAACAATCAAACCAAGAATTACGACCATCTACATGGACGGCGACTTCAAATCGAAAAATAGAAACAACTACGAGAACGATTCTTTGCAAATTTGGGTCTACTGTTCACGAAAAATGCAGAAATCACGATCATGGTTTCAACCGATGAAACCGTGTATTTTACAAGGTTACAAGGTTTCATTCAATGAAGTCGTGTACTTGACGCAAATCATGTAAACTTTAAAGCGGATTTGGAAGGTGAGGGAGAGTGCATGTCTTAGAGACAAGGTGGGGAGGGGGATAGAGAGAAGGCGGTGGAGGTGGCGGTGAAAGGCAACCATCGCCCAGACCGCGCAGCTGCCAGAGCCACCACCATCGCCATTCATATCGTCAGTCGAAGTGGAACGATTAAATCGAGAATCATGACCATCGTCATGGACAATGGAAACAATGACGAGGATAATGCTTTGGAAATTTGGGTTCGTCGTTCACAAAACATGTAGAAATCACGATCACAATTTCATTTGAGGAAATCGTGTAACATGGTATATTATACTATTACACGATTTCAATAGTGAAACATGTAACAGTATAAAATACACTATTACACGTTTTCGTCGAATGAAATCGTGTATTTGACGAAAATTATATAAACTTTAAGGCGGATCTAAAATGTGACGGAGGGCGGCGGAGAGACGAGGAGGGGTAGGGAGATAGAGAAAAAGCTGTGGAGGTGGTGGCAGAGGGTGACCAAGAGGAAGGGGAGAGGGGAGAGGGGAGGCAGTGGAGGTGGCGGCGGAGGGTGACAGATCTCGATGAAGGTGGCAGACCTCGCCAGAGAGAGAAAGAGAGGTTTGTAGGTGTGCGTTGTTAGGGCCGGTCCTGACAAATAATGGACCATGAGCGAAACAACAAAAATGAGCTATTTTTTCATTATGGAGATACAATTGAATATATCTAAAAAGATGCACAATATATCATTTATAAAAGAATTATATTTTTTACAAAATTTGGGCACCCAAAAGATTATAACAAAATTTTGGGACATTGAATATTTTATTTTTTGAATGAATATTTATATTAATATAAGAGAATATATAAAATTTTGGACCCTCTAAAATGATGGCTTTGGCGGTCATTTCATGCTCGCCCGCTCTCAGAGTGGACGGCCCCTGCGTTGTCTTGTGGCGTGGGAAATGGGGGTAGGAGGTAGATTGTTTTATCTTTTACTTTTTCTATTTTCAATTCCTTTTCTATTTTAGTTTAAGTTAATTTTATCAAGGATATAATAGTATATTTACGCACATAAATAGCTAAATTTTTATATTTTTTATAACTTTGGATACAATTATTTATTTATTTTTAAATAATCTACTTATATTACGTCAAATGGACTATATATATATATATATATATATATATATATATATATATATATATATATAATATAATTAATATAATTGAGACTAATGTATGAAGTATTTACATAAAACTAAATTAATTTGCAAATGAACGGAAAGACCGGCATGTGTGGGAAGTTGCACAGAAGCGCTAGTATTAATGTTTGACGGTGATACTGATACATGCACGAAACGACCAAGAAAATATTGGCCGGCGGCTTTTCACACCCCCCACCTAATTAGGCTTCCACGCGGCCTTCATTCAACCCAAATTACTCCTTAGTAGTGCCACCCACCTTTTCATTTGACCTCTCACGCAAAATTCAAATTAAAATTCTGCTAACATTCGCACCTTTGAATTTTCTTATTAAATGACCTACTCTTCAAATAATTAATAACTCGTCACATTTTATCATAACACGCATTAAACGTACAAATAATATTGTGTTGTTTATATACCGGTTTAACAGTATGAAAAGGAAATTAATTATTTATTATATATCTAGCTCAAAGTCCCATTAATTTTGATAAAATATGGAAAAAAGAAACTCGATCAAATTTGACTTTTCCCAACCACCTAGTGCCCCACTCTCGCCGTGACGCCCTCCTTATATAGTAGTTCCAACTTTCTATACTCCACTAAAACTTTTATATATACATTCTCCAATCTCTACAAACTCCTCTTCCCTCCCACTAAAAGTCTCTCTTCAAAAGGAAACTTTCTTGCCATAATTGCAACACAAATGGCTCTTAAAGGTGCAGTATTCGTGATGGGTGTGCTCATATTTTGCAGTTTGGTGCCGTCTACACACGGAAGAAAGCTATTGATGAAGGTGGAAGATAGTAAAATTCCATCTGGGGAAGACAGCTTGTATCTGACGGTGCTTCCGAAGGGGAGAGGCCACACCGCCACCTTTGACCAGCAGCTCATCGCCCGCCACCTCGCCGCCCTCGACCGGATTCTGCGCTCCGTTCCCAGCCCCGGAGTTGGCCACTAGCTTCTACGATCCTTTTTCCCCCTTTGAAATATTATATATATATCTCGATTTTCTCTTCGAAATTCTTAATTCTTTTTGGTCCATCAGCATAGAGAGGCAAAGGGCTCACTTATCAGTCACTAGATTAGATGATTACACGTATGAATGTATAGAATTTGATTTAGGTAATTGATGGTTTCTTATTCTATTAATTTCGTAATATATTCAATTTAGTCATATCCTTTCACCGTTGCATCTTCTTGATGCTACTTAACGACGTGTTCCTCTTGCTTATTGAAATGGTATCTCAATGAAAATTTTATTCAATTTTTCTAGTTAAAGTGTCAACATTGTATTATATGGGACACAATACGAAGAATTGAGATTGTATCCTCAACCCTCTAAACTAGTATTTTGCTGTGGAATACCGAATATGTGCATACAGTTATTATCTTTTGAAACCACATATTATTGTTTAATAATAATATAGAAATAGTTTTGCAATTAACGACACGACGACCCACGTACATTGCTTAACCGTGACAAATATTATTGTTTAATAATATAAAAATAGTTGTGCTGGGGAATCAATTAAAATAAGGCTTTGTAATATATATCTAAGGTTTATCTGTTATTAATTGTTTATCGTTGTTAATGCATTAATTAAAGTCCTAAGTTACTTCACTACTCAAACGTAGACCAATCACAATATATACATTACTAATTAGATTGCAGTCTCTATTTTATATACGTCTTTAGTAATATTACGAGTATCATAAGTCTTTTAATTTAGTGTTATTTCTCTCATCGTAAGAAGAAGGTACTAGAATACAAATTTCAATCTCAATTCTCCACATATTTAAAAAAATCGAGCAATCAACGATGTAAAGATTTTGGTGCCTGAACAAATTTTAATTTAATTTTTCCTATAACCATACATCAATACATGCATAAATGTAAGTGCATGCGGAAGCGCATACATATGTAAATATTATGTGGAGGCATACATACTTTTTTAATTAATTATATTATTATTATCATTATTATTATTATCATCATCATCATCATCATCATCATCATCATCATCATCATCATCATCATCATCATCATTATTATTATTATTATTATTATTATTATTATTATTATTATTATAGCTAGCTAGATTGCAAGAATGAGAAAGGTGAAGAAGAAAAGGTAAAGAGGACGCGTTTTAATTCTACGACTTTTCTTCCTGTGTTTACATTGTCGGTTTAATGAGCTTAATACCAACTTTATAATTACAAGTGATATTCAAAGCGCACTCTCTATTCACGGCTGCAAATTTCTCTATCAACCAAGACAGATTCAAATATAGAATTGCTAAAATATAACTTATTTTTTAATAAATTAATTTCCTATAACTTCAACATTTGAAATTAGTTTTCATCCACTAAAGTTTTAGAGTTAGGCCAAATAGCTTGGAAGCTTTGCACTAATCCATTCATGAATTTATCAAACATTCTATATTTTACAAAGAACGAGAAGGACATAAGACCTCATCACATGTTATATGTGTCCATGAAGAAATTAAAATTAATTAGTAATCATAGTAACGAGTAATAAATACACGATAGTTATTTTGTCAAAATTGATTAAGCTTACTAGAAAAAAAAATATCTGAATTATCATAAAGCAAAAAATATTCAATCATCACCGTCCACACCATTAATACGCTAGTTTGTATGTTCACTAAGTGTCCCTTTCTCACTTTTTTTTCTTGTTTTTAATAAGTGTTCTAGTTTGTAATTTGAGTGTGCAATGATGATCTACGTCTCATTTTACTATTATTTAATACTTTTGAAATTTAATAATTGATAATGTATATATATTTATCATGGTAATTAATAAAGTTATAAAACATTAATATTTTTTTATACATGTAATTTAACAACTGAAGATACTTGAAATAAATGGAAGAAGTATCCATGTGTGTGTAGGTGAGATTGTTTAATTTAATGAAGCAGTTATACATAGTAACAAATTCGTTACATTAAATTTAATAAATATCATACATGTGTCACCATTACCAAAATGCTTGAATGCGAGGTTCACAAAAACCCTCGATCCAAAATGGCTGTCTTAATCACATTGAGTTTATACCCAAGTAATTAATATAATTATGTACATATTGAACGCGGAATTCCTAATCTACCCTTCAGTTTGGTGACAGATGGTTCCAATTTTTAGTGGCAAACTCTTTGTTTCCAAAATTCAAAGACCGATATCTAATTTCATTAATGCCGAATTTCTTTATGGATTTCGCCACAAATGCATAATTTGGGAGCTGATAATTAAAAATCCTCAAGAATAAACTCGATCGCACTTCTCATTACACCCGAAGATAACAATTAATGCATCTCCTCATTAAGGAATTAACCCATTAAATTAAGTTTCTAATTAATAGTTAAATTGATTATGAAAAAGTATTATGGTTTGGTTTTTGGGTCCATATAAGCAGAAATAATAGTTGAATACACGATATTTGAAATCTACGACATTGGCTGTCGGCTTTCCAAATTTGGATTTTGGACAGCAGATAAAGTCAAATTATGTAAAGTATTCACAATTATGAAAAACGAGTTCAATTATTGCTCAATTGATAATCGTATTTACGTACAATCTCACATTTCGCTCAGAGCAGCTAACATTTTGTAACCAACACTGAGGCTCCACACCAAACTACCTTTTGGGGCATCAAATTAAATATTTCGCTTATATATAATAAAAGTCATGTCACATCACATTAGACTGAAGGCAACAGATTTGGGTGGTTTATGTTAGTTTTAATAATTCACATGAAAAATCTTAAATCAAATTTTAAAATTTATATTTTTTATTATCAACTGCACATTCAATTGTTACTAGTTGTGAAAGAAATGCATTAAATAGAGGATATGATATATAGATTTTTTGAACAAGTTGAAACTTGAAAATATGGTGCTTGGTATAACATGCATTTGTATCACAAGGTTGAATTTCATTTACATGAAAATAACTGAAATTTCAATCTAGGATGAACAATTTAATTTCATTTACATGAAAATAACTGAAATTTCAAGAATATTAAGGAAAAGACAATCTTCTTCTAGAAACGAATAAAATGCATTTAATGAGTTTTTGTAGAAACATGCCATCACAAACATCAATCAGAGACAAAAAAATCAAAATTATTGTCAGAAATTAGGTAGCTTTTTCGTTATATGTTTTTTGCTTGGCATATATCAAACTAAACTTATTTACTTGATTCGAAGCTTAAGCAAAATCTTGGGTTTTATTAGTATGAAACATTTAGTCATTTCAGACCGTGACTTATGAGAATCCGCAAATGAGAGGCTGTGTGGCATTGATGAAATTTATGTTGTTCAATCCATCTACTAATTAACTCTTAATCAAATGAGTTAAGTTCGTGGAGAAAATATTTACTATTTGTAGGGCTGAATTCTGCCGGATGCATGCCGGGAACCAATGCTACTAATTTAATCAAGTTACAATGAATTTTAAATTCTCAAAACTAAACTATTATTTTAATCATGACATGGGTTCGAGAGTAATGTAAAACTAGCATCTTTTAGATATGTTTTCTCAGGTTGATTAACCCTCTGATCGAATCCTTCCATCCATCCATATTCAACCTAAATAAACTTACTTTTAAGCTCTCGTTTTTAAACAAGTAAAACAAAAATTGCATTTTGATGGCGGCATTTGGACAAAATTTATCAAATGATGTTGCTTGGAAACTAATAAAAGACAAAACCCTATTTTACCTAAATGCTTCGACTCCCATCACTCAAATTTCAAATCCTAAAATGCTTTCCCCCAGAAAAGATTCATGTATTTGTATGGCTTTGCGTCAAGGCAACCCTATGTCTAAAGAATTCTATTTTCCTCAAACAAATTAACTCAAAATTATCAAATCTAATAAAATATGTGGTGGACTGGTCTGTATAACTTTCACATGCCGGAGGTATTTGTTTCTTGGACCAAGAATATATATTTTTATGTTAATAATTAAGAAAGATTTATCCCTATTGATTGTCTTTTTGTTTAGAAGGAATTGAGGAGTTTCTTTTCTAGCTAGACGTGCAATCCAATTATAAAAAATTGTAAGTATAACAAAAAACTTATAATCTTTTTAAAAATTGAATAATATTTTAAATGGTAGATTTGGTGGGTAGATCAGATGAGTCCCATAAAAAGACGCCTGCTTCCACTCAAGAAAAGGGAGAAAAACAATTCATTTAGCTAATAAAATAAAAGGAAAAAAATTCTAAAACTATCTAAACCAAATTTCCACATACTCCTGTAAAAGTCAAAGACGAGAAAGGATGAAATATGTATTTTGTCGAGAGGGAAAAGAAGTGAAGGGGTTGGGCTGATAGATATAGTGAAATAATAATTTTCAAATATAGTGGGCCTTTGAATTGGGCCTTTATTTAGACGATTTCTTTCTAATACAAATCACGAGAACAAATGAAGAAAATCACTACTAACAAAACCACAATATTAGGCTTCATGGTGAATTCGAGCCTTACAAGTTATATATTCGGATATCAATTTTTACGTGTCGATACAAAGAAAGATTACTCAATTTACAACTGAAGCTTCACGTTTAAAAGAGAGTTATCTTTGGTTCTTCTATTTAAATGCGTAAACAATTATGTGAGATTGTCTGAGCTTTTATCATATCGAGTTTATTTGATTGTCAATATCAATTCTTTACCCTTTATCATTCCCCCCTTAAATTTTTTTATGGGAATTCCAAACTTGGATAAATTATCTTTGAAAATCAAGTGTAAAATCAGATGTAAAAACAAATATATAAATATTTTAAATATGATTCGAACATGTGATCTTTGTCACAAGAACAGTCACTCAATCACTAGACAATCTAAATGGATTCTTTTCTCTTTTCTTTCACTGTTAGCTTTTGCTTGCTTTATTTAAAATTTTCTTTTAGAATCTTCTTTCTTAAACCATCCCACGCCTCTCTTTTAAAGCAGAGAAAATAAATAAAAAACAAAGAGAGAAAGAAAGTCAAGCATATATGATAAATTAAGTATTATTTCATTACTTCAAGTTTATTTATGAGTTGTATTTTCATTCTATTTAAATATTTGGTCTATTTAGGAGTGAGCATTCCAATTTCATTTCAATTTTTGTCTAATCCGAATGGACACAAAAATCTGAATTTTGAAAGAATTTTTTTCTTGAAAATCAAAAGTTATGAAAGATATATAAGTTTTTAATTTATCTAAGTTTTAATCTATATAATATATATATATATATATATATATATATATATATATATATATTAAACAAAATATTACTATTATAAAAATTATAATTCAGATTCCAGGATTTAAAATTTCCAAGCCGATCAGAACCAAAAATTCCAATTTTAGAGATAAAAAAATCTGATCCAACATTTGAATTCATACTGAATTTAATATTTCGATTTGGATCAATTCGATTTTTCATATTATGAATATTTTGCTCATCCTTAGTCAAGTTTTATACTGGCTTGATTGTTGATTTGAATACAGTCTAATTTATATTAATTTAATTATGTCTTTATAATATATGTTGAAGTTTATTATATATATCATGTATCTCAAAAAAGTACATTTCAAACAAGGGAATTATTCCAAAAAGGAAAAAAATACTCACTGGTACATAGGGCTCCCTCATAATTTTTCATTTTGTAATGATTGTATACACAAATTGAGCAGAGAGAGAGATGATAATTGAGAAGATATTATGATGTTTCATCTACTTATGTAAACTGTAATTGTCTTGAATAATTATATACAACAGATTAATCATTCCATATAACTCCGATCTGTCTTTTCCTTTCCTTTTACATGATAAAAACAATTATAAAATACCACTAACAAAATATAATCATCTCTTTTTTCCGGCCGAAGGGCCCCTATTCTCTACTTTTTGTGCACCAAAAACCAAAGCCAGATTCCGCCCGTCCCCACCGTCTGACTGCCTTTCTCCACCGCCCCCTTCCCGCCATTACTACGCTCCAAAAACCACTTCATTTCCTCTCATTGTGGACCCCTCTCCCCTTCCTTTAATGCTGTCTCTCTACTCGGATTTTTATATTTATTCTGCAATTAATACACCCACGCGCCGCCGCTGCTCGGCCGCTTTATGTGATTCTTGAAAAGGGATCCTCCTAACACCATTTATTTCCAAGCGGACTGAAAAGAAAATTCGAATGGTGCAGAGGGGATTCAATTTCAAGATTGTGAGACCCCACAATCCTTTCACGGCGCCACGCTACGGCAGCGGCGCGTGCGCGGAACTCAGTTGCTGCACTAGCTTTTGGCAGGAGAATTCGGCGGGAACAGATACACCTGGCTCTGCACCACCGTCTGCCCGACCTTAAAACCTGGAACTACCGTGAACGCCACCCTGACCCCGCCGTCCGAGAAGGCCAAAACATCATCCGTCACGCTTTCCATGTACACTTCGGAAAATTTGGAATTCCGACTCACTTGAAACACGTTGACCTCACGATCAAACGAGAACGACAAGCTATGCAGCAGCCAAACTCTCCTTCCCATCTCAGCAAACACCTTGAAGAACTCCGTCTCCGGGAAATCTCCGGAATTCACTATCTTCCTCTGGTTTAGATTGCCGGAAAACGAGAACTCCATCTTCGGATGCACCAGCTGAAGGTACTTCGATTTCAAAAATTTCCCAAACAACGAATTAGGGCTTTGTTTAACGAAATGGATCGCACTCGCCGACCGCAAAACCCTAAACTGATCGAAGAAGAAGACGCGGCGCTGACGTGGCTCGCCGGGACCAGACTGATCGCCCCTTGAATGCTAAATCCCGGATCGTTGAAACCAGACAAAATCTCTCTGCAAACAAACGATTCAAACGCAAAGGCTTTATGATCCCTTTTGATAAAAACGGTGTCGTGGTGGATCGCATTCGCTGCAGCATCGATATCCCAATTCGCCGACTCCATTTCGCGAATTAAGAATTTGACGAAGACGCGAACCGATCTCAACGAGTAGTGTAACACCAGTATGAAATCTTTAGGGCTGACGTCAGAAAATCTAACGTGATCGAGAATCGAGAAAGTTCCGCTCGCATTCATCTTCTTCTCGAGCGATTTGTTGGTCTCGACGGTTTCTCGCAGCTGCTGCTGCAGCGATTCGATTCGCGCCTCCTTGCTCTCGATCTCGGCTCGCATTTTCTTCATGGTTATCTCGTACGTCTTCATCAGCGACTGCTGCTCTTGAATCTCCGCCAGCATCAGCGTCACGTGCGGTGGAGATGAATCGATCTGTTTTTTTAAGTAACTGTACTTGAGCTCGGAGAGGTCTTTCAGCTGGTCGACGACGGCTTGATCAGCGCACTGGATGGCGTCGCCGTTGTACGGGAACTGCGCCAGTTGGAGTTCGGCGTAGGCAGCCTTGGCGGTGGAGATCGTGGCGAATAGCTTCGCGACGAAGGCTTCCATGGCGGCGCGGTTCCTGCCCTCCTCTTTGGCTTCCTCTGCGTCTTCTTTTTCGAATTGGTGCGACTCGCAGCATCGGAGCTTTTCTTGAGGGATTAAGAGGCAGAATCCGGGGTTGGAGCGGGTTCTTGTGCCGGATTTGAGGCTGATCACTCTTGAAAATGTTTTGGCGATTCTGCTGCGGGTCCGGGCTGGTTCCATTGCAGGATTTTTGGGAGTCTTTGGTTGATTAATTCACTGGACAAGGGAAAGAAGACGAAATGGGATTTGGTTTTTGGGGAAAAGAAGGAAAGAAAAGGGGTGGCGATGAGTATGAAATGGAGAGAGAAGGAATAAGCAGGGGATGGTGGTTTGTTTGAGTGAGTGATTTAGGATGGTAAATGGCGGGAAATAAATTAAGGAAATGTGCATGCGCCGATTATTAGCATTCCTGTTTTCAGCTTCATGTGTATATCATTTTTTTGCTTCATGAGGAGATTTATTTATTTTAGTAAGTCTCTAAAACACTATTATAACAAAATTAAACATCATTTCTTTGCTTCATGAGGAGATTTATTTATTTTAGTAAGTCTCTAAAACACTATTATATCTAAAAATCCCTCCGTCCCCGTATTCCTTCCTAATTTTCCTTTTTGGGACGTCCCCCAATTTTCTTCCTATCTATTTTTGAAAACTATCTTTCCAACTTTACCCTCAATAATATTCTTTAATTACACATTTTATCACCTGTGGTCCATCACTATTTCTCTTTTTTACCATCAACAACCTATTTATTTACATATTTTGCCACATATGGCCCACCACTAACTAATTTAATATTACATTAATGTGAGACTCCTATTCTACTCACAATAACTCAACAATTTTTATTAAAACCCGTACCCTATATTCCTAGGAAGGAATATGGGGGACGTAGGTAGTATATGTATTTCTTTGGGGGCAGAATTGGAGTGAGGAGAATGGGTGAGTTGTCCATAATCATTGGGAGTAGAAGATAGCTCACAGTCTTGACATGGAAGGACCATAATTCAAAGAAGAGATGATCTCGTATACATCTATTCGTACATATAAATTTTTATATTTTTTAATATAAATGATATTTTTCTTCAATGTAAATATATTTTTTAAACTATAAGGTAAAAAAATAAATGATATTTTTCTTAACAACAAATAATATTTTTTTATCTGTTTGTACGATATAAACGGATATATACGAGGTTTTGTGTTCAAACAAAGGGGAATCCTGCATCTCTCATTCTATTGCTAACCGGCAACAACTATATTTTATTTGTCGATTCTAAATATATAATTTCATCACCATTATGTATATTATCATAATACTACTGTTGCTCTCCACCCAAAAAATATTTATTTAAGAAGATGCATATTCTCACCAAATATTGTTACGGTGTAGTATTAGCTGGAGGCAGATTCATTAATTATTAATTTAAGACACGAAAAAAGTAATTTTTTATTCCTGCGAAACAGTATTTTTATTTTATTTTTCTCATTTTAAGCTCAAAAGTAAAGTGAGTCTTGGTAAGATATCTGAAGTGAAGATGAGGACATTAAAGGGTGAAATCTGCAAAAGTGGCACTATTCATGGTCTAAAATCGAACGCAAAGTTTGACGTGTGTTGTATATGAATTTCATTTCCCTTCTTTAGTTACTTCACTTTTCCTTTTTCTTTTTCAAGATAATGTTTAAATTTGCAGTTGGACCATGTGAATATTATGTGTTGGAATAAATTTATATATGAGCTTAGATTTGAAATCTACATTTTGTGTAGATCAATTTAGTGTATTTATGTGTTCAAATCCATTGTGGGATGAATGAACAATTAATGCACAAAGATGGCTTCTTAATGGTGGGAATAAGTTTTTATCCCACATTGGAAAAATAAAGAAGCTCTAAGCTATTTATAAATGAGTTCACATCAATAAGGAATAATCAGTGTGACCATCTATGGTGCACCCAATCAGGTTTTAATTAGCTATTTTATGGCTAACCCAAATGCCTACGAGGATGGTGCGAAGCACCATCCGAGTCCGAGAGTCCGAGTCCGAGCACGTGCACGTCGCACTTGTCGCATTGGGCGCTTTAGAGGCGCACTTTGCACTTCGCACCGTCGCGAGGAGCTTTGAGGAGCCAAAAGTTTTGCCTACATGGCACCTGGAGATGGCTCGGGCGACACGTCGGACTCGACTACGTGGCGGGACGGTTGGGCTCGTGCATGGACGAACCATCACGTCGGTTCGGGCTAACCTGATAGGCCTTGGATCGACGCACTGGTTCGGGTCAGCAGTTGGGCCTTCGCACCACTTCGCGAACAGGCACCGTGGGCTATAAAAGGGACCCTGCAGAAGATGATTAAACACACCTGAACGAAGATAATCAATCGACTCATACATTCTTCAAAATCCTCTCTGTCCCGACTATCTAGTAGTTCGCCGGAAATACGTCTAGTAGTGCAACTACTCGTATTTGTTAAACCGTTGTATCTTGGAGATAATTCTTTGTTGAACCGCGCGTGATTGTAATGTGAGCAATATTATTCATGGAGAAAGAGTCTAACTCTTGCCTCGGTTATTTATAGCATTCCCTTTATACGTTATATTCGCATTTCTACATACCCAGTTACTAACATTATGTTTCCTTACGAATTTATGAGTTCCATGGCTTGGGTTATCCTCTCAAATTATTAATTCTAACGTATGAGTTACAATTTGAACCATCAAAAAAGTTATAATTTCGTTGCTCTAAATTTCAACTAAATTATTATATATGTTGTCGAAATCCAACAATAAAATTGACAATACAAGAGTACAACGACCCAGATAAGAGCTTCAAATATCCTCAATCAATTATGTCTCTTAGCTCCAAATTCGAAAAAAATTACAAATGGAAAGATTAAAATAGTATTACAACATTTTAAAAATTACGTTTAAAGTAGAGTAATGTCCTTTCTCTGAAAAAGTCAGGCAAAAATGTGCAGCTAATTATTTCATGCAACCGAAACAGGTGATTTCTGAAAAAGTATAGAAATGAAGAATTACCTCAAGTTAAATCAACCAAAGGAAATCATTCTTGGAGGTAAAAAGAACAAAAACAGAATCAATAAAATACAGAAAGAAGATCCAACATTAATTGTATGACAATGAACGAAAGTGATGCATCACGTAGTATCAACACCTTTTTCTTTTTGGCCAGAAAAAAATGGCCCATTTGTTATTATTATTATTATTATCAATTCTTTTCCGAAGAAAGCTACAAACATTCGACGACAGCTTTCATGGGGAAAAGCTTCCATTTTATAGTCCTTAGATCTCCAGAATTCTTAACCAGGCCAATTTGTTTGATTCGAAAAAACAAACAAACAAACAAAGGATGTTAAATATATAAAAGAAAAAAGTGGTTTTAATAATTGAAATCACGTCTGGACATAAATCTCCAAATTTACTTGTTAGAGGTAGTTCACAAACCCCACAAAGAAAAAGAAAAGTGTTAAGAATATTATATACAGTAAATCTTTGTGGCCACATTGTGGCTGGCCATAAACTGATCCAATAAAGAAAAAACCTGTTTATTTAAGATTTTCGGTTCAAAGTAAAATATGATTAACTTAATTTTACTATTTTGTCCCTAAATTTTTTTGGGAAGACCTATCTCTAAGAATCAAGTCAAGGATTTCTGTACTAATAGATGAATAAAACTTATAATTATATTTTTATTTAAAAATCCCCCAAAATAATAATAATAATAATAATAATAATTACGGTTTGCGGTTTGATTTGATTTACTTTTAAAAAAAAATCAAACCTAAACCGTATATAGTAATTTGCTAAAAATATAAATCAAATCGTATTTTTACAATCAAACCAAATCTTATATATACAATTTGATCTTATTTGTTTTACGATTTAAATCAAAATGTTAACACTCTTAGATGTAAATGAAGCCACGTCACATTTGAAATTTAAATTTTGAAATTATTTTCATCAAAAATGGAGGGAAAGGGTACAAAAGTAATTTTAATTGCCTATTAATTATAATTAATATTTTATTTAACAATTAATATTTTAAATTTACTATTATAACCCTATGTGGGTGACCATAATGTGGCCAAATAGCACCACTCTATTATTATATGTAAACAATGCGATAGTACTAATGCATCCTTAGCTAACACTTGAAGGAGTTTTTTGGGATTTGAACTCCCCACTTTACTGCTAAAGTGCCTAGTTTTAAGATTCAAATCCCAAAGAGATAACAACATGAAACATATCCATCTTCAAAATAGTTCTTTTTCTATTCTTTTATAAGTGTTTCATTAATTTTTTTTCTTATTCTTTTTATTAAATGTTGTAGTTCGGAATTTAAGATAATTTATGATAAATTTATCATTTTACTCTTATTTAATATTGTTAGAATTTAATAATTAATTGTGTATATATATTTATTATGATAATTAATAAAGTTACTAAAGTAAAAAAAATTGTTTTCTTGGTTAGTGCAAAAGAACGGAGGGACTACTCCCTTCGTTTTTATTTTAAATGTTATATATTTTTATTTTTTTATAAGTTTTAATTTGAGAGTAAAATTATGATACCTTTGTATTTTACTCTTATTCAATTGGTTGTATGGTTACATTTATTATGACAATTATTATGATAAATGCATTCACACAATCAATTTATTAAGTTTCAAAAGTATTAAACGAAATTTTGAACTAGACCACTTATTAAAAACAAAACAAAACAAGATGACACTTATAAAAAACTGAGGTATTATATCTTATGCCCTCAAAATCTTATACAAAAAAAATTTACTCCTTTTATCTTTAATTATTACATAAAAGTCTAACACGACCAAACTCATCCCATACCATTTTTATAGTTATCCAAACTCGTGATATTAGGATTTAATAAAAGCGGATACGTTAAAAAATCTAACACATAGCCATCCCTATATAAATAGTACTTATCAATATTTAAAAAAATATCCAGTATTTACAAAATTACGATTAAGTTTATAAAGTTCCGTTCACTCTTTTCAAACAAAATGATATCTGATCGAATGTTTCACCAATTTTTGTTTTAGCTCTCTCTCTCTAGTCTGTATGAATATGGTGTAATTACGATACTAATATTCATCACGACCCATTCATCTAAACTGGAAAACCCAATTATCTTGGGACGTGAATATAATTGAACAAAACCCCATATTCTTTAAATAGTAAATAAACAACTTATGTTTGATAATGTTACTAAAAGTAGTAACAGTAGTATTATGGACCAAAAGAAGCAGGCGAGCTGAAGAGTTTTGCATTTGAAAAAGTAGTGTCAACTATTAAAATTGTGTGGCATGGCCTATCAACCAATGAATAGACATGATTGTTTTCTATCTTCCTTTTGTATAAATTAAGACTCAATGCTTCTTCATCAATACTCCAAATCAATATGATTTTGGGAAATACATTGTGTTGCCAATTAATTGAACTAATCCAATCAATCTAACGATTTTAAATTCTTTTCAATAGTTTATAATCTGCTCCATTTTCAAGCAGCATGATGGATGCTGTACCCTATGGAAAATATATGAATTACAAACAAGTCTCTCATTTAAAATTTTTTTTTAAATGATTCGTCTCATTGGGATTTGCTCACTAAACTGATTAGGCGAATGTCTAACTCCCAAAGTGTTTTCTTATATTGTATGCTCCACGATATATACTTGTTGGCATTTTCACCACTAAATTGATTCGAATATGAAAAATAATAGTTTAATTCACGATGCATGCTTAAAATTATAATTGTGAATTAGTGTCGACAATCATTTGTACAACGGGGCGTAGAGTTTGATTAAACGGCCCCACCATGTTATAAATAAGACTGATTACAATTACAACTACTTAACTTGGGAATCAAGTATACTACCAACATTTTACAATCATAATCATCATAATAATTTATTATTCAGCTTCTTCTTCACTGATGGTTGGTCATTTTGATTTCACGTCAAGCAATACTCTATACACATACAAATCAAATATGCATTTAAGTGCATAATCAAATGTTGGTTTTAATTTCAAAATGCTATTATTCGAGGCGCCCTGTGTTATATATAGATGGAGCTGTACGATAAATGATTAAACATAAAACGGAATTTTAAAAATAATTAGTTATTAAGTGAGTAGTACTATGGAAATTGCATTTTTAAGTTTTTATAATAATCATGTTAGCGCGCACGCTTGAGCTCACACAAAAAAGGGCACTACAACCTCACTCCAATCTTTGGTGAGATGGTATAAGATGAGAAGCCAGACATGCATTTCGTTGTCTTTAATTTTATTTTTTTTTTTTTTTGGGAGGTGGGGTCTTACTTTATTTTAATTTCATTTAATTTAAATAAGCCTGAAAATATTCCATAAAATATCCAAAGAAGGAAGAAGACCAAAAATTGACGAAGAACCTGTGAAATATGGAGAGAAGCGAATTGATGTGGAGTGCAGAAGAGAGTGAAATAAGATTGAAGAGACCAAAAATTTTACTTTTTCGGCGTGCTTTCGATTCGACCAACAATTATGTGGTAAGTGTTTCACAAACCGCCAACAACTAATTGAGAATTCTCATCTGTTTTAATACTAATCAAATGGAATTTACATTATACATCAGTGATCAGTAATACAATTGAATTCTCATCTGTTTTAATACTAATCAAACTAGCTGTTCAGTTATTGCCTTCAAGCAAATTGGCGAGACACCAAAATCAGAGTGATCAGGATCGCACCAAATGGAGCCAAATCTGAATTATAAGAGAGAAAGAGAGAGATGATTCAACTGAACATTGAACCACAACTATTAAGAAACAAATTCGAAGAAGCATATAAAAAATTAAAGAAAGATGATTGAAACTGAAATAAACTTAGAAGGTTTCAAGCTAAGACAATGACTACGTAGAACAACCTAGGCGCAGCAGCTTCGCACTGAAATCTAATGTCCTGAGACAGAAAACGCTACAACTAGAGGTTTACAAGTATGGAAAGCTGGCATATTGGCTTAGAAGCCAAAGAAACCGAGCTCGCTTGCTTTCTCCTTCTCAAACGTCTCAAAATATTGATAGATGATCGTCACTGCAAGAAGAATTCCAGTTCCTGAACCTATGGCACCCATGAAATCTGCCAACACAGTCAAAGCACCGATGCAAATTCCTCCAAAAGCTGCAGCGGTTGGAATATAACGGTTCAACTCCTTCTGCAAATTGGAATCCCTGTGGCCAGGCATAACCATTTGTTGCTCCTGCAGAGTATCAGCAACAAGATAATATCAGTAAGCCTTTTCTGGGATTCATGGCCCCAAGTAAATAGATTGAATTCCCACCATGATGAAAAGCGAACAAGAGAAGTAAACTTTATTCTATAAGCAACGAGTACATCTGTACATGATATCAACTACTAATCATATAGCACAAATTGCACAAAATTGAACTCAAATAAGCAGGCATTTCACTTAGGACCCTCGATTTGCTATCTGTACTTTCATGGGTTCAGAATTTAATGAATCTTGCCTTCAGCTGCTTGGCAACATCTTTGGCAGAGGATCCAGAAACTTCAATCCAGGTCTTTGAGAACAGAGCACACGCAGACAGCATGAATACTATACAGAAAAGTGCATGGAAAGGATTTGCTGCCATGTCTGCTAAGCTGGGAAGAGATGGTGGAGAAAAAAAAAGATTAATAAGCACTTCCAGTGAAATAAATCTCACAAATTAAGTGGCTTCATATGACCTAAACTTAATAAATTGATGAACCCTGGAAAAGGTAGTATCGATACTTGAAAAAGAGTTTACCTTGACGGAGCAGTAACGTAGTAAGCAAGGCCGCCAACCGGAATTGATTGACCTGAATATTCAGATTCTTTCCACTTGCCCAACAAGTTGACCAAGAAATTTCCACCATATTTCTTGTATAGCAACTGCATGAAGGCAGTACAAGTCATGAAATGACTTCAAGCGAGGCAAACTATAAATCGGTAACAAGAAGTAGGCTTACCTGAGAGATGAAGTAAAGATTAGATACAAGGGCAGACTGAAGAATAATGGGCATGTTGGAGGTATAGAAAAGCTTAATTGGGTAAGAGCCCTGTTGTCCACGGGCATTTTTTGATCTTACAGGCAACACCACTCTAAAGCCCTGGAAATATATCACGATGAGGAAGATCAATATAGTCGCAAGAAGATTGGTCACATTTGGAAGATTTTGGCGGTAAAATGCCTCCCGAAGTGCACGAACTTTGTCTGTTCTGGTTATAAGCAAATGGAACAATGCGATGACAGCACCTTCAGACTCAGCACCTCTGCCACTATTGATAGTTGTAGGGCTGAATGCTTTCCAGATAATATTTTCACTGCAATTGGAAGTTAAAAAAATGTTTAAGCAGTGCCAACAGTGCTAAAGAATTAGTAATAAGTAATCAAGAAAAGTTAGAAACTGAATAAACTTTAGATGTTTACCAGATATTGGTTGCAATGAACAAGGAAATCCCAGAGCCAAGACCATAACCCTTTTGAAGCAGCTCATCTAGACAAATCACAATTATACCAGCAAAGCACAGTTGCAGAATGATCAGAATTGCATTCCCAACTCCAAGCTGACCAACACTTCCATACATTCCTGAGAGAACGTAAGCAACAGCCTCGCCAACAGCAATCAAAATACCGAGAAGCTTCTGAGCTCCATTTCTGATGCCAAAACACAATCAAATTGTCAACAAGATGCTTTGATACAGATTAATCAATCGGCCAGAGATAAGGGGTGATCTTTGTGTGAAGAAAGGGAGAAAGCACAAAATCAATAACCTACAATAGCGCACGGTCCTCACGGACATTGTTGTCAACTTCAATGATTTTGGACCCAGCCAGGAGTTGCATCACCAGTCCAGATGTAACAATGGGAGTGATACCCAACTCCATGACAGTTCCACGGCTTGATGCAAGTATAGCACGCATCCAGTAGAAAGGATCAGCTCCAGTAGTGGAGTGTATGCCATACAGAGGAAGTTGACTGCACACCAAGAATATGAACAGAGAAATCACAGTGTATATAACTTTTTCTCTGAAGGGAATCTTCCTGTCCCCACTCTGAACTTCGGGCAGAAAAGAAAGGAATGGTTTCACAAGATGCAACACCCTGAATCCTCCTCCCATTTTTCAGAAGACGAACACAAACTTTCAAGCCTGCAACATACCATGATATAGATGTTAAAATGAGCCATGCCTCTTCAAAATAATTAGGTCCAAACCTTCATACGGTAATGTACTAATGTAACTCAAACCTAATGCACACTATAATTGTCTAGGACATGGGGCAAACATGAGACACATTAGAAATAAGACCTTGAATAGCCTGGCACGAGCTCTCTCTTCAATGAAATGAAAGTTGGCAGTTCATAAAGTAATACATCACATTATTAAGCTTATGGTACATGCAACTTATTCACGTAGCTCATGCACATTTCTTAAAGCTTGAGTTGAAATTAATCCAAACCATTGCATGATAGCAGAATGATATCACATCACAACTCCAATCAAGATTACAGAGCTTCACAGCAATTGAACACTCATTAACAAAGAGCAGAGGAAAAAAAACAAACTTTCAATAATTACTTAATTCTGCTCGATAGCAATTGAACGAAGCACCGAACTAGATAATGTTCCTAATAAATCACGAAACTTTTAACGTAACCTTGAATTTCTATAATCCGGCACAAACAGGTTAGATCCAAAACAACAAAATCTCAAGTCCCGAAACTACCAATTCCGGAACAATCAATTCTCTCACTACTCAAACCCCATAAACAACATGCATCGTAAAGACAAAAACAAAACAAATCAACCGAACACTAATTACAGAAAATGGAATATTGATGTAGCGAAACTCACCGTTAAGCAACAGATATGAATTCAAAGTGTTTGAACTTGAGGCGGAACACCCCAAGTAACCGCGCAATTGTGTAAAAGGCGTTCAACTTAGATATAAACTGAACCGAGTGACGTTGGTTGATCTGTTTGAAGTTTTCAATATGCATGCGTTTTTGACAAGCTATGCGTGCCACGACTCCCAGCCACTAGGGTTCTAACACGTCAGATGATAATCACGAGGTGTCACTTGTTTCCCCTTGTACGACGTCGTTTGATTCCTTTCAATAAAACCCTCGACAGAAAAAAGGAAATTATATGCCAGAAATCGACGAAGAAAAACCTTAAACGAAAATGGAGATTATCGAATATTTCAGATTCGGAAAATATGAGGGGGATAAAAGGTCAGATTCGGAAAATAATAGGAAACAAAAGTGCTTATGCTCAAGTAAATCTATATATTGACTCTCAATTTTATTTTGTACGTCTCAAAACGGCGGCCGTTATAAGGAATATAGGATATGTTCTTAAGATGTATAGTTCAAACAGTAACGGAATACTACTTTTTCCAACTAACACTATTAAGTCACAGTTTTCTATTTCTCAGAAGGAATATAAATTTATTTTGGGATATATAATTCATTTTATTTCTTACTTCTTGTTAGATATCTAATCGCAACTCCAATAAGATGTCCAGTCTTAGTTTTGTGCAGATTACTTGCATTCTCAATAAACTGACAGAAGGATCTCAATTTCAATGAAAAACATAAATGGCCTGCCGCAGAATGGTAATCAAATGCTTCTGCAGTCATAAAAATCACATCGCTGCATATACTTAGGCGTCCCAAGATATAAAACGTCTTATCAAATATCGTATGTGAATTCTAAGAACTATCTTAAAAATAATGAGAGACGTGACTCAAATAACTTAGAACCTCAGCTGTTTAGCAAGCAAAATTCGAAAAACATAAATGAAATTAAAGATATAAGCATCCGAAAATTTCAAGCTAATCCAAGACTAAGTAGAAAAACCTAGGCACGTCTACGCTCTGAAACCTCGTGTCTTGAGAAAAAGAAAACACTACAACTACTAAAATTACACATTGCAGTTTCTAGGCACATTTGCTTTAAAATCGTGGGCATTTATAAGCTCTTTTGGGAGCTCCAGCTTGAGCAGTATAACTATCCATAGCAGTTGAGGATGGGAAGTGCCTATGGCTTAAAAGCCAAAGAAACCAAGCTCGCTTGCTTTCTCCTTCTCAAACGTCTCAAAATATTGATAGATGATCGTCACTGCAAGAAGAATTCCAGTTCCTGAACCGATGGCACCCATGAAATCTGCCAATACAGTCAATGCACCAATACACATTCCTCCAAAAGCTGCAGCGGTTGGGATGTAGCGGTTCAGTTCCTTCTGCAAATTGGAATCCCTGTGGCCAGGCATAACCATTTGTTGCTCCTGCAAATTATCAGCAATAGATAATATCAACAAGCCTTTTCTGGGATTTATGGCCCTAAGCATATAGATTGAATTCCCACTATTATGAAAACAAATGAGTAATAAACTTTATTCTATAAAGCAACGATTACATGATATCCAACAATTGATCATAGAGCAAAAAAGGGATTGAAATCCCCCCGATTATGCTGTATGTATTTCTATGATTTCAGAATTTATAAAATCTTGCCTTGAGCTGCTTGGCGACATCTCTGGCGGAGGATCCGGAAACTTCAATCCAAGTCTTCGAGAACAGGGCACACGCAGATAGCATGAATACTATATAGAAAAGTGCGTGGAAAGGATTCGCTGCCACATCTGCTAAGCTGGGAAAAGATGGGGGGGAACAAAAAGATCAGTAAGCATTAACAGTCAAATGAATCTCACATGTTACATGGGGGTGCGAAATAACTTTTTTTGTAGTTCTCATATAACCCTAAACATGATTGAAATATGAAACCTGGAAAAGGGAGTCTTGACAGATCATACTGAAGAGACCTCTAAAATCGACTAACAATTAAAAAAAGTTTACCTTGATGGAGCAGTAACATAGTAAGCAAGGCCGCCAACCGGGATCGACTGACCTGAATATCCAGAATCCTTCCATGTGCCCAACAAGTTGACCAAGAAATTTCCACCATATTTCTTGTATAACAACTGCATGAAGGCAGTACAAGTCAAGAAATGAGTTCAAGCAAGGAAATACGAAAACTAGAAAATCATAAACAAGTAGTCTTACCTGAGAAATGAAGTAAAGGTTGGATACAAGGGCAGACTGAAGAATAATGGGCATGTTGGAGGTATAGAAAAGCTTAATTGGGTAAGAGCCTTGTTGTCCACGGGCATTTTTAGATCTCACAGGCAACACCACTCTAAAACCTTGGAAATATATCACTATGAGGAAGATTAATACGGTAGCAAGAAGATTGGTCACATTTGGAAGATTCTGCCGGTAAAATGCCTCTCGAAGTGCACGAACTTTGTCTGTTCTGGTTATAAGTAAATGGAACAATGCAATGACAGCCCCTTCAAATTCAGCACCTCTGCCACTGTTGATAGTTGTCGGACTGAATGCTTTCCAGATAATACTTTCACTGCAAAAGAAAGTAAAACGGTTTATTGCATTGCCAACAGCTAATTTGCTAAAGAATTAGTCCAAGTAATTCAAGCAGACTAAGTAAGTGAGTGAAATGTCAGTTGTTTACCAGATATTGGTAGCAATGAACAAGGAAATCCCAGAACCAAGACCATATCCCTTTTGAAGCAGCTCATCTAAGCAAATCACAATTATACCAGCAAAGCACAGTTGCAGAATAATCAGAATAGCATTCCCAACTCCAAGCTGACCAACACTTCCATACATTCCCGAGAGAACGTAAGCAACAGCCTCGCCAACAGCAATCAAGATACCGAGAAGCTTCTGAGCACCATTTCTGAGGCCAAAACACAATTAAATTGAGTCAAACAGATGCCTTTGATATTGATGAATCAATTATCCAAAATAAGTGATGGTACTTGTGCAAAGAAAGAAAGCAGAAAGCACAAAAAGGGTAACTTACAATAGCGCCCGGTCCTCACGGACATTGTTGTCAACTTCAATGATTTTGGACCCAGCCAAGAGTTGCATCACCAGTCCAGATGTGACAATGGGTGTGATACCCAGCTCCATGACAGTTCCACGGCTTGATGCAAGAATAGCACGCATCCAGTAGAAAGGATCACCTCCAGTTGTGGAATGTATGCCATAAAGGGGAAGTTGGCTGCACACTAAAAATATGAAAAGAGAAATCACAGTGTATATAACTTTCTCTCTGAAGGGGATCTTCCTGTCCGCACTTTGAACTTCGGGCAGAAACGAAAGGAATGGTTTCACAAGATGCAACACCCTAAATCCTCCTCCCATTTTTTGGAAGATGAACAAAACTCTCAATCCTGCGACACACCATTACAGGCATGTTAAAATGAGCCGCGCCTCTTCAATATAATTAGGTCCAAACCGTCATACAATAAGCTACAAATGTAACTCAAAACTGACATAATGAGCAAGTAAAATCGAAACAATAAATTTGTCTAGGAACATTAAATTCTTCTCGATAACAATAGAACGAAGTACCGGACTAAATAAGATTCCTAACCAATCACGAAAATTCCGTAAATTAGCCACAAACAAATTAGATCTAAAACAACCAAATCTAAAGTTCCAAAACTCCAAATTCCGGAACAGTCAGTTCATCTAGCTACTGAAAACCCTATAAACAAGATGTACCGAAATAGCCAAACAAGAAAAATACAAAAAAACATAATAACCAATTACAGATGCGCCACAATCAGAGAAGCGGAAATTGATGTAGCGAAACTCACCGTTAAGCAACAGATCTGAATTGAAAGTTGATAGAATTGAGGCGGAATGCCCCAAGCAACAGCGTAATGGAGTAGAGGCGATGCAACTTAGATATTTAACAGAACGATCTGCTTGAAGTTTTCAACGTGTTTGGTTTTTGGGTGCCCCCTGCCGGTTTGACAAAGTCTATTATATATTCCAAGTTCGAACAAGAGTTGGTATCGTTCCAACAGGAAAAACAAAATACTTTCCTTACAATTTATATATATTCTTCTTCTCGAAAAAAAGATATATGAATATTTTCTTACTCAAAAAATTATACTACTATTTTTTTCTTCAACGTTATTTTTCAGATGCGTTCAAGTAAATCTACATATTTTTATTACAATCTTACTTTAGATATATTTCCAATTCAATGTTCAATCATAGGAGTTGATTGGTAATTTGGTACAGTGAATGTAGATAGAAATGAAATGTATAAGTTTGCGATTCACTGTGAGCCGAAAGACCCAAAACAAGTTCGTAATAATTCAAGAGATGTGACGAATTAGTATACACCATCTTTTTATATAATTATATTTATAATATTATTTCTTTAATTAGTATTTAATATATATTACACAAGTTCGTAATAATTCAAGAGATGTGACGAATATAGCAGTTATCAACTAATTAATAATTATCCATTTCTTTGAGTTGTATTCAGAAAATTCATTAGCATTACAAATAATGCATAAAATTTCACAGCAACTTTAGTATGCGAATCCTCAAGATATATGAAATCTCAAATGCGTATTCCAGCTCCAGCATAAAGTTGCATTGTCAAGGAGCACGGTAAAACATACCTGTAGTAATTCATCAATACACTTAAGAGCAAGAAGGCTGCTCTAATTTAGCAGGAAACATATATGAGTTTGTAAGCATGTACACAAATTACTTGAAGTTCCTTCAAGACTTTACATGTGCTGCATAATATACATATATGGACATAGTTTTCTTTTTCTCCACTCTTTTTCTCACTACATTTCTCAAAAGGCATTTGTAATCTTGGAATATAAATTTCTCATATCCTAAAATATGACTGCAAACTGAACCCCATCAAAGAGACAAAACTTCAATCAACTCTAAATGAAGGTTAGTACTCTAGATGTATAAATTGGGGATGAGCTGGGCGTATCTGTGTACCAGTCCCTTGTTTCTCTCAGGCAGGCAATTTCAGCTTTGAATTATGTTTCCAGCTGCAATAAGAGACTAAATCTTAGATATAAATTGCACAGAACAAAATAGATGGGTTAGGAATTCCATTAGCGACTCACCTGATAAAGTAATAGTAGAAGAAGTCTGCATAAAGAGCTGTTTGGACAAGCCCAGAGACACAAGCTGAGAAAAGGGGCATAAGATTAAACATCAATGCAAACAGAAGAGTCGTGAAACCAAGTTCTGCATGACTTACCAATCCATCTACCGAAATGGTCCTCAGTGAAATAGCGGTAGATCCAGTTTAGGATGTAGAATGCTCGATAGGCCCTACGAAAACAACAATATCTCAGTTCTCACTATCTGGGAAATATGAGATGTTTTATATGTATGTGATAGTTTCTCGTTACCTAAAACAAACAAGTTTCTGCATGTCTACTGAGAATGCTGAATGGCGCTACTTAAAATCACATTCAAAGATTGGACGGATATTCAAACCCAATAGTGATCCTGAGTCTTCACCTGAAAATGTACTTTATGATCCTGTACCCTTCTTTCCCAGGCAAGCATTCATGTCATAATATAGCACAAGATTATTTTGATACGTGATCAGTCCTATATTACTTTACCCAGAAGGAATTGTGAAAATTGAATAAAAACTTTGACACATTTGCTGCAATGCAAAATCAAATACCCAAGAAAGAAAACATATTGTCCAGCCAGATTGTCCAAATTTCCACTTCTTTGCAACAGAACCAACTGTGGTAGTATTGCTACAGCCTCCAACTCCAAGTATATTGAAAATGCCCAAGACACCTGAGATAAATTTAAAATGTTAAGCAGTATATATAAAGCACAAGGTGATATCATATGTTCAGTAGAACCTCTCTAAAGGAATACTCTACTTAGAAATAACCTCCTATTTTGTCATAAAAATTCATGATCCCAACTTGGAACTAGTTATATTTCGGAATAAACTCCATATTTGTCATAATTCATATTTTTTTAAGGTCTCACCTTAAAGAAATACACCTCCATTTAGGAATAAATCACAATAAATAATATATATATATATATATATATATATATATATATATATATATCTCATTATAATAAATTTATGCAGATTTAAAATATTTCTCTAAGGTTGCTTGTGACAATGACTTCATCTTTTTTGTTGCAATTATATCTTTTAACTTGCGGGTCTTCAATAGCTCGTCCATATGACCATCTTCTTGTTGAACCCAAAATATTTTCAATTTGTCGAGCAAATTCAAAGCTTCTTCACATGAAACTTTTGGGACTTTTACGCTATCATCTTTCGGATTATTTCCCTCATTTTCTTGCCGCATTTCTTCAATGATTTCTTCTTCAGTCAAAGCATACACAATTTGTTGCTCATTTGGATGGTTAAGGAAGACATCTATGTCCATCTGGTTGTTGTAGTGAAATTCTTTTATTTGACCATTCAAATCTTCATGTAACTTTCGATTCTCTTCATCCATATTTATGTATTGTTCATGTACATTAAAATTAGAAAAAAAAAATCTTCTTACAACTCTATTTAGGAATAACCTCTCATTCTTTTTTTTTTTTTTTTTTTTGTCAATTAATACAGAAATTTTAAAAGCTGATTCACGGTGGCATCGGGCATTAACCACTCTACCACTAGGCCAACACACACACACAATAACCTCTCATTCTGTCATATTTTTCTGTAGTCCCCAAAATATTCCTTAATAGAGGTTCTACTGTACTATATAAAAATAAGATACATCATGAAATTGGTAACCAGGGAATGAATGAACAAACAGGACAACCAATATATATATATATAGGAGATGGTTAACGTTAAAACCATTTTTATCGTGAAAATATGAGAACCAAAAAATGATGAATTTGCTGTAAAAGTTGATGAATCCGTCGGAAAAGTCAATAAATCCAAAAAAATAGAATTTTCGTCTCTAATGAGATTTGAATCCAGGTGAAAAATTCTGAATTTTTGGATTCGATAACTTTCACAGCGGATTCATCAATTTTCATACAGATTCATTTGGTTTTTAGTTTTTAAGATAAAATGGTTCTCATTTGAGCATATATATATATAGTAAGATTCAAATAAGAATTATTTTTAACGTGAGAACTAAGAACATAAAATTTCGCTATGAACAAAATGAATTCGTTATGAAAGTTGATGCATCCATCGAAAAACTTACTGAATCCAAAAATTCGACATTTTTCACCGGATTCGAATCCCATGAGGAACGAAAATTTTATTTTTTGGATTTAGTAACTTTCCGACAGATTCATCAACTTTCACAACGAATTCATCATTGTTTGGTTCTCAAGATAAAAATGATTCTCATGTTAATCATCCTCTCTCTCTATATATATATAAATGAAGATTAGTTTCTAGGACATTTGACAATGAGCATCTCTCTATATTCCCTTCAATTAACTTAACAAGAGTTTAGTGGATGGAGACTGACCTCCAGAAATGAGAACTTCTCATTAACAAAAAGTGCCAAGAGAAAACATGCTCCCACCAGAAAATAGTGTCTAAAGGTATCCAGATCACGGTCATAGGATCGCCAAATTACTGGGTGAAACCTCATATACCAAACAATTGCCACAGAGCTTGCAATAAACAACACTTTCATTATGGCGTTATAAACCGAAATGAAATCGGTAAACAAATCGAGGTACCGAGTCAAGAAGATAATTGCATACAGTTCCTTAAGGAAATCCCTGAATAGAATGTATTCCTGTCAGTTGCACTATCTCAAATAGTCACAATACACAAAAATGCCCAAACATAAAATAAATTATTCCTATAATCAGGCGACAATATGAGCAAAGGGCACAGAACCTCTTCAGCAGCATCAAAGGCTGACCTATCAAATCCCAGATGTCATTGATATAAACTAAGACAATAAATTCCACGGGATGAATCAACAAGCATAAATGTGATCACAAAAACCCTCTCTGAAATCTCCTCGCATGATTGCCTAATTACAACATCTAAAGAGTGAATTGGAAAATGCTACTGCTGTAGTACACCACCAAAATGAAACCCTAAACTTGGAAAATTCCAGAATCTATAAATTCTAATGCAGCATATAACAACAGAACTGAAAAATCAATAGATTAATAACTTCAATTTAACATAACTTGATCAATTAAACCATTTACAGCTCAATCTAAATCTCAGCAAATAAAAACATAAACGATGCATCAAACAACTAAAAGGCGATATTAGGTAAAAGTTGAGGAAATTTGTGTAACCTGAACACGATTTGGTGGCATAGATTTTGAGGAGAAGCACTAAAATGCTGACCAAATGCGTCATATCACTTATAAATCTGAAAATATTCATCGCTGTGAATTTCCTTATAGAGTTCGAGATTTTTTCTCTTTACTTTAAGGGGTTTTTATCTTTTTGCTGTTCTTTGCAGAAAGAGAAAAGAATGAGGAGGTGCAGGAGTTTAAACTTTGACGCAAAGAAAATATTAATTGAAAAAAATGGAGACGAGACGCGAAGTGGTGGGGTTGGGTTTGATGAGATTTAATATATATAGTATTATATATATTAAATTTCGGAAAGAAATAATTATACGAGCTGATGTGGCAGTTGGAAAATCAGTTATGCGTCGACGGTACCAATTTGCCTCGGACTAAAGTTGAATCTTTTTTATTTTTGTAATTTTTTGAATGAGGATTAACTCTGGTTTATCTCGGCCATATGAACTGTAAATTATAAATAAGGTTGTGGAAATTACAATCGACTCCCTTAAAAAATATTTAATATCTTCAGATTTTGGAAAATTAAAATGGAATGACCAGACAAAATAGTGAGAATTCGCGTTGTTTTGGTTGAAGTGATAGATAAGATTAATATGATAAAGTAGAATGAGATTATTTAATTTTATATTTGGATTGATTGATTATGGTGTAGAATAGAAAGATTATGACTGAATTGTAGTATAATACCAAAATCATCATTGTGGCATAGCAAAAATACAAAAGGTGGAGATAAAGATGATCAAAAATAATTTTGGTGAGTGTGTTTTTAGAATTTTGTATTATGGAATGAATAATGATTAAATAAGCAACCCAAATTTGGGGTGATAAAGTATCACCTGAATGAATGACTGGATCACGAGCAAAGTTATTCATCATGAGTTTAATTATGCAAACCAAACACGTGATATAATAGAATTATATTATCAATCATGCATTATCAAACCAAACACCTCCTATTTGTTTATATGCAACATCATAAGTATTAGTTAATGTTGTGCAATAAATTTTTTATTTAAAAGATATTAATAAAATAGTTTTGAAGAATCAATAATAAAAAATTAAGTTATTTTAAAAGAATTATGAAAAATAAATAATTTAAAATACAAAATATGCAGTCTCGAATGAACACATCTCATCACCATTCGATCACAAATGTTAAAAATAAGGGTGACAAACAACCATAAAAACAAAATAGTGACATAATTTCCATCATGATTGTTATTACAAGGGGGTCAACTCAATTAGTGACAAATTCGATTCATTACAATAAGTGACAGACTACTTCTTCGTTAAGATGCAATGACGAAATTGACAATAGTTGCGATGGACACCTAATCCATCACTAAATTTCTTAGTGGTGATTTTTTTTAAATAACATAATACGTCAGGAATATGTCCCTATGTGTCAATTGTAATGGGATTCCCTATTTTAGTGACACTGGACCATCACAATTCAGCAATTTTTTGTAGACACATTTCAATATATCCAGATGTACTGTGTATTCATCATAATTAAATTATAATCGTGTTTAGTGAACTCTGGTTGAAGATTAATAATCTCTCTAAGTAGGAATTACTAAACCCTTATGGGACGTTTACCTTAAGTGGTATGATAAATATATAAAAATAATTAAAACTAATCTATCATTTAATTTTAAACATAATCTATTATAGCGAGGTATATATCTCGAATATCTAAATTGGGAAGACAAAATCCTATCGATACAAAACCAATTACTTGAGGATATAGAGATTACTTCATATAAGATTTTTTATAAAAAATTATATATATTTGAGTGTATATTTAATGTGTATGGTACATCCATCCTTATTAAATACAACAATTGGTATTTATTTTAAGTGATATGATAAATCATTAGATTGATAAAATATATGATTGAGTGTTTAAAGGATAAGATGATCATACAAGTTCAAAATTAGTCAATCCATAAAATTAAATGATAGATTAGTTTTAATTATTTTTATATATTTATCATACCACTTAAGGTAAACGTCCCATAAGGGTTTAGTAATTCCTACTTAGAGAGATTATTAATCTTCAACCAGAGTTCACTAAACACGATTATAATTTAATTATGATGAATACACAGTATGTACCATACACATTAAATATACACTCAAATATATATAATTTTTTTATATAAAATCTTATATGAAGTAATCTCTATATCCTCAAGTAATTGGTTTTGTATCGATAGGATTTTGTCTTCCCAATTTAGATATTCGAGATATATACCTCGCTATAATAGACTATGTTTATTTACTATTAAGTTATATGTGATCAAGAGTTCAAAGAGAAGAACACATAAAATAGAGTTCAAATGCGATGTGATATAAATCACCATGAATTCTAATTAAAGAACACACAAAATATAAGGATTGTGAGATTGTTGCTTGATTTTCTCAAAGAGAAGTATATAATTTCAAAAATGTCATAAATTTAAGATATAAAATAATAACCATCACTACTAAAAGAAAATGAAAAATGATGAATAACAAAATAAATGTCATCGATATTTATCAATTTTCTTAGTTTATGGAAACTCGCAATCGCTATATTGAAGAAACTTACGTTCTTATGCAATATTTAAAATTATACAGGATGGATAATTCACAATTGAAAAGCCATGCATGATATACAAATTTATGGTAACTTTAGTGAGATTCAATGTAACATTTAATCATTAAAAAATCCCCTCAACTACTAGTTCATCCGAAAATTACATACTAATCATCTCTTAAAAGTGAAATTAGATTTTAATATGCAAAAGGACCCCTAAAACAAACAATATAAGAAAAGCTAATTTGATTCCCCATGAAACCCACCAAGAATTAAAAAAGAACAAATTGAAAATGCAATGTTTTGGAAAAATAATAAATTAATATAGTAATTTGAGCTGTATTGACTTCTATATACCTGATCTAACCCCTAAAGTAGTAAAAAACTAAAAATTAACAAGAAATTATGCAAATCGTTGAAAGATAGTGGACTCCCAAATTTCACACCCTCTCAGAGTCAGAGAGAAGCCGAAGATTCCCCTCCCCCAGCTAGCCTAGAGAGAGAGAGAGAGAGAGAGAGAAAATCGTGCTTACCCAAACACCAAAAATCAATTTGACTAATTGTCCCCCTCTCTGATTGTTTCTATTTTTCTTAATCCGTTTTTTACACTAACCTTGAAATTGTGGTGGACACTGAAAATCTTTGACCGGAGAGAATTTCTGTGACTGGACAGCATGGGTTGCGCTGGATCGCGTGATAAAGTAGATGGTGCTGTTTCCTCATTGCGTATCGACTCTTCTTGTAATTCTTGTATCAGTAATTTGTGAAGATATTGTCGTTTGTTGTTCATTCAATTGGATATTTGATCGCATTGCTGGTTTGTTTTGATTAAAGTAGGTTGGTGAATGTGGTAAGTATTTGTGAAGGGTGTAATCTTGATTGTTTGTGATTACTGTTTGATGTTTGTATCTAACTTCTGAGGTCTGTGTAGTTCTTTAATCATCTTTTGTTCAGTTGATTTGAACACGATGTATACTGATAGGTACTATTCTGACTGTAGACAATAATATGTTGTTTTCTTAGTGTTCTTATAATTGTTTTGCTGTCGTTGATTGAAATGGTCATCAATTCTGTCTTATGCGTATTCCTTAAACTCTCTAGTTTCAGCCTCGAGCCGATGTATACTATGTCTTATTAATTTGCTGTATTGTGGTTGTTAAATAGTATCAATCTTTCGCGCCATTTTCTTTCTTCTTGAAATATTGTCGGGCTTCAATTCATATCTCTGAAAAAGAATTCAATCGTGGAATGTTCAGTGTTTAGTTGCTCATGGAACAGATAGCTACGAGGTTTCACATATGGTGCTTCATTTGAATGGTTTTTTCGTTTATCCTATTACTTGTTTTAGACCAAAGCTGCTTTGGCGGCTTGAGCATCTGTTTTGAATTTTCTGACTGAAGCATTATCATGCATGATCATTCCCAACAGACTAAATGAAGAACAAAAGAGAAATGTGGAACACTTGTGAAGCTATCCGCACAATAGTGTAATGAAGTAATGGAAGTATGGACTTCTAGTTCTTTTTGCGTTCAAGAATAAGTATGCCTTAAAAATCAATAGGTTCCGCTGACCTATGGCTCTTTATGAAAAGCACATGGACTTCCAGGATGAAAATTTAGTGATGCTGGAAATTTGTTCCTGAGTTATATCATTTTCCATATTGAATGACGAATGTGATTTATATGCTCTTTACAATAAAGAACATCTATGTGATGTTTGGTTGTGCTAGTTAACCCTTGTGTTGAATTGTAAAACTGTTTGAGAGCCTGCTTGAATATGCTTTCCTGATATATGACCCTTAAATTTTGCTACACTATGCCTGAATACAGAAACTTCAAAGAAGATACGAAAACCAAAGGCATGGAAGCACACAGAAGCAATAACCAGAGCACAGCTAGTGCAGATGCGTGAGGAGTTCTGGGACACTGCTCCGCACTATGGTGGTAGGAAAGGTATATAACAAATAATATTTTTCTGCAGTGTCACAATACCATATGTTTGGATCATGTTCTATGGTTAACTTGTGGGTTTATTCTTCATTAGGCTCTGACCATCTGAACTGGTCTACATATTGAAAATTTTCAAGTCCAAGAGGACCAACACCAGCCTATTAGCCTGATAAGATTTCTTTGTCATAAGCAGTACTCATATTTGCATACTGAAGCATCCCAGCAAAATCAACACTATATAGCCTGATGTACACAAAATCCACTTCTGTTTGATGCATTTCATCTTATTAATGATCAATTAAAAGATGTTGTAAAGAACTATTTTTCTCCATCAAGTTTAAATTTATTTTGAACTGTGGGGTTGTTAAATTTAGCTGGATAAAGTACACAGTGAATATTCAATTTAGGTATTACCAGAAGAATACAATGATATGTGAGTAACTATTAACCACAGTTATGTTCTAAAATTAAGGTATGAAATCGTTATTACTTATTAGTAATGCATGCATTTCTGAAAGCTGTGGTGTGTAGGGTAATATCTGTACCTCCTTTCGTTTGTTGCTCTAGACGTCTTTACATCCTGCCTGACAATGGATAGCATGTTATAAGCAGATAGTAAACGTCTGTATGTTTATCTTGTGCTGCTTTAGTTCGTTTTCAGCATGAATTGATTTACTTTTTCCATATTGAAACATCTTCTCTGCTTTCACACGCTCATGATATCTTCATGTTGATTCCATCTCGAGTCTCTGAATGAATGGAACTGATAGTTATTGCTTGACCTTTTACATTAAATGTAAGATCTCACACATAAGGTGTGAGTTTGAGCTTACTTTTGGTGTAGCATGATGAATAAAACACATGTGGTTCCATAAGTGCACTTTAGTGTTAGGTTCTATTCTCATGTTCATGTTAGACCTATAAATTATTTTGATGATACTTTGGTGAGGAGAAAGTTCAATGAACAACCATGCTGACTTGCAGGGTAAATTGTAGCAAAAAATGGTGTTGATATGATATCTATATGTTTTATGCATTTTTCAGACTTCTGGTATGGTAGTCTATTCCCAATAAAGCAAGGTTCACTAATCTTTTCCCTTTCAAAATTGTTATTTTCTGAAAATAATTGTTCTGTCAGTCGAATCGTACTATAAATACTTTTGAATTTGGTTATTTTTTATGTCGCTTCACTTTGTTCTTTTCTTTATATAATCATCAGAGATCTGGGATGCTCTCCGGGCTGCAGCTGAAGCTGATTTGAGTCTGGCCCAAGCAATTGTGGATAGTGCTGGCGTTATTGTTCAAAATCCCGACTTAACAATCTGCTATGATGAAAGAGGTCGGTGAAATTTTCTTCTGCAATCAATGTCCATCTGATGTTCATCCTTAATCGAAGATGTTATTTGCAGGTGCCAAATATGAGTTGCCCAAATACGTGGTGAGCGAGCCTAAAAATCTGATTCGTGACAGTTAATTAAAAAAATCGCAGGGACAGTATATGTGTAAATTGATATTGTTGTGATTTGTTTTCTAAATTCATCATCCCATGCTCAGTTGCAAATTTTCAATGTAGTGAACATCTAGTATGAAGCTCTTGGCATTTAAACATACTTGCTTTGGGTGATTTAACCACAACCACCTAAAGTTCTCGCTTGGCTTATGTTTGGCTGCATCACAGCTATAGTCGAATGGATATATTAGCACTTATCTTCGACAGCAAATGAAGCTGCTTTATATTCTCTTCATTTCATTTCTGGGTTTAGGATTTTGGAGAAGGCTTGAAACATACTATCGTGTCATGTTTCCTCCTACAATTGAGATCAAGATCTCTCTCTCTCTCTCTCTCTCACACACACACACACACACACATTAGATGGGTGCATGCATTTCCTGGCAATAATTAACAACTGGGCTGACATGGAGGGCCAGTTTGCCCACAAGGCAACAAATGGCGGTCACCTTTGGAAGAAGAATTTTAGATTTTGTATAAATGTATGTCATAACGTATGTATACATATCCTATGTGAATGTTTTAGAGTTGTATTATAGTGGGCCCACGTTGGAGATTGCTTTAATCATGTCAGATGAGTAGATTGCTTCAATTTTTACTTTCTTTTAGTAGGACACGTAAAATTTGATAATTAACTCGTCAAATTCGAAAGTGTAGCGATCTTTGAATCTAGGGAGCTAGAATTTAACTTTATCAACTACATTGTCGTATATTGATAGAAAAAGATAGCTAGCATTTGATGCATGACTAATTAATGACAAGTCATCCTTAAAACAAAGCAAGTTGTGTCTAACAAAAATTTGTATACCTTCAACAAAAGTGGAACTAACCTAAAAAGCGACCGAGTTCGACTCTGCACGTGTAATGACAAGTCTCACACTGAGCAATCTTCATAGGTATATGATTCTCTGATTTAGGTGTTTCAAAAACCAGTCTACTTGAGATACATGTCATCATGACATGAGTTGTTCTAGTCATTGTTAAACTAGTTTCATAATTTTGTGCACTTTCAATAAATTATGGTGTTCTGAACTAGTAAACTATTAACTCCACAAGTACATGAACTTGAGTTCAAAATCAAGAATAATTATTACACGGGGATTGTTGTGAGCTACTCTCACCCCCTTTCACTCAAAGTAAGTGAAATAGTTAATAACTTGAGATGCACAATCAGTAGAGAAATCGAAAAATTAAGATAAGGGGGGAATTTCAATATGTAATCGGAACCAAATGCACCGGAAAATCAGTTAATTTGGTTGGGTATGGAATACTACATGTATAACCTCAAATATTGTGAAGATTTTACACCCCTAACATTCTTATTCTAAAAAGCAATTAACTAACATTTAATTACGCATGTTTGAAAATCGACTCACTTTTTACAGATCTTGACCCATAAAAATAGTCTCGTTCCAAATAAGTGTCAAAGTATTTATACAATTTGATACACTATATAAATTATTAAAGAGTTCACAAGGGCACCAAACACCAGTAAGATTGCTACCTTCCATAAGAACACAGATCCTCTGAATGTGGTCCATATGTCTGCGATCTTAAAAGAATCTAATTATTGCCACAAAATATTACATATTCCTAGCGAGTGATGATTGATGATTATGAGTAATTAAGAAGATAAGCCAAGTTGCATATGAAAAAAAGCATGCAAATCCAGCTCTCAACTTCAAATTTTTCATGGCTCGGGTTTTCTAGGATTCAACCTTTCGATTACACATAATTCCCATTCTTCAATAATCCGAATATTGAATATATATAGTTAGATTCAAATAAGAATCATTTTTATCATAAAAACTAAGAACCAAATGAATTTATTATGAAAGTTGATGAATTCGTTTGAAAAGTTAATGAATTCAAAATTCAAATTTTTCACCCGAATTGAATCTCATGATATATATATATATATATATATATATATATATATATGGGAGGTTAACGTCTGAACCAAAATTATGAATTCACTGTCAAAATTGATGAATTCACTGAGAAAGTTACTGAATCCAAAAAAATAGATTTTTCGCTCCTCATGGGATTCGAACACGGGTGAACACGGGTGAAAAATTCTGAATTTTTGAATTCATTAACTTTCTCAACGGATTCATCAACTTTCATAACTAATTCATTTGGTTCTTAGTTTTAGGATAAGAATGGTTCTTATTTGAACCAAACTCTCTCTCTCTCTATATATATATATATATATATATATATATATATATATATATATATATATATTAACCGTGAGAACCATTTTATTGTGAGAACATGAGAAATGAATACTGAAAGTTGATGAATAAAAAAAAAAAAATCCGCCTCATGTGATTCGAACCCGTGAAAATTTCGAATTTTGGATTCATTAACTTCGCAGCAGTATTCATTAACTTTCATAGCATATTCATTTTGTTCGTAAAGAATTTTCGTAGTTCTTAGTTATCACGTTAAAATTGGTTCTTATTTGATCCTCACTCTCTCTCTCTCTCTCTCTATATATATATATATATATATTTAAATGAGAACCATTTTATCCTAAAACTAAGAACCAAAGAATTCGTAATGAAAGTTGATGAATCCGTTGAGAAATATTACTGAGTTTAAAAATTAAGAAATTTTCACCCGGGTTCGAATCTCATGAAGGGCAAAAATTCCATTTTTTTTTGGATTCACTAACTTTCCCAGCGGATTCATCAATTTTTATAATGAATTCATCATTTTTTTGTTCTCACGATAAAAATAATTTTCACGTTAACTCTCTCTCATAGGGGTTGGTTAAGGTGAGAAAGCTCCTTAATGTACGAAAGTAGGAATAGTAGCATATCTTTCATATTGTGTAGACAATCGAATTAATATATTGCATATGAAAGTTTAGCACATATTTCATTCATTCGTAGACATATCTAAATATATTAGTTTAGCACATCTTTCATTGCATAAACATAGCACAAGAAGAGTTATAGTGTTGCACAATAATCCGTGTAGACACAAAACACAAAATTGTAGACACACGAAAATTAAATCTCAACCATTGATATAGCAAATCAAAGGTAGGATTCATTCATATTTCCTACAAAATTATCTATTCATACCGATCCATCTCCTCTCTCATATATATATATATATATATATATATATATATATATATATATATATATAAGCCAAGGAGATAGGATTAGGATAGGACTGAACTAATGAATGAATGTTAATAATTCAGGTGACTAGTTTGCAAACAAAACATGTACTGCCGGCGGTGATTGATAACATTTTTCTGATTTCCTTGTCGCCATTTGTTGTCTTTTTTGGCATTGTTTGTTGGAGTATAGATTATTATTAAGATGGGTTTAATTTTAGTAATGATTGAATATTTGTTACAATTAAACTTCTGTTTTCTACCAAACTGAAAAAGGAATAATTCAAGAACAACCAAATGAAAAATGCAAGGAAGGAGATACTATTACAAGGAAGTCCCACTTCGCACCTCCAATTATAGCAATTCATTCTTATTATATTTTGCTTTGGCAATTTGTAAATTTAGAGAATTTGGGCGTGCTTAACTCTTTTAAGTAAAATTAAGGAAGAAATAAGTTGCCATCAAAGGAACTTAAGTTTTTCCCTACTTTATTGGAACGAAACTCAAATGTCTGAACTAACCCTGCAAAACTGTGTGGCCCACTCTCAACGGTATTTTGAATCAGAACGGTTGTCTACCGAAATCATTAATTAACAGCATTTTATTTACTGGAGCAAGTATAAATATTTAACAAGTGACAGATTTCTGTCTTAAAATAGAAGAAAAAGTTGTTAACATCAATTTAGAAGTCAGTGAGAATTTCCTGGTGTCACTAAATGAAGCGAATGATATATTTGGGAACCAGAGTCTCCGTTCAAACTACTTTCTTTATAAACTCAATTTATGATCATGACTGTACTAACTAACTCCTTTGCTTTGCAAACTGTCACCACACTCAAGTTCAGTGCAATCATGGCAAAATAGATCTGTTATCGCAGGAGTCGCGCAGAAAGAGACTTTATGATAGCAACGGGCCGCTTGTTTGGAAATGCGGTGGAGATTAGCTGGCAGCTTTAATTCCATAATTCAGGTGAATCAAGTCTTCTCACACCTCCGATTAATTTTTTCCTTGCTAAAAATAGCCACTGTCATCACCATAGTCATTTGATTGAATTGAATGATTAATTGTAGCTGCTGTTAAGATAAGCTCGCCGAATTCGGCGAATTGAAGAAAATTTTCCCCTGGTGATCAGTTAATTAGGTTTTTAATCATGGCTGCAAATGGCGATGGTGATAGAATACTTAGAGATGATAATGGTATCATAAGCGATCATCTGCAAAACCACATTCATCTGACGAATTGCATCCATTTGAAGAACCATTTGCACAAGCAGAGTCCATTTGCAGCTCATACGACTCTCTTGAGAGACGTCGTAGCTCTTCAGAGGTCGAGGCGTCTGAGAGATCCTTCCGAGAGCATGCGCTCTCTGCGCTCTCCTTCTCTAACTAATGATGTCATCCTTCAAAGACGGGAGAGGGACGCCTTCGCCAGTAGAAGGTTCGAGAATGGCAGAGAATGTACGAGGAGGATGCCGGGAAGCTCGCGTCCTGGCCTTGATGATCTCAGGAGAATGAGGAGAGAAGAATCAAGTAGAAAATTACCTGAAAATGAAGTGTCGAAATGGAGCAATGATGTGGCGAATCACGTTGTTTCTGAGAGATTTAAGTTGAGAGGCAATATAGAAAAGATTGGTGAAGAAGCAACAACGAACACAAACAGCTATGGAAAAGTTACCAAAAAGGAGAAAAGGCGCAGATTTCGCTGTGCAAGAAGTAACCGACCTTGTTTATCAACACGAGATGCTAAAACTCAGCCCGAAATGCCCAACTCATTTCTCCAAGGGAATGATGATAATCAGAATGGCAGTAATATTCACGGCAGTAAGTGTGAAATTCCATGGAACTGGTCGAGGATTCATCACAGAGGAAAATCGTTTCTCAACATGGCCGGCAGGAGCCTCTCTCGGGGCTTATCCGAATCAGGGTCGAAGAAAGAAGGTGCCATCTCTGATAAAGCCATCACTTCACAGAACTCGAGTCCACCTACTATGTTTGGTAGGGGGACATTCCCTCTGCTGCTTGATGCATCTGAATCTCAGAACAGTATAGATCGTTTCCCTTGGATTCGTGATGATTCAGAGGAGTTAAGCATCTTTGCTGAGAAGCAGGAAACGGACTCTGACCACATGTCGCAAGGCCACAGGCAGCATCAAAATCTCACTCAGAAATACATGCCAAGAACATTCAGTGATCTGGTTGGTCAGAATCTGGTAGTGCAGGCTCTCTCGAATTCTGTTACGAAGAGGAAAATCGGGTTGTTGTATGTGTTCTACGGGCCTCACGGAACTGGCAAAACCGCTTGTGCACGTATATTTGCTAGAGCCTTGAACTGCCAGTCTGTGGAGAGCCCCAAGCCCTGTGGATTTTGTGACTCTTGCATTGCAGATGAGAAGGGGAAGAGCAGAAACGTAAGGGAAATAGGTCCGATTAGTAATATCGACTACGAAGGCATGCTCAAGTCTTCCAGAATCACATTGCTTCCCAGCATAAGTCACAGTATGGTGTGTTCATATTTGATGAGTGTGATGGTATGACATCTGATTGCTGGAGTGCGGTGTTGAAGGTTGTCTCTGGGGCTCCCAGGCGCATCGTCATCATTCTTGTATGCTGGAGTCTTGATGCCTTGCCTCATGTGATAGTATCCAGGTGCCAGAAATTCTCTTTCACCAAGCTGAAAGATACAGAGATGGTGCGTGCACTGCAGCTGATAGCGAGCAAGGAAGATTTAGACATTGATAGAGATTCTCTCAAGCTGATTGCGTCTAGGTCGGATGGATCTCTGAGAGATGCAGAGATGACACTGGAGCAACTGAGCTTACTCGGGGGGAAGATCCCTCTGTGTTTGGTGCAGGAACTGGTATATATGCACCCATCCATTAGTCTTTACGCAGTTTAAGAGTGCAACATATGTTCACTTTGTTTGTTGTTGTGTTACAGATTGGGCTTATTTCAGATGAGAAGTTGGTGGATCTTCTTGATTTTGCATTATCTGCTGACACGATCAACACAGTGAAGAATTTGAGAGATATCATGGCATCTGGTGTTGAGCCGTTAGCTCTAATGTCGCAGCTGGCTACGGTCATAACCGATATTCTTGCTGGAAGCTATGATGATGCAAAACGAAGGCCTAAGAGGAAGTTCTTCCACCAGCGAGCTCGTAACTAGGCCTTTTTTTATAATCTCTAACCTTTTTATCTTTGATATTGCTGTCACATTATCTCCTGAGTTGTGTGACTGTGGCAGTGTCGAAGGAAGACATGGAGAAGCTGCGGCAAGCACTAAAGACGCTGTCTGAAGCCGAGAAGCAGCTGAGGGTCTCGAGTGAGAGGATGACTTGGCTGACTGCTGCATTGCTGCAGCTGGCTCCTGATCAACGCTACACGGCCCTGACTTCATCTGCAGGTAGTAGCTCAGATCATAGTCCGGTTGTTGTAGATTCTGCACCAAGAGAGAGATCCACATTAGGCAATGCAGATGGAATTGAAGAAATTTGGTTGGAAGTTCTTGAAAAAATCAAAATCAAGAGCTTGAAAGAGTTCATGCACGTGGAAGGGAAAATTGCATCAGTGAGCTATGGTCCAGGTACTTAAAATTCAATGCCTACAGGCTACAGCTATTTGATTTTGTCTTCGATAATTCATTTATTAAGATTTGATGAGTTTGCAGCTCCAACTGTGCAACTGCTGTTCAATTCACAGCTGACAAAATCTGTGTTCGAAAAGTTTAGATCACGAATCTTACAAGCATTTGAGGCAGTTCTTGGAACGCCATTGACCATTGAGATCAGACAAGGATCGAGGGATACCGGGGCAGGGCCAATTCTGCTACGAGGATTGGAAGTGTCTGTTTCGGGTGAAATTGTTCAAGTCGAAGCTGATTCTCAAAGTGAGTGTGAGAGGAACAATACTCGAAGTGTGTTTGCAGGGGAAACATTTGGTGAAGCAGAATTGAGTGAGAGAAGCCATAGTCTTAGCATTGTTAGAAGAAAAGTATCTCTTGGCCATGTGATCCACCATGCAGATGGATTGTCGAAACGCGAAGCAGTCTCCATTGCTGACAAGCTTGAACAAGAAAATCTGTAAGTATTGATTTCGTTTTATGTATGCAATTTGTGTAGCTATATTTATACTTTTATTTGGTGTGAAATTTTCTAAGTATGTGATGTTTATTGATGTGCAGAAGACTAGAAGCAAGATCAAGGAGATTGATCCGCTGGAACCTTCCAAGAATAACCCATCCTAAGGTGAAAATAAAGTAGGAGATAAAATGTATCTTGTTTTTGAATCTTGCAGCTTATGTCTTGTTAGACACATTTATTCTTACACATGTTCGTATATATTGATGGTGCAAATATTTAGGAATATTTGGTTTGTTTGCAGCTTTCATGCTTGAGAATTAGAAGAAGAAAACCACAACCCCTTCGGAAACTTGTCTCCTGCGGAAGGTGTCTCTCCACCAGGTCTTCCAAGTAATCAATAACTTGTAAAATTAATTAGAGGTTAGGTTAATCTCTTTTCATAAAGTTATGATTTAAAAAAAAGACATAGTTATTATGATGTTACTAAAAATCTTAGTTGTGAATTTTTCGAAGTAAAATAGTGAATGATGATTTGGGCTATTTTTCACAGCTAACTTTAGCAATGTAATAATATTTGACATGTAAAAATGCCTATCGAGGCCTATACATACGTAGTAAACTATTTTAAATATCTTGTTGGGCTGTAACCAAACTCAACTGCCCACTTATTTTATCGAATTACTCTGTAGTTAGCAGTTAGTGAGAAATGAGAATAAGATAATATAGCCACTCCCTCATCTTTTTTAATATATGAACCACCTATAACTGTTATTTTCGATATACTCTAAATAAAACCTGCTAGATTTCACTTCTTATTTATAGGTAATCTTGTGTCTTCTTACCATAGAATCCCGTATATATCTTTCTTTTTAGTATAACCGTATGTTGTAAGAGCTATCGTTGATTATTTTTCAGCAATCTTTTATAATAATAATAATAATACTAATAATAATAATAGTAGTAGTAGTAGGAGGAGGAGGAGAAGGAGGAGTAGGAAGTCTACATTTTGGTGTAATTCCAGGTACTATATAAGTCAACGACAGCGTACGAATGTCCCGCCTACCCAGAGAAATTTGTGATTTTAGAAAAAGAAATTAATACAAAAACTTTGACTATATTTCATAAGTAGGAAGGGAAAATTTAGTAGAGTTTTGAAAGTATTCAGCCTCCGTGGTCGGCTGCTTTGAATCTCATTTTCCAAAAGTTGTCTACAATTACAGACCATGCATCGCTACAAACCAATTTGGTGATGACAAACTGGATGCACCTACAAATAGAAAATATATTAAGCTCTTTATTTGAAGATTTACGGAAACTATATCATTTTATTGGATAAATGATTTGAAGGGTGAAAGTTTCTTCTTGATTTTTCAAATATAATAATTTTGAATCGACATCATAAAAAGATAAAAAATAAAAAACCGTTAGGGTAAGGATTGGTTTGCGTTACTGTAAGATATATTCTCGTAGTTCCACTTCCAACCATGTATTAATGTGCTATTAATTACGGGAGTTTAAAGATTACTATCCATTAATGAGTTTCAATTCAAATTTCGATGAATTATTTTTCAACTAATCCCAATAAAATAAAGAAAAGCAACGAAAGCGAAGAAGTCGTGAGCGTGCATGCATGTTTGGCGGCGGTGGTGGCAGATCCACGTCGGCCGATAAACACAAGGATAAATTAATTGGGCACCGTTTCTGAGTTTGACTTTGGTAACCCGCCAAGGACGTAAGCATTTTTTTGAGTGGGAATCATTCAAACTACGTGGCGTGATCGGTACGGCCAGCCACCGTCGTCGTTTTATGAGGACATTCCAGACCCCCCTCCCGCCAATATTCTACTATCATATTAATCATTCTTTTTCTTTCTTATGCCACGATTAAATTTGTAAATGAATTTTAAGTGTGAGTAAAATCATGTACTAGAGAGTTTGACATGAAATATACTAATGAAATTCGAAAAGTTCAATCTAATTCATCTCCTTTTACCATAAAAGTAAACAGAACCACATTTAAATTTTAATGTAGCTATAAAAAGATGAAATCAAATAGAATTCTGATATATATCGAATAAATTAATATATTTTATCTGAAAATTAAATTAATATATTTTTAAAGTATTTAAATATGTATATATATATATATATATGTGTGTGATAAACTAATTAATATATTCTGCTAAATATATAATATATTATATTTTTTATGTAGCACTAGAATATAAAATCAGATAGAAATTTGATGTATAACTAATAAATAAATTTAATCTTTTAAATATATGATATATCATTTACAAGATCTTCTTTAAAATTAGATATATAATAGGGATATAATAAAGTGTTAATATATGTAAGTAGCCAAAAAATAGGAATAAGAGTTTTATAGCCTAGTTCATAAAAACATGAGTTTTATAGCCATTTGGCTTAAAAGACCAAAATATCCCTGGAAAATTTAAAAAAACGGTATCTCTCTCTCTCTCTCTCACACGCACTCACTCTCTCTCTCTCTCACGACTCACTCCTTTGTAACACTCACTCACTCACCTCTCGCCTCTCACTCACTCTCTCACGACTCACTCTCTCTCTCTCAATACTCACCGACTCACTCTCTCTCTCTCACGTAAAGCAGAAACCCACAACCCACGGAAAACCCACGACTCACTCCCCGGAAAACCCACGACCCACGACTCACGACACACTCTCACGACTCACGCAAAACAACAACATGAGTGATACGGATACGGATACAGATCCACGGTACTCCCCGGATGCGGCCGAGCAAGCGGCGGCCGAAGGAGAGAGCTCCTCCACGGCGGAAGAAGCTTCTACGCCGGAGCCGTCGCCGCCGCGCACGCAAGCACGCCGTCGACCTTCTGCTTCGGGTCGACGAACTTCCGGCACCGATTTAGGAGCACCACAGCCTCCGGTGAGTAATCGTGCATTTAAAATTGGTTTTTACTATGTACACGATAGTTTTCATGTTTGACACGATAATTTTCATGTATGACACGATAGTGATGAAATTTCGATAGTTTGTGTGTTTAGAAACTTATAAATTAAAATCAGATTGCTATGTTGTTGAAATTCTGTTAAAATTAGATTGGTTCGTAAAGACACGGTTCTACGTGTATCGAAGATCCGCATACCGGTAGCACCGTGTCCCGACCAACCGCAGCGGTTGTTACATACTGGCGCCTTGGTGTCTGATCTTGATACAGTTAGCACCGTGTCTTGAAGAAGCGGCACGGTTGGTCGAACACGGTGCTAACGTGCCGTGCGGTTCTTCAAGACACGGTGCTAACGTGTATCGATTCGAGACACTGTTAGCACCGTGTCTTCAAGAACCGTGCACTAGCACCGCGTGATTTGAATCGTGTATTACGCTGTTAGAACTTCGTTTAGTGTATACTGATTAATCTTGTGCATTTACAGCCTCGTTATAGGTGGTTACGACCACATATGCAAGGCTACGGACGCATCAACCAATACATCCGAATTGATGTATTAGCCGAGGTGAGGACATGTCAGAGCAACATAGCGGATGTATCGACGTATTTAGACAGAGCTGCTGGGCATCTTCTTCATCTCGGGAGAGGGAAAGCGCTAATAATCGTTGCACAATCGATGGCCCGGCAGCATTGTGGATCCTAGTTTTATGGAGTTCGAGATTTGGTTTCACGTATGTGGAACCGATATACGATTTGGGATGATTGAGTTTGCCCTGGTCTCCGGATTGCGCTTTGGGCCGTCTTCCTTTGATCCGAACTTGAGGCACGAGATTCCCCTGACCAGCATGTTCCATAGGTTGTTTCGGCCTGGGAGGACTACTATTTGAGCTCCGCAACCGATTCATCAAACAACGGTGGGTGATGATGCCATGAGACTACTTGAAGGCGGCTTTCATATTAGTAGCTTACCTCATCGTCCTTTGCGCGATAGGAAGCCATCGAGCCATGGGTTTGGGCGTTGGTGAGGATTTTGATATGTGGCGAGTTTTCCTTGGGCTCCTATTCATTCCGTGTCCTCTGTCACGGATTGATGTCTTGAAGAGGCACCCGGCGAGGTGGCGCTTCGAGGAAGACGTACCATTTCTATGGTCCTGTTTGGGCCTTCTGATTTGGTCGTATGAGGCCATCCCGACTTAGGACGCATGTGTGGATGCCGAGAGCAGTGAGATACTGATTCGAGATGCTTGATGTGGACTACATGGAAGTCCCCGACCCAGTATACTGGATTTTTTGACGAGCAGGTAATTTTAATGTCATGTTTAGTATTTGCTGTATATTTATTAAATACATTATAATCAATAATGTGTATGTGTTTTTGTAGCGTTTATGTCATCGCAGTCTTGGAGCCGCCGAGACCGAGTTGTCGAGGCATACTACTTGAGCCTATACGAGGCGATCCGATGGCTATTCGGTTTGTACTGCTGGGCGGCATGCGAGCGCACATGACGAGCTGCACAGCCAGCGGCGGTGCTGTGCGTGAGAGAGTGCCGCGGTGGCGTGAGCATGTCCCGATCATGCGAAGTGGCGGCGGCCGGAAGATGAAGTGCGGAGATACATCTCGGGTTTTGAGCCGAGTCGACTGGCGATCTCGATCGCGATCGAGCGTCGAGACATGAGGAGGCGCGAGCGGACCACGTGTGCTGCGAACACGCCAGAGTGTTCGACTAGACGAGGCCTCCATTTCTGCCGTGATCGAGACCGTCCGTCGTGCCATTGTGGACGACGATTCGGAGAGGCCTCGTGGCTCGAGTGGCTCGGCGTGTGTTCGGCGATTGACGGAGTTCTTCGGCGCAGATCTTGAGACGTAGATCTCGTACCCTATATCTCGCACATGGGAGCTACGCCGGCTATTGAGCATATCGCCGAGGCGCCGCCTCCCAAAGCATGAGGAGGGGCCCGACTAGCCACCGACGATCCGCTACACGGCAGTCGATCCGGAGGAGGTGCCCGCATTAGCCACCGACGATCCGCTTCACGGCGGTCGATCCGGAGGAGGTGCCTCACATTAGCCACCGACGATCCGCTTCACGGCAGTCGATCCGAGAGGTGCCTCACATTAGCCACCGACGATCCGCTTCACGGCGGTCGATCCGAGGAGGGCCCAAGATTAGCCACCGACGATCGGGTCGTCGAGTCTAGTCACGCCACCACGGAGATCGGCACCGAGAGCCGATCGTGCACGAGGTGATGGATCGTCGATGGTGGGGATGATCTTTGCATCGGAGACCCCACATGCAGCTCCGTAGAGTATGGTACCCCGAGGCGCGACCAAGGGCCTTCGAGGTCTTTTAGGCGGGCGGGCCCGGATGTTTTGTCGTGGCTAATTTGAATCAGCATGTCGTGACTCAAAACTGTTTGATCATATCACCGACCCGCATTACGAGTTCACGGCGAGGTACTTTATTACAACATTTATTCAAATTTTGTTTATATATTTATAATTCAATTAATGGTGTTCTTTTTATGTGTGTTAGATTATGGAGTTGTACACTTTGTATATACATTGGAAAATAATCAACCCACATCATCCTCGGTAATGTATTATTGCCCTCGGTCAACGAAGCTCGATGCGTTGTAGCACCGATTGGATTTTATGTAAGTTTGAATCCGATGATCCCGACTAAATGTCCTTATGGAGTTTGAAATGTCCTTAAATTATTCCCGACTAAATTTATTCATTTATGCAAAGAAGCGCTTTTGCGTGAGTTCACCCGGCCATCCGAGATGATCCTATGGGCTTTAGGGTGGTATCAAACACCACATATCCACGATGGCAAGTACCGATGACTTGTTAGCGATGGTACGTGCGAGCGATGCGAGCATAGCGCAGCCGTGGTTGTCTTGTTGATACGGTAAATTTATTACCTCATTTCTATTTTTTCTATCCAATTGAATGTAAACTTTAAAATTATCAATGTTGCGATACTAGCCATCAGAACGCCGGGGCAATCATCGGGTCACGATTCGCATATCTACTGTTGAGTGGACTCTTGAGGTGTACGACTCGCTGTCGTACAACCCTGACTCTCAGGCGTTGAGACGTTACGGATGTTGCCCATTATTCGCTTTTCCTCGATCGATGAGGGTAGTGGATTTTGGAACAACAATCCATTGAGGACGCCACACAATCAAAGATCGACATTGGCGGAGGTGCCCATGATCGCGATTCAGCAGAAAGACTCAGTGAGTTGCGGTGTCTTTGCATGCGTCTATATGTATCGCCTCATCACAGGTATACCTCGGAGGTTACATCATAGTCGGCGTTACATACAGATTCAGCGTACAGCGATAGCTCGTAGGATATGGACATTGTCTCGTTTTTGATTAGTTTCCTTGACTTTTTTGTATTTATAACGGATATTGTAGAATTTTTATCTGTGTTAGTGATATTTTTGTTTGTATTAGAGGCTGTGACCTCTATGTATATGTTGTGGAGGCTGTGACCTCTTTGTATATTGCTTGTTGTTGGCTATTGCTTGTTGTTGGCTATTTCTTGGAGGGCAGTTGGCTTATCCATATTTTAGAGGTTATGCTGCCCGTTTTTTTACATGTATATTAACCGAATGTTGTATATTACATGTATAGTTTGTAAGTTTAATAGTTTTGTCGAATTTGCAATTAACCGAATAGGGGGATTGAATTGGATTCAATTAACCGAATTTACAATTAACCGAATTTGTTGGATTAGGGGGATTGCACGGGCGTGTACGATCGTGCACGGCACACGATCGTGCAGGTACACGGGCGTGTATGTTTAACGTATTCACTTAACATCGAATTTGCAATTAACCGAATTTGCAATTAACCGAATTTGCAATTAACCGAATTTGCTTGTTGTTGGATTAGGGGGATTACACGGGCGTGTACGGGCGTGCGTCGTCGTCTGCGACCGTATCTGTCTGCGATCGTGCACGGCACATGATCGTGCACGAGACACGGTGCGTGCACGATCGCGCACGGGCGTGTACCCCGTGCACGCAACGCGATCGTGCACTGCGGTGCGCGGCGACGTGCGATCGTGCGCGGCGTGTACCCGCACGGGGTACACGGCACGTGTACCGCGACGATCGCAGACGCGTGTACCCCGCACGCCCGTGTACCCTCGTAATCCAACAAAACCAACATAATCCAACATAATCCAACAAAACCAACAATATTCAACAAAACCAACAACAATCCAACATAATCCAACAAAACCAACATAATCCAATAAAACCAACAAAACCAACATAATCCAACAAAACCAACATAATCCAACAAAACCAACAATATTCAACAAAATCCAACAAAATCCAACATAATCCAACAAAACCAACAATATTCAACAAAACCAACAACAATCCAACATAATCCAACAAAACCAACAATATTCAACAAAACCAACAACAATCCAACATAATCCAATAAAACCAACAAAACCAACATAATCCAACAAAACCAACAATATTCAACAAAATCCAACATAATCCAACATAATCCAACAATATTCAACCAAATCCAACATAATTCAACAAAATCCAAAACAACGAATATCATCGCATATAACAAATATCCTTACTCACGAGGTCGTTGAGGACACAAATTCCTCAGATGCTCTTCACCGACAAATACTACATTTTTCCTACGCCGTGTCCTTTCCACACATGTTTCATCACTAATGGCAATAAATGCCGTGCATGAGCGTTTGTTGTGGCTCGACCCTCGCAACGTGTGCATATTTGACGACGCGATCTCGACGAACCCTCAACAACCGATTGCATCCTACTCAATCTAGGACGCTTGACTGACGTGTGATGATTGGAGGTCGAATAATGTAAGTCGTCTGAGTCGGTACAATCCATGCACCGGATGTGATATGATGCAATTCGATAAGAATAAGTCGCCGCAAAAACAGATCGTCGATAATCTTGAGCCACAAAGTCGGTGACTTGTAAACCAAAGACGCCTAAAAAAAGAAATTAATCACAAAATAAATTAACCACAACATATGAGTTGGACTTGACGTTTAGATAAATACCGTACCTAATAGCAAAGACAAGCGTGACAACAAGGATCTCGTCCAAATCGAACTCACGACATTCACATGTCCCATTCTCGCAAATCAACCACGATGATGTGTTTTCCTCTTCGACTTTAAACATGTGTGTCGTCGTTGAACGAACAACCAAGCGACGCCTTTCGGCGAGGCATGTAGCTCGACGCGGCTACTTCATCAACTCATCGGACCTTGCTGCTGCACTAGCTCGTCGACGTCAAACCATTTCTCCGTAATAGATCGAAAAGTCTCAAGCAACGAGCAAACGGTGAGCGTCGAGCCCACAACAACCGACTATTGAAACTCTCGCCGCGTTCAAGTCATGAAACTATATCGTCGTCAGACAGACACTTCAACCTAGACCACCTATGCTCGCCAATGGAAAGTAGATGATGGTGGGTCGTCGGTTTTAGAACATCCACAGAAAAAATCTCTCGAAATCCTCGATCGACAGTATATGCGGTGACTTGATAATCAGACAAACATGCGATCCAAATCGCGCCATATTCTTCTCGCAAATGGTAAAAGCACAACACATGTGCGACGCTCGGATACACGGACTCCACGCTTTTTCGATGCCCTTATGTTGATCGACACAACTAAGAGATCATCGGGATGACCAATGCACTAACGCACCGAGATAAAACCAAGTCCATGACTCTTCATCCTCAATCGGACCTAACCCAATAGCAATCGGGAAGATTCCTTCATTTCCATCCTTCGTAACAGCGACAAAACAAATTCCTTTGTTCTTTCCCTTAAGATGAGTCCCGTCTACAACGACGACCGGCCGTAGGTAATGCTTGAAAGCATACAAACACTGTCCAAGAGCAAGAAACAAATATCGAAATTCGCCATCATGAGCCGTCTCAATATCATATAGTGTCCCGGGGTTTGATTCTCTCAACATATGCAAATATGATGGAAGCAATTGATAGGACCGTTCGAAATCGCCATATGTCATCTCTATAGCGACGTTTCTTGCTCGGAGAGCAAAGCTGTAATCCATCTCAATGCCAAATTGTCGATGCATCTCTCCAATCATCTCTTTCGGCTTCAGTACCACACCTTCATCGACCAATTTCCGTGCAAAATACTTGCCAACAATCTTAGCAGGCACCTGTCGTGGAGCAGTGCGATTCAAATCAAGTAACAAGTATGATTGTTGTTCAACTTAATTACTCTCCATATCGTTGCCCTACGGACGGCTCGTAGCTTAAAAGGACAACCGTTGCCATGCTTGCAAACATACCCCAAACGTGTTTTACTTGACCGATCGACCACGTTTACACATGATTCTCCAAGTGGTACAATCCACGGCTATCGCCAAGTCATCTTTCGTCTTAAATATCGAATCAACGATAATTGGTGGTATGGGGTCCACAAGGTTCAACCCAATCTAATGGCAATGCCTTCGTCACAATCAAATCTTGGAATAACCCAGTTGCGTAACTCATGCGCTATATCATCATCTCGGTTCGTGAAGTTGTAGCATGAGCCTCACCATCATGTCGCTGTTCGGAAGTGAAGTCACCGTCCGATAACCTTATCAAGATGTCCCGGTTGTCGAATCCAAGCACCAAATTCAGTAGCCAATGAATCAAATATATCTCTACGCCGGTTCGTGTCTTCTCTTCATCTCGAATACACCAGCTCGCCTTCCTCCTCATTCAAGACAACGGCTCATCTTCGTGTATAGTGAACCAAGACATCTTGCATTAGACTCGGGCAAGATCAGATCGTTGTGAACCATATAATACCGGTGTCTCGTGTGTACCGTGGTTGCGCATCGCTTGCCTTTTCAATCACATACACAATCGATCATCCTTTTGTTCCACAATCAATCGGAACAAATCGGTGTCGGTTTTCAACGATACTTTTATTCTTCTTCCATCACTAGCGCCGTCAGATAGAAAAGCATATAATCCGATCCACCATTGTTGCCTACTTGCTCATGAATCTCTCTTAGCAAATTAGCACGTGAAATCTGCTCTCTGACCATGTATACGAGAACCTCGTCGCCGCCTATATACTCGCCTCGTCCCAACTACCACCATGACGTATAATAAGACGTTGCAAGACATCTGTTGCAAAATAAGACATAAAAGATAACAGTCATATACATAGGATGCACGAGATACATAGGATGCACGGCCATGCACGGTCGTGCCATCGTACGCATGCGTGCACGGTGCAGCGTGCGCACGGCGCGGCCGTGCACGCGTGCGCGTTCGTGCGCGGTGCATGCACGGCTGCACGGCCGCAGTACACGACACGTGCCGCGCGGTGCGTGCACGATGCGCACGATGCGACCGCTGCGACTGCACGGTTTATGCGTTCATAAGTACACGGTATAGACGCAATCGTATACCTGCCTCGGTGTTAGCATCTCATATTTTTAAATTTAACTTGTTAAATGATCCTAAATATTAAATTAATCAATTTATTAACATAAAATCAACACAAATAACATATGTCACGATAATGATTCTACCGTGTACAACCGTGTACTCAAGAACACATTTTTTTTTCTTCAAAACATGAAATTTATCATTCCAAAGAATATAAAAAGTACTAAAAACATATTTAGGGAGTAAATCATCAACGTGTACAACCGTGTACTCAAGAACACGTAAAAAAATTCTATACGGATTTAATTTACCTTAATCCAGCTAGCAATGCTCGATTTCCACTGTTTGATTGAAAAAAACGCAGGTAACAACTTCTATTAATTATTTTCGGCTCCTTCTCTCTTTGAAATTGTAATGTTGCAAATGAATTGTTTGTGATTTGAATTCAATATCTACCGATTTTTCAAATTAATGTTTACCAACCTTTTTTTACAATTAATGTTTACCAACTTTAATTTAATTCCATTCAATTTTTGGCAGAGAATAACATTCAATTTTGCATTCCTTTTATTCTTTTTTTCGGCAGAGAGAGAGAGAGAGAGGAGGAGGCCTATTAATTTAGTACGAGAGAGAGTCGAGAGAGAGAGGTGAGAGAGAGAGAGAGAGAGAGAGAGAGAGATATATTATTTTAAATGATGGGGCCAGGGACAATTTTGTCTTTTTAAGCCAAAATGGCTATAAAACTCATGTTTTTATGAGTGTGGATATAAAATATTTGATAGATTATTTGAATGAAAAATAATTTCAGTATGCAAAAAATGGGTGATTGAGATTGAATTATAAGAATTAAGTGTAGGTTACGAGGTGATTTAATAGTAAATAATGAGTGATTATATGGTTGAATTATAAAGATTGAGTATCCTAAGAATGAATGAACGTCGAACAAGATAATTGTGACACCCTATTGATCGACGGAGGGAGTATAATTTGTTTCATCATTTGTATTTAATCATTATTCGTGGAGGCGTCGTCGTCATTAGTTAGTGGATTGTAAAACTTGAAAAGCATCTTCAAAGCTATTATATCTTTATTAATCTTTTTTTTTTCATTATTAATTGGAAATATTGATAAATATTCGCCTTATGTTCGAATGACATATTAATAAAAGACAAACACTTGTGTGCTTGTGCTGCTGCACGATGACGTTACATGTGTGTTTTTATTTTATTTTTTTATATTTTATTTATTAATTCATAATTAGTGTTTATTAATTTATAATTAGGGTTTATTAATTCAAAATTAGGTTTATTAATTCAAAATTAGGGTTTATTATTCAAAATTAGGGTTTATTAATTCATAATTAGGGTTTATTAATTAACAAGTAGGGTTTATTAATTCAAAGTTAAGGTTTATTAATTCATAATTAGGGTTTATTAATTAACAATTAGGGTTTATTAATTCAAAGTTAGGGTTTATTAATTCATAATTAGGGTTTATTAATTCATAATTAGGGTTTATTATTCAAAATTAGGGTTTATTATTTTCAATTAGGGTTTATTAATTCAAAATTAGGGTTTATTAATTCAAATTAGGGTTTATTAATTTATAATTAGACTTTATTATTCAAAATTAAAATTTATTAATTCAAAATTAAGATATATTAATTTAAAATTATATTTATTATTTTAAAAGTTTATTAAATTAATTAATTTTAATTAAATTTAATTAATTAATTAAGATTAATTAACTATTTAATTAAAATATTAACTAATTAATTAAATAAAGTGGTCTCACTGTGCGCGGGCGCGCACAGGAGACCACCTCTTAATAAAAAATAAAACAAGATGCAATATAGGTAGGAGAAACCACGAGCATGAGACCGAAAGCACCGTTTCAAGTTGTACTGCTCTTGTCAAAAAAAACTATTACGCCTTCCTATGCGATGCACCGTTTCAAGAAAACATAAAATATTCTATGTTTTTAATTTTAAAATTTATGTATAACTAACACCGCAACTGGAGTAATAATTTATGAGTTCATTAATTGATAACAAAAAATATTTTGTTAATTAAATCGTTAAATTATTATATAGTCAAAATAATATATTAAGCCATTATATATTTTAAATATTAAAATCATATTCCTTAAGTTGTTTATATATATAGAGAGAGAGAATTGGGTTCAAATAAAAACACATTCAAAAATAAGAAATGAGAACAAATTTGAACCATTGATTTTTGAAGATGTGTGGTTGTGATTAAAACAAATTAGGGTATAATGGTAATTATATAATATTACGAAAATAACCGTCCCTTAATTATAGGAAATGTGATAACTTAATCTTGAACCATTGATTAATGGCAAATGGATGATCAAGATGAATTCTTATTTCTTATTTTAAGGGAGTTTGTATTATAACACATCCCTATAGATATATATATATAGGATTGGGTTCAAATAAGAACATATTATGACCATTGATTTTTTTAATTTGACGGTTGAGATTGTAACCTTATTTTCGAAATTAATTATTTATGTATAATTCAAATAAGGATAAAAAGGTAATTAATGTACTTTATTCAGTTTTTATACGTATTTGTAGGAGACGTGGTTTTCCATTTGATGAAACACAACTACCTCTTACCAACGCATAAAATAAAATATGCACAATCAAGATTGAGTTTTTATTTTCGAAGATTTGTTTGCTTATCAGAATTCCATGGATTATTCAGGTTCATCAAATATATATTTTATATATGTTGTTGCTGTAGTTTGTAAATATTATTTTTGGATCATATGGATTAGCTGCTTAGTGAATTAATTCATTGTAGATTTTTTTGATTTTTTTAATAGATATAGAATTTTGCAAATATTCATTTGTGATATGACGATGAGTTATGTTTGGTCGATTAGCATTCTTTGTGTTTATGGAATTAAAAAATTTAAAAATTTCATTGTTGCAATTTTTCAGTTGCAGTCTTCGGCAAGAAAATTGACATTCCTTTTCAAGTAGTTACTTGTTGCAATAGTAGTTTCAATAACATTGTTTCTTCATATTTTATTCTCAAATATTATTTTCATAGGTATCGATTCGAAAATCACAGACTTGAATTTGATTCGATTGTCTACCCAAATTGTCCAATGGAGTTAAAGCCATATAAAGGGCGTTGTTTTAGGACATTGGATGAGGGTATTGCCTTTACCAAGATTATGGCATCGCATGTGGTTTTAGTATCTGTAAGAGTACTTTAAAACAGATAAAGATGGGACGATAGTTTTGAGGTATGTCGTTTGCAGCCGAGAAGGATTTAATCACATAGATCCCAACGAAGGCATTGATGACCAAGCATCTAATAAAAAAGTACGCAGGAGGGGATCGTCTAGAGTAAATTGCATGGCCCGTGTGGCTTTCCATTTCAAAGCTGGTCATGGGTATGAAATTTATTCTTTTAATGAAGGACACTCTCATCCGATGGTATCTGAATCATTGAGACATCTTTTGAAATGCAATAGGAAGATAAATGGATCACATCATATGGTGGTTTTGAGTGGTATAAGAGCCAATATTGGGCCTATAAAGTCATTTCGATTTTTCAAGGAGTTAGTTGGAAGTTACGATAAAGTGGGAGCTACTGGTACTGAGTTCAAAAATTTTGCACGTGATTTGCGATGTTCTGTTGTCGGTTATGATGCTCAGAATCTGGTTCACAAATTATTTAACAAGCGCGAACATATTAAGGATTTTTCCTTTGAGTACTATGTTGACGAAAATCACAAGTTGAAGCGTATATTTTGGGCGGACTCAAAATCTAGGGAGAATTATCGCCTATTTGGGGATGTTGTATCTTTTGATGCTACATATGATACCAACAAGTAAGTCAAACATGTGATATTTCATTTATTTACATTGTTTAATTGTTTGTATTGCAATTATGTGTGCAGACAACTTAACATTATTGTTATTGATTTTTATATTTATGTATGCTATTTTATTTGTGTTTCATATGTGTAAATGATTTTACAATAGTTATTTTTAATAGAACAATTCGGTATGTATTTTTTAATACATTCAACTTAATGGACGTACAAAGTTTCAAGTTCTCCTAGTTGGAATTTAAAACATAGATGATTGCAGATTGCAGTTTATTGTATTGCAATATGTAATATGTATAAATATAAATATATCAAACTTCTATACACTAATTTAGTTGTTCAAATTTGCAAGATAAAATTAATGATTGTCGTTAATTGGATATGCAGATACAACATGATTTTTGTCCTTTCACGTGAAAAGACAATCATGGTCGGTGTGTAACATTTGGAGTCGGATTGTTATCAAACGAAGATGTTGAGTCATACTCATGGATGTTATCTACATTTGTTCAATGTATGGTAAATCATCCAAAATGTTGATAATCGACCAAGATCCCGCATCAAGATTGCAATTGAAAAGGATTTGCCAAACACACGCCATCGTTTCGTATGTGGCACATTATGAAAAAGTAGCGAGAAGATTCGGTGAAACTAAGTGAAGATGCTGAGTTCAAACCAAGCTTAGATTCCATAGTTTGGTCAGAGTTTATCGAGCCAGCAGATTTTGAGTCTATGTGGAAAGAGCTTATGAATGAATTTGGACTGAATGGACACAAGTGGTTCGAGAAGATGTTTGAGGACCGACATTTTTGGATTCCAGCTTATTTTCGAGATTTCAAAATGAGTGGTTTATTTCGGACAACATCATTATCTGAGAGCGAAAATAGTTTTCCGGCGATATTTGAACAGCATTCCAATTTAATCGAATTTTACATCCATTTTGAGAGTGCTATTGATGCACGCGACATGCACAGGATCGTTCATGCGTAATGGATGAGACATGCTTTCCTAAGATTAAGACTCAATTGCCAATTGAAAGACATGCTGCATCGCTGTATACGAATCATGTATTCCTTAATGTTCAGCAGGAGATTTGCACAGCTATTACTGATTGTAGCATTTTAGCAATGAACGTGGAAGGTGATATAACAATGTACAAGGTGGGTGACAAAGCAATTGGAGTTGTGGAGGTACAGTATGATCCAACTCAAGTTGATATTTCATGTGGGTGTAAGTATTTTATTAGAATGGGATTGCTCTGCAAGCATGTTTTCTTGGTGATGCACAACCTCAAAATGACTACCATACCTGAGAAATATATTTTACGCCGATGGACTAAATTTGCAGGTTCTGCTGTAGAAGGTCATTCTGAAATTACATCATCATCTGCAGAGGAAAATATTGCTATTGGAAACAACCATTTGTTCTTGCAGGCTTGGAAATGTATTGCAATTGCTAATGGAGATCAACAATTGATGTCAGATTTGATGTTGAAATTCAAAGGCATTGAAGATTTGTTCAAAGCAACAGCTGAGGATACGTCACACTCGCATAACAAGAAAAGATTGTTTGATCAATTTTATGGTGAAAAACTCAGGAGATGTCACCATTTTCCCACCAGATATTGTGAAAACTAAAGGCAGCGGAAAACGGAAAAATCAATGCGGAGAAGGCTATTGAACTTTCGAACAAACCTAGAAGAAAATGTAGAAAGTGCAATGAATTGGGTCACCATGATTCTAGAAATTGTGACAGGATTTCAGCAAAAAAAAATTCAGCATAGTTCTTAATATTTTATTTCATTTTACGTAGTATGGTGATGTGTAGTTTATATATGTTTGCTCTTCTTCTTTTTTATTTTGCAATAACACTTGACAATATGCTCAATTAATATGTAATTCTACTATTTCTTATGGTTTCTTACCGAGTTTTTATAAGTATATGTTGACTTTTTATGGTTGTTTACCTATTGCTGGATGTATACATACTTCATTATCAGATTATATGTTGCAATAATGTAATTAGGAATATATGTTTGTGTATTTTTAAATGGAAAATGTAAAATCATGTCCACAATTAAACTCTCTTTGGTTTTGCGACTTATTGATTCCAATTTTATTGGCCACTTTAGTTTCCGATTCTTAAATCTTGTCCCTTCAAATAGTTTTTGTTCTATATCCTACAAGCTCCACTAAATAATCCTTTTTTAAAAATTTAAACTTTAATAATTATAAAATAAAATAATGGTTGGCTTTCTTTTTGCGTTCCAGTAACAGCTGAAATTGTAATGAAATGAGAGAATCTAATTTTGAGGTGTATTAGTGTTCCAGTAGTCTCTAAAAATGGATTGAATGAGATAATCTAATTTGAGGTTTCTTAATCGTATTTTATTTACCATTATGTGTTACAAAAAATTTATAAGGAAATTATAATTAATATCATGTACTTATATTTTGTATTTTAATAGGTCGATTTTTTAACAGTGAATTAATGGTTTCAGATAAATCATTTAAAATGGCTCATTTAGATGTGATATAAAAATATCTGGAGTTGTTAAGAAAAGAATAGCAAATGAATTATTCAAACGAACTTTAATAGTTTAGGATATCATGATGTGTTTTATTTATAAACAACAACAATACAACTATACAAGTAATACACAACTTGTTCAATTAACATATCATAATAAGTGCAACATAAATACAAATTGCATCTGCTAGAATTTTTAACAGCTATGCAAAACAGTCAACCTAATAGAATGGATTCGCATTGAAATTAGGATCTGCACACCTCGCATTATAATATTTCATAGCCTCGGATATTAATGTACCTCGTTCGTGTTATATTCGAATCCAATTATTCTTTGCACAATACTTAACGCATGAGGTTTATTTCATTCACCGATGTTGTCGATACATCGCACCGCCAAGTTGATGTTTCACCCATGAACGCCTCAAGATATCTCATTACATATACGCGGTATCCACCATGTTTTGTTGTCTTCCTTCTTTATGGCCGAGTCATAATTATTCCATTGCGAACCAATCTCGACTTCTTACTTAGATTGTGTTGGAGTAGAAAATCAGCAAACATCAATTGCTATTAAGAGAAAAAAATTAATTCTTCTTATATTTTCATATATTATAAACAATATAACTCTTACAACAAACCAGCAAACTTACCAGTTCATCAGGTACATCATTATACTTTTGCATGTCGCATTCAGTGTTTGGATCAGTCAAGCTATCAATGATGGCAATATTTCCGGTACGTGCATCCACACAAATTACAAACCCATGCTCGCCCATAAATATTGGGAAGCAGAACTTTGTAAAAATAATTGTTATTAAATATAAATGACATATACGTAAAAAATTTATATATAATACTTTGTTGATGTGAAATTTAATAATTTTGCCTACCAGATCAATTCTACTGATTGGGCGATCATATTGTTCTACCAAATCTGCAGATAACCTCTCTGTAAACATAGCAGACCTTTGATTGTACTCCAATCCATGTGAATTTATAACAATTGCATTCATCTAAAAATAAAAAAAAATTGTTTGTGATTTGTACTTTAACAAACTTATATGTTTAAATTATATATTTTAAATTCATCAATATATTGCAGAAAAATAACTTTCTAAAAACACATAAACCAAAAAATTAAAAATTTGTGAAATTACTTACAGTAATAGAGCTTGATGCAAAAAATCGAGAGGGCAATTGATCTGACCGTGTAGTCTCCAGTTCATTTAGAATAACACACCATGTGTCAACCACGTGAAAGCTTACATTGTTATCCTTAAATAATGTAACCAAGTCGAGTCGCCGCAATTGTTTATCGACAAATGCAAAGACCACTTCATCACTGTGTCAAAAAATTAATAACATACAATCAAGATATTTCAACATAATGAAATAAATACAATATAAATTTGGCAAATCTGAAATACAATAAACTTACACATCTGATTCTGGATTGTCAAATGTGTAAATTCCAATTTGCATCTCGAGCATTGACATCCTATTTGATCTTTTTACTATGCTCGAAATGAATGATGATCCTTCCACATCTGCTCTTTTCATTTTATCATTATTTACGATTTGCATATTCTCCTCTTTTTCTATAACTTTCATCACCTACAAGAACATTCATGGAGTTAACAAAAAGTAGTGTAACATCATAGTATTCACATATAATGAACCGAATTTACATAATAATTTTTTTTACAGGTTCACACAAAACAAAACCCACATCAAGCTAATTCTTCATTGTTAGTTTCATCTTATCAAATACAAAATTACCACCTTCCCTTTTCCATTAATCACAGCAACGTATTCTTCAGTCAGTTCATCTTCAGATTCATCTTCAATGATGACATAATTACACCCAATGTCATCATGTTGAACAATACCCATAATGTCATCAACGTCCTTAAAGAATAAGAAAAAAAAATACTGTAAGTTATGCAATGGTAATATACTATATTATTTGTCAATATTAACTACAACTACTAATTCAATTATATATGTTCATCAACTCATACTGCTTCTCCATCGCAAAATATTTGTTCGATCCACATACTACGCTCGGCTCAACTTTTCATTTACAACCACTTTCTCACCAATTACCTTATTCACAAGAGCACCATGTTCTTCAACAATCTACATGTTTTAAATTTAAGTTTATTACCACTCAATAACTCACTAATGCAAATCGTATCCACAATCACTTGTAGTTCCAGCAAAAAAGAAAAAAGAAAAAATAGGTACCAATAGGACATTATCTAAGATTACAAGAAGCAAAAAAATTAACTAATCATATAATTTAATAAAAAAAAAAATTGGAGTTAAAAATGCAACATGAATGTATCAAATGACAAATCAATATTGTATTAGTATTTCATAAATGCACATGATAAATGCATATTGACATAATAATTCAAACATTAAAACCAAAAAATTATTGCATTGACATAAACAATATAATATCATAATATATCAATTTAATTTAAATTAAATAATTAACCTTGCTTTTCATCAAAAGCGGCACATTTGAGAACCCAAATGCATGTTGCCAATGTAATTGTTTTCACATGCGTCTCCATTTGGGTCGTGCCGAGACCAAGCTAGGTATATCGTCAAACCATCGCATTTAATTTCTTCTTTTCAATCTCAACATTTGCAATATCTTCTACACTCTTTATAAAATCTTCATTGCCCCACAATGCTTCATCTTGTGTTGGAAGGAATTGTGTAGCGTGGCATTGTGGTGAAGCAGGTTTAGAACAAGTAATCCATTTTGATGCAATCTCCAAAATCTTTTGGAACGTTGCGTTAGCAAATTCAGCTTCAGGAGCATTTTCAATCAACTTCATAGCTTTCATTGTATGATCCGCTATTGCTTGTAATGTAGATACCACAAGCATAGAGTACGACGAATCACATGTGATGTTACTAATGCCATGGGATGAGGTACCTTCATTCACTATGTTTTTCAGTTGTCCACTCACCTCAATTATCTCATTCTCATGTTCAACATCAATCGGTTCACATGGAAATCCATGTCCAAACCCACCTGCTTATATCTCCTCAGTTTCTCGTTTGTTTAGATTCTCATAATCCCAATTGACAAAAATGGGAAAACGCCTCTCAATAGTTCTATATTTCATAACTACGCGATCCACATAAAAAACCTGTGTTCATTTTAACATCAATTTCACAAACATGTAGTTTTAGAAGATAATAAAAACGTTATAGAACTTATATACCATGAATTGTATCAGAAGATCTTGCAAAAAAAATTGTAGATGCAATTTATATTAAAGTAATTGAATATGATTTAAATACTTCAACACAATATATTGCAACAAAAGACACAATTCAATTGTAACTTTGCTAAACAAAAATAATTATACAGTACAAATAAATCAATACACGACAAAATACAAATATATTGTAAATTGCAATGATCACTCTTACATCTCTTTCGAAAGAAAAATAATAATTTATTTTGTAAATAATTAAATCACTAGGTGCATACACTTCACTTCAACAAAATACATAAAAATTCATGTACAAAGATAAGGACTAGGAACATATATTCAATTATGTGGTTGCAAATAATTCAATACAACAATTGCATACACCAATATTCATTGCAATTTAATATATAGTATTCAAATAATTGATAATCTCACTCACATAATATCTACTCGACTAAACTAAGTTAACAAATAATTTAAGTTATATACCGTAATGCATATACATACAAAACATATTCGACAACCTCCAAACAATTTAACATTATCTCATATTTTGGAAAATAATACTTAATATTGAATAACATATCATTGATGTTGTTAAGACCTTTATATACAACTCAAACAATTCACATATATATAGCAAGAATGAAACACACATACCGTTAGAAACAACGGTCCGATAAATGCGATGATTTGTCCTTTGACCACAAAATACAATTGTCAACGAGGCTTTTTATAACGTATTCTCCCCAATTCCAGTCTCTTAAACTAGTTAAATCGTGTAAACAACCCATTATTGAAGGCATGACATATCCAGCTTTTGTACCCTCGATTAGAGTTGCAGCCAAAACTATCATGAAGTGCCTTCTAAACCATATACCACCATCTACACATTTTATCATCTCTTGCACTACTCTCTTCGGAACAATCTTTCCCTTTTTTACATCATTGAAGAAACTTGTCCATTGTTCCAACAAATTAGTTGTGGCTGAATTGGATTCCTTTTTAATTATTCTTTTTCCTTGTGGAAATCCGAGAACCTTGTGCACATCTTCTTCAACAATTCGCACCCTTCTTCCCTTACGCAATTTCAATTCACAACTAATTGCATCAAACCTATTCACGAGCCAGTATACCATCCTTGATGGCAACATTTGTATATTCAAATTAAGAATGTGGCCAAACCCAATTTCTTTCACTGCAGCTCGCTGCAAATCGTTCATCTCACTAATTGCCTCAAACAAGGACGCGGGGCTGCACCTGCATATTAGCTTCGGAAATGGATCGTCAAACAATAGTTTGGCGTCCACCACTGTTATATTTTCACCATAATTGATCTCTTCACCAATTGCTACAGTGCTTGTTCCTTCACCATAAATCATGCTCTTTGATTTTTTCTTTTGCATTGAATATGCATTACCAATATGTAACTCCACCCTATCTTTTTTCTTCCGAGTAGTTGCCTTTATACTTGTTTCTTCACCACAAGACACATTTTTGGCCTTCTTCTTCACAATTAGTTTTGCAGTACAATTATCTTTCTCCAATACATCCTTATTCTTCTTTGCACCTGATGCTCTATCTTTTTCTTCATCACAAACCACAATAGTTTTATTTTTATTTCCCATTTTTCCTGAAGTGGAAATACTTTCTGTATTTGTAGATTTGGCAACATATTTCCTCTTTAAGGTGGTAATAGGAGTTTTCTTCATAGGTCGATCTGCTGAGAATTTAAAATTTAAAATATTAATCTAAATGTCATACTCAATCATTTGTTAAAGAAAATTACTTTAGAAATGCAACCATTACGAATTTTAATGCTATATATTAAATTTTATTTAAAAAGAAAAAAAAAATTGGGAGGTATACACTAAATAAGTTAGATTCCAGTGGATTCCAAATAATTAATAAAACATTTAAATGACACTTGATGCAGATTATAATATATAAGTGATTCAAACTTGCATAATCAAGAAAATAAAATGATAGAAAAATCAAATAAACATCATCAACAGTTTAAACAAAACTTACCGGCTACAATAGAAACTGATCTTCCAATCCTTTTTTCTGATGTTATCTGCTCCATTGCAAAATAGCTTCAGAATAGAGAGTACAATGATGCAAAGATAATGGATTGCAATAAATTCAAATGACCCATTACAATGATAATGGCAATGAATTACTGCCCCAACTACCGATATTAGCAAAGATGTGCCAAAATTTTAGGATAGTTCTGAAATTGTTGGACCATTTTGTCCTTATACGTTTGAAAATTATATAAAAATGGTTTCAAATACAAGAGCCTACTAATTGCAAAAAGTTAATCTCAGACATCCAATATATTAATATCAACGGATGATATGCATTCTTAGTTCTTATCTAGAGATAGGTTCTCAATATAAACCAACCCTATATATATATATATAGAGAGAGAGAGAGAGAGAGTAAGAAAAAACCATAGTTATGTCAACAAAAGAAGAAGAAATGAAATGAAAATTGGTTTTAAATTTATATTTTAATAGATAAAAATATTAATATAAATTCCTAAATATGCTGAATATAAAAAAATTTAACAACAACCAAATCAATTTTTTAATAACGATTGAACATATTGCAAATTTTAGAGTACTTCCGTGTGCACGATATTGATTAGTATTGACATCATCACCGTCACATATCATAATTTTCGAACAATTTTGACTTGCTCAAAGTACAACACCATAAATTTAAATTTATTATTATATGTTCCCATAGAATATTGATTGTGAGATATGTTATATGTATATTTAGAATTCAATATATTATGTATATAATAAGTTAATATATGTAAAGTTGATAATATAAACTAAAAAATGCCAAAGTATTATTTATTTTCAATATATTATTCATTTTTAAATCCTTAATTTATTCCCCGCATATAGAATTCAATATATTATGTATATAATATGAGCAGTCCAAAATGAAAAAAAAATATATAAAAAACGCAGACGCAGTCCAATATGGTTAAATTGATTGGGATCGGGTACGCGATTACAACTAAACATAAGAAAATAATCTCAAAGCAAATTCGTCTCTATATACATTACTGGATATTTAATTAAGTGGAATTATATATAACTATACACTTTTTTAGAAGTGTGTATTCCCTATACTCAATCTTTTATTTTGTTACATTATATGACTAATTTATTATGTTTGTTTCCGGTCGATCGGAGGCAAAACTTTCTCGACCGAAAACAGACATTAATCGATCGAAAATAATAAAATTATTCTTTTTTTCAATTTATTAACATATTTCCTTGTTTTTGGTCGAGAAAGTCTTCTCTCCGACCGATCGGAAACAAAAACTTCGATTGAAAACAAGAAAATTTATATATTTTAATGTAATAGGTATAGGGTGTAGGGAATTTTGGAAAAGATTATGGATATTATATATTTTAATAAAAATGATTAATTAAGTTTGGACCGCTTTAAATTAAAATCCATATTATTCAAGATTCGAGACTTATTTAATTATTTATTTTTCTAAGAAAAGAACCAATCCAGTAATGAATGAATGAGGTTGAAATGGTTTAAGAAATAGTTGGAAAGTACATGTTATAAAAATGGTCAAGATTGAAGTAATGATGAAGCTCTGGGTTCAACTCATTTCCATCTCGGTTGTTGCCAACTTTTATTGCTCATTATGACTCGCTGTTTTCTCACAGTACCCTACGCGAGGTCATATATATATATATATATATATGAATTTGGATTCAACGAGAATTTTCTTCATATTTGTAGAAGACAATCATAATTTGATATTCGCATGTTAGAGACATATTTCATTCATTGTAGCACATATGCTAAATATATTAGTTTAAGACATCTTTCATTACAACAGAAGACAAGAAGAGTTATAGTGTTAAGACAATAAAGTGAAGTTTGAGAATTTGAGAATCATGCATAAGACGTTAAATATAACGCACAAAATAATATAAAGTTGTGTATAACTAAAACTTTCTAAAATTTTGCACAACAAAATAATTTTAGAAAGTTTTAGTTATCACAACTTTATACCGCTTTCATGATCATCTTCAACTTCTTATGCATTGGTTCATGATTTTCAAAAAGATGTGTTCTCATTTGATCAACTCCTATATATATATATATATTATTCTTTTTAATTCTCTTTTATAATAAAAATACTCCCAGTATTTATTATATGAATTAATAAAAATTAGTGTTTAATAAAAAAGGGAACGAAAAAAGAAATTCACCGCTGCATCACTCAAGGGCCGAGCCTCATAAAAATATCTCGAGGCAAAAACTCGGTAGAAAAAATGTCAATAAAGAAGAAAAAGTATTCATTAAATACAAATTTGGCGGTTAATCGGAAAAAACAAGACCAATCAACAGTCCTAACAACAATAGCATGTGGAATAGAGCCATAAAAATCAAATAACCACACTCCTAACAATACTGTAATACTTCCCCTATTTTTTGAACAGTATAAAAAATAAACTGTTTTATAAAAATTCGGTAGATGATGGATCACGAGAGAGAGAGAGAGACTGTACTATGTAAAACTGAGGATGTAATGTTAAAAGACTGTTAACGTTACGTTTCACTTTTGTGTTTGGTCAACTATGAAATTAATTACAAACCATCCCCACTTCTATCATTTCTCTTTTTCTCCTCTTCAATTAATGGCCACAAGAATTAAAGTTAGTCAACTTCATCAGCCCCTAAGCGAAACCATCTTCTCACGACCCCATAAAATTAATTTCGAATATTAAACAAACAAGACTTTCTTTTATACTAACTCTTACATCATCCATCTAAAATTTAAAAGATTTTCAGGTATGAATTTTTTTAATAAGTTTCCTGTTTATTTACTCACACGTATGCTTTTGCAGCGTGTTTATAGCTACTGCAGAATTAAATATAGTAAAATAAGTTTGACATTAAATTCAAAAACTATTTATTCATAATAAAGAAAGTTAGGTGACATAATTCCCTTATAAGAATCGATTAAAGGAAAAGAAAGGGATAATGGTAAAATGAATGGACAGAAATATAGATAATAGCACCAGCCCACACCCTGGTTTAGGCAGAGGTCGCTGTCAAGCAGCGTGCATACAGATTTTCGGAGAAAAATTAAAAGATTATTGTAATCCTGCAAGTAAACAATTTTTCCCTATTGAAATTTCAGTCAATTAGCCATTTATCAAATCCTACTAAGAAGCCAATAAGCCTTCCTTTCCATTTTCTCCCTTTCTTCCTATTTTCCCTGCACGCGGGTTCAGAATCCACAGCTTTTTCCTTTTCTGTTTTGTACGTTTCCGATATTCAACGATATAATTACCAATTTCGTACACAAAGCTTAGCCTTAATTCAAATTGTTGAATTTCATCGTACATTGATAGAAAAAAAATTGTTCCTTGATTTTCATTCATGGCATCCGCGGCGATATTCTCGTCGTTGAGGCGGCGGAGTTCACCGTCACTGGAGGCGTTCCTGGCGCCCGTGGATCTACCAAACGCTGCCGTTTTGGAGGCTCTACGCGCCGTTTCGACGGAGCTCGCGTCGTCCTTTTCCGGTAAGAATAAAAGAAACCTTTTTCAGGGAAAGAATTCTAGATCTTTGATACGGAAAATCCACGTCATCTCCATGCTGTTGGATGCCCTGTGCGATTTGGGGCTCTCGAGAATTGCTTCCACAGTGTTTCTGTGCTTGAAGGAGTTGTACCTCCTGCTTTACCGGTCGAAAATCTTGATCGATTATGTAACGGGTTCGAGCAAGCTGTGGCTGCTGCTGCAGAACCACTCCATTTCCGGTCATTTCCATGACCTCAATCAGGAAATCTCGACCCTTTTCGATGTCTTTCCTTTGTCTGAGATTAGTCTGTCTGAAGATGTTAGAGAACAAATTGATTTGTTGAGGAAACAGTCGAGGAAATCGAAATTGTTAATAGATAAGCATGATGAATCGCTGAGATTGAAGCTTTACCATTTCTTGAATGAATTTGAGAATGGCAAAATCCCTGAATTGAATGAGCTGTACATTTTCTTTGTGGAAAATTTAAGGTTCTGCAATGTGAAGAGCTGCATAAGTGAGATTGAGTTCTTGGAGGAGCAGATTCTGAATCACGATGGCCATCTCGAGCCTAGCGCCTCGATTCTCAATGGATTTGTGGCTTTGATGCGTTACTGCAGATTCTTGCTGTTTCGATTTGATGATGAGGGTTGTGATTTAGGGAAGTGGAAGCGTAGAACGAAGACGAAAGGATTAATCTCTCGAGAGATTGCAGACACATTTGTCACAATCCCTAAGGATTTCTGCTGCCCTATTTCACTAGAGTTGATGCATAATCCGGTGATAGTATCGACGGGGCAGACGTATGATCGTGCCTCGATTGCAAGATGGTTGGAGGAAGGGCACAGCACTTGCCCGAAGACGGGGCAGATGCTCGTTCACTCTAAATTGGTTCCAAATCGCGCTTTGAGAAACTTGATTACGCAGTGGTGTATGGGTAATGAGATTCCATATGATCCACCGGAGATGAATGCAGAGTGTTCGTCTCTAACTGCAGCATCTGCTCCTCCGAGCAAGGCTGCAGTTGAGGCAACTAAGGCGACTGCAGCTGTGTTAGTCGAGGAGCTGGCAAATGGGACCCCACGAGCCAAGTCCGTGGCTGCATGGGAGATTAGGTTGCTAGCCAAGACGGGGAGGGAGAGTCGGGCTTACATAGCCGAGGCCGGAGCCATACCCCTTCTGAAACGGCTGCTCCTGTCTCCGGACGCCTTTGCACAGGAGAATTCCGTCACTGCGTTATTGAATTTGTCGATTTATGATAAGAACAAGAGTAGGATCATGGATGTGGAAGGGTGTTTGGGCGCCATTGTCGGAGTTTTGAGATATGGGCACACCACCGAGGCGAGGGAGAACTCAGCAGCGACACTGTTTAGCCTCTCCGCCATCCATGACTATAAGAAGGAAATAGCAGAGGAAGACGGGGCCGTGGAGGCTCTGGCCAGAATGTTGGTGGATGGGACTGCCAGAGGGAAAAAGGACGCAGTCACGGCTTTATTCAACCTTTCTACACACCCCGAGAACTGCGCGAGGATGATTGAGTCAGGCGCTGTGAGAGCCCTAGTCGGGGCGCTCGAGTGTGAGGGCATTGCGGAGGAAGCTGCCGGTGCATTGGCGCTCATCGTGCGGCAGCCGATTGGGGCCGAGGCGGTGGGGAAGGAGGAGACCACTGTGCTGGGGTTAACCGGGATGATGCGGTGTGGAACTCCTAGGGGTAAAGAGAACGCTGTGGCGGCACTGCTTGAGCTGTGCAAGAGTGGCGGTGCGGCCGCCACAGAGCGGGTGCTCAAGGCTCCCGCGATGGCGAGCCTGCTGCAGAGCCTGCTCTTTACGGGGACGAAACGAGCGAGGCGGAAAGCAGCGTCGCTTGCTAGAGTGTTTCAGAGATGTGAGAATAGCTCCTTGAATTTTGGGGGATTGGGCGTGGGGTATGCATTTGCGAGAGGAAACGCGGTTGCTAGTAGAGATACAAGCTTTGCTGCTGATGTTTCAATGCCTGTCTCCATATCAGTGCCTGTGTTATAGTCATATTTGTTTTACCCCATTCTTTAGTCTCCGATTTTTTTCTTTTTTTTTTATTTTGAATCAGTAATAGTTACAAAAAATTCATTCAAATACGGAAAGGGGTTTATACTTATACACACAAGTTATTTCATATTTGTGTCTGCACAGCTCAAATAAAATATACTGTACTATTCACAATGTTTGGGAGTTCATTCATGATTATTATTATTATTAGTCTGCATATGAAAATCGCCACACACTCCTTTCTGCCAATGTATTTATACCTGCAAACAAGAATATTCCTCATATCAGTTAATAATATAGTATGTACTGTGATATTATTCCTAAAGATTACGCCTGCCAATCACACTAGAAGAATAAGAGGACAATAACATGGTATTAATAAAGGGATTGCCGCAGTCTGCCAATGTATAAGATATATGCAAAATATCCATCTTAAATATTCATTTTGACAGAAAATATTCGACTTACCACATATGCAACAATACATATATTTGGTGAGTAGGTGTACTAACCTAACCTGCTTCCAAGAGAAAATGTTCGATTAGAATTATCTCCAAAAATGCATGAAAGCGATGGCCCACTAAATTTCTAAAACTGCATCAAGTTGTGTTGTAATCCGGTCCGGAAAGAAACGCTTAATAAACTTCTAAAATGGGCTATTGAATCGGCCCAAATGCAACGCTTTTTCTTCTGTGGCCCGTATAGCTCGTGATGGTAAATAACTTTGAAGTTTGAACAGAAAAAGCTCTTATATAACTAGGAGAATAATAGTCCAAAGTGGTAAAGTTTTTTTCTTTTCCTTTTTTTTTCTTCTTTTTCTTTTCCGCCTCTTTCCCTCTCTCTGTCTCTCCCCTCATTCTCTAGTGCCAAACAACAATTTTGATTTGAAATATAATTCAACAAAAGTAAACGAGACAAAAAAAAAAAAAACAGTAATAAAGTGGGAAAAGTGGTCAGAAAATCTAAGGCGGGCCTTTCTTTTGAAATCAATAGTTTTTCTCCCACTAAATATCTGATATTTCGATTTCCCCATTTACATAGCACCTTTAACCGCCACTTCAACTGTCTATACAACAACCTAAAAATCTAACAACATTTGACACAATCATTCATTAGATTCCAAAATGAAGTGGGGGAGAAAGATATCTTCACCACCTTCATTTGGTAGCTCTGTCATCACTCGAGTATTCCCAGGTTCTTGGTTTTCTAAGTTCAAACAGCCCGACGGTAGTCTTGACACTGGTTCAGGGAAGAAGCAACAAAGAGGGAAGCTAGATTTTTCAACTGTGGATTCTTCTCTGTCTGGTTGCAGACAAGCCAGATTCTACAGCTTGGCTGATGACGCGTACTGGACGCTCTCATTTCGCAAAGACAGAGGAGGTGAAGGCAGGAGAAGGAGCAAGCCCGTGAGAATCAACCCTCTCTGGTATGATTCTGATGACGAGTTTCTTGTTGCGGTGTCTGGTGCGAGGGAGACCCAGTTGCCCAGAAGAGAATTGGAGGCCATCTCCGAAATAGACACAAACAAGATGAAACACGAGCGATGCAGTGACGGCATTCTTCGAGGGAAGAAATGTGATCGACTCAAGAAAGAAAACATAAATGTTCCGAGTTCAAGAAAACTGAGAGGCAGAGTTGAGAGAAAGAAGCGAGCAGTATTCGGAACAAGGCTTGATGAAGGAGAAAATGAGTCGATTCCCACTGAACTGCAGAAAACTGATCAAGTGAAAGAGGAATCGGAGGATTCAGCAGTTTCTATCTCAAGTACTGCAACGTCTAAGAGAGTATCAACTGTAAAGTGCCAAAATCTGGAAAAAAAGAAGATTGAGGAATTTAAGGTGAAAACTGAGAAGTTTCAGGAGGAGTCTGCATACATAAGCAGGAGATTTCGTAGCAGAAAAGTAAAGCGGAACAAGAAGAAAGCTCGTGGCTTGAGATCAGAACGCAGAATTCAAGCTCTTGAGAGCATGAACTTGAAGAAGAAAGAGAGGGAAGAGGAAGCGGCAGAGAGCTCCACCATCTACAACAGTTTTGCGGTGGTGAAGAGGTCCTTCGATCCACAACAGGACTTCAGAGATTCTATGGTGGAGATGATCGAAGAAAAGGAAATTAGGAGTCGTGAAGAACTCGAAGAACTCTTGGCTTGTTATCTCACACTGAATTGTGATGGACACCATGATCTCATCATCAATGTCTTCCAGCAGGTATGGTTTGAGCTGGGTTGCTTTGAAGAATGAGAAACTGAGTAGCAATAGTTTTCCTTACTAGTAGTTGATACTATTTATGGTAAGGAATTTCACTTCAGTCAAATAAGAAGTCACCCGAAGTTATTTGGCCAATGCAGCCTCCAAACAGAAAAAGTTTATTCAGACTGATGAGATAATGTTTAATTTCAGAGTTTCAGTTCAATATCATGCAATCTCCACTCAAATGTGGCATTTGATTAGAAATAAGAGTAGCTAAACATAAACTAATCTTCATCAAAGAACAAGTATCTTTCCATCTCCATCACAAGTAACATATCACAGTCATTCAGTGACATATAACATGCATGTTCAAACTACGAATAAGCAAAGAGTGCGACATAAAAACTCAAAATGCAGATACTGCACGGAAGCATTCCTCTATAATACAACAATAATGACGCGTACAAAGCGAAAAAGTACCTCAAGTTAAATGATAATATGTGCAGGACTGGAGTTTATATATATCGAATGTCTACCTACTGCTTAGATCAATCTCATCTCTAAATCAACAGCCACAGGCATGAGACATCAAAAAGTGCATTCACCCAAAAAAAAAAAGTAACATAAAACCTACTGTAGGTCAAGTTTTTTCCGCTGGAGTAAGATGTCCCAACTGTTCCGCAAGGTTATTTACACTCCTCATATTCCACCACGGCACCCCATGATCACCTGGTTTATTTTCAACTTTCTTGCCTTCAGCATCCCTCTCCGACTGAAACTCAGACGAACTGTTCGAACCAGGATTTTCCGTGAGAAACTGTTCCCAGAATACATCATTCACCCCTGTTCTTACATTGGTTGCTGTCACTACTGCCTGTTCTTCGATAGGAGGTTGCACCTCTGGAGCACTAACAGCTCTCGGTGTAGAATTCATGTCAATTTCAGATGTCTTGCTCCCAACATCAAGATTGAGTCGGGTGTAAGATATGCTGGGGCTGAGCGCACAGCTCGTTGATTCAACCAACTCCAAGGATGAATTCGATTTTCCTAGGCCTTCACCAATTTCAAGAATTACTTTCTCCCAGAACGACATAGAAAAATCTATCTGATCCAACAGTTCCTTGTCGAAAGTCAAAAGCGCATCAGCATCGAAATTGTCAATCGACAAATTCTGTGAAGACGGCCTCTGACTCTCTTCCGTGCTGGTTTCTTCATATAAGTAGCTATTTCCAGGAAACCTTCTCTTTCTATCATGACCTTCCATTTGCGGCATGAGATCAGGTTGGTGCAGTATCTCAGCTAAGGAGGATAACATGCTTGCATGATGTTGTTCCACATTTTGTGTGCGTTCAGCCAAAGCCTTCATTTGCAACATGAGATCCTGTTTCTCCTCTTTGTGTCTCTGCAATTCCACATTGAGGGATTCTTTGTCACACTTCAGCCTCTCAATATCCTCCTTATATCCTTTCCTTTCTAACTCAGTTAAGGGAGGTAAGGAAGCCAGATTCGGTGTGGAGTGACTGTGAACAGGCTTGCGTCTATGTATATTCTTCAAAAGGTGGAGCTGACCTTTAACGAAACCTTCGTTTGCAAATTCCCACTGTTCAGGATCTACTTTTCTGAAACCCTATTAACACACATAAAAGGCATCAAAATTCAAACACAGATAAGCTATGATTAAGAATCTTGGATGAAAACAAATGTAAAAGAACTAATCCTAAATACTCACATATGTATTTAGCTGCCTAATAAAGCTGGAGAAATTGTTGTGCTTGAAGTATCTGGGAAGAAGCTCCCGTGAAAACTCTGGAGGGTTCCACACGATGAAACTTGTATTGCTCTGACTCCAAGATACAATCGAGTCCGTAGATGGATCATCCACCATCTCATACGTCTTAGCAAGGAAAGGCGCCACCGAGTTAGAGCTACATGGAGCCTCATCCATCATGGTAACTTTGTCTTACAATAACACGCCCTTAAATTTCAAGAAGATATCAACTAGATAACCAAATCAACAGCCTCCTCAACGTTCAATGTCTCCTGTAACTTTGCTAGAACATCAAATGGACTATCTTTTCTTTCACATTAATAGTAATACAATCTGCAGCTCCTTAAGCCTCCGAAATAAGGCTAAAGACATTTTAGGAGGAAAAATAAAACTAAACAAGTTTCAGAACGGAAGATCCCACCATCATTCACCCCAAGATTCTCTCAAATTCTATATTCCATCCCTCTTTCTATATCCAACCCCTTCAAATCGAAATGAATAGCTCCCAATCCCCTCAATCGAAATCAATAGCTCCCGAATTCCTCTACGTCGAATCTCTCCAGTAACTCGAGTCGATAACAAGTCAAACCCAACAACCCACACCTATCCGTAACAACATCCTGCAATTCTACGACTAGGAACATGAATCTCAAATCAGAATAAAAGGCCAAAAATGTAAAATTTGAAAATGAATCACTCACACATCAAAGTCGCTCGAGCATTAAGTGCTTGCCCAAATCTTCAAGCGAAAGCATCAACGTTGACACTGACGCGTTCACGGACTCCACCCACGATAAAAGAAACAAACGAAGTTGTATGCGGAAATAAATATATGCATGTGTTCCACGAATCACCTGATGAAGAAACAATATGGTTCCATCGAATACCTTCAACTTCTTCGTGTCGGTTGGCGTCGATTTATATAAATTGGGAACTGTGAATTTTTTTCAAAATCGAGGTGGGGTTTTCTAGGGTTTACACATCGGACGGAATTTGGGAGCACTTCTGCAGAAATTCTCTTTTCTTGATAAACAATCATCCTTATCACATGTAGGTTCAGGTAGCTGACAATTATACTAGTATTAACTATTATACGCCCCTCAACTGTTGTAAAATGCTGAAGGTGCCCCAATGTTTTCCAAAATTGCAAGACGGCGTGTATAAATTGTTATATACTCCATATGTCCATCAATTTTCTTGTTAGTTTTTATTTTTGGTATGTCCCTAAATTTCTTCTCATTCCAGTTATATAAACTATTCCAATAAATACTCCATACTTATTATCCCAAACAATATCATTTATTTATACATTTTATTATATATCGTCCATCACTATCTCTCTTTTTTTATCTTCAGCACAACCATTTATTTATATTTTTTATCATCCATGATCTATCACCAATTAATTTAACACTAATGTAGGACCCTCACTACCTTCATAACAATCTCAATAACTTTTATTAAAAATTGTGTCAAAGATTTCCAATAAGAAAAATGGGGAACGAATAAAGTATTTATTTTCACTTTTACCTTACTATTGGTCCTATCCCAATGCTCGTGCCACACAGTTTCTACTCCACGATAAGATTAAAATTCTATATCAAGTACAAGGTAAACTAGTGTAAATTTGATCATATATCCTAGTTCAGAATATAAAATAGGGATTAATCTTAAGACAATTAGAATTTAGAGAAATAAATTTTTATTAATCAAACAAATAAGTGTCACTTAACCAAATAGGAAAAGGAACAATCTCAAACAAGTTGGCTATATGAAGAAAATGCATACCACGAGCAACAACATTTCCGAATTTGGGGTGTTTGTCATATATTTACAAAACTTGAAATTATATCCTTCACGTGTGATTAGAGCGATTATTATCATCATCCTAGTTACCACCAAATTATATGAATCATCTACACCCATGGTGTCAAGAAAGGAGTGACTTCAAGTATGGTTTTTCTGTCTTGTGTGGTTTGTAGACCATTGCAAAAGAACGTAAGGTTTACCCAATGTGCACCGTTGGTAGTGGCGGCACGTTCCCCATGATACCCAAAAAGGGAAAAAGGAGTGACGGTTTTAATTGGAAAGAAGTTATTTCTAGGTGTGTGTGTGTTGGCCTAGTGGTAGAGTGGTTAATGCCCGATCCCAAAGGTCTCGGGTTCGAGTTCACCGTGACGCAGCCTTTAAAATTTATGTATTAAGTGACCAAAAAAAAGAAGAAGTTATTTCTAGATTAATTATTTGAAAAGCATTTTGAAAAGTATCGAACGATTCGAATATTATTCTTTAAAATCTTCAATTTTAGTTTAATTATATTGTGCATAAAGTATGAGGTCGCTGTTTGATTAACTCCTTGTTTAGGTGCTTGCTTTAATTTTAAATGTTTATTTAATATTAATTTTTTACATTTAAATTTAATCATGTAATAATGGGTTTATTATTTTATTACGTTACATAAAAAATGCTTATTTCTAAAATTATTTTTGCCAAAATAGACAGTACTATTGTTTGTAATATGTGTCATAATCATAAGTACTATTCTAATTTGATTTAAAAGCATAGCTTAAGGCATTATAGAGCCGCATATCAATTAGAGTTGAAAATTCAAAAATCATATAAAACACCTTATATTATACTCCCTCCTTCCCATTTAAAACATCCCTTTTTTTACATGGTTATTTAGGAGAAAATATATAAAGTAATTAAAGTATTAAAAAGTAGGTAGTATCCATATTTTTTGAAAGGCTAATTAATTCCTAAAATAGAATGAGATATTTATAATGGAACAACTTAAAAAGAAAGTGAAACATTTTAAATGGGACAGAGACAATACGTCATAAGAAATAACAATTTTTTTACTAGTATTTGACTAGTCTATACGTCGATAGTATCAATAATATCAACGTTATTTGGGAGCAAGATAATCTGCATTGCACCAACCAAAAATAGAAGGGCCTAGCGTGCAAATTTCACAAAATAAATACAATTTCTGACATAGAATACATCTACCGTAGATCGCGAAAGATCATTGATTTTATTTAAGGCACCAATTACGGTGCAGATGTGTGATTAGTTAATTACTCCCGCATTAATTAATAAAGCCTGAGAGATTAATCTAATTGGACGCGTGTCCCCAGAAACGGCGTCGTTGCGTGTTGATGTTGATGTTCCACGTAGTGCTTTTATCACTGCATGCGTTGGATGCATGCTGGCCCTCAATATTCTATTTCATCTTAATCTTATTTTGCGGTTTGTTTTTCCAATTTTGTGACGCTAGACATACTTTTCTTTTGATTGGGAAAGGGGAAAGCGTGTGACTTTTTATTGGCTCCGAATTTTCGACGCGCTTCCGGAGTTTCTATTTCCAGAAGATTAAAATGGGCCAAAGTCGTTTTTATGAATGCTCCATCGTGGGAAATTTGTGAGATTGGAATCAGATCCAATCATTAAATTCTTTGAATCTTCTTAAGGAAAATGACATGTTTTTAATCCGTTAATTTTAAGCTTTGCTTTTAATTTTAACTTGGTAACATTTCATCTTGTAAGTCATGGGTTGTGAATTGAGGCTTTGTTAGGGACTGTTATCGCCATCACTCCATCTAATTAATATGATATTATCCGTTTTGGATTGTTCGCTTGAATTTGTTTTGCGCCAACCCCAAAAATTCTATTTTTCAGTGGTCTTCTATATATAGAAGACAATTTTCATTCTCACTTCCGATGTGAGACTTTGTGTTGCACCACACCCAACAATCCTCCCCGCAAACCAAGGACCACATCATGTCCTCTCCTCGAACGATAATCCGAACCTCTTGCACCGCCGTAACCACCCAACGGGACTTTCCGCCTGACCACTCTTGCAGGAAGACTTTCGACAAAAGGAACCACCGGATTCAATCGTTAGTTCACTGGGGGTTCACCTCCACATCGGAAAGTAGTCTTGTCCCGCCCACATATTGGGTCCCGCCGAACCATCGGCTCTGATACCGCTGTTAAGGACTGCTATCGCTACCACTCCGTCCAATTAGTATGATATTGTCCGCTTTGGACCAAAAGCCCGCACAGATTTGTTTTTGGGCTCAACCCCTAAAATGCCTCATTCTATTTTGGAGTGGTCTTTTTAATATATAGAAGACAATTTTCCTTCTCACTTCAAATGTGGGACTTTGGATTGCACCACACCCAACAGGCTTTAAAACCAATATTATGAAACGACAGATACTCTTATCCGTATGATTAATTACAATTAAATTTGGATTTAATAAATATACAATAAAAATTTGTTGCCAATTCGCGGTCTGAATTAAATTAAGATATTTATGTAGTGATGTGGGTTAAACATAGAGTGGCAAAAGGCGGGTCGGGCTGGCCCGCCCGCCCAATGGGCTTGTGGTTTTTAGGGTTGGGTGGCCGCCCAAATGCTATCGGTTGAAAATTTGGTAGCTCATCCCACCCATCGGGCCATCGGTCACCGGCTAAACCTCACTCAATATTTAATTTAATAATATATTATTTTAATTTCAAAAAATATGATAATAATAAATAAATTAAATCTACTAACATCAATTTCAAAGTAAATAAGATAAATTACGTCTACTAACATCAATTCCAAAATAAATAAATTAAATTAAATCTACTAACAAGTCTAATATCAATTTCAACGTAAATAAGATAAACTTAAAGTTACAAATATCATCAAACATCAAACATCGTTTAAAGAAATGTAATAGAGAGGATGGATGAAAGGATGAGTTTTAATAGTCATTCATTTTATTTTCTATATTTACTACTAATATAAAATATTAAACTTTAAATGTATGGTGGGCTTTTAGCCCGAAACCCCGAGTTTTTAGCCCCAAAGTCTGAGGGTCACTGGCTATATGGGTGGGCTTTTAGTAGGTTTTTTTGCTACTATTTTACGAGCCCAACCCGATCCCATTCCAGACTCGGCCACCCACCGGTCGGGCCAATTTTGCCAGCTCTAGTTAAACATACTCAGTCAATAGTTTTAGTGGGATCCAAGGGAAAGGAAAAATCATTTTCTATACTTACTTTTACACATACATAAATTTGTTAGTATGCAACATGATGTCGAGTGCCAACATGGCACTAGTCAAAATTTTGTTGGTTTACATTTTGCATAAAATTCCCTTCCCTAAACTACGTTAAGTAAGCTTAACATTAAACAGAGTAAAAAATTAAATGAATTACTTAAAAATAAATCCATGATAATCTCCATTCATTTTATTTTTAATTATTTGGTTTCAGTAAAATTATTTTTAATTTCTGTTTCAAATATATCACTTAATTAATTGGATATATTTTATTCTAAATCATATCAATTGTTGAATATTTCTTTAAGCATTTATTTATTTATTCTCTTACATTTTTCTATTTCAGTATTAACGAGGATCAAATGAAGTTTAATCTAATTTAATCAGATTTAAAATGGCAAAGTATGAAAGGGTGAAACAATTCTTTCTCGGACTATCCGCCGCGCATATTCCGAACAAAAGTAGTAATACGATTCCCATTCACCAATTCATGAACTATAACATCTTCACATAAAAAAGAAAAAAGAAAAAACGTAAACTAGAACAAAAGCACAGGGCACTCTTCCAAAGACAGATGTTTTTTATTTTGAGACACCTTGGGTCCCTCGATTTTATTTCTGAATTTTTTTGTCATATATTTAATAATAATTAATTATATAGTATATTGTGAATGGAGTAATGATCTCATATTAATATAGTGTTAAATTAATTAGGAATGAGTTATGGATGGTAAATATATAAATAAATAGTGTTCTTGAGTGTAAATGGGTATAAATAATGGTGAATCATAAGTGATAAAAGATGTAAATAAAAGCTTTGTTTGAAATTAAAAAGTATATAGTATTTTGTGGAATAAATTTCATAAATAAACTAGGAAAAAGTTCGAGAAATATACCAAAAGAGACAAATATGAAGAAAATTGAAGGAGAGAGAAAGTATAAGAATTAAACTCTCACTAATCCTCAAAAGTAGCTAAGAGGTTTTTTAGGGGTAGGTGGAGACCAGAGGAGATGAATCAAATCGATAACATTGATAACTAAGGTCATCTCTAACCCAACTGCAAAACATATTTTGCAGTCAATATTCATCTCCAACATACCGCAAATCCAAACTCAAAATGAGTTTTGATGAAGTTTCTCTCATTCAAACTTGCGTTTACACTGTAGCTAAACTCAAATCACTTTTTTATGTTGATGATATTGCAAAATAATCCTTCTACATATTGATAATTTATTTTGTGTATAAGAAAAAAATTATAAAGAAGAACAAAATACAGCAGTAGCACGTAGGATAGGAAACAAAATGAAGAAGAAGAAGAAGAAGAAGAAGAAAACAATTAATGATAATTAGAGTAATTTTATATTAATTAGTTTGGGCTTTTCTTGGGCTTCATATATTGCATATATTAAATTGAGTGTTGTTTTTTTTATATTCTTATAATCTTGTTTCATTTTATTCTAAAAAAGATTAAACTTTAATTATTTAACTTATTCTAATTTGTAAATTTAAAATATTCATATAGTAATTATTAACTCATAGATAATAAATAATAATATTAATTGTTGATTTATTACAATTATAAGTTTTGAAATGTGTATATAATAACTAAATGATAGGTGTACACTAAAAATAACAACGTTAACTCATCCATATTACACAATAATACAAGACATATTATGACATTTAATAAAGACATAATTGAAAATAATATGAAATTATTAGAGTATAACATGGAATACTAGAAATATAACATGGAATACTAATTTATTTAATACTAGCTCACTTCATATTAAATTACTGATTGAATTTTTTAATAGATTAAATGTGTAACATTGAACAGTATAAAGATTTATTTTGCAAGAGTATAAAAAGTGGTATGAGAATAAATATATAGAGAATATTCTTTTGAGTTAGAATTTGAGTTTAAGTGTTAGAGATGAATTACTGTTTGATATGATAATTACTGCAAAATGAAGTTGGGTTTAGTGTTGAGTATTAAAGATGGTCTAAGTAGTATAGAAATTGGAAATTTATACAAAGAACAAATAAGTTTGGGCCAGTTGGTTTTATAAACTGTAAATTTTATTTAACTTAATCAATAAGTTCTCATTTGGTTCCCCAAATTTATGATATTTTTAAAGTCTAAACAAAATGAAAAAAGATGCATGAAATTCACTTATAAATAGTTGGCAGATTCAGAAAATAGATGGCTCCCAATAAATTGCAGTACATAAAATGGCAAGCATATCGTATGCAAGATGGGGCCCATCTATCTCGATTAAAACTCGAGTGCCGCTCGGCCCCACACGCACCACATCTCCCGCTAATTTGCCGATTGAATTGTCCAGCTCCCAAATTTGTATACATTATCATATTCCTCTCCTATTTTCACCCCCAACAATACCTTCTCAAACTCCGACATCATTTGGACCCACTTTTCACTCACTTTCAACTCATTCATTATCTATTCATAATTTTATTTAAATTTTATATTTATTATTCTAACTTGATAAAATTAATTTTAATATTATTTAAAATTAATATCAAATAACTTAATTATTATATAAATATTAGTACATATTAAAATTGCATAATAACATAGAAACTTTTAAAAAGAACTTATACGATATAAAAGACAATTTAAATCTAACAAATTAAAATACAACATACAAAATAAACTAATACTAAACCTAATTAATACATTTTACTCTTCGTCCGCTTCCCACTTTGCTTTGATTTGGCGCAATACTTAAGATGAAGTCGTAGTTGGGTTTCCGCCATCTTTCAAGTATCTCGCATGAGAATTTTATGCTCTTTACCTTCCTTTTGCCTCCATCGCCTTCGCCACCATCATTGTTGTACCTCTTGCGCTGATCGCGTCGACCACCTCTTTGGCTTCACCTGTTGATTTTTCTTTTCCTTCGCCGCCTTCCTCTTCGCCGCCTTATTTCCAATCGACGAGTGTGGGTTGTTTCATCACCATTTTCATCTTGGTTGGAAGCGGAGGTGTAGGCACCGATGCGTAAGACTTGCCTTTTTGTTGCTCGAATCTCACTTGTCTTGATGAGCGAATTTGGACATCCTTTGAGCAAATTCCATACTCCGATATGTCCGAAACCGCGCGTGTTCCGTGAGTCTCTTTATGTTCATCTTGTGCCTTTTGAATGATGTCGACTTCACTTGCACCGCTGGCCACATCTCTGCTCCTATAATAACATGAACTAAACCATTTAGTTTCCTTCGCAAGTTTGTAAAAAGTGTTTTGAACGAGGAAGATGATCTCTCCGAGTTTTGCTCGGGCGACCCTTGTTGTAAGCATTAGTAATTCTCCCACATTTGATCTATTTTTGATCATTTCCGACGATCGAATCAATGCTAATATCGACCCAACACCTTGTAAGATGTTCAGATTTTCTCCGAGTACAAAATCTTCTTACTACTGTATCATTGTTCTCTTCATCGGATTGTTGATCGAAGTTCGATTTATGGCCTCGAGACCTCATGAGAAGAAAAATTTTGGAAAGACGATGCTCTTCCCAAGTAGGCGTTTCTTGGTTGGTCTTCCTCCATCTATGCCGGTCTTTCTTGATGAGTCGAGAAGATGGAGCTCGAACTTGGTAGTGATAGCTTGGAACATTCACCGGATATGTAGGATCTCGTTGAGGACGAAAGTTGGAATTTTGAGAATCAAGTTGGGATTTTGACAATAAAAGTTGGGATTTTGCAATTCAAGTTGGGATTTTGTGGAAAGTTGGGATTTTGTTGACGAAAGTTGGAATTTTGAGAAAGAAAGTTGGGATTTTGAGGATTAGAGTTGGACATTTGAGAAGCGAATTTGATCCAAAATATCCGTAATTGGACCAATTTGAAATCGTTATTCATTCGATAATAGGAAAATGTTTAGGAGAAGAAGAAATATTAAGGTAAATGGAGAAGAAAATATAAAAGTTGGTAGGAATAATGTTGTTTAGTGATTTATATTTATAAGCATATTTTATCCGTTGATCAACGGTCATATTTTATCCGTTGATCAACGGTCATATATTTGTCCGTTGAGTTAACGTACAAATTAAATTAAATTTAAATTAAATTAAAGTTATTCGTTGGGTGGGTTGGCGTGAGGGTGGGGTTGGCGGTGGGGAGGTTGGTAGTGTGGGTGGGGTTGGCACGCGGGGGGGTTGGTCACGGGAGGGTTGGCCGGGGGGTGGGGTTGGCCGTGGGGGTGGGGTTGGCCGGGGGGGTAATGTAACCTTTAAAGGATTTCGACTTGTTCCACCTTTATCTCTCATCTCTCCAATTACGAATATATGAGGATGCATTACTTTTGGGCCTAATGTAACCGAATACGAATATAATTTACTTTTGGGCCTTTTTTAATTTTTATTTTTATTATACTCATTTGTTTATCAAAAATTATATTTAATTTCTTTATTTATCTATTAATAAGTTATATTTTTATTATAAAAATATAAATTTCATAATTTTTAGTTTTAATTCATCAATTTATTTTTATTAAAAAATAAACAATCCACTTTTTTACTACACATTAATAAATTAATTTATTATTTTCATAGTTTATCTTTTAATTTTATTTCTTATTAATCTATTTATTTATTATTTCTATTTATTTTATGTTTATTATAATTTATTAAAATTCGTGTTAGATTTTGGATGGAAGGAGTATTTCATTATTAATAAAATTAAGGTGACGCATCTATTTGTTGATCGGGGACGATGTGTGTGATGATTGAAATATTGATAGGGTGATATATGTTCATCATTTGCTATAATGTCAACAAATTTGCTTTATTAATTATCGAACAATGTACTCTCTCTTTCTCTGAAAAACATGGTATTAATTTATTTAATATAATATTTGATCCCCTCTAGAATATGTGAATATTATGCTTAAAAAGACTTACTATATTATATGAGATCATCTCCAAATATTTCCTTGTGCATTGAATTTGAGGGTGTTTGGCTGAGCTTATAAGTTTCCAAAATAATTTTATAAGTGTTTTTAAAGTTTTAAAAACAGTTTATTTTATGTTATTTTTGGGAACTTATAAGCTCAACCAAACACCATCTTTAACACAATATTTATGGCATTCTATATGTGATTGTAACCTTAAATTTGGGTTTTTAAGTTTTTGCATTGGGTTAAGCTTTAAAAAAAAGGAAATAAAAGGAGGAGAAAGAAGAATAAGAAACAGATGATGAAGCAGGAATGGGCCACAGATAGCTACGAATTGGAATTTAAATATTCATAATACATACAACAAACCTTTTTGGATATGAAGGCCCATATATCGTACATGATGGGCCATCCTATATTTATGCCCATTTAATTTTATTGATCATCACTCCATTCTGCTAAACCCTACCTTGATCTCTGTAAATGCCTCTATTACAGGGTACAAGATATGTATTATATCATGAAATTGAATCAAGCTAGTACAAATTACAGTAGAACTTTTATAAATTAATATTATGGAGATCGTGAAATCTTATTATTTCAGAAAGTTATCAATTAACCTATAAATTAATATTTTATTAATTAAAAGAGATATTTCATATTCAACAATTAAATAGAAATTCAACAAATTTAAATTTAATAATATAGGAATTCAATGAATTTTGATTTAATTACATAGAAAATGCATGAAAATCACTTATAAATAGTTGATATCATAATTCAAATGGCAATTAAGAATGAAGCTCATGATGATACAGTAGCATTAATTCAATTATATGAAGGAAGCAATAATAGCATTGAAAAATCTTCATATTTTTATTTGGTAGCGGTTTGAGCCCGCCAATCGGATCTTTTGAGTGTCATTAGAAAGTTAGATATGAAATTTATTTTTATTTAAATTTCAATAGAGCAAACAACAATAAATTCATATTATCCTATGTATATTGTAATTTTATGAGATTATTAGTTTATGATATGATGAGACCATAGATTTATATAAGGGTCTTCTCAAAATTATTATCTTATTAATTCATCGAAATATTAATTTACATAATGGGCTCAAACTGAGACTCGAGAAAAAATTACTCTTTTCGTCCCAACCTAAGATGATTTATTTATTTTCGGTACGTTTATTTGGGAGAATAGTATAATGTGGGTAAAGTGATAAAAAAAGTTAGGACCCACCTCTTTTGAGTGGAACAGTCCGAAAAGAAATACAAGTCATCTTGCGTGGAACATATGGAGTATTATTTTTACGAGGTTATTAATTTATCGAGTTATCAATTTAAAAAGTTCTACACTAGATCATATTCAAATCGATAACCAAGCTAGTATAAACTAGACTAGCCGATGAGACTTGTACCACTGACCTCTTGCAAGAATGGTACTTTTTGATGCTTCAACTTTGCCATATGAGACAGGCCTCGTCGACTGCGGTAAATACCCATTTTGATGCAAGAGATATACTTTTTTTTGGTGCTTCAATTCTGCCACATGAAATAGGCATCTTCGACCGCGGTAGATACCCTTTTTGAAATCATGTTAAGATGTTATTTTTGCTATTAATTGTGCATTCGATATTTTACTACTGTAGCCATACCAATTTGATCTCACAATGAAGCAATTTGTTTCTTACTTGCGACTTATCGTGCGTAAATTGATTTTTCCCAACATATATCATTAAATAACAATTATGTTTTTCTCTTATCACAAAAAAATATTAAATGTTTGATAAAACCCCCAACCAAAAGAAGGAGTAATCTCAATTAGATTAATTTGGTTTAATAGATTAACATATATTGATATAGTGTAAATACAAACTCTAAGCCTAAGCTCCTATTTATTTGAGTTGTATAATATTAAAAGTTTAAAAGAAATGATAAAGCACCGAAAAATAAGTCGACCCCACGGTTGAAGACTGTGTTCGGACATTATCTTCATAATCCAATCCAGTTATTTATTTCAAAGTCTTAATCCGCCGCGCACGTGCAAGTAGTTGAATATAGGACCATAAACATGGCCCACAACCCACATCCAGTTTTCCACGTTTCAGCAGCCTATTGGTGTCAAATTCGATATTACCACCGAATTGTTAAATATAGAAGGGAAATAATATCTCGAAATTAAATAAATTTAAAAGCCAATAACTAAAAAACGCATTGAATATTATGAATAGCCACACTATACACATTCGAACGGCCAAACTGAATGAAATAAACTTATTTGGTGTCATATTGTGCCGCCACTCTAAGGTCTAAATACAAAATTTTAATGTGGCGAGCTCTAATCGAAATAAACTTATTTGGTTCATATTAAAATTTTTAGCTCTAATAATCTATTATTTACCTATATTCAATTTCAAAAATCTTCACATCTTTAATGATAACAACAAATGTTAATTTGTGAAATCGATCCACAGATTAAGGCGTGGTCCTAGGTGATCTAATTTAGAAGCCACCTTTGATAAATCATGGAAAATGTTTAGTTATAGTTGAAAAATAAATAAATTTGACTAATCTCATATTATGTACAATTCATGGAATGGAAAATGTTTCGATATTAGATTTTAATTTGAAATTTTGGAAGTTCCAAAGGCTTCGTGAAAGGTATCTTATATATTAACGGATATGTTAATCAGACAACATATTCTCTAACAAACAAGTTTGGACTTCTAACTACCATAATTGGTTATTGAGTAAAATTAACATTAGAGATCGAAACAATAATATTAACCAAATTTAGATTAAATTAAGAAGCCGATTAAATTTATGTATGGCGATGTTGCCATTATCGAGTTCTGCATTACCTTAAATATTCATGTGTTGAGAAGAAACTCGCCCGACTCACATTTTAATAGACTTTGTTTATTTATTCTTTGCTTTCTTTTTAAACCCATTTGCCAAATAATTAAAAGTGCTTTATATTGTCACTAACTATTATTTAAGTTACTAGGAACTCTCATTTGCATTTAAGAGATTGCCGAATGAGATTGAAATATATGAAATCCTTATTTTATTTTTCGATTCATTCAATGAAAAAAGTATATTAAACCTCATATGTGATGTTGGTACATATGGATCCTCTATGAGTTGCTCCTCGTGAAGTAGGTTATTCCTAGCATTAAAAATAGAATAAATGTTGTGGAAATGTACGTCAATACCCAATTTTAAAATTTAAAAGTATTCTACATCCAATATGAAAAAAGAGTGCTGTACCCATACCCAAAACATTTTTAAATATATTTTTGTCGAGATTTTGCATGATTTTAAAATAATCATTTGAAAATCATACAATCATTTCAATTATCATACAATCATTTCAATTATCAATTAATTTTCTTGAAATATCAATTTTAATTTCAATTTTAATTTTTATAATTCTTTTTATAATTTTCTTGGGGAGGCGGGTTGGCATGGGGTGGGGTTGGCTGGTGTGGGTTGGTTGGGGAGGGATTGGCCGTGGGTGATGGGTTGGTGTGGAGGGTTGGCACTGGGGGGGGTTGGTCACTGGGGTGGGGGTTGGTATGAGGTGGCGGGTTGGCCATGGTGGGGTTGGCTTGTGGGTGGGGTTGGCTTGCAGGTGGGGGGTGGGGTGGGGTTGGCAGTAGGGTGGGGTTGGCCTGGTGGGGTGTGGGTTATTGTGGGGTGGGTTGGCCACAGGTGGGGTGGGGTTGGCATAGTGGGGTGGGGTTGGTAGGCGTTGGTGGTTGGTAGGGATGGGTTGGCATTATTTTTAATTTTTTTTTTTATTTAATTTATTTAAATAACAAACAATAAATTTGACGAACAACTTTTATGAAAATTAATATACGAACAACTTTACTTCATCAAAATTAAATAAACCAACAACTCATATTTAATAGACATCAATTTTTGCAATTAAATAAACCAACAACTCATATTTAATAGATATGAATTTTTGCATTGACAATTTTGATCGGACTTCACCTATATAATTCATTCTTTCATTTCGGTCACTGAATCACTTTTGCAATCGTTTTTCTCTATCAACAATCGTTTTTCTCTATCAACATTTCGGTCACTGAATCACCGCATATCTATATTTGCAATCGTTTTTCTCTATCAACAATCGTTTTTCTCTATCAAATATCGTCGATCATAAAAGGTAATTTCAATATTTTGATGTATTTGTTACATATATGATTCTTTAATTATTGTTAGATGAATTTAGGTAAATTTTTAATTAATTTCAATCAATAATTATTTTGGAACATTGCTATAATTATTGTTAGATAAATAATTAATTAACCATTGTGTATTTGTATGATTTACTAGCATAGTTGGCCTACCATATGATGGTTGAAGAATTAAATAGTTAGGGCACTTAAAGTATACGATAAATATAGTAACTGAATTAAATAAAATGCAAGCATAGTTGGCCTATCATATGTCCCAAGGTAGAGGTACTTGTTGCCAAACACCCTCCCAATACGAGCTTTCCATCTTCCATTATGAATATTACCACAATACAATTTTGAAAACATATCTATATAATCCCTAAAATAAAACTTTTGTATATATGTGTAAACACACTAATTGACATATTTCTTAATTAAGCATAGTTTAATTTTTTTTAATAAATAGGAAATCGAGTTCTTAAGGCCCCAGACCATCAATCGTCCATCCACAATCAAGACGTACTTCAAGCCCAATTATTTAAGAAGGTCATACGAGATTGAGAGATATAGGTGGTGAAGACATGGTGGATAGGTTTAGGCAAGGATGTTTCGGTCACTTTGTTGGTTGGGAACCTGGATCCAAGTCAAACATGATTTTGCACCATATGGTATCCCGACAGATTAGGCCCTCCTAGTCAAGATCGACGATATGGTTTTCTATTAATGGGAGGACAATTTGTTTTCCTTCTCGGATTTTGCGCCGTGACGGGTTTGAGTTTTGGGACGTCATCTTCGATCCTACAAACCGAGTACGATCCGCAATCCGTTGAGGTTTATCGAAGGTTTGTTGGTAGCGGAATGACTAGTATAGAGAATTTAGGTGTGAGATTCTTTGATACGGACCGTCCGATTGATGATCTCATGGTCATCTATATCTCCGTGGCCCACATCTTAGTTCTTTACGCATTCGTCTTGGGTATCGACTTGCCACGACCTGTGGATCAGTGGATTTGGGTCTTAGTTGACGATCTGGACGTATTTGCTAGATTTCCATGGGCTGCATATGCATATAAAATTCTACAACACTACATGTGGAATATGAAGACCGGGGCCAAATATCACTTCTACGGACCATCATGGGCATTATATATTTGGTCACTAGAGATCATCCCGGATCTTGGCACGACGGTTGCAAAGTATGTCCGGGAGGATGTGTATCCTAGATGCATGAGGTGGAAGTTCACGAAGATGATTGACGTGGATACGTACTCGCTCGATCGTGAGGGCAACCGTTGTGGGGTTAGTCCGGACGACTATGAGATGAGCATGCCAGACATACGTCATCTCTATATCGGGTGCACCGAGAGTGAACTACAGGAGACCCGCTCCCATCATGCGCCGGGAACAACCTCGCCCGCACTGACTGACCTCGTTCTAGAGCGGGGCCTTCACCGATGTGGGGTTAGTCGATCGGTGCACGCAGACGGGGCACATCTCGCTGTTGTTGAAGAGGCGATGAGGAGCCCGAGGAGGTTGAGGAGGAGCACGAGGAGCATGAGAGCCACGACATCGGCCGTGGGGATAGAGCGCGTCGGACGAGGACGCCGATCGATATAGGGGACGCATCGGGATACGGGAAGCGACGAGACAGCCACGCTCCTCTTCATCTAGCAATGGCGGTGAGCACCACAGACGCCCGAGTCGGAGGGATCGCCGTTGGATCACGCATACGATCAATGATGTGGTTAGAGAGAATATTCGAGGACTCAAGACGTGGTTTGAGTCATGATAGAAGGGTGTCGATGTAGATGTTCGCATAGCATCGAGGCATATCGCCCGTCCGTCGTGGAACTACCCCACGGCGATGCGGAGTGACGATCGAGGACCGTGGCCTCTACTCGTACTCCTACATCGAGATGTACCCCAGCAGACTCCTCTAGCGGATCCGGCGTCTCTGTACACCGCCCGAGTATACACCTCATCGTCGGCCTCTACAGAGTATGGATCTACATCCGATTCATTAGCCCATCACACAATGAGGATCCACTCATCATTCCATGCCGTAGATGCGAGACCATTGGTAAATTATCTTATTTTATATTATTGCATCATATTTTATATGTTTACTTTTTCTAACTCGTTGCTTAAACAAAAATTAGCCAACTCGTAGAAGCGAACAGTAAGGTTCATTGCTACCGCACCGAGGTCACCCTACGTGAATAGCCCCGTGCCTCGCCCTATCCCCGATAGTGTATACGCTTATGAAAATTTTCTCGAGGCGAGGACGGGTTCGGTGATTATTAGAGACAGTGGACGACCCGACCTCATGTGATTTTGCTCGCATTGAAGACCCTACCGACGATCTCGTGGGGTAAGTATCACTTATTTCTATTTCTATTTTCATATATGAAATCGTTATCTAAAAATAAATTATTTATTGCGGGCTCTTGATTTGTACATGATGCATCCGAGGATCGATTAATAAAGCAGGCGAGGACTTGTTGAATGGGGTCAATGAGTGAGCACTATTATTTTGGACACCGATTTCTTTGTAAGTATATATTTCGTATTTCTTATAGATGTGAATATATATGTATATATTCTTTATATATATTGAATTTCTATTTCTTGCTGAATAGTTGTACATTTGTCGAGAATGGTGCGTATTTTGGGAATATTCAAACGCAGCAAAGAGCTAGATCATGGTATATCTACGTGGCTCCATCTACTAATTGGTATCGGGCGGGTTCGTGGTAGTAGCAGGGTGGGCCAAAGTCATAGATCATGGCTTCACGAACAGTAACTTCCTTATACATCGACTAATTATAAAATATATTTTTGTTTGTGCCTTTACAAAATTGAATCTCTTTTTACAGGTCATCATCCCTTGTTTTAACAGAGGTCACATTATTTTGGCTCGAATGCACATGACGTCCGGGGTGTGTGAATTGTTCGATCCGGTACATTATTCATTAGACCCCCGGCGACAAGAGGAGCGCACGATGTATTGGATCGGCTTGAAGATGTTATTTACACAGTTCTTACTCAGAACTCGTTGGTTTGAAGATAACAGACTCGGTGTTCGTGCCTTTCCGCGTGATGTGATGTTTACATTTGCTGCTCCTGATGTACAGTTCAGACAGCAAGACACCGTCAGTGCCGGAACGTACATGTGCATGTACGCCGAACGCATCATTTCAGGTTCCCCGAGCATCCCGTGGGGTAATGAGAATGTATATGCCTATCGAAAGAAAATAGCTGGTTCTATTTTTGAATTATGTGAACGAGATTTCTAGATAGAAAGTGGTCGAAACATGTTACTAATTATTATGTAATAACCTTATTTGTATTTGAGTGTATTTTCTTGAATATTGTAATATTTGTATTTGAGTATATTTTCTCGAAGGATATCACGAGTTTGGTGTCAACATAATTCACAAATCAAAACGATCATTCAACTCAAGAACATTTCCAACCAAATATAATAAGGAGTTCGACTCTAACATTTTCAATTAATAGCTTAACAATTAAAGCAAGCATCATTCTATTAGTATACTTTTATGAATATCAACCATTTATAATCACTTAACAACATATAATCTAATATGTTTGTCATCAAGTTTTCATTTCAACATAATATGTTTATAAAATTCAACTTTTCGTATTCTTAGTTCTAAACTCTTCAATTAAGCTTCATTACTCCTTACTTACATAATATGTTTCACTAACATATACATAAATTATAATTTCCTTTAATTTCTTCCCAACTCTTACTTTAGTATCATATGTGAGCTTAATCATCAATATTAACATCATATATTAACTTTAATATATATATATATATATATATATATATATATATATATATATATATATATATATATATATATAGCAATTAACACCTAAACTAAAATTTTCAATTTCAACATATGAATCTAGAAAATTATAGTAAATTCATAGAATGCTTAAATTATCATATTAAACTCATAAATTCATAGAATGCTTAAATAAAATCAATATCTCATTCAATTAATGGGATGGTAAATAAGGACATGATTGTCGCGTGTGATCTCATGGAACCACATAAGCCACACCTCCTACGTGCACGACTTGTACTGCTTGACCCCATTTCTCCTCCACCAGATCTTCGATGATAATTAATTTCCAAAATAATAATAACAATAAATTATAATTCACATTTCCATGTCTTCCTAATTTGATTTCTATGTGTTCGTAATTTGAATATTATAGGATTATAATTTATAATTAATTAATAATAAAATATATTCACAAAAAAAAAAAACCCACCCCCGGCCAACCCCACCCCCACGGCCAACCCCATCCCCCATGCCAACCCCTACCCAATGCCAACCAACCACCCCACGGCCAACTCCACCCCCACGGCCAACCCCTACCCCAATGCCAACCAACCACCCCACTACCAACCCCACCCCTAGCGGCCAACCCCACCCCTAGCGGCCAATCCATCCCGAGAGCCAATAAATTATCAAAATAAATTCACCTAAACTAAATCAAATAATAATTCATTTCTAAACTAAATAATAATTAAATTAAATATTATAACTAAACTAAATATTATAAACTAAACTTAAACTAAATAAAAAATTCAACTAAATTCTAAACTAAATCAAAAATTCAACTACGTATTTATAAGAATTAAATTAAACTAAACTAAATTAAACGGAAAAACTATAATTTAATTCAATAATTCATCTAAAGGTAATTCATGCACGGAAATGAAATTTAATGCTCTCGTACTGCGTACCGGTACTTGTTGCCAATTATTTCATAATTATTTACAATTATATCATTTATTACTTTGAAATTTAACAAACTATATTAAATTATTGTAAATTTCAAACTTCATTAACTAAATAATATATATCAAAAAGGAAAATCGCTATATTTTGTTACAATATATTTGATATATCGCATAATATCGCTTTTTTAGCTTACTGACCCACAATGTTTCAATATTTTTTTCAATAATATTACAATATAACAAAACATATAATTCGACAAAGCATATAATTCAAAATTTGCTAATTCACGAAGCATAACAAAGCATAATTAACAATATAACAAAACATATAATTCAAATTCACGAAGCATAATAATGGAAATAACAAAGCATAATTAACAATATAATTGATAATATAACAAGACATAATTAATAATATAATTAATAAGGTATAATTAACAATATAATTAAAAAGACATAATTCGACAATATAACAAGGCATAATTAACAAGGCATAATTAATAATATAATTGAAATAACAAAGCATAATTAACAATATAATATAACTCAAAATTCACTAATCATAATAATTGAAATAACAATTAACAACGAAGCATATCTAATTCAAAATTCATCGACCATAATAATTAAATTTGAAAATATACAATTAATTGCAATTTTTTTAGAATATAACAATCAAAATAAAAAACTAACCGTGAATAAGAAGAAAGCCATGCTGGTCACATGGGGCAGCGTTGGTAGGAGGAGGTTGGTCACGGGTTGGCGCGCTGATAGGGTTGGCACGGGGTGTTGGGTGCGGGGAGGAGGTTGGCCGCGGAGTGTGGGTTGGCACGGGAGGCGGTTGGCCGTGGGAGGGAGGTGGGTTACGCGGGTGACGGTTGGCGTGAGGAGGCGTTGGCGCGGAGGTGGGTTGGCCGTGGGAGGTGGGTTGGCGGGAGGCGGTTGGCCGTGGAGGACGCTGGCCGCGGTGGTGGTTGGTGGGAGGTGGGTTGGCCGGAGGCGGTTGGTCGTGGAGGCGGTTGTCCGTGGGAGGGTGTTGGCCATGGGATGGGCGTTGGCTGGGTGGTGGGTTACGGGAGGAGGTTGGCAGAGAGAGAGAGAGAGAGAGAGAGGTGAGAGATAGGAGGTTGGCCGGATAGCTTTGCCGCGATAGTTCGAGAGATAGAGAGGTTCACGAGAGAGAGAGAGGAGAGAGAGAGAGAGTGATAGGTAGTTTGTTTTTATAAACATTTGAATTAAAGTGGTGATGTTTACGAGACAAGGACAAAGATTCTGCACAAATTTTGGTGTGTAATGGCACAAATTTTGGTGTATAAAAGTCAGAAGATTCTTTGACTCGCACAAATTTCTTGTGATGATTTGATGAAAATATATTAAAATAATTAAATGTAGATACATCGCATACATTTTTACAAATGGATATACATGAACACATTTTTTCAAAACCCGGTAAATAAGCTCCGAACCCATAAATGTTTGTGTGTGGGGGGGGGGGGTGTTCTGATAAAAAGATACTATATGCTACTTTAATTTTTGTTCTGTTTTTTTTTTTTAAATCGAGAAATGGAATGCTAAATATTTTTTGAATTTATATTAGATCAGCCGCCGGCTTATACTTGATCCACAGGAAAAATCAAATATACTCACACGTCCTATAGAGTATAAATAAATAAATAAATATTTCATTATGGATAGTAATATAAATGCCACTTATCATATTCGATTAATGTCCAAATTAACCAAAGCTCAACTTCTGTGTTGTATCATTCATTCATTCTAGGATGCATTCCATTAGTAAATAATCATCGCATTTGGGTATTTTCTTATGGTTCTTCCCACTTATCATATTCGATTAATGTATTACCGAATCATGAAGTTTTATCAACTTGAATAATTTTTCTTGGTTCCCATATGCTGAAAAATGTAACAACAATAGAAATGATCAATCATTATGAACACGGAATGGAGAACTAGTTAAAGATATAATTTTTATACACATCATACTGTCTTACAAATTACTCCATCCATCCTCCAATCTCCTCCTTAAATTTCTTTTTTGGTATGTCATCCAATTTTCTTCTTATTTCATTAAAATTATCTCACAAAATATTTCATACTTATTATCCTCAATAATACATTTTATTTATATTTTTTTTTATCATTTATGACCCACCACTATCCATTATGATATCAACAACTCACTTATTTATACTTTTTACCACCTATGATATATCACTAATTAATTTAACACTACTATTATAAGACTCTTACTCCACTCACAATGCACTCAATAATTTTTGTTAAAATTCATACTGAATATTAGGAGGAAGAAAATTAGAGGACGAATAGAATAGTTATATATAAATATATGTGTAACAAAATTGAAGACAGAAGTTAGTAAATGTAGTTTTTGGTAAAATTCACAATACCATTTTCGAAAAAATTCATAGAATATGAAGGACAAATTGAAGATAGACGTTAATAAATTTGGATTTGGTAAAATTCCTCAATGCCATTTCAGAGAATTTCGAAAAAACACGAAGAAGTAGTACTTTCGTCATAATATTTTATTAAGTATAAATGATAATAAAAAATTATTTTCTTTATTCATTAATTTTGTATTTTTTTATCCGTTCATTAAAATTTTACCATTATCTTCTTCTACACATCTTTGTACATTTATAATGTAAATTATTTTTACTCGTTATAATTTATTAAGATTTATAACATAAAAATATAAAGTTTTAATAAACAGAAAAAGTATTATATAAGAATTGGCTATAATATATATGCATATTTTATGAATTTTTTCGTTATTTCCATGTGTTATACCGCTTCCGCAGCAGCTGTCCTACCTTCACTCCCAACACCTGTCCCCACTTCAAAAAGACTAAACACGTGCATGACCCGCATTTCTAGGCATAGTATATTACAACTATACACCTCAGTGGCACTCTCGTAATTTACCCCTTTTCCAGCCCCATTTTTCTCTCTTCCCCGTATATCTATTCTTTTCCCTCTCCTCTCTAATCATACTCAACCAAAACCCCCCTCCTCATCTACCCACTCCTGTCCCATAACCTGGTTCACTGATCCGGTTCGGATCGCCGTTAGCTTTCCTCTTCTTGTCCTCAGTTGCCGACCAATTGACCGACCTGGACGTCGTCGCACCGATGACGTCGGGCACCAGGCTGCCGACATGGAAGGAGCGGGAGAACAACAAGCGGAGGGAGCGCCGCCGCCGCGCGATCGCCGCGAAGATCTTCTCCGGACTCAGGATGTACGGCAACTATAAGCTCCCGAAGCACTGCGACAACAACGAGGTGTTGAAAGCTCTCTGCAATGAGGCTGGATGGGTCGTCGAAGAAGATGGCACCACCTACAGACAGGTAACCCATTGGAACTTCGTTTTCTAGGTTTAGATAACTCTCCACCGGTGTATAGATCTTATTTACTGCCGATTTAGTGCGTACGGAAGACGTTAGCGGTGTTGATCGGGTCCGCGGGCGATGATGTATCGAGAAGCGTGAGCTGCAGGGTGCGCTGGACGCATCCGGCTCACGATAGTAGCGGTGGAATCGAATCTAATCTGCTGAATTAAATAATATATGTATGTAGATTGCTTTGTGATTTTGGTGGGGGGTTGATAATTAGGTCAGACTGCTGCGCTGTCGAGGTCGAGAGCATGTGACGGTCTTACACTTACTGTGTGTACAATACAAAGTCACGGTGTCTGATTAGATCGTTTAAAGCACGGCGTACGAAGCACGATTAGACCGTTTGAGGTTATTATGCTTTTTTCAAGCCCACGTACCTTAAAAGATTCTTATCCTTTTTCATATTTGTCAGTCAATTTATTTATTAATGAAAATGGGGGTGGGGGACTGTTTTCTGCTAAAATTTTATGTACCTAAAACCGTCAGAGCAAATTTCAATTGGATTTATGAGATCCATGAAATCCAAAATCGGGTGTTTCAAAACAATTTTATGGTAACGACTGTTTTTAGTAATATTTGAATCATTTATCGTCACATAATATACATATATATGCAAAAATATAATTGTAATAAATAAACATGGACATGATGAATTATTCTCTTATATCTTGCTTTTTAGTTAATAGTAGGTCCTTTTCAATTCCATTAGTGGTGAAAATTTTAGTTTCGCACCCTTGCTTCTCTCAATTTGTTGTTGTTATTCGCGTTGCAATTGACTAAAATTGCTTATTGCGTATATCATTTGTATATCTGACTGGCACTTACAAATAGTTGAGTTGTAATTTGAGTATAAATAATACCCGCCAACTAAATACTAGGATAATGTCGAGATGTACCAGATGTACCATGGTTTAATGTTCCAAAAATTGAATGCTTACGGGCACGCCAGCATACACGCACAAGGTTCTTTTTGAAAAATCAGAATCATAGGGATGCCATTTATTTAAGATATGCCAGTAAACATTATCAACCACCAGCACTGTCAAAATGTCCAATGTTGTGCACATTCATTAAAAGTGCCCAGGTCCCTATCCAAGTAGTAGCACAAGGAATCGTACTTAGTTTTAGCATTTTGTAATTATCTGTAATGAGTAATGCTCGTGTAGTTATGGTATCCAATTAATTTTTCTATGCAAAGCGAACCGAAATTGTACTTGAATACTCATCCGTTGTAATTTTCGTAGCATTCGTTGATGCCAGTCGTTATTCTGCATTGGATTTAAGTTTGTAAGTAGTAAGGTCATGATAATTAATATGCAAGTTCACTTCAATTTACATGTGGAGTGACTTGAGTAAAGCCAACTTTGTTTTGTGTACTAATGAAATTAACTTAGTGGATGGTAGATACTGCAGTTTCTGAATTAAAGATGAAGCAATAAAATGGATACATTTTGTACTTGGTCAATAGTAGGAAGATGGCTAACCTCTTCCTTGCGGTAGGTCCTCTTCAACTCCTTATTTTGCTTATTCTTGGTTTGTCCCGATTCTAACAAGATTTCAGGAGAGCTAATCTTTCTGAAGTCTGAGCTGAAGAGATTACATTAGATCTTTTGATGTATTATTTCTCTTTACATTGACATTTCAATGATAAAGCATGAAGTCATTTTTGTTTGTGTGGTCTTGGTTGTCTACTTCCTCTTAACGGTCTCTGTCTTTGCAGGGATGCAAGCCTACAGAACGTATGGATATCATGGGTTCAGCTGCAGTAAGTCCTTGCTCATCATATCAGCCTAGCCCTGGGGCCTCTTTCAACCCAAGCCCTGCTTCTTCTTCTTTTGCTAGCCCTTCCCATTATGGTGCTAATGCCAACAATTCGGCTGATCCCAATTCCCTTATCCCCTGGCTGAAGAACCTATCATCTGGCACTTTGCCAAATTCTAAGCTTCCCCATAATCTTTACATCCCAGGAGGTTCTATTAGTGCTCCAGTTACACCACCTCTGAGCTCACCAACTGCACGCACTCCTAGAATGAATGGCAACTGGGATGACCCGACAGCTGGTTCCACGTGGTGTGGGCAAAACTTCCCATTTTTACCCTCTTCTACTCCTCAGAGTCCCGGTCTGCAAACTCCACCGGATTCAGGGTGGATTTCTGGGGTTCAGACTCCTCAAGATGGGCCTTCTTCTCCGACATTCAGCCTTGTCTCCGCAAATCCGTTTGGTTTCAAGGAACCATTTTCAAATGGAGGCTCTAGAATGTGGACTCCCGGGCAAAGTGGGACTTGCTCTCCTGCCATCAGAGCCGGAGTTGACCAAACAGCTGATATTCCAATGTCTGATGCAATTTCAGCTGAGTTTGCATTCGGTAGTAATCCCATGGGACTAGTGAAACCGTGGGAAGGTGAGAGAATACATGATGAGTGTGTTCCTGATGACCTCGAGCTTACTCTTGGCAATTCTAACACCAGGTATATAGCAAAATGATCTATTCAACTTATTCTTTTTCTTCTGAACTAAACGCATAATTAACCTGTGGATTTGAACTAATAAGCGATACTGTTTATTTCAGGTGAAGTGGTGGTCGAAGGTCTAAATTTCCTCTAGGTGGTGTCTGCTTCTGAACATTATTGTACTACTAATTAGAGCTGATCTTTCTGGTATCCAGATGAACCAGGGAAACCGAAATACACAGCAGGATCAGAAATTTTTTTTTTATTTTTTTATTTTATCTTCTTTTTATTGTGCCCTTGGAGGATACAAAAGGTTGGACTATAAATAGCTCATTTGTTTAGCTCTGCAATTTTTTAGCAGATGTTTCTCATCCTCGCACATTAGCCTGCATATTCTTTTGATTCTTTTTCCTTGAACAGTGATCGTCGTCTGTGTGTTCTGTGATTTTTTTGTAATTTGTCTGTACTTTTGATGTAAAAATCTCACTCTCTTTTACAGATCTCTGACTGAGCAGCATGTCTGTTCTCTCTCTGCAACTGCTGCATATTAGTTCAAGTTAATATGTTCATTCAAGAATTTCACCGACTTTTTTTCTGAAGGGATTAATTTTATTTTATATCTTCTTTCAAATACAGAAATGTTCAATATGTTTTCATTTACCTATTGATTAATCCATAAAAGCAATAAACAAGGGTGATGAAATTTATAAACAAGAATGACTTTCAACAATATCTCTCCGACTTGTCGGAAGATGCAAATAACAAATGTATGTGCTGCCAAATCTTCCGGGCAATCCGGATATGCTTTATTCAAAGAGGAAATATACGAGGGATTGGTTAGTTTATTGTTGTGTAAACAAATTTAAAAAACAAAGAATCAAATATCAAATATATATTTATTTTGTTTGTATTAACAGCATTCATGAAACTGTGACTAAAATGGTATAATTACAGTTTGGCGTATCATTCCTTGGTATGTGCATCACCCTTTGATACAGAGGCCCTAACCATTTTCAACCAGCTCTGCGCAACAACTAATTATGTTACAGCAAACGAATAAGTAGTGACAAGCCAAATCAAGTTGTCCGTTCTGTGTAATGATAGGGGACCGCAAACTCTTCTTGAGCCGTCCAATCTTTACCATGATATAGACATTCATCTCTCCATCTGCCTATACAAGTGTTCCAGTGCACGGTAAAGGGTGGCTGCGGCAGGTGGCTGAGTTAATGAACCAAGAAGAATTTTTGATACACTGAGTGATTGGCTACCATAAAATCTTGAATTCTCTCGAGCACGAGTTGTGACCATACTTCCTTCGAGAGAGCACCCAATGAATGCACCTGCATAACAAAACCAACAATATTTGGCACTTCGGCTTTGATAAGTTGTTTAAAATATTAGACTAGCAAAATATAATCTTTGATCCTGTAACTCTTCAATGTCATCAGCACAGAGGAATAAATCAAGAACCAGTGGTTTAATCAATCAACTTCAGCATATTATGAAGCTATAATTTTTGGCTTTCATTATCCTAGATTGACAAATGTAATGCACAGCTCATCACGAGATCCTTAATTTCCTTTATAATAGACAAATAGAGAGACTGTTTACTAATTCACAAGTGACAGATTATTTCAAATTATGTAATAATAGAAAACCGCAAAGATTCATAAGAGGCTAGATGGAAAGATGACCTTTACTGCAGCTGTATGTATAGCAAGCAGCATATCCACCGTCACCAGCTCTCAAACCAGCTTCTGCAGTACGTCCTATGATTCCTACAGCAGCACTCGCACCAGCTCCAATTGAGACGTGTGTATCACTACAGAAGGTTTTCACTGCATCATATGTTCTCAGCACAATTATGAAGTCAGTCAACTCTCCTCCAGCCTGCAGAGTAATAAATAAATTATTAATATAGATGACATTTTATGAAGCTACCAGGTATACAAAAAAAACTCTACTAACTTCTGCAAGCTCCAGTCCTGTTACAACACAGTCTCAATCTCTTAAGATAATTTTACGCACAACCATGCAAATGAATTCTTCCAAGAAGATTAAAACACTATTCAACTCTTGACTTAAAACAGCAGCAGCTAATATTGATACAAAAGAGTAGAAGAGAAGTAAAACTGATTAGTTTAAGCCAAAAGTTTGTTAGTACTAATCCACTTCACCTGTGCTCCCCAGCCTACACCAAAGGAAGAAATGGCAGAGGGTGGAGACCATGATCCATCTTCCCTAAGAGCAACCACCAACCCTGTTCCAACATTATAGGTAACCATAGCCCCAACTTTCACAACTGTAAGTATTGCGAGACCCTTTGCATCTCGCAAAATGGCTGCTGGAATTCTCTTCTCTTGTGTCAAACCAACCTGAGAAATAGCACATCGAAAATAAGCTTCAGGTGGCCAAGTAAAAAAAATAAAAAATCATAGTTTAATCGTATTTTACAAAAGGACTTTTCAAGATTGCATTGAATGTATGAAATAGAAAGGAAATAATAATTAACATCTGGGTCAAACTTCATACCCTAGTATAGCTGCAGATTGTGTTTGCAGCCTTGTAAATCTCGTACTCCATCGACTGGCCCCATGGAAAATTCACCCAGGATCTTAAAGTGCTCAAGTCTGTCAAATCATGAGTTGGAAACTGGGCAGCACGACTTACTTGATTCATTAAGTAAGGCTGCACAGACTCAAGACGCACGCAGCATACATCACAAACTCTTTGTGGATCTCCAGCACGAAATTTCTCAGGCAATAAGCTCCTTCCCTTGGAACACTCATTGCAAAATATCCCTCCACAAAATCGACAATGATGCCTTGTGCACATAATAGGATGGAAACGCACACTACAAAGCATACAGGAAGAAGCAGAGCTATCAGGCAGCCATTTCGGTGGCTCTGATTCAAGAATTTCTTGGGTGTTACTAAAATTGGCCTCTGTCAGGGTTTGAGCCATTTCCTTCCATGCTTGCTCAACTAACTGGGTGGATATCAATGAAATCCGCACAATATCCCCAGAAGCAAGAGAATTCAACTTTCCACGCGCTACAAGTAACATCTCCACCACCACGTCCCACATGGTCAATTCTTTATCTTCTCCAATGTATTGATTCCAGCCCATATCTTCTTCTGGAATGTAACCGCCATTCGAGCAGCGCCCTCGGGTCCACTCTTCACGATCATTTTCAGTCATCGGAGGGACAGAAACAGGTATCCAAGCCCCCGTGTCTTCACAAAGCGGCGTTTCATAATAGAAGTACTTCCCTTTATAATTTCTGGCACCCAAATCTCCTTTGCTATCAGCAGTCATATTTTGGGGCGACAGTGCCCCACTAATATTCATAGTGCTGAGATGTGGATTCAAGGTAGTACTCCCTTCATCATTTTCTACAATTAATGGAGAATCACATCGCTTAGTCGCTGGATCTCCTTTCTCAATATTAGACTCCCCTTCATACTGAGGTAACCCATCACCAGCAACAGCAGGACTGGGGATGTCATTAGATTGAACAGTACTATTATCATTAATTGACAACACTACTTCATCAGGTGAAGACTTGCAGTCAAGTTGTTCAGTAGTGGATATAATTTGGTGCACAGAGTTCCGCTCGTTATCACGGGATTTGGTTGAATTTTGAGCTAATTCATGATGAGAGCTTTCCAACTCATCATGTTGACTCATAGGACCCACTTTCATATTACTTTCCTGGTTTTCTTGATTAATAGAAAAGTGGTCAGAAACAGATTCTTCAGATTGGATAATGGAACTTCTGCTACCTGTAATATTCTCCCCATGGTCCTTCGATGATTCAAGATCACTTGTTCCATGGAAATCCATTCCTTAGCTTGTAAACTGGCACTGGGTTTCTTTTAGCACTCTTTTCCTCTGGTAAAACAGCAATCCTAATATCAGAAAACAGCATCAGGCATCAGCCAGAGAGCAGAAAATGCAAGATGATATACAATGCAAGTCAAATTTTTGTCGCTAAAAGATTTGGTTTTAGTCATCACTCTGCTAACACAGTATCTATACATATGCACTATGGAATATGGATATCCACAAAATTCTGAAACACAGAATGTGGTGAGAAGAAGAGAATTGGGAATTTGCATCCAGCAAGTCTATATAGTTTACCAGTTTCATTGACACAAACAATTAGACAAGACAAAGAGGAAAGTAGATACACGACAAATAGGGCAAGGGAAAACTACTGAGGATGCATATCGGCATAGCGGTGACGAGAATTGAGACAAATTACCACTGTATACACAGAGTATCACACGATTTTGCCTCAATCTCCTTTCTGTTAGCCATGAGTAAACTTTTAAACAAGTTTCTGCTTCATCCCTCTCGCCTACACCTACCCCCAAAGAATAATACAGCTTGATGAACTAAAAGTACTAGAACTGAGCCCATAACTTCAACTACAATCAGATTACGTACAAAAATAATTTAGACATTAAACACTACAGTTCAATCGACAATTTCGTAAAAGGTAATTAGAGTAGAACAAACCCTTTGACGCTTGGAATCAGAACCCTGGTTTTCATATGTTCGATTTCACGTTCAGAAAAGCTTTGGAACTCGACCAGTAAGAATTTTACGGCTCCGGCATATTAATCAAAACAAAAAAATTCAATCTTTTGGTAGTCAATACAGATATTCACAGAAGAAAGTTTTAAATTTTGATGGCAAAAGGAATGGGGGAAGAATATGCAAACCTCTCAGAATAATTTATGATGACGTCGAAAGGTAATTGCCGTATTTGGCTTATTAAATAATTCCCGTAAAATTCGTTTAAACTATAATTTATTCTTCCGGTGCTAATACGTAATTATCTGAAATCCTCAACTCATTTTTTTTGGAAATGCTATATATATATATATATATGAAGACAGAGGAATATTTATGTAAAAATATGTATTATTTATGAAAATTAAGTATTTAATATATTAATAAAAAATGATTAATAGACTCATACATATACCCTTATATCTATTTTTGTAATAGTTAACTTTTTTGAATTCAAATATCTTTTTCATATCTTTCCAAACTAATTAAACATTATATTCCATAATTAAGCAATTACTACTATTATTAGAGAATTAACTGTTACATTTTATATCTTTCAAGGATAAATAATACCGGACTTAAATTAGGCTATTAACGATTCACTTTAATGATAGCTATTACTTTCCTTTAAATGTTTAGTAAATACTAATTAAAAAATTTGTTTGAAAAAAAATAGAAAACATTATCTTATTTTATATTCCATATTACGTATCTTAGTTATTTGAGGAATAATTGAAATATTATTAAAAATGAAAACAACGACTTACAATATGACATTTGTATATATAGTTTGGTACTCTTTTTCTTTTTGTGGAATAAAATATATTAATAAAAGGAATTACAAACTTAAGAAATGAATGTCATCAATGATTGTGTTCGTTCAAGATATATAGATATATGAGATGAGTTTATTTAGGTGAATAATTTCGTGAATGATTTGATATCTATTAATTGATTAATTCTTGTATATAGATTTTACGTAAAATTTTCATAATGAATACTTTGGTGAATGATTTGATATCTATTAATTGATTAATTCATGTATATAGATTTATATATAATTTCCATAAATAATAAATAAAGGATTAATTAGTTCATACATTAAAATCCACAAATTAAGGAAAACGGTTCAATTAAAATCGATTCATATAATTCAGTCTAGTCAAATTGCAAGGATATTATATCGAGACATATGTGTCTAAATAGCATTTTTTTTTTCCTATGTAATCCTTTGTAAATTACAAACTGACCTCGGCGGAAAATATTTTGCGCGAATTACTAACTGAACCCAGGTAGGAAACAACAGAAATTTCAACTTTTCTCTACTTCGACTACGAGCACACTACAACTAACTGATCCTATTTTTAGTATCTCTGCGTTTTCATCCTAATTAATGGAAATTTTAAAATTTGATTACCACATTTTTATTGTTGACCTCCTTACTAAACCTCGTCTCCCATCCATCACAAGCCGCTGTGATCCCTAATGATGCTGCTCGGAATCAAATCCACGGACCGAATTAACCGCCTCCGACGCCAAAAGTAGGAACTCATATCGGGCCGAGCCGAAACGTGACTGCGGGGAAATGGGCTCCAGATCCGAATGCAGTCAGAGCACCAAGTGCCGGTGGTGCCGGAGCGATGCTTTGGATGACATGTGCTTGTCTAAGTCTGAAGCTTGGCGGTTGCCTTCCCAGGTCTTCTCTTGTGAATTCTGATTTTATCACTTCATCTTTCTTTCTTTTCTTTGTTTAGATTTTTGTTTCAAGTTTTCTAGATGGTATGAGCTGTAATCTGAATGTACTATGTGTAATATAGATTGGGAAGAAATATTGCCGATGTGTTTGAGCTTTGCTGAATTTAGGGTTCGTTGGTGTTTTCTTAACATCCTGTGGTTTAAGATTTTCGTGGCTTAGATTTTTTCTGCTGATTGTAAATGATTTTATCTTCATGATGCTTGTTGTGGGTGTGGATTGTGGATGATTTTGTTTCGTGCTTAAGACTTATGTTTGGGCTAAATGTTAGTTGTAGGCAACTAGGCATGTTTAAGTGCAAAGACAAACTTGAAAAGAATCTCATTGAATTCTGAATTTGGAATCAGTACAAGTGATATGAATGGTATCAATTTGGCATGTTGTGTCTGGTTTAAGGTTGATGAGATTTATTATGTCCAAGTCCTCATGAGCCGATTTGCAATATTAATGGTCGTCGTTTGTTATAAAAGTAATTATTGAATGCACAACATGCTTGAAACATAGGAGCCTCTTGTAGTTATCCACTGTAAAGGCCAGCTTCCATCCCTCTTTGCTTCTTACATCTATCCCCTTTTGTTGGAGATGAATTTGCATCTCTTCCATCAATGCTTACTGCAACATATATATAGCAGAAATTAGGCGTTTTTAACCTATTAATGATGCCCTCAATCTTGGGATATCTGTATATCTTGTCTCGGCTGTTGGCTTACTAAAGAATGCCATCATATTTATCCTAATGAGAAATTTGCACCTCATCATTGTTTACAGTTGTAATGTAATAGCAAGCAATGTAACAACAAATTATGTGAACTCAGGTTGCTGCTCTTGTTCTAAATGTAGTTCTCTTGTGTTTGATTATTCGGTAATTCAGTGGTATATATGAGGTGGTTTAGAACTCTTGAACACTTAAGTGCAACCTACATGAGATAAGCGCAGTCGATGTTATATATATATATATATATATATCGTGTCACTCATAAATGGTAGAGATGGATTATCTGGTGTGGTTAGAAGACTTTCTGCAGGAGACTAAGAGCGTGTTTGATTGAGCTTATAAACTCTTCAAAACAAATTATAAGTTGTTTAGTAGCTCATAAGCTATTGTAGAGTGTATGACAACATAGACTCATAAACAGCTTATAAACTATGAAAATAAGCATCAACAACTTATAAACTCCCCTAAAAATAAGTTGCTCAAACTCCAACTTATTTTTTCATAAACTTATAAACAACAATAAATTTACCAAAATAACATTATCATGGTTCGTTATTTTCTACATATACACTATCAACTTCATCTATCGTCAATTTTCTCTCTCCTCTAACTATGACTTTCTATCTCTGACTCACGATTTTTCTCTAACTTATAAGCTCAATTATCCAAATATTTTGGCAACGGATAAATTCTTGAGACATTACATCTTATAAACTCTTGAAACATCTTATAAACTCTTGAAGCTTATAAGCTGTTTAAAATAAGCTTAACAAATACCCTCTAAGTTAGTCTTTGTTATCTCTATTAGGGAGATACAACCTTGCAAGTTTAAACTATATTTGGTGGGAGAGTAGTATTGCCTAGAACCAATAAATCATTTTGTGTCTCTTACTAGAAAAATGTATGGGCTGACCTAAGGTAAAGTAAAGCCCACTAGAAAAGGGAATACGGGTCCATTAGAAAATTGAAAGGAAATCAACAACGTCGTGTTGTTCTCACTTGGGTTAACTCTTATTGATTATTTTATAAGTTCGTACACAAAAGTATGATATAATTAAATGTATTCTGAAAATTATGAAAAACCTTATAACCCGTTGCTAATTTATACAATAACATAAGCTTATTAAGAACTGCGTATAAATATTGGTTTATCATTTTTTGGTAGGCTTTTATGTAATGAAACAAGATAAAATATTCTTATAAAAAGCGTTGACAGTTTTAACCAGTGGCGGACCCGGGGGGGGGCACTTGGCCCCACTGGATTCTAAAAAAACAGTAGGGTTATAATAGTAAATTTACATTTAATAATTAAAAAAAAATATTTAAAGGTACAAAATATATGAAAAATAGTATATACCATGCTTAAAATAAATACATAAAAATTGAAAGAGAACTAAACATAGAAAAGAATGGTTTTTTCTTCTTTTTTTAGCATTGAAAATACCAATTTTGATTGTTTTGGTGAACACAATAATTGTTTTTAACCATATAACACTAAGTTTCACTTTTTCATATTAAATTGTCGTTTATTTTTTATTTTAATTGTAAAATTCTTTTTATGAATTTTTAAAATTATGATTATTTGGACCCTAAATATTTTTTGGACCCCTTGACCAAAATGTCTGGGTCCGCCACTGGTTTTAACTAAGAACATTCCCTCAAGAAAAGAAGAAGAAGAGAGACTAAAACCAAAAAGACAACTAAGAATATGTATTATCACGAATTTATCTCAATTGGTTAAGAGGTAATAGATTTAGAACAATGATCGAATCCTAGTAGGCGCAATGTGGGAGTTTCATCATCTTTAGAGTGACTCATTATGGACACTAGGCAAAGTCATCATAGCTTCCTAACCGCTGAATCACCGTGATTTACCCCCTCATATTCTTATAGGACTGGAGTGTGGAGACTCCAGTGAGATTGTCCGGTAATTGGTTTCATCATTATCTAGGAATCCTCAATATACGAAATTCATCACTTGATGTTGACATTAAATCATGCCAAAATAATTTCTTATACCATTTATTTAGTGCTTGACAAACCCATTGGCATGGTGCATGCAAGCCTTTCTTTCCTTGAATTAGGGGTTCATTGGATGAAGAATTAGAGATTGAATTCTTTTCACACTCCAAAAAAATGATGAGTAATAATGACGATCTACAAATCGAGTTTATACACCTCCAAAATATTGTTTCTTTTACTTGCACTTCCAAAATATTGTTAGTCAACTCATAAAAGATAAAATGCTAATGTCTCCTCAATGACACAAGTATGATTTAAGAATACAAAATATGTGTGTGCGTGTGTTGGCCTAGTGGTAGAGTGGTTAATGCCTGAGGCCAAAGGTCTCGGGTTCGAGTCCACCGTGACGCGGCCTTTAAAATTTCTGTATTTAATGACCAAAAAAAGAAGAATACAAAATATGTATTCATTTTATTTCATAAATTTTGGATATTTGAGATATTATTTAAATATCGTAAAATATTATAACGATGATAACATGTTTATACCCAAAGCTCATCCCTAACTATTTAGGGTTTGGGTTACAAGTACGTACATATGGGATAACACATAACTTTCTTCACTATATTTTCTTTCAATCCCGATGTAAGGTAATACCGATTTCCAAGAAACACTAATTAGGGGCAAAACGTGGATGTAAAAAGTTGTAAAACCAGTTAAAGTAGCAAGTGCGTGATCTATATATACAGAAGAAAATACTATACAAGTCATGATTTTTATGGACAGAAGAAAATATTGTTGTGTATAACCTCTCTTTTTTTTTTAGTCGGGGGATAACTTAATGATTATTAACTCCCATATTAATGCATATTAACGATCAAAAGCACTTAATCATAGAGAAACTCCTAAATTGTCAAAAAAGTGCTAGAATTGTGATGATAAAATCTAGCCCAACCCACAATTTGCCTCTTCCTCTCAACTAAGCGCGCGTGGAGCCTAAATTCAACCCGCGTGCAAAACGCAACTTATTTGGGTGGATCGAATATTCAAACAGTTGAATTCAATATCATTAATTAAATTGGTCTATAATTTTGAAAGTTACTATAAATATTCTCGTAATCCTACGTTTACACACGGGATTCTTGCAATATTTTCGTGTGTAAGAATCGACTCTGCAACGGTTTCTTATTATTTTTAAGATAAGACGGATAGGATCCCATGATTCATGGAGTTTCAAATGGAGGCTTTAATGCTGCAAGTGGGCCAGCAATGACCTCTAAAGAACTTTTCTATTTTTTCCACATTTGGAATTTTTTCTGCTTTTTGTTTATTTATTTTAATTCTTGCAAAAAAAGTCGGATATTTGAATGTGGTTTGCATGATCCATGGAGAGAACCATGCTCATACTTAATTCACACTCTGCATACAGTCATTTAGACATGATTGCAATTTATGCACATGTAGCTTCATGCATTTGGGGATTAAATGACTCGCCAACTCCATATTTCATGTTATTATAATATTTATTTGGCCATTGTTTTAAATGACCAGTGTATTTGACGGGCTTCATTATTGGTGATTTAAGCCTAATTAATTTCTTAATTGAAGGAGCACACTTAAAAATAGTAATTTTCGTTGAAACTCTTGGAGGCATTTATTTTGCGTTAACATAGATTGATAAAATATATATGTAATTGAATATTTGAAGGATTAGATTATCAGATATATTCAAGAATAATCAATCCATCAAAGTAGATTATAGATTATAACTTAAATATTATATATATATATATATATACACATATTTATCGCCTCACCTAAAGTAACCTTCTCTTTTAGTAAGTAAATCACATCCTCTATTCTAAAATTGTATTTTATCTCGTTCCAATTATTAAATTGATTATTAATATGCGTATATAAAAAATTATTAGGTTTTACTAACAATTTATAGTGGCAAGTGAGAAATGAGAGATGAGATCTCATGAGATGCCATTTTTGAAATGAGAGATTTGTTGTCCGATTTATTATTTCTTCATGTCACATACAATATCCCAATTATTGGTGGAAAAAATAGGATCATATTGGTTCAAGTTTATCAATTTGTCTATCAAATTTGACTGCAATATGATCATATAATATTTAGGATTCACAAATATCAGTTCATTAATTGGTGGTCAGGCTTCCGATACCAAAACACCTCTCAGACATGCCACGATAACAATTCCAATGATGTGGTCAGTTATGAAATGCATATAATAAAGAAGATTGAAGAACCTATACCTCAAACATAATAACACAATCTTATTTTACAATACATTATATCTTTTTTTAAAGATTTAATTTGACAAAATAGATACACTATACTTATATGTAATTATACAATAAGCACACATTTGTAACTGCAAACGGAGTGTAATGAAAGATTACTCGGTCAAATTAAGGTTTGCTATTGGAAGCTGGAATCCGACCAGAAGAAGGGTATTTGATACTTTGGTTGCCAAATGCCTCAAAATAAAAATATTGCACACATTTTCCTCACCTAACTCGCCGCTTATGGAACAAAAAATGAATTGGAAAAAAAAGAGATCGCATTTTCGTATTTCATTGATACATAAAATAATAACAGCATTGGAACAGGCGAAATAGATATAATTGGGTAGATTAATTGGTTATGAAGCCATTAGCAGTTGCTTACCAACCAGTTTGGAAGTCTATTCGGCGGTTTGATTGGATTATTCTAATTGCCGACCTTCAATTTATTATTTTATTGTAGCTATATAGAAATCATCATTTTATTTAAACTTTGTTCACTATCAATTTTCTAGAGACACTCTTGTAACAATGTCTGATTTGGACAATGCGCCTAGTTTTTAGGTAGATGATGGAAACAGTTTTATTACGCTTCATGTTTGTCTTTTCCAAGGGAAACTAGTTGTAAATGCGGCGGTGTCTCTTAGCATATGCTTCTTCTATATATGAAATCTCAATTATTTGTTTTTTTTAATAAATATTTTTTAGTTATTTTTTTTGAGTTATATATATTATAGATGAATAGAAGGTTTCGATGCTATGATTCCGAATCAAATTTATAATTAAAATAAATAACTTAAATAATTAATTTATGCATAATCGATACATGAGTGAATTACCTAAAGGAAAATTAATTGCTGATAGACGACAGTCGGTGAAATTGCTTTGAAAATATTTCTTTATTAACCGACTGTTTCATTTAGAGTGGAGACCACTATCCTTGGTTTTTTTAGGAGTCGACGTTATTTGCATGAGATATTATCGATTTTTTTACATATTTAGTTTGTTTTGAAAAAATAAATTGTACAAGGAGAAAAGATTATATTTCTTTCGTTTTCCGCAACATTGATTTTTAGGTTTTTACGAAAAATATATTTTTATTTGAACTCTTCCATATATATATGGATGAGTTATTATAAAAACCTTTGTTATCCTACAAACGTTAGAACAATGCATTCTCCTTGAAATTACTGCACTAAATAAAAATATTTGAATTTTCGCTCTCATTGGATTCGAACCCAGGTAGTGCAAAATGCACTCTTCCAGCAAATTGATGCATCATCGTTGATCTTCGCGATCTAATAGCTGAAAATGGTTCTCACATTCTCATTTTAAATAAGGTTTTTATTTGAACCTATATATATATATAGGAGATGAATCAGGTAGGAATGGATAATTTTGTAGGAAATAAGAATGAATCATGCTTTGATTATTTGGATCAATGGTTGAGATTTAATTTCGGTTGCTACTGCTTTTGTGTTGTATGTGCTATGCGGATTATTGTGCAGTATTAGAACTCTTCTTGTGCTTCTGAATGATGAAGATGTGCTAAACTAATATATTTAGCATATGTGCTACGAAAAGATGAAATATGTGCTAAACTAATATGTGCAACATAGTAATTCTGATTGTGCTACACAAATATGAAAGATATGCTAGACTTACATATCTATTCCTATTTCCTACACTTATTTTCATTCTCACAGGAACCATCCCCTATATATATGATGTGGACCAAATGATAACTCCAATTTTTTTTAGAACTAAGAACTAATATGATTCATCCATTTTTTTATAATTTAACGGTCAAGATTAACTATAATTCGTTTATTATTCTCAAATTTTAGTGTTAAGCTGTTTAACCCTATAATTAAGGGATTTTATATATTCATTTATGGTAATTGTTCATATATGCACAATCACTACGATTACATGCACAACAACATGAATTAAATGAACATAACAATTAATTAGAATGTGATGACATGCACAAGAACTATAATTACATGAACAACGAAAAATAGAATATGAAAGATCCAAATAGCAAAAATTTAGGAATTCACTACAAGAATTTTGCTCATAGACCACACGTCATAGACCACGCATTAGTTAAAGTGGTCTATTATGACATAAACAACGTGGGTGGTGAAACGCGTGGTCTATAACCATATTTTTAAACGGTTATAGACCACGGGCTAGAGAACCGCGTGATCTATTAGCGTTTTTTTCATATGATAGACCACGGGGTTCATTCCGCGTGGTCTATTAGCGTAAAAATTACATAGACAACGGGCTTTAGCACGTCGTCTTCCTTTCGTGTTGATTAAATACCACGGGTTATTAACCGCGTGGTCTATCGCCTCAAAAACGTAATATATGTGCATAAATTTTAAAAAAAATTGGTATAGCCCAAGTTATTATTGGGCCGTGCATTTTTCTTTTTTAATTGGGTTTTAGTAAACTTTTATATATTCTTCTAGGGTTCAACTCAAATTTCTAATTGTCAGCTCTTCAGTAACGCACACAACATAGTGAGAGATCTTGCAATGGCGCCCAAATCGGTGAAAAAACTTGCTATTATATACGTGCTGACATTTCAAACAAGATCACTTCCTTTGCACAGTCTTGAATTTTTCAGACGCAATGGGAAGCTGACATTTCAGACAAGTGGGTGAGAGAGCTCGATTATGGGGTGTGTTCTCGGAAAAAGAGCCATCGGCTAGAGCGGCGGTCGCCGGAAGCGGGAAACTAATAAACGGCATGACTCGGAATCCGCCACCATGACGGTGCAAAACGACGACAAGGAGCTGAGGATCACCGCTGACGATGCGGTGCCGGATTTCAGGTTGAGGATAGGCGTGGGCGCTGCCGGAGCGGAAGTTTGGCCGCCGTGGCTTGTCGCCGTCGCCGGAGACGAGATCAAGGGATGGAAACCCCGGCGAGCTAACACCTTCGAGAAACTTGACAAGGTAACAATAACTTCGTCAATTCACGGCGTCAATTTGTTTGCCGCTGAGTTGCTGCTTTTTTTTTGTAATAATCTAGGTTGGTAAAGTCCCCCTTTTTGCTGATTGTAAAGCTACGACCTTTTTATGCGTCATATGCGTTTTGCGTTGAGAATTGAGGTGTGAGAGTAGTGCAAATGCAAGTAGAATATCAATACAACTTTTAAAGATAGGTACTACTTTGTATGCGGAAAGTACAAACATTCTAAGCGATCCAAAGAAAGCTTTTGGATCTGGTTGTATAAGCCTTGTAGATATGTCATGCTAATTCATTGTGCTTTTTTGTAGTAGAGTAATTAATGTGTTAAATTTTGAGAAAACTCAAATTTTGGGGATGTTGTGCAGATTGGGCAAGGAACATATATCAATGTGTATAAAGCTAGGGATTTGATTACAGGGAAGGTGGTGGCGCTGAAGAAAGTGAGGTTCGATAAGTTTGAGTCGGAAGCTGAGAGATTCATGGCAAGAGAGATACTTGTGTTGCGACGGCTAAATCATCCGAATGTGATCAAGCTCGAAGGTCTTGTTACCTCACGGATGTCAAGCAGCCTTTACCTTGTGTTTGAGTACATGGAGCATGATCTTGCTGGCCTTGCTGCTGTTCAAAGTGCTAAGTTCACAGAGGCTTAGGTAAGTATTGGAGAAAGAAATCATATCTGTTTATTTGTTGATTTTGAGCAGTTTTATTTTATCTACTTGATGTATATGTTCGATCAGGGCTTAGAGTGTTAGAGCTTTTAGTTTGGTGCATATAGTTCTTTCATAATTATCGAATTATGCAAGTGATTCGATATTTCGTTAATAAAAAACTCAAAAAATATCTTATGGCGCAATTCCTTATTTATTTTTTGGGTTTTGGATATGGTGGTTTAGGAATTATGCAAATTTTTGTTCCAGATTATCTCTATTGCTTTCTTCTCATGAATGACCTATTTATGATTTTTTTTTTCAGATTAAGGTTGTTTCGAGCGCATATTGAGTATCGGTGAAGATGTATCTCCAATTTTACATCAACGATAACGGTGACAAAGTTTATGCCACCAAGGTCCACTTTTTTACCCCTTGTTGCACAAACTTGCGACTAATATAAGCCCAAATCCCTTGCACCCTGCACTTTAAGGTATTCATCCCAACTCAGAAAACAAGGTCTTGCTCCTTTATGTTATAATATGTACTGCTATTGGAGAATTTGTTGGGTTTCATGGGTGTGTATAGACTCTGATTTTTGGTCATTTTGCATACTCTATGATCTAAGTTCCGGAAAGGAACGGGGAAAGCATGTATTTTGAAAATCAAGATTGTAAAATAGAATATTTTTGAGGTATTAAATTTTATTTCTCACATATTGCATCTTATTTTGATCATGTAGATGGAGAGGCGAATTAGATGATTGATGTTGGAGCAGAGATGGTGAAATGAAAGGTTCAAAATGGTGAAATTGATGTTTTGTAGACGAATTTAATTAGCTAGGTAGACAATATTTGTTGTGCTACAATTGTTGATTGTGAATTTTTTCGGTATATAACGTTTATGTATTGTACCTTGATTTCTCTATTTATGAGACAATATATATTTTATATCTATTTTGTATTATTGTTTTTAATGGCAGAAACATGTATTTTGAATTATATATAATAAATAAATAAATAAATTTATTTCATTGATTGATCAATAGACAACGGGCTTCTCCCCGTTGTCTATTAATATATAGACAACATGGATGTTCGTGTGGTCTAAAACACAATAGACAACGGGGTTTAACCATTGTATAAAGCTAGAATACCGTTGTCTATCACAACATAGAAAACGGATAAACCCACGTTGTCTATGATGCTATAGACAACGAGGAATATCCATTGTATATTACAAGGTCCCCGTGGTCTATAACATGATAGACCACGAGGATTTCCCCGTTGTCTATGTTGTGATAGACCACAGGGATTTCCCCATGGTCTATAGCCGACCCTAATAGACTATATCTTGATAAACCACGGGGTTTTCTGTAATAGACAATGAGAATTCTCTGTGGTCTATAACCGAAATTCTTGTAGTGATTTGACTATTTTTATCACTAAATAATTATGAGTCGTCCGATCATATTCAATCTAACGGTGGTTATCGGTTCTTAGTTCTTACTTAAGAGATAGTTCTTATCTATAACCAACCCCTATATATATATAATTAGGAAATTAATTTACAAGTGAAGGGTATTGGACAAAAATATAAGTTAGTGTATTAATTTTTTATTTTTATTGAAAACTAATTTACTTTGAAGTTTGTTCGCAGTTGTGGTGGCAAATGGCATGGCATCCAGTAATTCCGGTGGGTTGTTGAATTTGGCATCAATGCTATCTTTTGTTAAGAGTAAGAAGTAAAATATCCAAATAAAGGCAGCACACTTTTGTTAAGAGAAATCAATTCTTACATCCACTATTTAAATGAATCTCCAAATTGAAAAAACCAAAGAAAGAAAGAGGCCATCTCATCAGTCATATCCATTGACCCAGCCTCCCTCAACAAAATTCCAAGCCCATCCCCTGTGTTTGCTTAAATAGAGCCTTTTCTCATAGAATCTCTCTAACTCAATCTCCTCTTACAAAATAATTTCGAGCAATATATTTGAGAAATTCCCCACCACCACCACCGCCATATACAGTAGTTCTTCCGCCGTGGTTTTAAAGAGTTATGGCTGAGATATCAAATGGCAACCACCACGCGGCGGTGCACATAAAAGACGATGATAGTTTCAATCAGAAATCTGACGCCACAAGTGCTGCAGGATGCTGCTCTCTCACTGTCCCCTTTATACAAAAGGTATTTAATTGTACAATATATATCGGTTACTGAAGTCCATGATATGGCCACCATATTTATGATTTTCCGCCCCACCATACTATTAATCTTTCCATGTGATTATGTCCTAGATGTAGAGGTAATAAATTTATAGTGTTTGATTTGTTTGGTTGAATTTAAATTGCGGCGCAGATAATAGCGGAGACGCTGGGGACATTCTTCTTGATATTCGCCGGTTGTGGCGCGGTGGCGGTGAACGCCGACAAAGACAAGGTGGTGACCCTGCCCGGAATAGCCATAGTGTGGGGCCTGGTGGTGATGGTCATGGTTTACTCCGTCGGCCACATCTCCGGCGCCCACTTCAATCCCGCTGTCACCATTGCTTTCGCCTCCTGCAAAAGGTTCTCTTGGAAACAGGTACTCTCTTTTTATTCGGGGAAGGCGGTGATAATTGAACACAATATCTTTCTTTATTTGAATATTATTCAAAATTGGTTACATTTTATGTTGACCATATAGTATGTAAGTATACGCAAGAAAGAAATTAATTTGGTTTTTGTCGACGGCCTCAGTGTTCCCATCATTTTCTCTTTTTTACACTATAGTACACGTTGATTTTATATATATATATATATATATATATATATATATATATATTATGATCAATTAATACGAAATTTTAAAGGTTTGCACACATGGACTCGAACAGGACCCTGGCGCAAGATTAACCACTCTACCACTGGCCAACACACACAGAGTTGATTTTATATTGCTGCTGCGACTGTGCAATATTTTTTTTATTTCAATAAAAAAAAAAGAATACTTATCCATCTCTCTATAATAGTGTCTTCGCATGTAACTATTAGTGAATTATGATAAAAAGTGCTGCTAGAATTACCTATAATCACGTGCGGAGAAATCGAATATATATATGTGGTTATAATTATTTTCCCGTTGCCATATTTCTTGTGTGTTATTTCTCAAAGTCAAACCAAATATTACCAAATTATATTGCTGCTTAGGCAGGTAATGCCTTAATGTTGTCTAGTTTAGGCAGCTAAAATCACGACGCAAGAATTAATAGCAGGTAATGCCTTGATGCTTATTTGATTACGACATTTTTAATAGTAATAACTATTATGGTTCACCATCATGACCGGCCACATATTCTTCGTTTTCGTATCCCCACAAGACTCACAATTATAATTCTTATTTCAAAGCTATAGCTCTTAATCAACATAATTAAATTTATGGGAGCTATAATTTTGATTCTATCATATTATGAACGTGTAATCACGCATTGCGTCTCTGCTAAACTGGTAGAGAACAATGTCTCTTTTGCAAGATTTTTCGCAATCGATTAAGTTTTGTTGCTTATCTATTTTCAAGATTAATATATGTGGATAGTACCTCCCATAAATCACTTAATGAAATGCAAGGTTATATATGAAAAAAGTACAGGTAAATTAAAATTTAATAAGCTGATATGTTCATAAATATTCGTACAGGTACCTGCATATATCGCCGCTCAAGTAGTTGGAGCAACCCTGGCCGCCGGAACCCTACGATTATTGTTCAGCGGGCCCCACGATCACTTCACGGGAACCCTATGGTCGTAGAATTTATCATCACATTCTACCTCATGTTCGTTATTTCCGGCGTCGCCACGGACAATAGAGCTGTAATTATTCTAACCATATAGCCAGTTGATTATTAGTCCATAAATTAATCACTAAATTAATTGGAAAAGAAGTGTGGCGTTGGCTTTGTTGGGTTGGAAAACTAGGATGAATGGTCCACCTACATATTGACATAAAATGTTATTAAGGCTAATGACTTGGACCATTATCATTAATAAAATGGAGGGTTTGGCATTTTATTTCTGTTGATTTCATCGATGGTGAAAGCGACATAAACATGATTGATTTCATTTGAGATTAAATTTGCTGGTGCAGATTGGAGAACTTGCTGGCCTGGCAGTTGGATCAGTTATACTGCTAAATGTGATGTTTGCTGGGTACGTAAATTTATTTGTATATATTTCATCAGTGTAGCATAAATAGGGTCGGACTAAATAAATTATATGAGTCGGGCTTGCAGGCCGATATCGGGAGCGTCGATGAATCCAGCAAGGAGTTTAGGGCCAGCTATAGTGTCGAACAAGTTCAAAGGCATATGGATCTACCTATTGGCCCCAACAGCTGGTGCGGTTGCCGGAGCGTGGGTCTACAACGTCGTCAGATTTACTAACAAACCTCTTCGTGAAATCACAAAAAGTGGGTCGTTTTTGAAGAGTGCGAGGAACGATTCAAACTAAACCCAATGTTCAATTCTTGTTATACATACAGAAAAAAAAGGAACTCGTTGGATTATGATTATGAAATAAGGTCAGAGTTTGATGGGTCTGAATCACATATACATACGCTGTATAATAAGCTTATATAACAAATAATAGTAGATAACTAGCGATGACACATCTATATTTTGATGCTAAACGAGGAGAAATTTGTCATCTAAGTACCATATATCTATCATGTAATATATTTCGTTTTCTTGAAAACCATAAGGAGCTCATCATAAATGTAATGAAGAATTCGATGTCAGCAGCCGCTACCCACAAAGGAACGATACAAGACGATGTCACTATACACAATTAATAGAAGTTGCGACCTTTTATTTTTCCTATTTTTCAAAATGATCATGACAGATAATTTGGACAACCTACTGCATAATACAAATATATATCTGTCACTCTGCATGGAATCACCTAACCATGCTGATATTGAATTCGGGCCTCTAAAACAGACAAAGGCTCGTCCACCAATATACTCTAGTTTAATTTGATAAAAAGAAGGAAAAGAAAATTCCAAATGCCAATATCAGAATTATTCCAATAATTTATAAATGATGTTATGAATGTGATTTTCTCTTTACTATATTCATTTTTGTAAAAATTTAGTTTGAAAATAAATGATGCAAAAAATCGTTCACTTAAAAGTAAAAGCATAAAGAATTTAATCTGAAAAATGATTTCTTCTTTCCCGAACTTATTTATATATATTGATTAGATAACAATGTTCTTTATAAAATAATATGTTAAATATGTATTACAATTTAAATAGTTCTTTAACTTAGAGTAACTGTAAACAAAATAGATTTACTTCAAACATAAGTAGGGATTCCATTCAGAAAAAATATACATGTAGGGGGGAGTCGCAAATTTCAACGACGATACGAACATATGCTTACTCTTCATCTACATCTGGTTTTAATGAAATCAGTGAAGATAGTATAGCTTATTGATGATGATGATGATTGTTGGGGACATAATTTCTTGCTTATATAAGGCAATTAGGTTATTTCAGATGGGATGTAAGTTTGTATATTACTTTTTACTTTTTGGGGGTAGGTTATTTTTATTAATACTTTTGTACAAAATTCTTATATGATAATATATATATATATATATATATATATATATAGAGAGAGAGAGAGAGAGAGAGAGAGAGATTCAAATAAAAATCATTTTTAACGTGAGAACTAATAACAATGAAAATTAGCTATGAATAAGATGAATTCGTTACAAAGTTAATACATCAGTTGAAAAAGTTAAAAGAATCAAAAAATTCAAAATTTCGCCTAGGTTCAAATCTCATTTGAAGCGAAAATTTTTTTTTAACTTTCTCAGTGAATTCATCATTTTTGGTTCTCACGTTCTCATGATAAAAATGGTTCTCACGTTAACCATTCCATATATAGGGGAGAGTTAACGTGAGAACTACTTTTATCGTGAGAACCAAAAAATGATGAATTCATTGTGAAAGTTGATGAATTCGCTAGAAAAATTAGTAAATCCAAAAAAATAGAATTTTCGCACACCATGGGATTCGAACTCGGGTGAAAATTTTGGAATTTTAAATTCGGTAACTTATCCAATGGATTCATCAACTTTCATAGAGATTCATTTGGTTCTTAGTTTTTACGATAAAAATAGTTCTCATTCGAACCTAATTATATATATATATATATATGAATCAAATGAGAACCATATATGTTTTGAGAACTAAGAACTAATCTGGTGCGTTTATTTTGTGCAATCTAATGGTCACGATTTTTTAAATTTGTTAAGTATTTGATTTTTAGATTTTATTATTAAGGATATTATTGTAATTTTCTGTTTTTATGTAACTAATTTTTTGAGTGTTTTAAGGGATTTCCTTTTATATTTATGATATTTTGATTTTGTATATATTTTTTATCTGCATTTTTTCAAGTTTATGCTTATGCTTTAAATCACTATGTTTGTGCACACTATACTAAACAATATGCATATTAATCCATTTATTTGCACAAATATTATCTTATGTACAATTACTATATAGTTATGCATATGATCCAAATCACATGAATAACCATAGTTGTATATCTATCATTTTTTTCTCACTCGCGAATTGAGGGATTTGTAGTGCCAAATTCTTATATGTGATCTTTATTTTTAGATAATTTTATAAATTTTATTTTTACGTCAATTATTGTTCAAACAATCATTCTCAATTTTATAAGTTTGATTCTTAATTAGTACCTGTTTCGTTTCGCATAAGTATTAACAATCTTATGCATAATTATTACAATCATATGCACAACTGCTATTTTCAGAAAGGAAATCAAATTATAGAGAGAGAATATGAAAATATTAGGGATATGATGAATCTTTAAAATGACCTTAGTGCCCCTAACGCGTTTACAACCATAAATGTAGTATAAAAATAGTCAAACTCGTTTTTAAGCATGATTAAATATAATCCATTCGATCAGATGAAATATAGGATGATGATTAGTTCTTAGTTACATTTTAGTGGTGGTTCTCCTATAACCAACCCCTATATATATATATATATATATATATATATATATATATATATATATATATATATATATATATATAGGAGGTTAACGTGAACTATTTTTCATGAGAAACATGAGAAATGAATATCTTATAAAGTTAGTGTCGTTGCGAAAGTTAATGAATAAAAAAATAGAATTTTCGCTTTCATGGGATTCGAACCCAGTGAAAATTCAATTTTGGATTAATTAACCACAGATTCATTAACTTTCATAAGATATTCATTTTGTTCATAAAAAATTAATTTTCGTGATTCTTGGTTCTCACGTTAAAATTGGTTCTTATTTGAAACTCACTATATATATATATATTCCTTTTAATTTTTGAATCAAGACCCTAATTTTTTTTATTATAAAAGTTTATAGTCATTACACAGTTTCCACTCTATATATACACACATATATTATCTTAAGAGTCCCCCTTTTTGCATCAGGTAATTATTCTATGCCCCAGAAGTCACAAGTTTTCGTTATCATCAAAATGATGTACAATTTTACAATATTACCCGTAAATTAGTACTCCTCCAGAAGTCGGAGACAGGAGTTGTTTTGTGTAAAAAGTAGGTGACACGAAAAACTTTTATGTAAAATTGTTTCCTTTTTGGAATTGAACTTGGGACCTTAAATTGGGAGTATATAACAATGATTAAATAGACAAATCAAATCTTGTAAACAAGATTATTCTTACATTAGCATATAGTAGATAATATTACAAGATGCATCTTGTCATTTTCGCCTTTATTATTGTATCATAAATTTGAATTATTAATTTTATATGAAGCTAAGTAATGAATCTATGTGTATTATTTTTTATTTAATTTTTCAGTTACTTATAGTGGCAGAGGAATTTGCACTTGTACTAGTGTGATTGGAGAGCAATACTGCCCTGTGTTTGTGGGAGGTACACGTCAACCCGCATGTGGAGCAACCTACGGCCGCAACTATGTTAATTCCTTTTGCGCAATAGTACCCAAAAATCCAAATTCCACGTGTCATTACAATTATCGTTGTTAATCATATCCCCCACAAACATATAATCTGTCCGTCCATCTTGGTTTCTTTCCGATAAAGTTATTCATGAGAATGGTATAAAGTGATACAATATAGATATATCTCATAATTTTTGAAAAGATAATTATTTTTAAAAAAAAACAAACCATCTTGAATGGAATAGTTCAAAAAATAATATATATCATCTTGAGTGAGAGTAAAGAGTATTATTAGATTCATAGCATCTCTCATCTCTATTACCATTTTTTTCCTTCCATAATTCATGTTGTAATCCATGTTTCACAATTTCATAATAACAATTAATTTTGAAATAAAATTCATTTTTCTGCTTTTCATAGACGGAATCAAATATTAGACAGATCTGGGCACCAGTCATGACTATAAAGGAAAGAGATATGCTCTCTTCCTACCGTATAAGGAAACCGTTACAAAAATAATTTATTTTTTCCATGTTTCTCCAAGAAGTGGTTTTATTGTGAAAAATAAATATGGGACAACAACAAATTTCTTTGTAAGAAAGAACAAAATGTTTTTACTCCGCATTGTGCTCAATTATTTTTTTAAAATTTAAGAAGAAAAAGAAGAAAAGAAAACTTTGTTTGAAAGTAACAATCAACTATCCGTTGAAGTTAGGGGATCACCATAACCAAATTCAACAAAGACCTGATGTACATACTGAAACTACAATCTCTTGAATTTCCTAAAAGTAATTTATGAGTTCAAACGTCTAGAATTCAAATCATCAGTACTTTTAAGTCGACCTTATCATATATTATTTTTCAAATATAATTTCATGTTAGTGTACAAAAACGAGATCTACCAAGTGTGTATCTCAATATCACAGTGCAGGTTTCCTCGACATAAAAGAAATCTCTTGAATTAAACTTGAATTTCAGATTTCATCCCATCTGCATCAATTTATAGGAAGTATAAAATTATTATAAAAGTCAAAGATAAAGTAACGAAATCAAATCACGGTTCAATACTTCAAATGTACTGATCTTGGATTGCATTGGATCTGGGCTCTATTTCACCGGAACTTATAAAGGAGAGCGCAGTTTCTTTACATGCAGCCTTTACCCAATTGGATCTTCTCCAATTCAGAGATACCCAAAATTATTTCCCCTTCGCCCAACTCCTAGAAATCTTTTTATTTAGGCTCTGTATATTATATACTAACTATTGTTTTTTCAACTAGAATATGCTTGCAAAGAAGAGCAGGAAAACTTTTATTACTATGAATTTTTCTACCTATTTTTCTATTTTATTTTAAATCTACTAGCTATTAACCAATAGAGCTACTCTGTTAAGAATTGTTAAGTTCGTAGAGCAAAACTTTTATATTTTGTATATATAAGAATTGTTTTGTTGCAATTAATAACAGAGAGGTGACTGAATTTTAAATTTATTTAAAAATTTCTATCAATGCATTACAAAATAAAGTCATTCATCATCGAGTTTTCAAGATATATAACATATATATGATATCCAAAAATATCATCTGATATTTTGTGCTTTTAAGATGGAGCTAGGTTTTTTTTTTAAGAAAAAATAATATTATAATGTAAAGTGATTTCCATCACGAATCTTGAAAAAAAATGAAAGAAGCAAAATGGAGCTTGGAATCCAACTGAGGTTATACATGCAAAAAAAGGACAACGGATTTCTTGCCATTATTAATTTATTATAGTCAAACTTTGCTCACTTTGATTTCTTGCCATTATTAATTTAGGGTTATTGACATAAACATATATCAATTTTGGGTTAATTTTTATTTTTTCCATGAACTTTAAAAATTATCACAAAATATACAATTAATGATTTTAGTGTTTTCCACAATTTCAAATTCGGTAGAGTTAGATCGACGATATTTGAAAATTTCTTATGATTAACGATTAGTGATATAAGCGACGTTGTCAGATTTTTGAGGATATAAAACATCAATATCCACTTTCTGCGATATCGCGATTATATCAGCGACCGCATTTCTACGATGTCGTTTATAAGAAATTTTCGAGAAATGTCAATCGATTTAATTGATTTAAATTTGAAATTATGGTAAAATCACTAAAATTATTAAATTTATCTATTTTATGATAATTTTTAAAATTTATGAAAAAAACTAAAATTGATCAAAAGTCAATGTCCTATTTATTACTTCCAAAGTCCAACCTTTAACTACACCAACATCACCATCTCTCCTTTCTCAAACATTTATCAACAAAGCCTCCATCCATTTTCTCCCTTCTGCAAATGAAGCATTCTTGAATACTAATCCATGGCTTCACCTCTGACCAAGAATCTCAGCAACGCAGCCTGCGGCGGCTTAACTGGCTCGAATAATGCGCTAATCGCCACCCTTAGCAACTCAATCCAAGCTCTGGGCCGTGGGTTTGACGTCACCTCTGATATCAGGTTGCTGTACTGCAAGGGTGCACCGGGCTCTCGTTTGGTGCATATCGACGATGAGCGGACGAGGAACCTTGAAATCTCTGAATCTTGCGTAATCCCGGATGTTTCCGTTGACATTGAATGCAGCAGTGGTCGGAGTGATAATAAGAAGACCCCTGTTTGGAGCTTCCACGAGGTAATGGATTGGTTACCTCGAGGTTTTAATTTTTCAATTACTTTTTTTCTATGCACTTGAATTTGAGTTGTGGCTTTTCTCGTTTCTGGTTATTACTCCTTGTTTGGATGTTGTGTCCCGGTGGGGTTTGTGAATTGATATAGTGATGTGATTCTTTATAATTGTTGAAACGAGGGGTTGATTCTTGATTTTCTTAAAGAATGGATTTTTGTGACTAATCTTTGCTGCATAGCTTCATTGGTTGATTTCTATTTACTATGTTCTAATAATTTACTTTGGAATTTGATTTGTCTACCTAAGGCAACACTGATACTTGAATCTTCATTCAAATGATGGATAAGTATATGTCTGCACAGATTCTGTAGCATTAACATGTTGTCTTTGAACTACAATTTGCAGATGGCTGGATACTTCAATGAAAATTCGGGTTTGCCTGGTCAGATACCACTTGGATGCTTCAATGCCATGTTTAATTTCAGTGGCTCTTGGCAACTTGATGCATCAGCTACAAAATCACTTGCAATGGTTGGATGTACCATCCCGTTATTTAGTATCAAATTAGTGAAGGACGATTTGACTTTGCGTAATGAAATCAAACGTGCAGTTCCATATTCTTGGGATCCTGCATCCGTGGCAAGGTGAATCACTTTTATTGACTGATAATGCTCATCGTCAATATCATAGATCTGTATGCTGTTACAATTATTAAAAAATTGTGAAAAGGTACCAACTTTATAGAGTAAGGAAAAGCACTAACGTTTCAACTTTGAAAATCTTTAAATGGATAAAGAAATTGTGTTGCTAATGTTAGAATGTAATTGTCGCGAGTTATCTGTTCAGAATCTCCTTCAAGCACCAAAGATGTTTCTACAAGTTTGCCTCTTTTGGAAATTAGTAGAAGAAACTTTTCAAAAGGCCGTGCTGTAAATTGAGTGTGGTAAAGGCTGACTACCTGATTGAGTGATTTCTGAGTTCCTGATGTGATGCTTTGTCTCACAGCTTTATAGAAAATTACGGAACTCACATTGTTACCTCTGTAACAATTGGTGGAAGGGATGTTGTCTACATTAGACAGCACCAATCATCACCTTTATCCTTGTCGGATATTGAGAACTATGTAAAAGATATTGGAGATCAGAGGTTCTCAGATTCAATGGTCAATACAAATGCTGGCACTTTAAAATACAAGGACAAGGTTAGTGAAGGTGCACTTGTTTATCAAGTAAATCTTGCAAGCTTGGTGTGTACTTACAGTGTCATATTAATCAGTGATAATGTTTGTTCAAAGGAAATTCCCTTGCATTGCTAACTATCAGTTATGAAGGTGGTTAAGTGAATGGTATTATTTTATGTGTAGGATGTTACAGTTATTTTCAGAAGGAGAGGGGGAGATGACCTTGAACAGAGCTACTCTAAGTGGGCGAGAACTGTAGAAGGAACTCCTGATGTGATCAACATGACATTTGTGCCAATTGTCTCTTTGCTTGAAGGAGTGGCTGGGATAAAACACTTGGCTCGTGCTATCGAGTTATACATGGAGTGTAAGGGTTTAAATTTTGTTATTATGCCATGAGTCCAGTAGTACTTTATTCTAAATCCTCAGCAGAATTGTATTGGTGTAAATCTGAATCAACTAGAACTTGAGGAAATTGAATACCTTTTCCCAGTTATTGGGCTGTGATTGACAGAATCCTTTTCTTCAACAGTTCAACTATGTGTGCCTGGTTGACTGTTACTTTCATGACTGTTACTTTCATGCAGTCTGTAAGCACTTATAGAGTTCTTCCATTCATTCATATATCATGATAAATTTGAATTTGAGCGAAAACATTTTTGTCCAGCCTCGAAAGAATCTTGTCATTTTATAAACAATATTCCATATTTTCCTGTATCCTAAATTAAGTATATATCTACTGTCTGCAGACAAGCCACCTATTGAGGATCTTCAGTATTTCTTGGATTTCCAAATTTCTCAGGTGTGGGCTCCTGAGCAGAACAATTTACAAAGAAAAGAGCCCGTGTGTCCGTATCTTCAATTCAGTTTAATGGGTCCTAAGCTTTGTATAAGCCCAGATCAGGTATAGCACTTTAGCATTGCACGTTTCTGTTTTTAACTGTATGCGTTTTTCCTTTATTAGTTTAAGAGTTGCTCGCAAGTCCTCTCTCTTGCTGAAATGAAATAATTATGTGTGTTGTCATGATATGCGTCTTCATTATCTTCCTCAACAACCAACATTTTTGGTGTGCATTATATCATTTTGTTCCACATCTGAGACGCACGTCACATGATTTTACTTGTTCTTGTCACCACTCCTTGATACTGCTTTCGCCTTTCTAAATAATGAAATGTGGATGTAGAACTAGAAATGAACAAAAGGTCTATTCCTAGCTTTACGATGTACCCTTCGTCCTGAAAAGCTGAGCACCCTCATTATAGTTGAGTTTTAATATATGAGTAAGTCCAATTCAATAAAGATGCAATACCTACCCCAAAATTCAGTACATGGGGTGCGTGTATCCAAGAGATTTTGGGGTGTGTTTAGCATGTTATGGGGTGAAAGTAGCTGCACCCTGTAATACTCTAATATATTCTCCAAACTGAACTGAAGAGAGATGACATTTGCTTTTAGGGGCAAATTGATGGTATCGAATTCCACGAGTTAATGATTTTGCGAATTTGCATGCATGAGTTCACATTTGTGTTTGGTCTACATTGGAAATGAAAATAAATCCCTCCCATTATTTGAATATGGGGCCAATGCCGTGCACTGTAGACATTGCCTACTCTTCCTGTATGAGTCAAAACATCATGTTTGCTCTTCTACTACGAGTCTATGAGAAGCTTAGACAGTAGGGATACCTGATTTGTGGATTGTAAGCCAACATTTGTAATTTATTAACGATAGTGGGAAATATCTAATTTGCTTAGTGATGATTTAAGTAGAGTTGAGAGTCCCTTTAAAAAAAAAAATATCCACGGTTCATTTTCATGGTATTGCAGGTTACAGTCGGACGTAAGCCCGTCACCGGGCTCAAACTCAGCCTCGAAGGAATTAAACAAAACCGTCTTGCCATCAACTTGCAGCATCTAGTTTCGCTTCCCAAGATTCTTCAGCCCCACTGGGACACACACATCCCCATAGGTGCACCCAAGTGGCAAGGCCCCGAAGAGCAGGACAGCCGATGGTTCGAACCTATCAAGTGGAAAAACTTCTCCCAAATCAGCACTGCACCGATAGAATACACAGACACATGCATTGGCGATCTCTCGGGTGTCCACATTGTCACAGGAGCACAGCTCGGCGTGTGGGATTTTGGCGCCAAAAGCGTCTTGCACCTGAAGCTGCTCTTCTCCAAAGTCCCGGGGTGCACAATAAGGCGATCAGTCTGGGATCATAGCCCCTCAGTTCTGTCGGCTGCACAGAAGCATGATGGCTCGTCATCCTCATTATCAAATGAGAAGGGGGATGTCTCCGGCCAAGTTGGTAAACTGGCGAAAATTGTGGACATGACAGAAATGTTGAAGGGGCCGCAGGATCTGCCCGGTCACTGGCTGGTTACTGGAGCCAAGCTCGGAGTCGACAAAGGTAGAATTGTTTTGCGTGTGAAGTACTCCCTTTTGAACTACTGATAGCTGTTTTATATTCCTAGGATTTTATCAAGATTTCAGCATTTTTTGCACAGGCGATCCTATTTTGTCTATTCTTCTGTATATCAATTAATATAATTATTTGTTGTGCTTGAGCACTTTTGGACTGACTTTGATGATTTTGTAACTCTTTTGAGCTACTGCTCTATAAAACGAAAATTTTATTTCTGTTTCAGTTTCTTATATCCTAATATTCTCTACTCCCTTCAATCAACAACATTTACATTTTACACAGTAAAAGAAAAGTAAGTCTCCAGCGCACTTGCACTAGAGATTGATAGGTTTGTCAATATATGAGTTTTACTCAGATCGGAACTAATAAATAAGTATCGGTTTCGGTTCTGGAACCACCTATAAGATATCGGAACCCGGATCATCAAACTATGGGTCTGAATCGTGTAATTATCCAAATGCTAAAATAATTGTCAATTTATATTTTTTTCATAACATAATAAAAAATGATAATTATGTAATAATAAAATATCTAAAACATATTAGACAAACATATAGTATACTAAAAAACAAAAAAATATGGGATCCGGTTCGGATTTGGAATAATCGGGCCACATCGGGACCCGTCCGTGTTTGAGCGGGTGGAACCGAAACTGTTGTCAATGGACTATGAAGCGGTTTTGGATCGGTCCGGGTAAAACATGTCCATTGACAAGTATAGAGATTGATTTGTTTAGAATGCGATTGTCATATGTCTGCTGTATTTTCAAGAATTGCATTCAACAATAGTCGCTCTATGCTGCTACCATGTTTAATATTGTATCTGTTTGTAGTTTCTCTGCCTTGTGTCGTAAATGCATGAAGTTCTACGAAAAGCGTTAATAAGATCGTCCAAGAAAGTGGTGCATCATCGACAGCGTCCAAGAAAACGATTGAACGTTGTTGATGTTGAATAACTCGCAACATATATTTTTAAGATGGGCGTTCACACACTGTAGCAAGATAATTTTGAGGTGACGTACGTGAAGCTTATGGTTGCTTAAATAAGCCAAACAGTCATATGCCGAGAAGGAAATGTGAGAGATCCTGTGTCTCTGTTGCGTTGCTATTGTTTACGTTTATCATAATCCGAGTTTGAAGATTCCAATCCAATGTCACTATGCAGGCGGCATCTGGTACAAGTATGTTTAGACAAAAGGTATCTGCTTCCTCTTGTCCGATTCAGACAATGCACTAGTCACCATTCCTATCAACCGCGCCTATTTATCTATAGCTCCATTACCTCTAGCTAATTTGTCCATTCTTAACATTCTCGAACTTCCTGCAACGCCGTAGCATCAATGGTATTCAGACATTCTTCAGTTTTACACGTTTGATCGCGGTGGCTGTGTGATTTCTTACATTCAAGCCTTTGTGCAGGAGGAGATGGCTCAGCTCATCCAAGGGAAGGTGGACTGGAAAGGAAGGCCGGCGCAGAAAGATAAGCATGGTGGAAGCCGCACCTCTTTGCTCATTTTAGGTGCACTCAATTTCGAGAGCATAGCTACGTTGGGTTTGGCCGTTAATCTGGTGACCTACTTTACCGGTGTCATGCATTTCGACGTAGCTAGCTCCGCTAACCAGCTCACCAACTTCATGGGCACCAGCTACATCGTCACCATCGCCGTGGCTGCCTTAGCCGACACTTACATCGGCCGGTTCAAGGCAGTTCTTGTTGTAACATCAATCGAGTTTCTGGTAAGAATTTTAATCACTATCTTTTTTTCTTTTTTTGATTTCATCAAAGCTGACTTATATCCTCGTTCATGTTAGGGACTCGGACTGCTATCAATGCAAGCTCACTACGGAGACCTGAAGCCGCCGCCTTGCAAGATCTTCGACCCTACCTCGACTTGTGTTCAAGTGAGCGGAGCCAACGCTGTGCTCCTCTTCGTCGCTCTGTACATGGTTGGGATCGGCTCCGGAGGGTTGAAAGCTGCTTTGCCCTCTCATGGCGCTGATCAGTTCGACGACAAGGACGCGAAGGAGGCGGAGGAGAAGTCGAGCTTCTTTAACTGGCTTCTACTTTCTATATGCGTAGGAGGTGCAATTAGTTTGACATTGCTTGTTTGGATCCAAGATCATAAAGGATGGGATTGGGGTTTTACTGTTAGCACTATCGCCATGTTCCTCGCGATAATCGTGTTCGTTGTTGGTTTACCACAGTATCGAATCCACGTTGTGAATGGCAGCAGCGCCCTCACTAAAATTGCTCAGGTAAAATATTCAATAATATCCTATGACGAAATTAACCATTCATCGTTTAAGAAACACTGTTTCTGGTGCATATATATAGGTCTACGTTGCAGCCATCTGCAACAGAAACCTTCAACTCCCTGAGAACTGCGACGAGCTCTACGAAGTTAGCCTGGACAAGGAAGCTGCTGACGAAGCAGAACTCCTACCTCACACCGATGCTTTCAGGTTCGTTAAATTGCAAAGAACGTGCATCTTACTAGTACTGAATCACGACTAATATTCTAGATGGTTTTGTTTTTCCATCAGGTTTTTAGACAAAGCAGCCATTGATACATCTTCAGAAAAATCAAGTGCTTGGAAACTCTGCACCGTAACGCAAGTCGAGAACGCGAAGATCATACTAAACGTGGTTCCGATCTTCCTCTGCACGATCATCATGACTCTCTGCTTAGCTCAGCTGCAAACGTTCTCCGTCGAGCAAGGCGTCACGATGGACAAGAAGATGACTAAACACTTGGAAATCCCGCCGGCTTCCCTCCCCATCATCCCGGTTTCCTTCCTCGTCGTGCTCGTCCCCATCTACGACCGGATCATGGTCCCATTCCTGCGGAAGTTCACAGGCATCCCCACCGGGATAACCTACCTGCAGCGCGTGGGGGTGGGGCTCATCCTCTCCTCTCTCTCCATGGCGGTGGCCGCGGTGGTGGAGGTGAAGCGGAAGCGCGTCGCGAGAGAGCACGACTTAGTGGATGCGAACCCATTAGTGCAGCCGCTCCCCATCAGCGTGTTCTGGCTGTCGTTCCAGTACTTCATATTCGGCATCGCCGACATGTTCACCTACGTCGGCCTGCTCGAGTTTTTCTACCATCAGGTACCTAAGGATTTGAAGTCGATCTCGAGCTGTTTTCTGTGGACATCGATGTCGCTGGGATACTTCCTCAGCACCATATTGGTGAAGACGGTGAATAGAGCGACGAGAGATGTGACTAGCAGCGGCGGCTGGCTCGCCGGAAATAATATCAACAGGAACCATTTGAATCTCTTCTACTGGCTGCTTTCTGCATTGAGTTTGGTGAATTTTTGCATCTATCTGTTTGTTTCCAAGAGGTACAAGTATAGGCATGAAAGTACAACCTGGAGCAGCAGGCTGCGTGAGATGCAGAGTGTAGACCAGTCGCGGTAAGAGCGGGAAAAGTCTGCGTGTTTGTTAATAAATGTGTGATGTTCTTTACATTTGATTGCCATTTTCCACAAGGGGAAGAAATGCTTCGCATTCAGATTTTTAGAGTTTGTAAACTTGAAGAAATAATGTTAAAAGTTTGTCTTGCGCAATCTATTTAGTCTTTTAATGGTGTGATGACTGATAAACATTAAAATCTGCCAATCCAAATACATGACACACATAAGTACACGTAGATGACGAATTTCAAGCGATTTCTGCCACCTCGATCTTCAGCCATGGTTACGTGGAAACACAACAACAATCCACACCGCTGAAAGAGTGAGTATATATCTGATCTACTTGATCGGAAATTTTGAAGAATTTCATTTCACTCCAATAAATGGCTTCAACCGACCAAACGCCGGGCGCGATGCCGCCAGGCGACGGCGCAGTGCCGCCGGGGAAGGCGATGACAGTGGGACAGCAGATGCTGGACAAGGGGGCGGAGATGATGCAGTCGTTTAAACCGGTCAAGAAAATGAGCCAGCATGTCTGTTCCTTTGCCATCTACAGCCACGATCTCACCCGCCAGATCGAGACGCACCACTACATAACCCGCCTCAATCAGGACTTCCTCCAGTGCGCCGTCTACGACTCCGACGACTCCACCGCCCGCCTCATCGGTCTGATTCCGTTCATCACATCACATTCATTACCGATAATTCATTGTCTATGTTAATCGGTTTGTGACTGTCTGTAGGTGTTGAATACATAGTATCGAAGCGAATTTTCGATTCACTTCAGCCAGAAGAGCAGAAGCTTTGGCATTCTCACTTCTACGAGGTATATTTTTTTAATTAAATTTTTGTAGGATGAGCAGTTTCGGATCATGGATTCAATTTTTGTGCAGATCACGTCAGGCGCGTGGGTGAATCCGAGAGTTCCTGAGATGATCGAGAAATCGGAGCTCGAAGAATTAGCGCAGACCTATGGCAAATTCTGGTGCACTTGGCAAGTTGACAGAGGTATTGATTTAAGAGTTGCGTGATAAATTTAACCGGAATTAGTGAAATAGATATCCGCGACGTTGGATTCAGGCGATAGGCTGCCGTTGGGAGCGCCAGCGTTGATGGTGTCACCGCAGGGAGTGAACATGGCGATGGTGAAAGAAGAGCTAATAAAAAAGAGGGATGAGAAATACAGAGTGTCGTCGAGTGAGTTTGGGAAGAAGAGGGCGAATTTTGCGATGCCGGAGGCGGTGGTGAATCCTTATGCTGATTACTGGATGCAGACGGGGAAAGGCTTCGCCATTGATGTGCAGCAAACGGAGATCAAATCTAGGGCTCCTTTCCCCTGAATACTTCCATATCTCTGTCACCTCATAGCTACACTCGATAATTCACACCTGTGCATGTAATATATAAACTGCACAGGTTTTGATTATATATCGAGAAACATTTAATAAAGCCACATGCATGTTAACTTATAGCAGCCATATGCATAGCCCTTCGCAGGTCAAGTTTCTTGTTTTGGACTATGTAATTGTTATTTGATGCGTTTTTCAATATATCAGGATCATTTATGAGAGACTCCCCCAAAAGAAAGTTGTAAATAAAGGATTGTTTAAATAAGTGATACTGTTAATCAAGAGAAATAAATTTTATTCATTTAATCATATGCGTTCACTAAGATCAACTATTCGTATGACCCAGGAAAATGAATACTCAGTTCCATTTCCATTTACCCGGGAAATAGCCGTGGTCCAAATTAGGTACAGCAATGTAACATTTGATCTATTTGTTAAAAAGTCATAAATTTACCCTCTCTTTTTTAAAAAAGAAAAAAGAAAAGAAAAGGAAGAGATTTTGAAACATTCTTGTCAAGGTCATGTTACTACTGAGAGATCTTTGTATAGTTTAGATAAGTATTAATATGTATACGATATCATGGGTTATTAACGTAACCAATTTGACAGTATACAAATAACCAAGAGTTGTTCTTTGGTAAAGTCGACTTATACGCGGATGGATTTCCACGTCTTGCTTTTTTGGTAAAGTCGACTTATATGCGGATGAAACTCATAATGTAATTAATGTGATAGTATATAAATAAAAAGGGCTTTTTTTGGTAAAGTTGACTTATATGCACATGGAACTCCACGTCTTGCTCTTTGGTAAGGTCGATTTATACGCGGATGGAATTCCACGTCTCGACCTGCTGCTGTCACCTAAATATATTAGTTATATTAGGAACTCCACGTCTCGACCTGCTGCTGTCACCTAAATATATTAGTTATATTACGTAAATGAAATTTTACATAAAATAAATAAGATTTTTTAAAAATAAAAAAAATAAATGATACTATTTTGAAAAATAAAAGAAATTATGCATAAAAAGTAGGAGATATATTACATAATGAGAATTTTTTTAAAAAGAAATGATTGTTTTTAAAAATAATGAACTTATGCATACAAAATATAAATTGTATTATATAAATGAGACCTTTATTAAAAAAAATGATGTTTATTTAATTATTACTTGGATCGAACGGGTCGCGGGTATACGTCTGCCCCTTGGACCGTCGTACCCTCTATCCCTGCTGTGAGGTCCAAATTCTATAATAAAAATGATGGTTAGAGCCTTAGAGGTGCCAATTTCTAGTTACTTTTTGTGCTATATTCATGGTGTTTTTATCACCTAGAAACAGATAAGGATTGATGAAACTAGAAAGAATGGGAGCATGTCCAATTATATGGAAGGATGTGAAGCTTTTCGGGAGTTAGTTGTGGTGGGAGGAAGATTTGTTGTGCTTATTTACTATTAAATGGAGAAACAAAGAGAACTTCTCCAATGCTAATGGGATGTTTTGCCGTTTGTGGCCTTGAAAAGATCGCCTCTTAACTTCCATGGAGACAAGAAAGACACAACATCGTTTATATTGGTACAAAACTTGTGATTGTGCAACTCTAAAACAGGTGGTGGAGGCTAGTGCTCATTCCTGTGTAGGGATGTCAATGAGTGGGTTTTATCCGGATCGATCCGGAACCGCTCAAAACCCATTAAATTTTAAAGTAACGGTTCGGTTCGGTTCGGACCGCTTTAGACCGGACCGTTTAGATCCATAGTTTAATGGTCCGATCCGGTCCGAATCGGTTACGGTTCGAACCGGAACCAATCTTGTTATTGGTTACGGTTCGAGTAAAATCCGTCTATTGACGAGCCTAAGTTTAAATAGGCTTGTCAATGAGCTAATTTATCCATATTGATTCAAAATCACTCATAACACATTAAATTATAAAGGAACGGTTTCGGTTCTAGTTCTGGTTCTTGTCCGGTTCTTGTGCGGTTACGGTTCCGGATCCGTTGAGATCCGGCTCGCTTAAGACCCATAGTTGATGGTCTGGTCGGTCCGGATTCGATCTCTAATGGCGGATCCGGCCGTAACCATTCTTATTCTTGGTTACGGTCGGGTAAAACCCACCCATTGACATCCCTATTCCTGTGCACATTTTGGTTTCAAGAACTCATCTCGTAAGCTACTCATCTACCCTCTTACATGCATTTTTGCCTCTCCTGGAATTTCTCTGTGCACAAGCAAACCACAAGAGCAAGAAGCAAATTAGTTCTCGCTTAATCTTGATTCTCTTCGCTGCTCCTTTCTTCTTGAATGTTTTCAATTCCCAATATATTCAGGGAAATGGTTCCAGACAGCGTGCAAGTTGTGTTGTGTGTATAATATTGTGTTGCTGCATTGCTTTCTGTATTTGCAGCTTATATGCCGCACTTGAGCCTCCTCCACGGTGATTCAACAGATGAAGAGAAGAAAACTACACAAGAGAAAGCTTATGCTCTGGATGAAAGCATAGACACTCTAAATTTCCAGATATCGCGTCTAGCATTGTATAAAACGGAAACTGAAGACAGAACCTGCCAATCATGGGAGAAGGTTGATGAGTTCAAACTCGAACCTTAATTATTAGGTACATCATATTTAGCTTAGGTGATGTTCCATGATAAGATGACGGTTTTTGTACACTATGAAACTGGTACTTTTCGTATCTAAATCATGAATAAGATGACATTTCCTTATCGGATGATTAAATTTCATACCAAATCGCCGATCAGCATTGTAGTCGGCTCATAGTCTTCTTTCTATGCGGCTTACTCACACAATTATGCAGCTTATGAAAAATATACTTTGATAGATGTCTTTCCAAACTTACTTTTCAATGTACATAAACCCAAAATCTTTCTACCCCAACTGTATAGTTCATTTTAGTTTTAAGTGGATTGAGGTTTATATTGGACAAATATTATATGAGTACATCGTGCAATGTTATTAAACATATAATTTTTCTACGTTTCAATTTGTCAGTGTTAAATAAAGATATGTTTAGAAATGGTAATGAAAGTAATATTAAAAATATAAAATCGGGTCTAAGACATTTTAACATGAATAATAGACTACATAATTGGGATGGAATTAGTATTTGTTTAATTTAGTTTTTTCACAAAATTAGTATTTTATTTTAAAAATAACCCTCTCGCCAGTCGTCAACTTAAATTCAAGTGTATTTTCTAACCTAAATATTCAACAATTCCTATACTACAAATACTAACATATTTGGGCCAAAACGCAGCACTTTATTTTTCTGATTGCTTAATTCTTAAATTCTACGCAGTCACCATAGATAAATCGTTGTTCTCATAGTCTAGCGTGGGACCTCCGGTTTTCAACTGCTACTACCTCTTTGAAAATCTAAAGGTTTAATCGCTGGATTTGTAAAGCGCCGTTGATTCATTGGCGTTTAAATAAAAGAAGAACAAAGAAACGCAATCTTGCCATCTTGGGTTGAATTCCGGTTTATCATTTCAAGATTTTGATCTTTACTGATCACTTTAGTTTCTTTTTTCCCATTATTTCTATCTCCAGTTTTTTAAATATCTTTTAACCGCCTTCCGCGTCTCGGAATATGCGATTTCTAGCATGAAGAAGAAAATTCCTTCAAGAATTTGTGGATTCTGGCAAAGGGATAATATTCTGATTAACTGAATCGCTTCGAAAAATCTCTATATTTTTTCAAATATAGAAACTAAGGAACATATTTGATAAAATTACTACGGGTTAGGGATTATTGCTCTCCGAAGAAAAGGGTTTCTTGACTCTTTCTAACGCAATCGCATACCTGAAACCCCTTTGAAGCAATCGTCCATGGCGCCCGACGAGGAGGGAGATAAAAACAACGGAGGTGGTGATGTGAGTGACATTGATCCTGGCTTGAAGCTCATGTATATGACCAACGAGCGTGATTTGGATGGCATCAAGGAGCTTTTAGACTCTGGCGCTGACGTCAATTTCCGTGATATCGATAATCGGACTGCGCTTCACGTCGCAGCGTGCCAGGGATATGCTGATGTTGCCAAGCTGTTGCTTGAAAATGAAGCACATGTAGACCTCAGAGATCGGTGGGGTGGCACGGTATAACTTCAATCTTGATTACTCTGCATTGTTGCTCTTGTGTTTGTTTTCGTTGCTTCTTAGAGGGCGATTCTTTTGATGCTCTGGTATAATTTAGATGATTTTGGAATATATGTATATGAATTGTGAAAGTGCCTGTGTATTGGTGCATACCAAAGTGTCAAGTGTTCCAAAAACTGAACTTGCTTAAACAGCCTCTTGCAGATGCCATACACTATAAGAATCCTGATGTGATCAAACTCTTGGAGAAGCACGGGGCAAAGCAAGTGGTGAGTCCTTTTCTTTAATCTTTATGAGTCGCGTCCTTTTATCAAGTGAAAGAGAGTTACAGGCTGTTTTTGTGTGATCTTCTACATATTTTGATGTTAACTGCGTGTTTTTTTTTTTGTGTTAGTTGGCTCCCATGCGGGTAGAAAATGCCGGTCAGTTACCAGATTACGAGATTGATCCTAAAGAAATTGATCTTACAAACAGTATCGAAATAACCAAGGTACCTTGATTTCAATACTCAGTAACAATTCTCTTTGGCATAATTGGCTGCAGAAAAGCGAGTTGTTCTGTGCCTATTTTTATCTCTACAATTGTTCAGTCGAATTTCAATATCATGTTTCTCTTTCTGTGGAGAGAGATTTATCATCTAGTTTACTTACTTTGTATAATCATATTTCAAAATTTTCCCCAGGGAACTTTTAAGTTAGCTACTTGGGCTGGAACACAGGTTGCTGTAAAGGTATTCTACGAAGGGGCTGCTGACGAAGCTGAAGTGTGAGGTCTTTGAACACGACTTCATATATTTGGAACTTCTTTAAAATTCACTGCTCTCTAAGTCACAGGGTTTTTGCAGGAGGGCATTTAGAGACGAGCTTTCGTTGCTTCTGAGTATAAGACATCCAAATGTCGTCCAATTTCTTGGTGCCGTGACACAAAGTAGTCCTATGATGATTGTGACTGAATATTTACCAAAGGTATCTGTCCATCAGGAACATCTCATTCAGGACATCTTATGATCAATCCTTGACGTCAGAATTATATTTTTCCTTGCATGTACAGGGCGACCTTCACGAATATTTAAAAGGAAAAGGTTCTCTGAAACCTGCAAAAGCTCTCAGATTTGCTATGGATATTGCCAGGTTCATAACAATTATGAGAACCAAAGTATCTCTCTGAACTGTTTCGTCTGAGTGAGGATGTAATAACTTGGGTCTTGCAGGGGAATGAACTATCTACATGAACATAGACCTGGCGCTATTATTCATCGTGATCTTGAACCTTCGTAAGCTTTGGTTTCCACTTCTGTGTTTTGTGATGAAACTGCCTTGACAGTGTTGGATCCATTTCGGTCTCATTCAGAAATATCTTGCGGGATGATTCTGGACACCTGAAAGTTGCGGATTTTGGAATCAGCAAGCTTCTTAAAGTTGCCAACAGAATCAAAGAAGAGAGGCCTCTGGCTTTTCAAGATAGCACTTGTAAGTATGCAGTTCTTCAAGCTACTTGTTACTTGAGGTGTTTTAAATTCCAATTTTAAGTCATTGTTGGTATAAAGCATTCACTTAATCTTTGGTTGGGCTATTCCAGAACCCTTAGGTAAATTTCGATTTAACTATAACACAGTTAATTACTGACTCTGTCAAATTTTATATTGGCATTAACAGGTCGTTATGTGGCTCCTGAGGTTTTCAGAAATCAAGATTACGACACGAAAGTAGATGTTTTCTCATTTGCCTTAATTTTACAGGAGGTAATGGATTTTATCACTTACATGCTTTGTTTAAGAAAGTAGTTCTGGTTTATCTGCAAGCTCCAATTGAGTATTTTCTTTATGTACAATTTGAATTTTAGATTCTTTATAATGAGCTAAGTAAACCTTGAGTTTGGTTTAGTGAAAAGAAAATTAAGTGGCCTTGTTTCAGAACTTGATTTTTATACAAGTAATGGCAGTGATGGTGGATTTGCTTCTCATTATTTACTCCTCTTCAGCTGCTTTTTTATTTTCCCCTGTGCAAAGCATTCTAAAAATTGAATTTCATGCTCTGTCTCTCTCTGTCTGCTACAAGATATGATTTGAACTGTAAGATTTTGCTTTAACAAATCAATCTTTCTGTGATTGTCAACCTTAGCTTATCGAGGGATGCCCTCCGTTCAGTACGAAGCAAGAACACGAAGTCCCAAAATCTTATGTTGCAAAAGAACGCCCTCCTTTTAAGGCCCGATGAAGCTGTATGCCTATGGCCTTAAAGAGTAAGACAAAAGCAACCAAACTATAAATCTTCGAATTTACCACAGATTGATGGCTGCAGTTTTTAGTTGTTGTAACTTGTAATGATGGTGATGCCATGTCAGCATGATTGTGTAATGAACAGTTTGTTACAGGTTGATCATAGAGTGCTGGAGCGAAAATCCAGCTGATAGGCCGACGTTCAGGCAGATCATTCCTCGGCTGGAGAGCATAAATGGCAGATTTGACCATAGAAGTTGCTGGAAGGTTCTTCCCTTCTCCCCTTTCTCCCCTCCCCCGTCCTCGTGTGTTTATTTTGATCATGATTGATGTGCAGCAGGTGATACCATTGGATTGTTTTCAGCATTTGAGCTGGGCCAGATGCCATTCCGGTTCCAGCAGCCGGTCTGATTCCTCCAGATCTCTAGGGAGCGACGTCTAGATTCTTCGTCATCAAATCGTAAATATTCATTAATCTTTGTGTTTTTCATCCTTCCATTCAATGCTGAAACACACATCAATTTCATTTCATAATGTTTGTGCTGTTTTCGAAGAGGATTTTTCAACATATTATCTTTCAACTCACCGGCACCAGATGAGTCCTTTGAGGAGATGGTGGGATTTGTTGTCTAAAATAATTTCTATTTCATATGCATCAGATAAATTCTTAGATAGAATTCATAGTTGCATAAATAGTACTATTATTGTGCACTTTTAGTGATTGCTTCTCTCTCCCTATAATTTTCCCTCTGCATCTTCCCTTCTATAATTTCCTTCAATCTCACTGTACGATTGATACTGAGCACCGACATCACCTTCCATTTTGCGATCGTAACAAATTGCCACATCTCAATTGTACATATAATTACGTAATAGTGAAAAGTGTTGGGCATTTTTGCAAACCCATCCCACATCGGAAGTTAGAAGAAGAATTGCCTTCTATATGTTAAGAAACCCACCACTAATTAGTATGAGGCCTTTTGGGAGTTGTTGAGCCCAAAAACAAATTCGTGCGGGCTTTTGGCCCAAAGCGGACAATATCATACTAATTGGACGGAGTGGTGGGCGTGATCCCCAACAGTGGTATCGAGCCGAGTTGGTGGGCCCAATATGTGGGCGGGGCGAGGTGTGTTCGATGTGGAGGAGTACCCCAGTGAACTCACGATTGAATCGGTGGTTCCTTCGCCGAAAGTCTTCTGCAAGAGTGGTCGAGCGACGAGTCCGTGGTGGTAGCGGCGGTGCAAGATGTCGGATTATCGTTCGAAGGAGACGATGATGTGGTCCTTGGTTTGAAGGAGGATTGTTGGGGTTGGGCAAACCCAATGTCCCACATCGAAGATAGAAGGAAGATGTGCCTTCTATATATTAAGAAACCCACCAAAATTAGTATGAGGCCTTTTGGGAGTTGTTGAGCCCAAAAACAAATCTATGCGGGCTTTTGGCCCAAAGCGGACAATATCATACTAATTGGACGGAGTGGTGGCGGCGATTTTCATGATGGTATCGAGCCGGCGGTTGGTGGGCCCAATCGTGGGCGGAGCGAGACCGCTTTCCGATGATGGAGGAACCCCGGTGAACTCACGATTGAATCCGGTGGTTCCTTGTGTCGAAAGTCTTCCTGCAAGAGTGGTCAGGCGGCGAGTCCCGTTTGGTGGTAACAGCGGTACAAGATGTACGGATTATCGTTCGAGGAGAGGACAATGATGTGGTCATTGATTTGAGGGGAGGATTGTTGGATATGTTTGCAAACCCATCCCACATCGGAAGTTAGAAGAATTGTCTTTATATATTAAAAACCCACCACTAATTAGTATGGCGCTTTTGGGAGTTGTTGAGCCCAAAACAAATCCGTCTTGAGCTTTTACCAAAGCGGACAATATCATCTAATTGGACGGAGTGGTGGCGGTATGATCCCAACAAAAGAAATTAACCATGACAAAACACACTATTAATAATTGTCCTCTGAAGTTATTATTACTTTTTTCTTTCACTACATATGTTTACAACATTTATTTAAATCATACATTTGATTGTCACCAAACCAGATATCATGATATATAATCTAGTTAGTAAAACCAAATCTTGGGTCCACATTAGTTCTTGGTTAGGGCCACGTGGAGAAACTAGTAGTACTAATTTTGGTTATTACAACATTAGGAACTTTGAGTTGATCGTTCTTCTTTATACTTCACATGAAACCTGCGAACTGGTTATTTGGAGACGGCTGACAATTAACTGCTTTCTCTAACAATGCTTCTTTCCTTTCAAGGCTCGTGGCAATAATAACCAACCTAAAATAGCAACAACCATTTTAGTATATATTGTCTTAAGACTAGTTTTCTTGATTATCAGCGTTATCTAAGTATTTCTCCTAAATATCTACATGCAGAACGAATATTAGGAGAAGCAATTTTTTAACTAGTAAAGTGAAAAAAAAATATAATTGATACATTTTCTCGATAAACATTCTTGAATGATGTAAGAACTAGCATAAGCTAAACGGAAAAAAGAGAGGAAAAAGTAGACATCACATGAAATTTCTTGGCCATAGCAATGTTAAGGTTGTCCCTTGTTTGAAAAAGTGGGATGACACATCTTTAAGACTATTACGTCTAAATAGCAAGACAACTTCCAAGGCCAAGACAAGAGTATAACAGCGCTCTAGTTGCTAGGTCAACTCACACAATAAAGTTTCTAATTATATAACCTAATAACACGTTCAAATTTATAATTGATGTGTATAAAATTACAGAACTAGGATTTTTAAATTTTTTGTCAATTAAATACAGAAATTTAAAGGTCGTGTCATGGTGGTCTCGAACCTGAAACCTTTTGCGGCTCGACACTAGACCAACACACGCACACATAATTAGGATTTCTTAAACTGGTATCTTGCAAGTAATCAAATATATATATATTATTTTCATTTGCGGCTCCATCACATTTGGGAGCAAGAAATTGTGGGCCTGACGTGTGTGTGTGTTGGCCTAATGATAGAGTGGTTAATGTCTGAGGCCAAAGGTCTCGGGTTCGAATCTACCGTGACGCAACCTTTAAAATTTTTGTATTAAATTGACAAAAATAAAATAAAATTGTGGGCCTGGCATGAAAAGCAAAATTACTTCTTTAAGGATGCCAAAATTTACCATCATCATAAATTCAACTTTCAACAGATCACAGAATGCCACAAGTGTCTTCCCTTTGTCACATCCCCTTATTATGAGTCATGAATGACTACAGAAATAAAGATATGGGGGCTACCTAGCTAGTAATATTCCCCACAATTTTATGTATTTCTTGTTCTGAAAAATGCAAGACAGTGTAATATTATCACCAAATATAAAATAGAGTGTACTATGAAATTACATAATCCAATTGGCTACATCTAAAGAAATGGATTAATTTAATTTTCTGTAAAATAAACTGATTCCTTTTTTTTGGTGGGTGATTCCTTTTACTTTTATATTGTTTGCAAATTGGATTACACTAATTCCAAGGTATATATACCATTTTATTTTCATTAATGTGTTAGGCAATGTGCATGATTATGTAGCTAACTAATCTAAGGGGATCCAATTGCTAGTTCTGTCAAAATAGGATATTCGAATGTGTAGAGTAGAAGATGTATAGTTCTAATTACAAGACAAATGTTAATATAAATTGTAATTGTGAGTTTAATTAATGGTAAAAATCAGGTTTTGATCAATTGTCTCAAGTTCCCATTTTTAATAAACAAGAAGGGATTAAAGCTATGAAACAACATTTTCAGCTCTAACGGTCCTTTTCTACTTCGTGAACCAGTTATTAGTTCCATCAATAACTCTAAAAACATAGTAGTGATAGCTAGTATGTACATACAAAAGGTAGACAATCTTCACATAAACCTAAGCTTTAAAAAAGAAAAGAAAAAGAAGAAGAAGGATGCTTAGCTGTGTTGGAAATTGTCACTACAAACCAACCAAATTGATATACAATCCATAAAGCAATATAACAGATGAGATTAATGAATCATCATTGAACAAAAAATAAAATAAAATAAATCACTTGTTACTTTACTCACAAACACAACACATAAAGGCATCACTGCAACTCCATTGTGCCAGTTTCTCCATTTCTCCCTTTCAGACAGAAGCCACAATTTTTCAGTTTCAGACAACCAGGTTCGTGAAAATTAAGGAGGTCCAATTTAGTGTTTCGAGCTTTCATCCATCAATTTTTTCTCTTCACTTCACATCCCATACTGCTACAAGTAGCAATCTTTCAGCAGAATCTACACTATGCCCACAAAACACACATATTTCTTCTTTCCTTTTCCTGGTTTTTAGTTTGCTTACGCATATGAAAGATTTGTTTACCTGCGTAGAAAAATGGAGCTGCAAAGCGATCAATCGAGGGAGGTTTCACCGCAGAGGAAAAACGGGAGGGGAAAGATCGCGATAAAGCGGATCGAAAACACGACGAATCGTCAGGTCACATTCTGCAAACGCCGCAACGGATTGCTCAAGAAAGCTTATGAACTGTCTGTGCTTTGTGATGCCGAGGTTGCTCTAGTCGTCTTCTCTACCAGAGGCCGCCTCTATGAGTATTCTAACAGCAGGTATATACATACAATTATATGATTTATACACAAAACAAAATATGGTTTAGGTTTGGTTATTTTTTTATGGATCTAAGGTACTTGTGCTTGAAATTTCCCTTTTAAAAAAAAATCGTTTCCATCTAAAGGGGTTTTAATTGATCGATTAGTTGGAGTTTGACATATAATTTTGACCTTTGAGAGGGAAGATTTTGGATTGTAGGTCATCATCATGTGTTTCTACAGTGAAATGTTTTTAGATTTTTCTTGTTTCTTGATATAGTTTTATAAGCTTGTAATCTTGAAATGAAAATTTAGAAAGTTTTGGAGAAACTTTGGGATCATCTCTCTCTCTCTCTCAGTCTTAGGTCATAGCAAGCTGTCAAGTTCTCATTTGTCCTACATTTTATCCCTTTAATGCTCTTTCGTATTGGACATAAGTTCTTGCATCACCAAGGTAAAGATCAAACAAAGGATTATGCAAAAAGATGTCAAAAGCTAGTCCTTTGCAACTAATTAGGGCTTTCTCTCGCTTAATTACTCATAGAAAGAAATTAACAATGTTGCTCCTATGGAATTGGTTCAATTTTTAAGAGTTAGTATATTTGGAGCAAAAAAATAAACGAATGTTTATTATGGCTGATTAATGATTGAAACTCATAAATTGAGGGGTATTAAATAGTAAACTTTGCATTTATTCTAAAGTTTTCACTTTTACTAATCTCTTATGAGTTGCCCTAATTAGGGTTTGTTATGTATTTGCAATTTTTCAAGGGCCTTCCTCACATTCAACCTAGCAAATTGAAAAAAATTAATACTTTACCTTTTCTTGTTCTTTAGAACTTAAAGAAAATCCCTCTCATCTAACCATGAGAGTTTTTACTTTTCTAGTACTAATATGTTTTTCAATTTACTTGGTTAAGAGGTTATGGGAATTTGGATCTGTGTGGGTGGCAAGAATCTTTGGTCACGTCATACACGATTTTCTTGTTCTTGACTTCTGACAAAAGAAAGTTACGTGACCAAATTTTGTTTTATTTTTCTTTCTTATTTCTGAAATAGAAAAAAAAACAGAATGCAGTTTCTTTGTGCTACTGCTACCCCAATTCGAGGCTTTCACTAAAATTCTGAAACTGTTGAATCTAAAAAAAGGAAAGCATTACAGAACTCACAGGGGTTCTTAAATTTACTCTAGGCGGATTGCGAAGGCGCGACTAACCATCTGTATTATATGTTTCTTTTCACATGCTCTTCTAAATTGAGGGTTATAAAAGGCTTAGAATTAATTAATTTCATAATAATCTAGGGTTGAGAAGTGAGCATTATCCGTGGTCGAATAAGCGCATTCCAAAAATTGTGTTCTTGATAAATGGGCCAATCATATCGCTAGGTTCAGTGCCAGCTTGCGTGGGCAGCCAATCAGTGCCTCGACGAAATTAAGGTAGCAGCAGACTCAAAAATTGGAGTTGTCTGAGTTGACTTCAAATAATTTTTACTAAATTCAATCTTCTCACATTCACATTCACATTCTGAGTTGACATAATAAATCTGACGCGAACAATATATCTCCCTTTTACAGTGACTTTTTAGTTCTGGGCTTTGTCTGTTGGTTTTTAACCGGATAAAAGCCTTAGGTTTCAATTAGACATATTGCAAAATCTTAGACTATAGTAGTTAAAAGAACAAACAGGAAAGAGGTTGAGTGTTATTTACTCGAGAATGTTATGCAAACAGTATTGCAATTGACATATAACCACTGTGCAGTGTGAAAGCTACCATTGAGAGGTACAAGAAAGCTTACTCGGATTCCTCAAATAATGGATCTATTTCTGAAGCTAATAATCAGGTAAAGATTCATGCTTCACACTAAACATTCAATTTGATGTGATTTATGTCAAACATGATGCGCCAGATTAATTCTTTTTTCCTAATTAATTGGAATTTGGTGCATATCCAAACGTGAAAATTTTATGTAGTGCTAAGAAGTCGAAAGCAGCTCTAGATGTGAGTAACTACGAAGTATTAATTGAAATTTCTAACCAAACAACAAAATGTTGAACTATGTTTCCAGTACTACCAGCAAGAATCATCGAAGTTGCGCGCCCAAATCAATAATATGCAGAATCAGAACAGGTAACAGTAGTTTCTGATGCTCAACTAAAATGCATATATGATTCTTTTTTTTTCGGTTAGTGATTTTCCCCAGTTTGATTCAGGCAAATTCTTGGGGAAGCATTAGGAGCTTTGACTTTCAAGGATCTCAAGAACCTTGAGAACAAGGTTGAAAAAGGAATTGGCAGAATTCGGACCAAAAAGGTTCCTACCCTAGATCAATCCATTACAAATTATTTGATGTTACAATGACTCGATTCCGCTTATTAAAACATGTCTTCTTACCATCTCTCTCAGAATGAGCTGCTATATGCAGAAATCGAGTATTTGCAGAAGAGGGTAAGTAATTAAGACAGCTGTTCATTTAATTATATTGCCTTCTTTCTGAACAAAATTTTGGCAATTAATCTGATTATATAATTTTTGTCGTGGCCTATAATAATATTTGGTAGCAGGAGATCTTGCTACATCACAACAATCAGTGCCTTCGAGCAAAGGTTGGTAATAACTAGAAGCTGGTTGCTCTCTCTCTCTCTCTTTGAGCATGTCTGAATTTCAGTTTATGTGTAAAATTTGTGTAGATTGACGAAAGCGCGAGAGCCCATGAGCACCTGAATTTGATGCCAGGGAGTGGTGGGTTTGAGTTTGTCGAACCACAGGCTTATGATGCTCCAAACTTTCTTCAAGTCATGGGGCTGCAGCCAAATGAAGACTATCCTAAGCACGAAGAATCACAGCTTCAATTAATGTAAGACTTTCAAGTCTCTCTTATTTTTGTCATGATTGTTAGGCTTTTGTCGTCGTCGTGTCATGATAAATGGATCTTGAACACATGTTACATTGTTATAACAGAAGCAGCTATCTGATGATAATCTAGCTACTAGCTAGTACTGTTTGTACTTATTTGTTTTTGAATCTTGATGTTAGGATATATATGCAAGTAATTGTGTAGGTTATTAGTTTACTAAATAAATTATTTTCCATTTTCTTTCACATTTCATCTTATGGAATTGATACTCCAAGTTTGTTTAGTCTGTTCAATATTTAAACAGAAATTTGACGCTGACATTCAAATCAAGACGTACGAATACAATACAAACTAACTAATCAGTTAATTTTACGATTCACTGGGCCTGAGCGAGGTGTGAATTCAAAGGGATGACCATCGGAAGGAGAGCTGCGGCGCTTGGCCACGATGGCGGCTGCAGCCTCCTTGTGCAACACATGTTCCTGCTCCAGACACCGTGCATCATTCTATATTCGGATACTTAAACCCTGAAATCAAATTAAAATAAATAAAACCCCCAACAAAATATGTAACATTTCAAATTTAATGAGAAATTAATTAGTTACCATTACTTGCAGGATCAGAAACTGTAATCCCAAATGTGTCGATACATGTTAAGTTCACACCAACTAAATCTTATTTAGAACATCAACTAGCGATTTCAGCTAGTGCAAAGTAATCCCAAAAGAGCTTTTTCTTTTTATTGATTATGAGCATCATTGCAAAGAAAGAAGGAAAATTCTAATATCTAGCTAGTGCAAGTGTGAGATATCGTTAGCAAGCTAAGCAAAGTAAATTGACAACTAAATGCAGCCACAATCGATGGAGTATTACGAGATGAAAAGAAAAACATAAATAAATAAGGGGTGGTCTCCTGTGCGCTCGAGACCCACCACCTAATTAATTAATTAATATTATTAATCCTAATTAAAATTAATTAATTTAATAAATCTTAATTATAAATTAATAGATCATAATTATGAATTAATAAATAATAATTTTAAATTAATAAACCATAATCGTGAATTTATAAATCTTAATTTTGAATTAATAAAGCCTAATTGAAATTAATAAACCCTAATTTTGAATTAATATACCCTAATTATGAATTAATAAACCCTAATTTTGAATTAATAAATCATAGTTTGAATAATAAATCTTAATTGTGAATTAATAAACTATAATTATGAATTAATAAACCTTAAATATGAATTAATAAATTCTAATTTTGAATTAATAAATCATAATAAAAAATTAATAAATTTCATTATAAATTAATAAAATATAATTATCCTTACTCATCATAATTAATATATAATCATTTTAACAAAAAAAACAAGGATGAGTTTACGGTGGCGGAGACTCACCAAGTTTTTGTCAATAAGTAATCCATTTCTAAAGCATCAATCAATATATCCTATTATATCACATGATTTAACATGATAAGAGTCGCACTGAATCTCATTAAATGCATCCGATATTAAGATACTTTTGCTGATAGCGGTTGCAACTTGCAAACATAATTTTAGAAGAAGAAATAAAAACATGGCCTAGACTAAATTATGACTTTTTTATACTAGAGGAGAATTATTATATTAATTGAAGTAATATGTTTAAGTCAACAAATTAACTCCCCTATCACTACTTTTGAGGGACAACTCATCCCACGAAAGAGGTAAGATGATATATAAGTTGACCATGATGTAAATGGCTTATAGAAATGATGTTTAAATTAACTTTATGAAATATAAACGTAATAGTAAGAAGAAAAAAAATCAGTCAAGGAACTCAAGTTAATCAAATGCAAAACTTGTAAAAATAAGTGTCAGCTATATGTATATCCACATAGTTTTTTATTTGGAGCATTTTTAGAGTAAATGTTCCTTTTTTTTCTCTTTTAATTTTGTTTTTTTTCCTTCTTGTATACATTAAATATTGTAGCATGGATCATTGAATACATAAATTACTGGAAAATCAAAGTTGAATTCATTATTTGTGTCTCTTTTTGGAAGTTAAAGTCAAGATTTACTTTTATATAGTTTGTAATTTTATAATTTTGGTCATTATTCTAAAGTATAAGAAAAAATTGATACGAACAAAACGTCAGGTGTGCTAAAATGTTATGCATGTGAATTATGCTTATCTTTTGAATTAGATTAAGCAGAATTTTAATTGAGCCTAAGAAGTGGTCAATCTTAATGACACTGCGGTGCATAAATAATCGGTTTATTTATTTGTTTATTTTATTATACTTGGAAGAGGAAAACCTGTTGTTATTTGAAGATGCACTAATAAGCAAACGATATATTGTTATTATTTATAACGAAAACAATAATACTACATCTTCTGCAAATTAATCAAATTTTGAAATAAAGGATAAATCTCTAGAGTATCTATTTCTTGAGTTGTAGCAATAAAACCAAAACAAGTGCATATCCTCTAATTGCAATTTTGAAACATATCCATAACTTTATAAGCAAAATGGGTCCGTTACAACATCGAATACGTACTGCAAATCGTAGCAATCACAATAACCTGAAACTGTTATTAGGAACATTAAATTAATCAGTTCTTCAGGCTTAATCACAATAACCTGAAACTGTTTATTCAATACAATACAATACAATACAGCAGTTTTGTGTGTGTGTGTGTGTTGGCCTAGTGGTAGAGTGGTTAATGTCCGAAGCCAAATGTCTCGGGTTCGAGTCCACCGTGACGCAGCCTTTAAACTTTATGTATTAAATTACCAAAAAAAAAAAACAATACAGCAGTTTTATTGCATAGGACAGCAGCTTTTCACGGCTGAACAAGACGTTGAATGTCGACCGGAAATGCGTCGGCCGGCAGCAAAGCTCTATAAGATCTCGACGCCGTAACGTTATTCAAAATCTGCGTTGTATGGAAATTATCAAAGAAAATATACTCATCCCTGTTGCTGCACACCGACCCGTTCGGCAAACACTGCCCCACCGCCCCCCTCGTCTGCAGCTCGCAGCACGAAGCATTCAACACTTTGATACCTGCAACCAATGCGGAGGCAGAAAATTTTGTGAGAGGGGGCTATTATTCGAAATTTCATATATGAGTATAGGGGGATTTTTTTTATCATATAGAAAAGAATAGCTAAAAATTGATTTTAGGGGGGCTCCAGCCTACACCAAACCCCCTGTGTCCGCCACTGCCTGCAAAAATCGAGACTATTTAGGTCCGTATATATAAACCTACCAGTGAGGGAAGGGTCTCCTAGTGAAATGCTGGTGATGTTTATGTAAGTGAACTGAGCGTTGGGTAAATTGGAGTTTAGGTCATTGATGAGTGAAACGAGCTTGTCATTGAATAATCCCACAGCATTGTTGATGGAGTCGACGCATGGAGATCCATTGGTAATTGGATAAAGAGCTATCTCTTGAGGAATGCAGCCGATCAAACCGATCCCGAAAACCGCAACTTTTCGTGATCCGAGGTTGTGCAATCTCTAGAAATAGACAACAACGTAGGATAACATATATAAGTCGCCTTATAAAAGCATATATATAATATAGATAATACGTATGTATTGTTTGCTAAGTTAGTTACCCTTAGTTGTCGAGAGAATGTATTGATCAATAGGTTCGCAAATGCGTCCGGTGTCAAGAGACGAGACAAGGATGGCGGCTGCTGATAGTAGTTGTTAATATAGTCGTTGCTGCCGATGTTGACGACGTACAGACACTGCCTCAGGTAGCCGTCGGCCGCCGTCCCATTTCCGAGTAAGGCGGCGATTCGACCGACTGCTGCTCCGTGATTTGCCAACTGCCTGTTCATGCTGAACCGGTCGCCCTACATTCATCACGACAAAACTTGTTCATGTTTATTCTCTTTCTATTTTAGGGGGGAATCTGTCGATTTCAAATAATTGAGTTTGTGTGTGTGGTCAATCATCACCAATCGTATCCCGGAGGTATCAAGGATTCCGGCGGCTCCGGATGCATAATCCAGTCCTTTGAGAATGGCGGAGCCTCTTGCACTCACAAATGGCGGGATTGAATCGGAGAAACCTAATAACTGAGCTGCAAAAATAAAGAAATAATTTGGACATGGTGTTGACATCGGAAAGCAGACCTAGTCTAGAATATATCGAATAAAATAAAATAAAGGATCTGGTGTATATATACCTAGGAAATCGGGTATATTCTTTCCGTTGGTGAACCTGCCAGTGGGCACGGCGCCGGGATAATCAATCCCATAGGGCGGATAATTTGCTTTGGCATATGTGACAAGGCCATTGTTGTTGCCATTGTCAGACTGCGAGTCTCCAAAAATGAAGAAGCAAGGAACTTGTTGGGCCTGAATCAGTATCCCGCTCCTCACGGTGACGGAGAGGATAATGAGGATCATCCATTTTCTGATAGTAGAGGCCATTAATGGGATCAAGTAGGGATTGAATTTTAACACCCAAATACGAGTATTATATAGTTTGCCATGCACTTAACTTCTACCTATATTATATGCATGAAACTGTACTTGTATTTTATTTAAATCCCATACCCTTGCTAATATACATACGTACTTTATCCTAACCAACCCAAAATTCTGGCTGGAATAACCGAAAGTGTATCTGTATATGGAGTATATGAAGCATCTTAATTAAAGGTATACTGTATATCTAATTTATTATTTATATAGCATATATAGATATGTATATACATTGAGTTGGGAAGAGGAAACACTTGAGATTGATCTCAAATTTTTTCTTTTTTGGTCAATTAATATAGAAATTTTAAAGGTTGCGTTGCGTTGCGTCACGGTGGACTCGAACGAGACCTTTGGCCTTGAGCATTAACCACTCTACCACTAGGCCAACACACACACGATCTCAATTTTTTTCGTTTTCATATAAAGTCACCGCTTGAAATAAGCCGCCGAGAGAATATACATACATAATATAGATTATGCAGTATTAATAGTTTGACATTTTAACAGTCCCAATTTTCGATGGTTATTAACGAGCTGTGGCGTAATGGCGCATATAGGGAATAGTTTCGTTGCCATGAAAGAAATACTAGCCCATGGACATGGTCATATACATAAAGTCAGCTTTGCACATCCCATAATTAAAATTCGGATTTTTATATATATATTATATATATATATATATATATATATATATATATAATTGATTCATGTACATCTGATCCTTAATATATATAAATGAAAATAAATTATGTACATCTGAATTAGTTATATACACATTTTTCTATATAATTGTGCATTTGTGTATATACGTCATAATTTGTACATTGAATTTGAAGCGTCCATATTGATTTATCAAAGGTTGATATGATATATATATATATAGGGGATGGTTAACGTGAGAACCATTTTTATTGTGAGAACGTGAGAACAAAAAACTGATGAATTCACGGTGAAAGTTGATGAATCCGTTGGGAAAATTCGAATCCAAAAAATAGAATTTTCGCCTCATGGGATTCGAACCGGGTGAAAATTCGAATTTTGAATTCATTAACTTTCTCAACGGATTCATCAACTTCATAACTAATTCATTTGGTTCTTAGTTTTAGGATAAGAATGGTTCTTATTTGAACCAAACTCTCTCTCTCTCTCTCTCTCTATATATATATATATATATATATATATTACCTTTATTATGACATATCATATTGCATTCATGGACGATCGATACATGACAAAACTAAGTATTTAAAATTTAGAGTTTATATAAGAAAAATATATACTCAGGCATTTGACAATCATAAACCGTTAAAACTACCACATGTTACGATGTCGTCTATCCATCTATGGAATAGAGAATGTCAAACAAATAGAGCAATAAATGATCTCATTTGCCATATTCAACTCTAAACCTTATAGTTGCAATATTTATATGTCGTGTGTTTGAGTATACCAAAGCATCAAATGAGGCAAATTAATTTTTTTAGGGAAAATTTAAGCTTTCAGATTGAAATAATTTTTAATATTAGATTTTAGACGAAGCAAAAAATTTACTAAATTATGTTTTTGTCCTTGTTAGTCATTCATCAAGTTATTCAAATACAAAACTTTTAATAGAAAATAATTAACTTGCATAAATAACTTGATTATTTATCGTTAATTATGAGAAGTTTTCGCATCAAGTGGCATTGGAGGTTTGGCAAAAAAATTATAGAGGGTACAATAAATAAAGTGCAAATTAATTCCCCTAACTGCCTAACTTAACTTGACCTTGTGAGTTAGTATGGACTCTGATGTATTCGGGCCGCATTTCACATCATCCTACGGTCAGTGGAGGAAGTAGAAATATAGTTTGGGGGAACTAAAATAAAAAGATTTCAATCACAAAAGATGTTCAAAAACAAAAACAAAAAAATTCAAAAAAATATAAACTAATTGAATTTAAAAAGAAAAATTGGTTGGGGTGCTTCTGCTCCCTCAGCTCTCTGTCCCTAGTTATACACTCGACATGGTAGCTAGGATTTCGCTTTTTTCTTTTTCTTGTGTGTTCTAAACTTTAGATCTTGCATTTTCTTCAGTACAAAAATCTATAAATTTTGAAATAATATTATTTATAATATTTATTATAAAATAAGAAACGAAAGTTCAATAGTGATTAGTTATAAACCGCAAATCATAAACTAAAAAACTGAAACAGAAAAAAAGAATACTGAATTGTGAAAACTTGAAACTAAAGTAAATTGAAATACAAAAATCCAAAAGGAGTCCGACTAAAGTTACAAAATGAACGGAGGCTTCCCAGCCCAGAGTCAGCCAATGGATAATACGAGCTAATGACCGGACCTTAGCTGGGCTGATGTTGGGCTTTGCGTAAAGCCTAATCAAGTCGAGGTTTAAAACCCGAATTTATTTTGGGTGATTCTATACATATTCATTATTTTACTTACTATGAACTCCTATGTACAAAAATAACAAAAACAAACTAAATACCTAATGGCATATGAACTTGGCTCCACGAGAAGGAAGTGGAGAAAAGAAGAAGAGGAAGTTGAGTTGGATGGGTATGTGAAGATGCAATTCAGTGTCTCGTGGCCAGGGATGGATCCAGAATTTGATAATGGAGTGGGTTGAAAGTCTGGTGCAAGTCTCACTTAAATCCACCCATGCTCGTGGCTGATAGGAGGATCATTAGCCTTCATCAAACCCTTGTTATATCCAATTATCAGACTGCGAGCTTATCATCCAAATTTTATGTGCAAACAGTGTTACTAAATTCAGCAAATAGAGTTATTTTGTCAAACATTTTGCAGCAGCTTATAAGCTCATAAACAACTTATAAGTTGTTTTAAAGAGCTTATAAGCTCAGCCAAACACCCTCTTAGTCACGCGGCTGAAGGAATTGAGGAGAGAGGCGATCTTTATGTTTATCATATGGATATGAAATTATTATTTATTATAAATTAAAGGGGTATAGGGGTAAAATATTATATCTATTAATATGTTTTATCTTATTTAAAGTAAGGGGCTGTAAGTGGGTAAAAAAAAAAGGGTATTCATAAAATCAGTCTCGCACTAATCCGTGTTTTAAGCATAAGGAAAGCCATAATCAACGGGCTTTAAGTAGGCCCATGATGCACGTGTGCCCGAAATTAATGGGCTAAGACTATACTAATGGGTTATATACAACCTAACAAAAGCAATTTGGCAATGGTCTTGTTTCTCGCGACACGTGGAGGAGCACGGACAATCCACCTCTATCTCATCTCCCTAAATTTGCTTAAAATAACTTCCTCCATTATTATTTTTAAACCACCCATTTTTAAGACAGTTAATTTGTTCATGAACAGTTTGGTTTCATTGTTACACTTGTGGAATTGAATATTTGATATCATTCAATATAATAGTATGACATTTGATACACGTATAGTGAATTATGTATATAGGGGTGATTTTCTGTGCGCGCGAGCGTGAGATCCACCGCCTAAATAACTTTTTAAATAAATAGTAATTATTATCAATTTAATTTTAATTAAAATTATTTAATTTAATAAACCTTAATTGTAAATTAATAAATCATAATTTTGTATTAATAAATCTTAATCGTGAATTAATAAAACCTAATTTTAATTAATAAACTCTAATCGTGAATTAATAAATCTTAATTTTGAATTAATAAACCCTAATTGGAATTAATAAACCATAATTTTTAATAATAAAACCTAATTTTGAATTTATAAACCCTAATTGTGAATTAATAAACCCTAATTTGAATAATAAACTTTAATTTTGAATTAATAAAATCTAATCATCCTTACTCATGATAATTAATATATAATTATTTTAACAAAAAACAAGGGTGAGCTCACTGTGAGGCGGAGCTCACCCAAGTTTTTGTCATATTTATAGAGTGAGGTTGAATAAGAACCAATTTTAACGTGAGAACCAAGAACTACAAAAATTCTTTCTGAACAAAATGAATATGCTATGAAAGTTAATGAATCTGCTGAAAGTTAATGAATCCAAAATTTAAAATTTTCACCGGGGTTCGAATCCATGAGGCGAAAATTCTATTTTTTATTCATTAACTTTGCAAGATATTCATTAACTTTCATAGATATTCATTCTCATGTTCTCACAATAAAATGGTTCTCACGTTAACCTATATATATATATATATATATATATATATATATATATATATATATATATATATGGAGTGGATCAAATGAGAACCACATCTTTTTTGAACTACGTGAACCATGCATAAGGCGTTGAAGATGATGCATAAAGCGGTATAAAATTGTGCATAGCGAAAACTTTCTAAAATTATTTTGTTGTGCAACAATTTTAGAAAGTTTTCGTTGTACACAACTTTATCTTGTTTTGTGCATTATCTTCAATGTCTTATGCATGGTTCTCAAGTTCTCAAAAGATGAATTTCATGGATCCAACCCTATATATATATATATAGTGGTTATCTTATGGACACTCCTTATAGTGTAAACATCAGGACAAATATCAATCCTTAATAAATCAATATGGACGTTTCAGATTCAATACACAAATATGAAGCAGTTGCACAAATACATAATTATATGCAAAAACGTGCATATAACTAATTTAGATACACATTTGAAAATAATCATTAGATTTTTAAATATAATGGACATGATTTGTTCTCATTTATGTATGTTAAGGATTGTATGTATGAAATTCTTATATATATATATATATATATATATATATATATATATATAGGGGTTGGATCAGGTGAGAACTCATCTTTTTGAAAACTTGAGAACCATGCACAGAGGCGTTGGAGATGATGCATAAAAGCGGTATAAAGTTGTGCATAATCAAGACGAGAACTTTCTAAAATTGTTGCACAACAAAATAATTTTAGAAAGTTTTCGTTATCATAACTTTATACTGCTTGTCATCATCTTCAACGTCTTATCATCATTCGCAGGTCAAAAGATGTGGTTTATATATATATATATATATATATATATATATATATATATATATATATATATGTGTGTGTGTGTGTGTGTGTGTGTGTGTGTGCGTGTGTGTGTGTTGGGGGGGGTAATGAAACCAATATTTTAATTAACTAGGATAACAAAAATTTAGAAAATATCAATTTTAATGGCTCATTTGATATAGAACTTGAAAACAAGGCATGTTCTCTCTCGCTCATGTATCTTTTCTTTTAGAAGAGTTTTGGCACGTATCTTAGTAAAATATCGAACTATGTACTTGCTTTCTCTTTCTCTCTAATAAATATCTTATATCTAAACTGTTCTTATATCTTTTCTTTAATGATCCAAACTATTAAATAAAATGCTAATTAATATTTACTACCAATAGGGTCGAGTAGAGATGTCAGATCGAAGCTGGTTTGTTTGGCTCAGCGACAATTTTATATAATTTTCAAAAGATTGGGCATAATTTTACACTCTCATGCATTAAAAAAACAATCAACCAAACAAACGAGTTGAGAAAATATATAACTATGCAGCACGCTTTAATTTTAAAGAACCCCTTTGAGCGAATGACTTATTATCGATTGGGTTGGCGAAACTTTTTTATCAAATCTTGTGTGTTAACTTCAAGTTAACATTTCAGTTAAACTTGCCAACATCAATCATGACATATAATATCGTAAACAGTTACTTTAGCTAAATTATTTAAAAATGGGGATAATTATGCAGCAATGTGCCGAAAATTAAAATTGTTTTTCAACAAGCCCAATTGAGTAATGGATGGGCCCCAAAAATTTGCATACATATATACCAGAATTATAGTATGTAATAAAAACGGAATTCAAATAAGAGATGCAGTGACGAGTTATTTAGATTTTATTTTGGAGCGAGAAATAATTGCAGATACCAATACGTGCTTCTTCTTCCTCCACATTCTTGCGCACGTCTAGGGGTGTGCATGGACCGAATCGAACCGAACTGAAAAAATCGACCGAACCGATCGGTTTCGGTCGGTTCGGTTCGATTTTAAAATGTCGGTTTTGGTTCGGTTCAAAATTTTACTAAAATCGGTTTTCGGTTCGGTTTCGGTATTACGTTTTAGGTTGATCGGTAACCGAACCGAACCAAAACTATTATTTTATATATTTATATATTTTATATAATACTTAATTAATATTTTAATTAAATAATTATGATAAAAATATGTTTATTTAGAAATATATATATAATTTATATTTCGGTCGGTTTTGGTCCGACCGAAACCGATCGATTTTCGGTTCGGTTTTGGTCGGTCCAAAATTATAATCGGTTGGTTCGGTTCAAAAAATTCTTCGGTTCGGTTTCGGTTTTGAAAATTTCGGTCGGTCCGTCGAACCGACCGACCGATCACACCCCACGCACGTCAATATTCTCGAATTCATAAATTACAGATATGATGCGACGTCGCACAACAGACACCAAGAGAAAACAAAAGCTGTCTGATCAAGTCATCCCTACGATCCTGATTTGATATCATTTTCCGATAAAAATCCGATTGCATCTTTAATGTTGATGGAAAAAACCCGAACTTACAATGCCATATTTATGAAGTAGCAAAGCTAGATGAACAAACACTAATAGAACAAATACAGCACGTGAAATACATGATAACAAAACACACACACTCGCAAATACTAAAAGAATCCTTGCGAGGTCGGGACGCATCAGTGATCACCAAACATCGACGAGACGGGTAGTATATAACGGCGACATAGCATCGTAGAGTATACTCGCCGACATCGACATGACAGCCTCCGTTGGATGGAAGGAATCCCAGAAATAGTATTCATCTCTGTTGCTACAGGGAGTGCCTCCAACCACGCAGTGCCCCAATCTCTCCTCCGACACCGGGCAACACGGCTCGCCCACCACCCTTATATTACCTGAGATTCCATATCATCATCGTATATAAACTCTGCTTTTACACCAACATACGCAATTTAATAATGCACTACAAAAAGATGGTTCAGTGGTGATATAATTTTTAAAGAACTAATTGTGAGTCTTAAAAAAAATTGTGACATCTTAATGTGTATCTGTTATGCACATAAATAAAAACATATCATGAAATAGTGACACTTCAGGGTGTATTGATCTCTATACTGAAAAATAAAACAATAAATTCCTTATATTTTTATTATATGTAACAAAAATATATATAGATGCATCTCTGGATGTAAATTTCGTTACATTAAAGATGTACAAAATTTATAACATCTTTCTTGATGTCAATACTAGATTCTTTTGATGTACTGATGGTGCGTACCATAAGATGCGTTGTCGGAGATGTCGGTGGTGTAGAGAAATTTGGCACCGGGGAGGAGATTGAGGCCATAGATGAGAAGCTGAAGCTTTTCGTTGAAGATCTGAGCGACGTCGTTGCTGGTCTCGACGCAGCGTGTGGAGTTGGAGGCGGGGTACGTGGCCACCTGCTGCGGGATGCAGCCTATTTTGCCGAGTGCGATCACAGCTACTTTTCTCGCCCCATTGAAGTATAGCCTCTGCAAAATATACGCAGAGAAATAAATTAAGAATCCGAAAGAGTGGAGAAATGAATTTGGGGGAAGAGAGAATACTCACCAGAAGCTGCTTCGAGTATTGAGCGATGGCGAGAGCAGCGAACTGTTCGGGAGTGTAGTTTGTGGCGGAGGCAGGGCCGTCCCTGAGGGCGGGCGGGCATGGGCGACCGTCCAGGGCCCATCATTTTAGGGGACCCAAAATTTTATATATCCTCTTATATTAATATAAATATTCCTTCAAAAAATAAAATATTCAATGTTCCAATATATTGTGCATCTTTTTAGATATATTTAATTGTATCTTCGTAGTGGAAAAGTACCATTTTATTGTTTTGCTTGGGCCCATTATTCGTCAGGACCGGCCCTGGGCGGAGGCGTAGTATTTGGGCAGGTAGTTGCCGAGGAAGTCGTTGTTGCCCATCCCCACATAGTATAGACACGAATTTAGATGTTTCTTGGCTGATCTTTTGCTTCCCAATAATGCGGCTAATCTCGAAATCACGGTCTCATGATTCGACAGTTGCTCGTTCAAAGTAACCACATCTCCCTTATAAACAAAAAAAAAGGGAATTAGTTCGCTGTAGCTTGAGAGAGAGAGAGAGAGATCGTACGAAGTGGGTCCCGGAATCATCAAGAATTCCGGCTCCGCCGGAGCCATAGTTGACGCCGCCGAGGAAGTCCTGATCCGTAGCGTTGGCGAATGGCGGAATGGATTTGTCGAACCCCAACAGTTGAGCTGTCAAGGAAAGGGAAACAATGACAACACGAGCACAAAAAAAACTATAGTGCATTTATTTCGAGTAGAAAAATGAGTGATCGAACAAAGAAAAAGATGGTTTACCAATGAAATCCACGACATTTCGACCGTTGGTGAATCTGCCGGTAGGGCCAGCCGGGAAATCAATGCCGTAAGGCAAGTAATTGACATTCGCCGTCGTCTCGAGATAATTGTTGTTGCCGTTGTCGACCAGTGAGTCACCAAAAATGAAGAAACATGGAAATTGTGGCTCACTGACAACGCCACCAAATCGGAAAATTACAAGATTTAGTAGCAGAAAGAAGCATACAGTAGTTGTGTTAGAATGAGGCATGATGGAAATTGGTTTGGCAATTTAACCATAGATGAGGAGTCCCCCTTAAATAGGCATTTAAGATTATTAGTTTAGTTGAAGGGGCACCACTAGTCTAATTTATGATCATGACCACGGTTTTCACATGCAAATAATATTTTGTAGCAGAAACAGATTTAATTCAGATTTTCACTAACTATTAGTCGGATATGCCAAAAAGAACTGTAGTTGACAAACAAGTATATTTACGTGTCAATACGAGTATACGACGTCAATTTTGTACGAATTCTATATTTGTTAATTATTTTGAACTAAATTTGATTTATAGTGTAGAACTCATTATTTACTTGTTGTTTGATAGAATTTTCAGAAATATTAGACTACAATTAAGGATAATAATCATACAATAAATAAATTTCATATGAATCTATAGGTAAAAATGGATAAAAAATCGAAGTTTAAACGAGGGAGAACGGGCGCGGAAGAAATATGATTGCACATAAGTTACAAGGGTCACACAGCCGCACCCGTGATCGCTAGCAATTTCAGAATGTCAATTTTAGCTAGCAGCCGCACCACTTGGCTGCTATCCATGACCACAGAAGGCGTCGTTCGCCCGAAAATTGTCTGTTTTGAACCCTATATTGTATCTAACTCTTGAATACTTAATCCTGATCAATTTGGGACTTCAAGACCTTAACATAGACCAATAAATACCTCATCAAAGCTCTCTAAAAGGGAATCTTTAACCTTTTACCATTCATATTTTGTGGAGCTTTTTGTGATGAGAACTCATCAAATAAAGTGATGAATTCACCGAGGATTAACGTAAAATCTTTTTATCATGAAATGATGAATTCGCTGTGATAGTTGATGAATATATCAGGAAAGTTACGGAATAGAAAAATCATCTCTCATGGGATTCGAACTCGAGTCAAAAATCCTGAATTTTGGATTCAGTAATTTTTCCAATGGATTATCAACTTTCATAACGAATTCATTTTGTTCATATCAAAATTTTGTGATTACTAGTTCTCATGTTAAAAATAATTATTATTTGATACTGATACAATATATATATATCTATATATATATATATATGCCATTCTATCAAAAGAAAGGTGGCACTCGGAATAAAAGAGATTCTGTTACTTTATTTACAAAATTGCAGACCCACAAAATCAACTTTCCACTCCCTCTCTTTATTACTATCTCTGTAGATATTTCTCTCTATTTATGCGTGAGAATAAACCTCAACAGTGAGAAAGAAAAAAAAATCAAGCTCTCAAAAATCAGAATAGTGCGAGGCAGAAAATAAATATATCGGCCGTGAACGAAAACATTAATTTTTCCGGTGACGCGATGATGAGTAGAAAAGAATTAGTCCTAAATTTTTGAAATTAAAAGTTTGTTCTCCATTACACGTTTGGCATGGTTGCACGATTGACACTTAAATTGCGTATTATTGATGCTAAATATAGTTAGGTAGTGTTTACTTTTCATGATTAGTGTTTTGAATAATTGATTATTTGATGGATTAAATGTGTGATAAGATAATTATTATCTATCAATCATTTGTTTACTACAAATGATTAGTGAATGATTAAACATGGAATAAATAATTTTCCTTTTATTTGGATGATTATTTCAATCTTACCTATATTGGTTGGATTAAAATTAATGAAGAACAATTCAAAGGATTAAAATAATCCCGGATTTTGGGATATCCTCAAATATTAATCCTTAAAAGTAAACACTTGATTATGTTAGATTAATTTTATATATCCAACCTAATCATACAAAGTAAACACCACCTTAGAATACACAAAATTCGAAATTATAATACATGTTTACACAATTAAACTTGTGTCATTGTTGCCACGGTTGCATGGTTTGATTTGTTGCTTGCACTGTTGGCAGGTTTCTCTGTAGGCACAGTTAACACGATTACACTGTAACATGTAGCATGCATTATTTGTGGGGTCCCTTTGAATTTATTATTGTTTCTCACAACCTGTTTACATTAGTCATTATGGGACCTCCTAAGGTTTGTATTGCTTTTTTATTTAGAAAAGTCAATAATGGCTACTTCCTTTCTCCATCTATTTCTCTCTACATAGAAAATGTGTAATTTTTATTTATTTTTATATCATTTCGGAGCCATGTTATTCTTGGGTCTTGTGACCGAGTAAACCCCACGATCCTGTCTGATAGCGCAACCACACAGACGAGATGTAAACCACACTTGGAAAACCAGGGTGTGTGAACAAAAAAAAAAATGTGTAACTTAATGAACTATATATACTAATTTTAATAAATTTAAATATATATTTTTTGAGTGGATAAAAAGTTTATTATCGATATTTTTAAATATATAGTAAAGATGATTTTTTCTTTTTTATAAATAATAAAAAGTTATGAGGTTAAATAATAAAAGTTGATTGTTAGGTAATATAATTTTTTGATAAATAATGAGTGACTATTAAATTGAATAATAAGAGTTGAGCATGAGGTAATATTTTAAAAAGAAAAACAATTACTCCTCCATCCACCAAATTTGTACATTTAATTCCATTTTGTTACGTCCATAAAAAATGTCCACTTTCCTTTTTTAGAAACATCAACTTTATATTTTTACCCTAAACTTATCCACTTATTTATAAAAAAACACTCATGATCCATCTTTTTACACTCACTATCAATTAATATATTCATTTATTATCTCAATAACAAATATTTTTATACATATTTATTTTACACTCATTACAGTTTATAAAACCCGTACCACCAAAATCGATGAATGATTTTGGACGGATGGAGTATAATCTTTATAGATGTTGAATATATAATTATGATATATTTTTAATGCATGGATGAAGTATATATATAAATATTTTTTTAAACGTGAAATGTGATTTGCTCCTTCCCCCAGAAAAAGTGAGATGATTACAATGAAAAGAAACAAAGAGTATGGGCCCCGCTTCATTAAAAAGATAACAAAGCAACAAAAACCAAATAGTATTGCTGAAAGGTTACGGTATTCCGTACTGATGTTTACAATCTTTTTACATCAGGATCGGATACCGAGCGAGTCACATGACCGATTAACTGGTTCATGAATATCAATAATCGTCTCGTTATATTAATTTTTAAGCAATTTAGTCAATACCAAATATTTAGGTAAGTTCCATGGTGGGGTGCAATGCATTCCCCTCAGAGACTGTTCACATGAATAGTGAGGGGAATGCATTGCACCCCTCACCATGGAACTAACCAAATATTTATGTGTATTTTAATATATGGTGCATTCAGAAATTAAATTAATGAGAATTTAATAATTAATATTTATGTGTATTTTAATTCTGAATGAAGTGTGCCTCTTCAATATAATAGTATGATGCACACGTATAGTGCATCAGATAGTACGATGTAAGTTTTATTTATGAGCACATGTCAAATACATACCATCTGTATTATAGCATGTAGTAAGAATAGATCTCGAATAATAGATGCAGTCACAGGTTATTTTCCTGACCAATTATATATGTATTCATGTTTAGATATGACAATATAATTCGACGTATTAGTCCAATAAAAATGAGGATTATGGTTGGACTATCTAAGTTGGACCGATTGCTGTTATACAGGCTAGCGACTCAATCCAATGAGCTAGAGAACTAATAGAAATTAATTAAGAAGAACAATATCGTTTAAAAACTCAAACTTGTTTTCTATTCTACGGTTTGTGTCCAATTTCATTTGCAAAACCATCATCAAGGCTCTACAGAGTTGGATTATTAAGAAACTCTTCAGTGCAAAGGCATCAATATGTCTTCAAGATTGTTTGATTCCACCGACATTTTTCGCTCACACATACACGTGTTGAGAATTTTCTGTTAGCTAAAATCTTTGAGAATTTTTTGTTAGCTAAAATCATTGTTCGAGAAGAGAAGAACGAATAAAATAAAATATAGCGACTTTTACATAATGTTTTTTCTTTTTATTCTAGCACTTGAATTGGTAGTGAGTTTATTTCTTGACATATGACGCATATCTTTATATTTATATCTCTATTTATGTTTATTTGTTTATTATACTATATGATTATCAATATATATTATGGTCTAATGAGTTAGCCCTGCTTTAATTTAATTTGTTTTTTTGCTGGAACTTTTTTTTTCTTCTTCTTCTTGCATACGTCATTATTCTCGAATTCATAAAGTACAGATGATGCGACACACAACAGACATCAAAGAGAAAATAAAATGTGTGGAAGCATTGATACGATCCTAATTTGAGATAATATCTTTAGCATGTGTATGCTCCTTTCCAATCGATTTGTCAAGAAGAAGCCAATTGCATTTTATTGACTAAACAAAATTCTAACTTACAATTCCATACTTTAATAATAGAAAAGCTAGACGCATGCTTAATAAACTCATAAAGTTTCTAAAAATTTATGCATACGACGAATTAAACAAACCCTTATAGAATTAACAACGCACATTAAAAAGCTAAACATCGATGAGATGGGTAGTATACAGCGGCGACATAGCATCGTACGTAGAGTATTTTGGACGACAACATATTAGCAGGCTCGGTGGGATGGTAGGAATCCCAGAAAAAGTATTCATCGATCTCTGTTGGTGCAGGGAGTGACTCCCTGTCTCGAGCAGCATGGAGAAACGGACTTGGGGGGAGAAGCTGCTTTGAGTATTGTGCGATGTTTGGGAGTGTATATAGTTTGTGGCGGAGGCGTAGGAAATTGCACACACGAATTTAGATGTTTCTGGCTGCTCTTAATGCGGCTAATCACGGCCTCATGATTCGAAGGTTGCTCGTTCAAAGTGACACATCTCCCTTAATTAGAAACACAAAAGGGAATTAGAGAGAGTACGAAGACGCTTCCGGAATCATCTATAATTCCGGCTCCGCCGAAGCCACAATTGACGCCGCCGAGGATGTCCTGATCTGTCGCATTGGCGAATGGTCGAATGGATTTGTCAGACCCCAAAAGTTGAGCTGTCAAGGAAAGGAAAATATAGGGCTACCACAGAATAACTAAAGCAAGTATAAACATTATTAATGATGTCAAGAAAAAGAAAAGCAACTATAATGCATTTATTTCGAGACTGAACAAAGAGGAAGATGGTTTACCAATGAAATCTGCGACATTTCAACCATTGGTGAATCTGCCGGTGGGGCATAAGGCAAGTAATAGACCAAAATTGTTGTCGCCGATGTCGACCAATGAGTCTCCGAAAATGAAGAAACATGGAACTTGTGGCTTGCTAACAACGCCACCAAATCGGAAAATAACAAGATTTAGAAGCAGAAAGAAGCATGCAATAATGTTAGTGAAAATTGTGTGGCAAAACATAGATAAGGATTGTCCCTAAAGTAGAATTTGTTGAGTTGCAGGGGCACCACTGGGCACTAGATCACCGTACGTTTAGCAGGTTACCCACGTGACCTCGGTTTTCACATGCAAATTAATAGTACTATTTTGGGAGAGGGAGAGATCCAGATTTTCAGTAACATTTAGCTGGATATGTAAAAAAGTCTAGTGTCTTAACTAGTAATGAAAATGAATAAGGTTTTGCATAATATAATGGGGGTTCACATTTTTGTTTATGTTAATAAAGGTTAGACGGTGATTCTTTTTAGATAAGAAGTGATATGTGATTTAATTCCGCACCCCCACGGGGGCCCCATAAAAAATTGAAATATGACTACAATAAAAAAGAAACACAGCACTACATTCTGGACCATGCTTCATTAATAAGATATAAAGCAACAAAATACACATAGCGCTAAAACGATCAGGATTTTCCCTCGCAAATGAATACAATCTTTTTAAAAGATTTCCACATATCTTAGTAAAGTAAATGTGTAACACATTATTTTTCATATTTATGTGAGATAATACTCTTAGGAATTTAATTAGAAAATATTATTGAGTTATGGAGCTTGAAGATACTGGGATCCAGCCACACAAGCGGCGATCCAACTCGTGTGTTTTTGGAGCCAATTTTTTGGATCTATTTCTCTATTTGAGATTAATCGTACTTTGGGCTTGTTTAAGGCTATTTTTCTCTTTGTAGAGACCTATTACAGGATAATTCATGGATAGAGCCAAAGAGTGTGGTGTGAACTATATAGGTCACCAACAACACTGATGAAATATTAAATGAGGCCAAAGGCTCCAGTGTATAGAGAAGATCTCACCGTTTAAGAAGTAACCATAGAAATGAGGAAACTCACTATTTCTTTTTCATTTAATTTCTAATTTTATTATATTACTAGATTCTTGATACCCAGGAAAAGCCACTGGAATTTTTAAATAGCCACATTATTTTCTATAATTGTATCCAAAAATTATAATACAAAATCTCTGATCCCAAACATAGTCGTAATCAGACGAATTGGGTAGCAAACTCTTGTGTGTTTTTCTTGCTTTTCGTTTTTTGCTAAGTTCTTTGTTTTTCGTAAAAGCTTAGAATCAAAATCACTGAATTTTATTAATTATGCATACATTTCATAAAATATCATTAGGGTTATGCATTTGGTTGGTTTCAAAACCATGCCGAATAGAAAAAGAAAAATGTCAAATATTAACGAATCGTATCGAGCCGAATTGAATCTAATTGATTTAGTTCTATATTAGGAGAGTTTAATCTGAGTCAAAATTAGTTTCTAAGTAAAATTTAAATAAAATTATACCAAGCGGGAATTTTAGAAGATTAACAAACCTAATCGAGACCAAAATCATTTTGCTCGTCTCCATAAATTATATTATAACTAGCTTACAAGGCTCAGTTAATAGGTCACACCCAATGGATATATGAAGCCTAGTTTACAATACCAAACAAACATAAACTAATCAATCTCAAAGGCCTTTAAAAAAACACAACTATATATAGCCCAATAAAAATGTTATATTATCCCTCAGAACGGGTGCAAATGGATTAATTAGTTTACTAAAAAAACTTGAGTTGTATTTTTATTTTAATAATGAAGAGAGTCTGGTGAAAGATGGGTCAAGAACCGGATCCAAAATTACAAATTTACTTTTAGTAGCAATTTATGCCCGACCGACAACGAACTCATTAATATCATTATTTTCAATTATTTGCTACTAATGATATTTCCCGAAATAAATCATAAATTGCATGAGTAACTTTTGTTGATCCGACCGGTTTCCATACAATAATTGAAAAGGAGGGCCTTCCATTATTCGATGTAAATATGAAATGGTGGTTAATTGCGAGAGGCATAGCATTCCATCATCATCTTCAAAGTCGGGCCAAGTGGCTAAGGTCAAAGGGATAAGCATCTGATGGCTTCTGAGCTGTGTACACCCTTCTTCCCACCAGCATGCATGCAGCTTCTGAGGGATGTGCGAAATCCCAAAACACGTATTCACTTCTGTTCGGACATATAACGTCGTTTGGGGGCATATCACCGACGACAGCCCACAGCACGCCTTGTTCTTTACTTTAAAACCTTTAACCAACAATCAATCGTCATAATTTAATTATGTTACAAACCATCTTAAGAATGAAAAAACGATTTTTTCAGATTACTCTATACAGAAAAACTGTAAACAATAATAAAATAAAATGAATATGTAAAAAAACATAAAAAATCTCAAATGCATCATTACATAAACGAAAAGCAATAAACATCAGTAACAAATGCGTCATATTAAAACGCTGTAATTACATAACAAATGTAACAGAAATTAAAAAAAGTTTCATGTTCAAACATGTATTCTCCATTGCAGTAAGTATTATGTTCTGCACAGATTTATATATTTTGTATGTATCTATTCCAAATAAACGAACGTGTATAATTAAAGAATCATAATCAATCCTTTATTTATGTAAACCCACTTTTTTAGGAAACTACCATATCTTATCTAGTAAAGAAATACTATAATGCCCTTATTTAATTCGAAAATACAGTAATTTGTAGCACATTTATGAAATAATTATAGCATTTCGGGAAATAAATCTAAGCCATAGATCAATCATATTTAATGGCTGTAATCTATTCTCATTTCTCACACATATATCTATTCTCATATGATCTCTTCTCTATATATATATATATATAGTTCCTGAACAAAAACTAACCATAAGCTGCGGCGTTGCTGATCACATCGAAGATAGGCCAATAACCGTCGAGGTAGATAAACTGTGCGTCAGGAAATTTGGTGTTGAAAACGTCAACCGATGCTTTGAGTCTTTTGCTGTACATCTGGCTTGCTCGGTTGTCGCTTTCCAAACATGTAGTGCCATCAGCGCTGTTTAGCGCCAAATTGATCGGGATGCACCCCAACGGTGCTGATCCGACTAGAGCGATCTTTCTAGCTCCGTGGTTGTACAAAACCTGTGACCAGGAACAACATTGTATTAGAATTGGACTCATCATGTCCTTAAATCATCTGGTATGACTCATCAGCTGCTCCAACGTGAACATACAAAACCTCGTCGAACTTGGGTCTGCTTTGATACTATATTAAACTGGGCCCATCATCACCTTAAAAGGCTTATAACGGGAGAGAGCATGGTGGAAGCACAAGAATATTTTGGAGGGAGCTAAAATTGAAATTTTCTAACGGCAAGGGGTGCCAAAATAAAATAAAATTTTCAAAGTCGATGTGGAACATATATGGCGGCTTCAACAAATAGTTAAACAAAGGGGTGACTTGGACAAAGACGTTAGCAGCAACGTCGTACCTCGAGTTGACTGGAATATTGTTTGATGAGGAGATTGATGTATTTTGGGAGTGAGTAGCGGTTACTGGTGTCGTATAATCCAGGCAATAGGTAGTTGTTGAGGAAGTCGTTGTTGCCTAAGCCGGATATAAATATGCACTTGCCCAAGTGATTTGCGACGGTGCGTTGGTCACCGAGTATAGCCGCGACTTGTGAGACGGTGTTGTTGAAGTTGTTCAGTTGCCCGTCGAAGGAAATCCGATCGCCCTGATAATGTAAGAGCCCGTTTGGTCTTTGTCAGTGAGGTTGATTGGATTTGACAAATACATATGTAGTTCGGATCGATCTATTCCGACCACTATTAAATTTATTATGAAAATAGCATGTGCAATATATATATATATATATATATATATGGGAGAGAGAGAGAGAGAGAGAGAGAGAGTTTGGTTCAAATAAAACCATTCTTATCCTAAAACTAAAAAAATGAATTCATTATGAAAGTTGATGAATCCGTTGGAAAGTTAATGAATTCAAAAAAGAATTTTTCACCGGGTTCGAATCCCATGAGGCGAAAATTCTAATTTTTGGATTGATAATTTTCCCAACAGATTCATTGATTCATCAACTTTCATTTTGAATCATCATTTTTGGTTCTCACGTTCTCACAATAAAAATGGTTCTCACGTTAACCCTCCCCTATATATATATATATATATATATATATATATATATATGAGTTTGGTTCAAATAAGAACCATTCTTATCCTAAAACTAATAACCAAATGAATTAGTTATGAAAGTTGATGAATCCATTGAGAAAGTTAATGAATTCAAAAATTCAGAATTTTTCACCCGAGTTCGAATCCTATGAGGGGCGAAAATTCTATTTTTTTTGGATTCAGTAATTTTTCCAGCGGATTCATCAAATTTCTCTGTGAATTCATCAGTTTTTGGTTCTCACGTTCTCACAATAAAAATAGTTCTCACGTTATCTCATGTGCAACATATGTGCATTTGTGTGGTTTGTGGGAAAAAGGTTGGGCTATTTTAAAAAAATAAGCCTATTACATAATCACACAACTTTGGGATAATGATCAGAAGGAGAACGACATGCATGATGTATTATTTATAGGTGCAGTTAAACATATATGCAGGCATTTCATAAAGAACTTTAGCAAATAGAATTAATGTTTAATTTATTAACTAATCGAATTGTTAATTAGCTAACGCTGTTTCCTTATAGTACCCAATGACGGCCGGTTTCTGCTCTGATTCCAGCTGCGGCAGAGGCATAGTTGACTCCCCTTAGTATTTGGTCGCCGCGAGCAGTCAAATACGAAGGAATGTAATCCTCAAACCCTAGCAGTTCACCTGAAGATTGCAAGTGCATTAAAATATTCTTCACATTGAAATTTCAAAATATTATATTCATGCAAATTCATATACATCTCAATATTATATACCGATTATATCAGCTACCGTTTTGCCATTGGAGAATCTCCCCGTGGGTCCCAATGGAAAATCGATGCCGTAGGGGCGGAAATGAACCTTGGCCATGGTCTGCAAGTCGTTGTTGTTACCAGGGTCTATGAGTGAGTCGCCAAATATGAAGAGACATGGAACTTGTGGCTCCGCCGCCACTGCAGCTGCGTTGTTTAGGATTACATTAATTATTTTTAAGCATATAGACTGAGTTTCAATTTTCATATTAAATTATTATTTATTTTAATTTTAATTATAATTTTTTATAAATTTATAAAATTATGATTATTTGGATTCCGCCGCAACCACCACCATCACCATCCATTTAGTTTTCGTCATCTACACCAATTTAGGAAACCAAGATCCAAGTTAGAGGGGAATCACTTCTTGATGTTATATGGTGATCGTGATGAATCATACGCGTAGGACATATTTATACATAATTCGAGTTCAAGAGCAAACATCTGCAAAGTTAATTGAATGCACAAATATGAGATTATGTCTTTATTAACTTTTAAGCACTTTTCGATAACATCCCAACCTTACATTAATTACAAATTGATACCTAACTTTTTAATATTTTCACAATTAAATCGTGATATTTCTTGCACCGGAAATCTCATGTGGTACGTTGCCGTTTAATTTGAACCAACATGAAAAATATTTGTATTTTGATTCCGGACACTGGAGCGTCACGTAAGATTACTTTTATTACAAAATCCTCTGGTGCATCCGTCTACACGGTACGAACAGATAAAAATATCATTTTATGTTAAGAAGAGTGTTATTTATATTAAAAAGAGTATCATTTATTTTTTACTATATAATTTATAAAGTATCATTTACATTGAAGAATATTATTATTTACACTGAAAAAAAATATCAAAATCTGCATGGAGACCACCTCCTTTTATTATATTTTTTCGTATTTTATTTTATTATTAAATGTTGAACGTCTAGTATAATAGTTACTTGGGATTACTTATTATTATTATTATTATTATTATTATTGAAGAAGCTCTTATATCAGACTCTCTTATTTTATACATGTGGACTGTGGTCAATTTGGGACAAGAATAGACCTGCCACGCCTAAAATATCAGTAATTGCTTTCATATTGCTTTAATAAGTCCATAGATGTTAATTAATCCTAAAATCTAGTGCGGTGATATGCTGAATACTAATAAATGTTTAGAAATAATAAATGCTTAGAAATACTAATAAATGCTTAGAGGGCACGAAAATTAATACACTGGTTAACTATTGTACCCAATAATTAATCGACACAACAACTCATGTACATCCGTCCGTATCGTACTATTTATTCTTAACAAACGTATCATTTACATTGAAGAAAAGTATCATTTATCTTTTACAAATTTAAAAGTATCAGTTATATTGAAAAAAAATATCATTTGTATTGAAGAAAAATATCATTATCCACACAAATAACATAGGAGATCACCTCTTAATCTGAAGCTATTATTAATAGGCAAGCAGCGAGAATTTATACATCACGTTTCAAAAGAGAGAGAGACAGAGAATTTATAAATCAACCTTTTGTAAGTGAACATTGAGAAATCGTCTTAAAATAAAACATCAAAAAATCGAGTGGCTAGGTTCTTGTAACGCTGTGCTAAGATAACTACTATTGCTACGTCGTAATAGGGAATTGTTAGGGAGTGTTTTATTGTATAGTAATTAATCAAGTTATTATTGTTATTATTATTGTTGTTATAATCTTTTAATCATAAATCACTAAATTAACTACTCCAACGTTACATCATTAAAGTCATTTGTTTTCTTTCTAAGTCGAACTGGTCGATTTCCAATTTATTCAATTTTATTAGACTGTCACATGACGGTACTCTATGTAGTGTAATGTAATATGAGATGTAGTAACAGTAGCGTATTAAGATAGTCTGTATAGATGTATATTTTGCATACTAAGTAAACATAAGATTACAAGATCTTGCAAAATGAGCTTATGCGTGCTATATTACAAAGAAACACTAAAAAGATACTTAAATAGGTCAATTTTACAAAGCAAATTGAAATTATATTGTAAATCTGAATGGTGATTTTATAATTAGAATAAAATCTCAGTTTACTAAGTATCTAGCAAATAATCAACGGTTAGATGAAGTATATTTACTGAAAGTTTGGAGATGGTTAGCTTATATTCTAAGAAATTGCTCATCAGATTGTATGAAGCCATATTTCGAGGAGGAAAATTGCTGCTTGCCACTCTCTGACTTTTAATTAAGAGATGGATTAGATGAGAAGTAAGATTTTGATGAGAATTAAGAATTAATGTATTCCTTCCAACTTTTATAATCTAGCGATCAAAATTAACTATTAATCAATATTTTAGTGGTGACTGTTTCCAGTCCTATAATCAAGGGATTCTATATATTTATTTATGGTAATTATAGTTTGTTCCAAAAATATGATATTGTGAAAATCTCACATGCACGGAGCTTCAATTACGATTACATGAATACATGTTGGGATTACAGAACTTTCATCACAGCCTGAAGATAAGCTTCACTAGAAACCCTACTTGCATATTATCTTGAATTGTTGAACAATAAGATCGAACCACAAAATTCAAAAGTTCTCAAATGCATAAAAGCTACGATTTCATGAACAACAACATGAATATTACAAGAACAACGAAAAATTAAATGTGAAAGTTTTTGAAATAAGGATATCCAAATAGAATTGTGAATTTTTTTCAAAATGTAGATCTCAAATAACAAAAATTAGGGATTTGACAATTTTTTTCATCATTAATAAATTACAAGTCATCCTATCTTATTTAATACAGAGGTGATCGTTGGTTCTTAGTTATAATAAATAGAGTGGTTCTTCCTATAACTTAACCCTCTATATATATAGGAACTTATAATATGTGTCACGTCATCATCTCATATTTTCTTTTGTTCCTTTATTTACGCCGCGCAGCAGAATAGTTATATTGTTTCCTTAGAGGATGAAATCTGTAAATTAGTTTGCAATTATCTGAACATCCTTCTAATTTAAATATTGTTGCTAAATCTAGTTTGTTTTTAGATGTTAAAGAAAGAAGTGGTTGCTTTTCTAGTTTACATCGATGCACGGACCATATATTGGCCCATAAAAATACTAAAGGTGCATAAGCAGGCCCACGGGCCTGTTTCTTCATCAAATGGGCCTGTTAAGTCCAGTAAGACCATGTAATTATTGTAGGTAAAAAGAATAAAGACGAAAGAAACAAAAATAAAAACAAGTAATACCAAAAAAAACTAAAAAAAAGTAATGAAAACAAACAAATCTATATACCTCATTACCAATTATAAGTACCCCTTTGGGCAATGTAATCTTGTTCAGTAATCGTTTAGTAAAATTTCAGATGTATGCGCCGTTATTTTATATTAAGATACCTTAAATAAGGTGTGACCAATATTAATACTTTGAACTAAAGAATTTAAAATCATAACTTCAAAATTAAAGAAATACAATTTCTTATTTTGTAACTATAAAATCTTATTAAAATATGTTCTAAGTAAGCACTATTGAACTCTTGAAAACAGCTTTATAAGATGTTTCAAAAAAATTGATATTTGTAGCCAAATATTTCTTTTATTTTATTTCTCTGCTTCCTAAAAAGATACTTCATTCGTCTCATCCAAGATAACCGTATTATTTTTGGGTTGTCACATCTAAGATGACATGTTTACTTTTTAGGAAATAATTATTTTTCAAAAGTTGTGGGACCTACTTACTTTTTATCACTTTATTCATTTTATACTTTTTCCTAAATAACTGTGCCGAAAAGAAATGGATCGTCTTAATAGGACGGATGGAGTATATACTTTTGTCAGAAGTTTTTAAATTTTGGGTGGGGGGAGGTGCCCTACATTATCAGGAAACATACTTAAGTTTGGGAAAACTTACAAGAATTTAGTTATTGTGATTACAGTTCATTAGTGCTAACACTTACTATATACAAACTCAACTAACCAGAATAAAACCTAGTGTTCAGCTTGGGCATTATCAATTTTTATACTATAAATTTGTTGGAGTTTTGAACTCCTTAAATAAACCTAGACAAATACCCTTCAAGATTTTTTTTAAAAAATTAATGGCTAATTAATAAACTACTTTTACCATTGGTTTTGAGGAATTTGAATCCACTTTACATATGTAGTCTTCTGAAATTCCATCCATTCTGATTCACATAACTTCGAAATAACTCTGCACTTCCCAAAGAGTATAAAGTCCATTTAACACCAAGAAAAACACAAAATCCCAAACCACGAAAACGGAAGTTCTTCTTCCATATCATGAGATGAGAATCATCACAAAACTATAACAAATCTCAACTGTGAAAAATTACATTATATTGAAGCACAAATAACCAATATCACATATCAATTCTATAATCTCTTGTTCACCCACACACATCAGAGTTGAGCCAAGCGGCTAATATCAAAGGGATAAGCATCCGATGCCTTCTCAGCTCTGTATGCCCTTCTTCCGACCACAATGTTCGCAGCTTCACTCGGATGAAACGCATCCCAAAACAAGTATTGATCTCTGTTCTGGCAAGACGGCTGCATCGGCAGACACGTTATCTGCCCGTTGTTCCTCCCCACGCCGCAGCACCCAGCATTCGTCACTCTAAAACCTTCAGAAGCAAACAAAACAAAGCATTACAGACAGTTATTTTTTACTTTTTTTTTTGTTTGGCAGTGAAAGATTACCGAAAGCTGAGGGGTTGTTGATCAGATCTTGGAAAACGCCGTAAGCATCGATATAGATGAACCTCGCGTCGCGTGAATTGCCGTTGAATTCATCAACTAAGCCTCTGAGCCTGTTGTTGAATATCTGGTTCGCGTTGTTGATTCTCACCACGCATGTGGATCCGTCGGGGCTGTTCTGCGCCAGCGCGTTCGGGCTGCACCCTATCTGGCCGACTCCGATCAGCACGAACTTCCTTGCTCCAAAATTATACAACATCTGCAGCACAAAATTTAAGTAAATAATGAAATGGTTAAAATTTGATGTGTTATATTACAGTGAATTAATAGAGACAAATGTACCCTTAGTTGCTCCGTGTACTGTTGGATGAGTACGTCGGCGTACTGCTCCGGCGAATATTGGCGGCTGGTGGTGTAGTATTGCGGCATGAAGTAGTTGTTGAGGTAGTCGTTGCTGCCTACTCCGATGGAGTAGATGCACTTGCTCAGGTAATTCGCGGCGGAGTCCTCGTCGCCGAGTATGTCGACTACTTGCTCAACTGTTTTCTTGTAGTTGTTTATTTGGGCAGTGAAATCAATTCGAGCGCCCTAAGATTAAAAAAAAAAAACAGTTTGTTTTAGTCTGTGAAATGTTGCTAATAAATGATGTTAGGAAAAAACGAGGACGGATGCATACTAGCTGCTGGCCGGTTTCTTGTCGGATTCCGGCTGCGGCCGACGCATAGTTCACTCCCCTCAGAATCTGCTCGCCGCGAGCACTCGAGTAAGGTGGAATGTAGTCCTCAAACCCTAGCAGCTCAGCTGTAAACATAGAACACAACTTGCCATGTCAAAAATTAATATTTAAATTTTAAAAAGAATAACAGTTAGTATTTTAAATTAAGAAGTTCAATTATTTACATGATCATTACTTACCGATGACATCTACTGTAGTTTTACCGTTGGAGAAGCGGCCGGTTGGGCCGTCCGGGAAATCAATGCCGTAAGGCAAGTAGTTAGCCCTAGCCAAGGACTGAATGTTGTTATTGTTTCCATTATCAACCAATGAGTCACCAAATATGAAGTAACATGGAACTTGGGGCTCCGCCATTGCCATCGCCACCACGGCCACGGCCACGACCACGTACAACGTCATCCATCTCTTAAGCTCACTTCCCATTACAAAACTGTATGGAATACTATATAGCGTAGAGTTGAGAAAAATGGATGTAAAAGAGAGTAATGTTGCAGCAAAAAGTTTGGACGAGGAAATAAAGAAGTAAAGGTGGAAATGGAAAAGGGCAGCGGCTGGTGTTGTGCGTGATGGAATTAAAGGCATCGAGGCAGATACGTATATATACACTCCATAAATATATGATTTAATTTTAGAAAAACAAGAGTGTAAGCTGGTGAAGTTGACTTATGTTTTAGCTATTGTGCATAAGGATATGGGAGTTAGATGGACGCATTGATTTCACGCGGATATAATGTGAGACAGTTAGCAAATGGGGCATATCTTGTTCTTCATTTCCAGGGCAATGCATTTCTGTTTGCCTACTTTATTGTAAAACTTCACACATGTTATCTTAGTTTAATTTTTCTCTAATTATTGTTAATTTTCAAATACTAGCTTGTGGGTGATTTGTTATGCTTTTACTTCATGATGTAGAGACAAAGCCCATGTTATCGCACTAAAGAGTATTGAAGAGCGAATTTTCAAATTGTCGGGAGAGATTAATGAATGATTTACGATTATTAAATTTAAATTGGAGAGTAATTAATGGATGATTTACGATTATTAAATTTAAATTGGAGGGGAGGATATCTTCAATAAATTAATGATGTGACTTGGGCTCAAACCATACATTAATATATACGTCATATAAAAAATGAGAATCGTCAAGAAAAAAGAAAACTAATTGGAAAAATATACAGAACGATATCCACTACTTGAAAACTGAAACTCGAAGTTGCATATGATACGAGTTAGGTGGACTGCAACTACTGCATTTAATGTTGAGACTAAGTCATACAGATTATTGAACAGTCCGCATTCATGATAGAGTTCTACCACGCACGAAATTATAGGAGGCTTAGCCTGGTAGTATTTCCTGCCGACGAGCTATCAGAATTATAGCAGATGCTATGAGAGAGAGAGAGAGAGAGAGAGAGAGAACTTTTTTTAAAAGATTCGTCTTTGTCTTTGAATATCAAAAGCATTGCAAGCAGAAACTGAGAGAGAGAGAGAGAGATCACTTTTGTTAAAAGATTCATCTGTCTTTGAATATCAAAAGCATTGCAAGCAGAAACTGAGAGAGAGAGAGAGAGAGAGAGAGAGAGATCACTTTTGTTAAAAGATTCATCTGTCTTTGAATATCAAAAGCATTGCAAGCAGAAACTTATCAATTTAGACAGTTCCTGATGAGGAAAATCTGAATTTACAACTAACATTCAGAAGATCAGAGAAGAAGATTTCTGGATGCAATTTACATAGAGAAAGAAAGGTATTTAGTTATTTACCAACACATTAATATATTATGCACATTTGATGATAGAAGGATGAGATATAATGAATGTAATTAAATATGACGGATTTATTTGTAGATGTGATTATTACACTGGCTCTGCTGTCTCAATTAATTTGGCAGTTGAAGAAGACACCACACTTGGATGATGGGCCTACTCCCAAAAAATGATTTCTCCCGACGACTTAGATCGATATTCAACGATGCCAAGCCTCAACAAACAGGCCCCAGCTTTTAACAGTATGGGCATCTGGTGAGCACTGTCATGGTTGAAAAGAGAATTGGCATCAACAAACAGGCCCCGCTTTTAACAGTATGGGTATCTGGTGAGCACTGTCATGGTTGAAAAGAGAGTATTCGTCGTGCTCATTCCTTCTTATGCCGTCTTCTCCTGCATCTTTATGATCAATGGCCTGAAAAAAATCGACACAGAGTTGGCTTACTATGAAATGCCGGTAGTAATTCATAAAAACCATATACTTCAAGCATCCAGTGAGCAAGTAGAGTAACACAAAAATCAGTGCAAATAGTCTTCAAATTATGCTAGGTATATGTATGACTAAAGATAGTAATAGTATCAATGGATCAGCTTAAAGAACTTGTGATGTCGCTACATAATACGCTTCTACTTGTTAAACTCAAGTCTTTTTCAAAAGTTTGGCTTTAATTATCCATATAGTTGATAGAGCACAACCATACCATAAATCTAAGGGATTATCACGTTATCCTGCATTGCTCCAAGGAAACACAACCAACCTGTTGAAGCTAAGTGCGACTTTAAGGACATTCCACTTGCAAATAGCGCAGAATTCTATGGCTCAGATAAAATGAAGTACAAATAATAGGATTGATGATGATAAAAGATAATCTATGACTAATCTAGGTTATATTTAATGAAAATTTAATAATTTAAAGGTAGTGAGTTAGCTTGGGGTCCTTTAAGACATCTAAGGAAAACTATGTTAATAAAGTATAAATGCATAATAAAATGTTTGTATCTAAAAAATGTATAATAAAATGCTTCATTACATTTCAAATTATAAGTTCAGGGAGGGAGTTTCCTAGCTCATTTCAATTTACGAACATCATGAGAAACATTCAAGAAACTTAAGAGTTTATTATTAGAATAACATACGACACTCAAAATCCTAAGAGTGCCAATCCTATGACTAAAAGAAAGCAGAGTAGCCATTCAAAATAAAAATTAACAGAGCCTTGCTACGCTAACTAGTAATAGCTTCATTGTCACAAGATGTTAAAAAATCTCAGGCTCGGAGCAAATCTTCATAAATTGATCCTATGTGATGCACCACAAGACGCTTTCTTATCAGAATAAAAAGAATGTAAGGAAAATATTCTTCCTATAAAAAGAATCCATTTTCATTTTATATGCATATATTCTATAGTTTCATAAAAAGAGTCAAAAGAAACGTTTCGATCGTTTTATCTTGATTTCTCAAACAAACTAGAGATTCATGAATCAGGATAACAAAACTTAGTTACACGGAAGGACATTCCCAACAACAAATTCGTGATAATTTCTTATGCAGCTCTATTTCGGGTAAGTACATTGTCAAGAAAAATGATAAATAATAACATCAAAAACATAAAAATCAAGTGAGACAGCTTAGTTATATTGATTTATATTATCCAATGAAGTACATAAACAACAGACCGGTGTTATAAGAAATCATCATCAAAAGTTACAAGTAATTAGTTTAAAGAAACATACTTCGATTTGGCAAAAACTGTGATCCAGTCTCCATCTATTCTGGAGCAAAAGCCAGAAGGTCATTGACCATAAAGATGCATTCCTGAATACATCTTCACTACTCAAATTATTCTTCAAAAGCAACGACAAAAAAACACCAGAAACTGAACTTTCATCTCCACGGAAGGCTGTAAAATCCATTGTCAGCAAAAACTGTTACCCATGAAGCATCTTTCACAGCTCACTCCTCGGAGCAGCAGGGAAATATTGAAGAGCAATGTCCTTGACAATTTGTATCAAACCCTTAAGGTCACCAGCGCCCAACTCAATGCAATCCCTAAGCAAATCACCCTCCACCACTTCTTTCTGAAGGGTCAGCACTATATCCCGTAACGGTCCCTGCCATTACCATCAACATTAAGATCATCAATAACGCGAATTGAATCCGCATCCAACTATATTAGATAGGAAATTGAAATTCTGTTTATGTTTCACATGATATCCCAAAGAGAGCATTAACAAAACAAATCAGCAGGAAAACTCCATCAAACTAATAAAAGACTTTTCTTTTCTTTTCTTTATCAAGCTAATTTCTTTTATACAGCCAAGAGCCCACGTTGATCATCAATTGTCAGTACCACAAAACCAGAGCCAACATCAAGCATATTCTTTTTCTGCATTCAGGGCTTCAGCATGAACAATCTCTCCTGTCCAATATAATTTCATCTTCGGAAAAGTAAGGGCATAAACATGCATGGTACTTTTTAATCCGAAATATCAGATAAAGATAATGAAAATATAATAATTTCATAGAGAAAGGATCATAAAACAAAAGATGAAAATAAACAATAAACATACAGATCGACGGAATACTCTGAGCAGTCGAGCGAAGAGAGACTTCGAAACCCTAAGGGCGTTTTTGTAATTTCGACCAACCCATGCCGCCCTCTCCGCGTCGGAGCGGACCTGACTAAACTCGCTCAAAACCCCTAACAACTCATTCAAATCGGATACTACGGCACCCAGGTCTCGAAACGACATCGCATCGTTCCACGCGTAATTCTTCATAAAATCCCATCCCACATTCCAAGCATACTTGTAAAATCCCAGGCCCAAACCGCGCTCGAAGTTGCGGGCCAAAGCCCGAGCCCGAGCCGCGCCCTCGAAATCGCCGCGGGCGGTGCGTAGGGCGGCGACGCGGGAGATGAGGGAGTGAGAGAGGGAAAATAGGGTGTAATAGTTGGAGAAAAAGGAGTGTGAGAGGGTTGATGAGATTAAGAGGAGGGAAATGAAGAGAAGAGACTTTGGAGTGGCCGGCATTAGGGTTTAGCGGCGGCAGTGGCGGAGAATTGTTTTGACTGGGTACGCATAAAATTGCTGATTGTACGGAAAGTACTTCGGTGTTGAATCAAGTCATTTTATATTTGAGTTTCCTTAATTTTCTATTAATGCTAAATAATTTTGTTTTAATTTACTTTAATGTGTTTTTATATTCTTTTTATAATTTTCAAAATTGTATACCATAAACAAATACATTCATCAAAATTCATTTCTAATTTCCACAAGATACAATCTTTTCTAAAGAAGATTACGCAACTCCGTAGTTATTGTCTATAAATATAAATGTCATATTTGATGAAATCTACAAAACATAAAACATAATATTTCCTTCGTCCCATAATTTCATTTCTAGTTTTTTTTTTTTATGTTCATCAATTTCCTTCCTATTCATTGTTATATATAAATGTCATATTTGATGAAATCTACAAAACATAAAACATAATATCTTCATCCCACAATTTCCTTCTATTTTTTTGGATTTATTACTCTATTCATTTATAATATCAATTATCCTTATATCATTTTTTACCATATAATCTCATTCCACCACTATTCTCTTTCTTACTCTTAACAATCAATTTATTTATAACTTTTAATGTGGAACTCTTACTATACTCACAATACATTCAACAATTTTTATTAAAATTTGTACCCAAAATTCTCAATAATGGATTTGGGACTAAGGGAGTAGTATATTTTAAAAGGGAGTAATGACAGTGAATTTAATTGAAGGGGTAATGTGAAAAAAAAACCTTATTAATGTGAAGGTAGTAAACGATATGAGACAAACTTTACGAACCTCCTTAATTCATTTCAAATACCAATTACCAAACATCACAAATAATACTATTCCTCTTATCCACATTTTCTAGGTTTATAATACCAAACAAACAATCTTTTACCCATCAAAAAGAACTTATTCGAGATGGTGCTACATTTTTTTTATTAATTTTTAGCATTAGATTCATATTTATTTACTATTTCATAAATATATATGCCGAAGATACATTCATAGTGTGTAATAATACTGTACAATATAAAAAATGAATTTTAAAATACATACCATACATAATGCGGTATAATTTCAAATAGAAAATTTAAAGTAATCCATAAAAAATATTAACACCGAAATCTAACAGAAAATATCCCATGCCTATATGCAATATTTCCAAATCTTTCTTTTACCGGTCACATGTATTCCGAAGGCAGCATTTGTCGTGAAATGTTCGTTGAACCGTCCTATTTAAGGAAACAACTTAATGTAATTTAGTTTCCTTTTTTGTCGCATAATAACTGAGAGGGGGGATCTACCTATTTATGTCTGGTTTTGCCAACCTACCCGTGGCAGAAAATCTGCATGGCTGAATAGTGGGAAAAAGCTGTGTGCCATCGTAATCCCTAAGATTCAGTAATCAGAAGCGACTTGTAACCTCTCTCTCTCTCTCTCTACGTTACACTTGTTCTGTCTATATATGGTTATATAAATCTGCGGTTGCAGATGTATAATCAAGATTTTTTTCCCTTTATCTTTCTTGGCCACAGCCTCCAAAAATATCCTCAATTTATTGCCAACTTGCACTCCTCGTCTCTATGTGGACTGCCACCCTAGCTGAAGAAGCAGTGTTTCCGTGAAAGCTAGTTCTATCGAATCCGATAAAGAAGATGGGATCATCTGAAGAGAGCAGCAATTTGGTGAAAATTCTTGGGTCCTCTCTATTTATTTAATTTTCTATGTTTTTCGTTATGGATTTTATTTAGTTTTTGTAATTTCTTGGTTATGTGAATGTATTTCTCAATTTACTTGGGTTTATGATACTTTCTATTAACTTTCAGATAGTTTTGGTTTGTAAAAAAGTGATGGTTCAATTGAATTACTCAGACATTAGAATCCAGAAGAAGTAAATAAAAGAATGTGAATTTATAATAATTTTCAATTTCCCTTCCTGTTTAGTTACTGATTGTCTATCAAGCTGTGAAAATTGCTTATGGCAGATTGTTTGAGAGAATAATTCAGCACGGTCTTTATAAATTTGAAAGTTTCCATTTTTATAAATTTGATGAAGAAGTTTGATTCAAAAGTTTTAGTTGATGACAGAACTAGGTAATATGAATTTGATCAAGCAATCACTCTGCAAAATTCTTTTAATTTATTGTTTTTTCTTTAAAGTGTTGAGCTTGTTTCCTTGCAATTACTTTCTCTGTCCATATGAAATGCAATTACGAATTATGGAATGTGATTTACGGATCCCTGTCAGCATGTGAACACATCTGGTTTAGTATTAAGGATGCATTCTTAATTAAATCCCAGCGCCATCGCCATATATGTCAATAGAACAAGGATTTTCGAATCGAACTACGAAATCCCATATTGTAAAAAGTGTAGGAAGCATCTGGTATTTGAATAAAAGAAGTGATTGAGACATCCAAATTTGACATCTTTTTGCATTGATAACTAAGTGAGTATTGGAATTACTGCTTGTTGATGTCTACTACAGGTCGATGCACAAGTCACTCGTGCGCAGGAGAACCATTGCAACTCTGCTTCTGCCATACCCACGAGTAGATTGGAAAGGCTTTTGAGAGAAAGAGTGTTGAGAAGGTCCAGCAAGTCTTATCACTCTCTCGAGGAATCGAGAGATAGTAATGGGGATCTGGACATTTCTGGAAACTCAAATGACCTATATCTATCTGATGGTGACAGGGGCTACCAAGACGAAGATTTCTTCGAAGGGAATACCTTAGTAAAACATTTAACCGATGGCTCTGAGAAACAGGATGTCCGAGTCCCCAAACAGAGGTTGTTAGTGGTGGCGAATCGACTGCCAGTCTCTGCCATTAGGAAGGATGACGACTCTTGGGGCCTTGAAATAAGTGTAGGAGGCCTAGTCAGTGCTCTTTTGGGTAAAAAAAATTGGTCGCCAATTATGTTGCCTCTTAATGCATTGATTAATCGATTCTCTTTAACCCCACTGCTATGGCTTCTTTGATGATTCTTTAGAATGTTTGCAATTATTTTCTCTTGAAGGTATCAACGAGTTTGAAGCTAGATGGATTGGATGGGCCGGTGTAAATGTTCCTGATGAAGTTGGACAAAGGTCACTAACTAAAGCTCTAGCTGAAAAGGTTTGCAAACTAAAAAATTTTCTTATGACAGAATTACTGATCTCTAACCTTATGTTAACTAATTTGCGAGACATGTTTCGACCAAATGTAGAGATGCATCCCTGTATTCCTTGATGAAGAGATCGTTCACCAGTATTATAACGGCTACTGTAACAACATATTATGGCCTCTTTTCCACTATCTGGGGCTTCCACAGGAAGACCGCCTAGCAACCACACGGAGCTTCCAGTCTCAGTTCGCTGCGTACAAGGAAGCGAACCAGATGTTTGCCGATGTCGTGAACGAGCATTACAGGGAGGGAGATGTGGTCTGGTGCCACGATTATCATCTTATGTTTCTTCCGAAATGCCTAAAAGACTACAACAGCAAGATGAAAGTAGGTTGGTTTCTCCACACACCTTTCCCCTCCTCTGAAATTCATCGGACATTGCCGTCAAGATCGGAACTTCTAAGATCTGTTCTGGCTGCCGATTTGGTCGGGTGGGTTCCTTGCTATATTTAGTAAGATATTTCTAAATAATATACGCGATTAGAGAAAAAAGCAAATAATATAAAAGGTTGTGGTTTTACCAGCTTATATAATCCCATGTATGTTTAATAGTTCTCATCTTTGTCATAACCTCATCTATGTTGATAGCTCTCATCTTTGCTCTTAGATTCCACACATATGATTATGCGAGGCATTTTGTCAGTGCCTGCACTCGTATTCTTGGGCTTGAAGGTACCCCTGATGGAGTGGAAGATCAAGGAAAGCTGACTCGTGTTGCTGCGGTATAGCCATATATCATAGAAACAGCTTGTCTGAAAGCCCCACATTTGCACTATTTCATATCGACTAATTTCTTAGGGCTTGTCATCTACAGTTTCCTATTGGTATAGATTCTGAGCGGTTCATTCGAGCTCTGGAGCTTCCACAAGTTAAAGCTCACATGAACCAATTGAAAGAGCGATTTGCTGGGAGAAAAGTAAGTGCTAGTGGAACCACAAAACTGGTATCTGGTGGCATTTCGGACTTACTATGTGACATTTCATGATTCAACTTATCCAATAAATAATCTGATTGTATACGTTTCTAAAGCTAATGCTAGGGGTTGACCGTCTGGATATGATTAAAGGAATACCCCAAAAGATTTTGGCATTTGAAAAGTTCCTTGAAGAAAACCCAGTTTGGCGTGACAAGGTAGTTTTAGTGCAAATTGCTGTACCAACAAGGACCGACGTGCCCGAGTGTATGTAACCCTCATCCTAAAATCCACTTTAACTGAAGTTATCATTAACTTTGTCTTCAGAATTATTTTGCTCATATCTTGTTGTGTATGTTATGTCATTTGTTTAATCAGAAAGACAACTTTAACTCTGTTTAATAGTTATTTTTCCTTCTCCCCCTCCCCTTCTTTCACGCATGCCGATAGTCATATGAAATATTCTTATTCTGGCAGATCAAAAGCTATCATCCCAAGTTCATGAAATTGTTGGAAGGATAAATGGAAGATTTGGAACCCTTACAGCTGTTCCGATACATCATCTAGTGAGACTCTATGCCTTAAAGCAAACTAATTCTTTGAGTTGATTTGTATATTTATTCAAAATGATATTTATGAATGGACTTCAATATCTTTGAAGATCACGGTACTTTCTAGGTAATTTTCTTGTACTTGTTATCCAGCATACTCTATGTAACACGATTTATCCTTTGTTCACAGGATAGATCTCTTGATTTCCATGCATTATGTGCCCTATATGCAGTTACTGGTAACATGCTCTTACTCTTTGTCCTGCATTTATCCTTTCGATATATGCTTTTGAAAAATATCTGGGAAAAAAATAATATTCAGGAAAAAGTAATACCATTTCTGAAATCAGAATGTTTTGAAGTTTTTTCATCATTTGTACTTGATAATTAGAAAAGACAGATACTGAGAGTCTCATTTATGCAACCAAGACGCAGTTGATTAGAATTTGTTGCAGGAGACGGACAAGGATGTGAAGTTACGAATTCTGTTTATAGACACAGTGCAATTAATGAGTTGTTGCAGTATGCATAAAGGTGGCACTATGAAGTTGCTTCGTAGCTTTTCATGTTTATTTATATCAAAGACATTTTACCTATTGAGTCATCTGATGACCGTCCGTCATCACATGTTTCAAATTTAGTTATAGACGACACGTTGAATTGGTTTCTTCATCAATTTACTTATACGTGAAATCAAATTGCTTCCTATTCTACTCATGATCTTTTCTTTTAGATGTTGCTCTGGTTACATCACTAAGGGACGGAATGAATCTAGTGAGCTACGAATTTGTGGCCTGCCAAGCTTTAAAGAAAGGGGTCCTCATTCTAAGCGAGGTAGTCATGTTTACTCTGCTCTCTAAATAGTTATTTAAGTTTTATTCGTTCTCGACCGTGGATGACAGCTCATATGGATGGTTAACAACATATTCTATCTTATGGCTAGTGATTTTTTTATTTTTATTTTTTGCGAAGATCAAATTACTAATCTTTAATCTTCATTCTCATTTTCCGGTTTACATTTCAGTTTGCTGGTGCTGCACAGTCACTAGGTGCTGGAGCAATTCTGGTGAACCCTTGGAATATTACAGAAGTTGCCGCATCGATTGGTTACGCTCTGACTATGCCAGCAGATGAAAGAGAAAAGAGGCATCGGCATAATTTCACTCATGTTAGTACTCACACATCACAAGAGTGGGCTGAGACATTTGTAAGGTATGTATACATAGTTATTAGTTTTTGGTTAAAGTACTCACTCTAGTTAACTATTTTGCGGAACTAATTCTTGTCCCTGCGTACAGTGAACTCAATGATACTGTCGTGGAAGCACAGCTGAGGATTCGGCAAATTCCGCCATTACTTCCTAAAGAAGATGCTGTCGAGCGTTACATGTGCTCAAATAATCGCTTACTTATTCTGGTATTCATTGTTGCAATCTCACTAGGCTTAAAACATATTTTTTCTTTCTGATCTCAGTTTTAAATTTTAGTACCCCCCCCCATAGCTTTCCATTAATTGGAGTGACGAAAATCATGTCAATACTAAACGGACAGCGATCATTGTTGTGTTTCAATGCATGTTCTTGAAATTATGTGGAGATCCAAATTTATCTGTTCCGCAGGGATTTAATGCGACACTTACTGAACCTGTCGACACCCAAGGGAGAAGGATCGACCAGTTCAAAGAAATGGAGCTCAAATTTCACCAAGATTTGAAGGAGCCGCTGAGCAGGCTTTGCGAGGATCCAAAGACTACAATAATTGTCCTTAGTGGAAGCGATAGAAATGTTCTTGACGAGGTTTTTGCTTTCACATAAGATATATTTTTGCATCAGCACATTCTACTTGTTCACCAGTGTATTCTGCAGAACTTTGGAGGGTATAATTTGTGGTTGGCAGCTGAACACGGGATGTTTTTGCGTCGTACTACAGGAGATTGGATGACAACAATGCCAGAAAATCTAAACATGGATTGGGTTGACAGCGTGAAGGTACACATCCAAAGCATAGCATACTTGAATCCATTCCCCTTATCTAGACCCCTCATATCAATTTCCGATTTTTTTTCAGCACGTGTTTGAGTACTTCACGGAGAGGACACCCCGATCTCATTTTGAGCTCCGTGAGACTTCACTTGTATGGAACTTTAAGTATGCAGGTAATTTATCCTTTCCCGTGAAGTCACTGCATTTGTTTTTTCTATGATTTTAACCATTAAATTTTTCTAATGACTATACTCAGATGTTGAATTTGGGAAGCTTCAGTCAAAGGATCTGCTACAGCACTTATGGACAGGGCCAATTTCAAATGCTTCCGTCGATGTAGTTCAAGGAGCGAGATCTGTTGAGGTCCGAGCAGTTGGAGTAACCAAAGTGAGTTTAAATGTGATATACTAAATAAAATTCCTCAAAATCACTTGCAAATTTATGCTCGATTTCTATTCAGGGCGCTGCAATCGATCGGATCCTTGGGGAAATAGTTCATCACAGTCACGTAGAAGCTCCCATTGATTATGTTTTGTGTGTCGGGCATTTTCTACCAAAGGTTAGCCGCTCGTATCTTTTTCCTAATATTCTTGATCACTGAGGTAAAAAGGAGGGGCTTAAGCCCCCACCAAGCCATTTTTTCTCTCTTATAGGATCTTCAAATTTATCCGAAAATGCAAAAGCCCCCATCAATGAACTGAATCGCCTAAAAACTATATTCACGAAGAAAATTTAGAAAATATAGCCCCCATGAGAGATTTTTTATGCGTCCGCCCTTGGTACTTGTTGACTAGAATGAACTGGACCGGCCTGACAAATGATGTTGATTCATCATTAAAAACGCGCAGCAATGCATTTTTCTACGTGATTTGATTGATTTTTTGTCGATCCTTGACAAATATTGCAGGATGAAGACATTTATAGCTTTTTCGAACCTGAGCTACCTACTGGGCCGGCACCTAGTGCAAGGGCCAAGATTGCCAACCCTCTCAACAGATTTGGTTCCAACTCTACAGGTGTGGCTGCATTCTGCCGCAAAGCTCCTCTACCTATCCCGTCTCCAGATACACGAGCCAACAGTTTTCTGGGGAACGGGAACTGGTGGTCTCGTATGCGCGAGAGAATGACCGTGCATGAGGGCTCGTCGGTTCTTGATCTCAGGGGAGAGAATTACTTTTCCTGCGCGGTGGGGAGGAAACGTTCGAGTGCAAGATATCTTCTGGGATCATCGACGGAGGTGGTATCGTTGTTAAGGGAGCTAACAGCTTGTCAGCCATGATAATTTTCTTCTGGTACTAAAAGGTTTCAAATATCAGCAAGTTTTTGCAAATCATTATTTAGTTTCATTATTGGTGGTTGCCATGGTAGATTAATTGTGATGATTATGGTATATGTTTGGGACCAATTTTTGGTGTGAATAAGGTAACAAGGAGAAAAAGAAGCAAAAGTTCATCTATGTTTTTGGTTTAGATTGTGAAATGGAGAGGTAGGCAAAGTAAATAGGGGAGGTTGCATCTGACTTTGGCTCATGAGGTATGTGTTGTTTAGTTTAGTGCTATTTAATTGATTGATTATGATTTCCATAAAAAATGATTGAATATGATTATTAGTATTTTCAACTGCAACTGCAAAACCTTCTTTTTCAATCAAATTTGGTCCCTTAACGCGTGCTAATTACTTGACACTAATAAGTTCGAAAATCGCCGCTATTTGCTACTAGCATTGTCCGCCTGACATTCTTTCTTTCTTAAAAATTGTCAAAATTGTGTATATAAAATAAAGGCTTACTTGCTAGAAGACCAGCCACGTTCCTGATATTTTATAGGCCCTAGGTAAAATAAGGAATATAGGCCCTCATTTTTAAAATTCATATAATCCGAGGGCATGGAATGTCTAATTTTTTAGTCATAATCTCCACAGTAATGTCTATATTAGATTCTCCGGTCGAAATAAGGGAAAACTCTATTCAATTCTCGATGGAAACGGAGTTTTGCGAATTCTCCCCAGAACTGGAAGATCATTTCGAGATCTTCGAACATATTCGAGGGTTCAATGTGACTATTGTCACTTCGTCCAACACACAAGATGAGAAACTATCGGTCATTATCTTTTGTGCGTATTAGGTAAAACTTATTTTTATGTACAATAGTTTGCAAACGACACATGACGACTAAACCCCACTTGAAAAATCGGGTGTAACTGGTTTGAACCTATAGAGGCGATAATGAGGGTTGAACTCGTGACCTTTGGCCACATGAATTTACTTAACCATTATACCGTCCAAAATGATCTTTTATATTATATTTATAAAATAAATCAAATTTATAAATTTACGTAAAATTCAAGTGATCTACAAATAGAAACAGATAATAAAAAAATGTCAAAAACATATACAACTTACTTTTCATCCATATATTTCTATATCTCAACTCTTATCTATAATACGATATCATTAAAAAATAATTTATTCGAGTATTTGCAGATACAAAACCATTAATAATCACATCAACATCAATATTTTCTAATATATTTTAGGACCAAATGAAAAACATATATTTATAAGTAAAATATATAAAGATTTAATATTTTGAACTTTAAAATAAAATAAAATATTCAAGTGATATAATATTTTGGATCCAAATAAATCTATATATATATAAATAAAATTAAATTTTTTGAAATAATTTGGGCCCCTGAGATGGTGGGCCCTGGGCGATTGCCCAGGGTGGCCTACCCTCAGGGGCGGCCCTGTAGAAGACTCGCGCCAACTTTAATCTGATTTTGATTTTAAATAAGATGTAAAAAAATGTTTCGGTAATTAACTTATTTGTAACAAAATAACAAATGGATGTACAAGATTTTTGAAGGATTAGAAAATATGGTGGCATTATTATTTTTTCATGCTGGTAGGAAATTTGAATGAAACAAACTAACTGGATCTTGGAAATCATCATGTTACGATATTTTTTCCTTTGTTGGAAATTTTGGGACGGATCAATTTTGCTACAAATTTGATGTCATTATTAAAAGGTTTTCTAAATCGTATCAAGTTAGTGAAATAGCAACTAATCCTAAAGTAATTGTGTCCGGATAGTTTGATTTGTGATTTGTCGATTTTTGTTAGATGACCATGGAAAATTTTACCAAAATGATCGCCAAATAAATGAATTTCAATTGGAAAAATTGATTGAAAAAATTATAGATTATGTACTTAATCATTAATTTTAAAAAATAGTGTTAAAATTATAAAATGGATCGTCACAAACAGGGTGTACATATCTCAAGTGAGCAAGGGATGAAGAATGGGAGTAGATCAAAGAAAGCTTCGCCCGAAAGCTTACCTTATTATTAGAGAAAGGTTTTGAACCCTAGTTTTGGAGTCAGTGGCGGACCCAGGGGTGGGGCAGGGGGGCAATGGGCCCCACTGGATTTTAAAAAAACAGTAGGGTTATAATAGTAAATTACATTTAATAATTCAAAAAATATTTAAAGGTACAAAATATATGAAAATAGTATATACCATGCTTAAAATAAATATATAAAAATTGAAAGAGAACTAAACATAGAAAAGAATGGTTTTTTCTTCTTTTTTTAGCATTGAAAATACCAATTTTGATTGTTTCGGTGAACACATTAATTGTTTTTAACCATATAGCACTAAGTTTCACTTTTCATATTAAATTGTCGTTTATTTTTTATTTTAATTGTAAAATTCTTTTTTATGAATTTTTAAAATTATGATTATTTGGACCTTAAATATTTTTTGGATCCCCCTGATCAAAATGTCTGGGTCCGCCATTGTTTGGAGTTTTCATCTCAACCTAGGTTAGGGATCGTTAGTTTGAAAAGATAATCCTAAAACCATGAAAAATAGTTTTTTGTCCTTGCCTTTCGGTTAGATCGAGGACTCAGAAATTATAAATTCACGCTTTCCATCTCTGACAATAGGATTAGTGCTACCCTGAGAGTAGGGCAATTTAACCAGTCTTCCTTGGGGCAATATCTCTCTCTCTCTCTCTCTCTCTCTATATATATATATATATATATATATATATATATATATATATATATATGAGATGATTCATGTGAAAATGAAAATAAGTGTAAAAAATATGAATAAATATATAAGTCTAGTATATCTTTCATATTTGTATAACACAATCAAAATTACTATATTACACATGTTAGTTTAGTACATATTTCATCTCTTCGTAAGACATATGCTAAATATATTAATTTAGTATATATTTCATTGCAACGAAGACAAGAAGGATTCTAGTCTACACAAGAATCACAGAAGACACAAAACATAAAAGCGTAGACAATCGAAATTAAATCTTAAACATTGATCCAACGAATCAAAGGTGCAGATTCATTCCTATTTCCTACCAAATTATTCTTTCATATATATATATATATATATATATATATATATATATATAGTGAGAACTCATCTTTTTTGAGAACTTGAGAACTATGCACAGACGTATAAAGTTGATGAATAAAATCTATAAAGTTATACACAACGAAAACATTCTAAAATTATTGCACAACAAAATAATTTTAGAAAATTTTCGTTATGCATAACTTTATACCGTTTTGTGCATCATCTTCAACGTCTTGTGCATGGTTCGCAAAAAAGATGTGGTTCTCATTTGATCTACTCCATATATATATATATATATATATATATATATAGAGAGAGAGAGAGAGAAGAGATCATATGAGAATAGATTACAGCCATTAAATATGATTGATCTATGGCTTAGATTTATTTCCTGAAATGCTATAATTATTTCATAAATGTGCTACAAATTATGTATTTTAATTAAATAAGGGCATTACAAGATTTCTTTACTAGATAAGATATGGTAGTTTCCTAAAAAGCGGGTTTACATAAATAAAGGATTGATTATGATTCTTTAATTATACACGTTCGTTTATTTGGAATAGATACATACAAAATATATAAATCTGCATAACATAATACTTATCGCAATGGAGAATACATGTTTGAACATGAAACTTTTTTGAGATTTTTATGTTTTTTACATATTCATTTTATTTTATTATTGTTTACGCTTTTTCAGATAGAGTAACCGAAAAAATCGTTTTTTCATTCTTAAGATGGTTTGTAACAGAATTAAATTATGACGATTGAATAATCAACATGAAAGAAAATTTTAAGATGAAATACGTTTTTTTTTGTAAAAACAATACAACCGTATAATTTATTTAATTTTTCTGTTTTCAGATGTAACAAATACTGAAGGGAATGTGGATATTGTTGAACTAATTGATATATTCTATAGCACATGTTATATTATATATAGCACATTATAACTATAAAATATGTCTAAATATTTTACGATATATAATGAAACAAAGATATAATATTCAATATATAACATTGCATTAAGTATTATATTGTGTAGCATATTGTTTTAAACATGTAGCACGTGATACATATATGTAATGTTGAGTACATATTATTGATACAATATTAAAAAAAAGATATACTTGTAAGTATGTATTGTTGCACAAATTATATATCTTATAGCATATATTTTATTATATATAGCACATTATTCTATAAATATTATGCTAATAGTTACGATATATAATGAAACAAAGCTATAATGGTCTGTATATTAAATTGCATTAATTCTATATTGTATAGCATATTATGTTAAATATGTAGCACATGATATATATGTAATGTTTAGTACATATTGTAAGTATGTATTGTTGCACAAATTATATATCTTATAGCATATATTTTATTATATATAGCACATTATTCTATAAATATTATGTTAATAGTTACGATATCCAATGAAACAAAGATATAATGGTTCATATATTAAATTGCATTAATTCTATATTGTATAGCATATTATGTTAAATATGTAGCACATATTTAACAATAGATATAATTATCATTATTCATTGTTGAACTAATTGATATATTCTATAGCACATGTTATATTATATATAGCACATTATTACTATAAAATATGTCTAATTATTTTACGATATATAATGAAACAAAGATATAATATTCAATATATAATATTGCATTAAGTATTATATTGTGTAGCATATTGTTTTAAACATGTAGCACGTGATATATATATGTAATGTTGAGTACAGATATTGCTGAGTACATATATATGTGTAATATTGTTTTTTTATTGCTGTTTAAATATCATACGTGCACTATAATTATGTGCACCATAACCCCTCCCTATAATTATGGAAAAGATTTGTTGTGCCCCTTCACATTCGGACGTGCAGTAAAGGTGAGAGATTTTTTTTCTTTCCTATATTACCCCTTACACGGTTTCAGCACATATTTTGGATGATTTTTAATACTAAATCTGGAACATCCATTATTTTTAAATCAATGCTTGAGATTCTTTCTTATTTCTTATGCATATATCTATTCTCACCATAACCCCTCCATATATATATATATATATATATATATATTCCAAAATTTTCATTTTAAATGCTAACGTGAAAAAATAATTAGTTTTAATGTACGTTTGCGGCCTGATATCACCGCCCCAGGATTGAACATTCTGGCCGCGTGGAACGAGTCGACCAAACTGTTCGACAACGGCCGCGTCGTGAAACACAACGGCCTCTCCGGCACATCCATGTCCTGCCCCCACGTGGCGGCGCATTCGGATTGGAGCAGCCGCTGTGAGATCGGCACTGATGACGACTAGTACTTAGACCATTAACATCGGCCTCCCAATAACCAACGGCGGTGGAATCGCCGCCGCCACCCCTTTCAACTACGGATTGGACCATTTCCGGCTGTCAATGGCGCTGGAACCCGGGCTCGTTTACGATGCAAATTACACGGATTACTTCCTCTACCTCTGTAACTTCAAATCGAGCTTGCAAATTCTCGAACCGTCTTTCACTTGTCCCGGTCATATCGATCGCCGTCTCGTCGGCTAACAGCAGCGGCGTCAACCTGAGCAGGACGGTGACGAACGTCGGCAGTGGAGAGGGGTCCTGGGAGAGTGTGGAGGCGCCGGCGGTTACTAGGTAGCAATTTCGCCGGAGATTTTGAGCTTCAGCAGAGTGGGAGAAAGGAAGGGCTTCAGCGTTTCAATAAGGCCCAACGGCGAGTGGTTAAATGGTGATGGATCTGGTTGGTATAGTTGGAGTGATGGGAATCACAACGTGAGAAGTCCGATTGTTGTTTCCATTTCCAGTCTTCCAGATAGCTGCGATTTAAAAAAAATAAAATAAAAAATTTACCATCTTTTTGAATTTAATACTTTATTCTATCAAAAATAACATTATTACGTGTACAGTTGAATTGAATGTAAAATTACAATAGTGAAATAAGAAAAACATCATGTTACTTGTTTATCTGTTTTTCCCATATCTATTGGGCTGTCAACAGCCCTTTGTCTCTGAATCTAGCCGGCCCATTACCAATTTTTAAGATTTTCAAACAAATTAAAGTCAAACTAATTTTTTTAATAAGTCTGTTATCTAATAGTTTAGTTTGCCTTCTCAATCCTAACTCACATCCTATGTAACCAGTAATATAATACTCAATCCGTCCACAATAAACATGCATTTAATTCTTTTTCGGTCCGTCCACCAAAAATGTGCACTTTCCATTTTTTAAACACTAACTTTACATTTTTACCTCAACTTATCCACTTATTTACAAAAACACTCATGGTCCACCTTTTACACTCACAATCCATTAATATATTCATTTATTATCCCAACGACACATCTTTTATACACATTTACTTTACACTCATTCTGCTTTTCTTAGGTCTTGCCACCAAAACCGATGTACGTTTTTGGTGGACGGAGGGAGTACAATTTCTTCCTCAATTATACATGTTTCTGTGATTAAAATGAGAATTATTCTATTCGTTTCTCGGCCTTTTGTCTAAGATCAAGAGTAACATAAGAATTATTATGTCGTTATGTGTAATTGTTATTTTAAAAGTTGATTAAATGTAGCGGAGGATGAGTTGAAGTCTCTCTCTTTTCTTCTTCTTTTTCTCTCTCTCTTAAAAATTTGTTAGTTGGATAAGAATGAAGTCTTAATCAATTATAGCGTTTCGTTTTGAACTTTTTTCGGTGTCAAAAACATTTACTGGCACTTTAAATATCTTTTATGGTAGTCTTTGAAAAAAAGAAAAAGAAAAGGCATTTTCGAGCATAATTAATACTCCCTTCGTCCCAATATTCATGACACGTTTTTTTTTTGGATTGTCCCATTAAGTTGGCTTATTTCCAAAAAAAGGAAACACTTTTTACACTAAAAAATACCTCGAATTTCGGTCATCCACTACTTTACACACAAAATACAACTCTTCTTAATCTACGTGTAAAAAAAGAAGAAAGCCATGAATAACGTGACGGGGGGAGTACAACTTAACTCGTTCGATCTATGACTGTGTAAATTATATTCGATTTCTTATTAGAACCGAATCGAAGAGATTCTGATTAACCGAAAATCAAAAATTCGATTATGGTTCGGTGTTCAGTTCCATAGTTTAAAAAAACCGATTATCACTTAATCGATAACCGATTGGTTCGGGAACCAAAAAAATCGTTTTTATTTTTAGCTATTATATAATTAATTAAAATTTAGAATCTCACTTTTAATTATTATTTTAATTATTTTTAATAAATTTTAGTTTTTCAATTATTGTTTTAATTATTTTTAACAATTTCAGTTTTTTAACTTATTATTTAATTATTCTACTTCTTTAGTTGTTGTACATCTTTCCCATCTAATCATAATGTTTTTAGCTTGACTGCTCTCCCTTTCGCTTTTATCAAATAAGTAAATCGAAAATGGAAAGGTAGATACTCAACGAATGGGGCTTAGTTGTAGTGCGCCTTCCCTTCTTCTCTCACTTCGGAAAGCCCCATTATTTCTTAGGATGGATTCAAAAATGATCCCGATCCCATCGCCCTTGCTACCCAGAATAAGTTTCAAATCTCTCCTGTGAAGCAATAAGACTAAGTAGTTGACGATGTCTCATTTCCTGATTACTAAAAGGCAACAAGCCTTGTTTGTTGTCAGTCTCGCATAGCGAAGAAGAGACTTGTCTCACTAAATTTTAGGACAAAAACCCAACCTGGTAAAAAGGGTAGGTGAGGGAAGGATAATTATTAATTAATTTTATTTCAATTTTTTAATTAATTGAAAATCGAACCGAAATAATCGATCAATTTTCGATTAACTTAAACTCTAAATCATTCGGTTTTTATTTCACTTTTTTCGAACAAATTCTATTCAATTAATTGAAAATTTCAATTAGATTAATCGAAATCGAATCGTTTCTCATCCTTAATTCGACCAATATCTTTTTGTTTAGTTTTACTTGCATAATATCGACGGTCCTCGCTACACTATTTGTCTTATATATAAAGACTACCATTTTCCACCGAAAAATCTATTTTCATTTAATCTATGAATAAACAAACTAAATATTTTAAATTAAAGCTGAATCACAACCTTACTGCTTAGATTAAGAACATATAAAATAGAAAAGACGAAACCTACCAATTTGGAGAAAAATTACTCATAACAAATAAAGAACGAAAGAAACATGTCTAAACTATATTTGCTGTAATTAAATATTTTTTTCACCTTTTCTCCTCGAATATTTTTACTTTTTAGGAAAATCAAGCCTAATATTTGGAAAGAATTGACTTTTTTCTCCTGTAGTAGTTGCGGAACCTCTAAAGTCTTGCCTTATCTTCTAGTGGAGATAGATATGAATAAGATGTTTGTCATTATCACGTAACCTAGCTATAGCTACTTCAATTTAGTAATACTTTAATTTTGATAAATATTTCTTAATTATTTCACAACTTAAGAGATAGAAATAAACCAGCTCTAATGAATTAAAATATTACTTTTCAAAAAAAAAAATGTTATCGAACTACAAAAAAGGAGGGCAAATATCACTTTATGTCATAATATTTAAATATATTTTTGGTAATGTCTCAATTTAACATTTCAACATTTTCACAATTTTGTCTATGTATTATATTTCTAGCATTCGAAATTTCACGTCATGACGTACTTACATATATAACTTAATATTTTCATGTGAATCCAAAATGAAGATGCATCGCGTGAGTTTCGATCGAAAGCATCACATTGAAACATATTTATGAAAATATTAAATAGTCGACTTCAATAATCTGATAAATATTGTGGCGTTATTGAAGACACGCTGCTGGAAGTTCGGAACATAAAGATTATTGTGAGGACCCTCGCCAAGGATGGCCATCTCATGGCAAGAGTATTACAAAAGCACACGAGTAACATCCCATGGATTGAATGGAGAGAAGTGGCGGACCGAGAGGGGGACATGGGGTATAGCTATACCCCCAAAATAAAAAAATTATTATTATTATATATTATGTATTAGAAAGTTTATAAATTAATTTTATTTGTACTCCTTAATTTTTAGGAAAGTTAGGGATCAAATTGTAAATAAGTATAATAAAAATTGAAAAAACAAGTTTAAAAGAGAAAGGAAAGCTTACGCAGCAGCAAGCCAGCAACTCCATTGTTTTTTTTCTTTAATCTTTTTTCTCTTTCTCCTAAATTATCTTTAATCTTTTTTTTCTTTCTCTCTTTCATCAATGTTATGGATGTATTATTTGTAATATTATATTTTTTGCGTATATTGTTATATAATATTTATCGTATCCCGAAACAAAAATCCTGGATCCGCCACTGATGGAGAGTATAGTGTTTGTGTTAATTGAGCAGACATAGTTGAAGGGGATGAGAGCGTTGTTGAGACGGCTGATTTATTTTATTTTTAAGGTGAACTATTCGTGCAGATAATGGCTAAATTACAAAATGTACGTCGACTCACTTCCACCCGCAATTCACATCTCCAAATCATATTTTCATTCTTATCATTTCAATGTTTCGAGTTTTTTTTAATCGTTTTCTTGAAAAAAGGTCACAGGTTGTGCAAATCAAATGGTTTTACTATTTAATTTGGGGAATTTTAAGTTATTACAAATAGAGTTTGATTTAGTATCATTTTAAGTACATTTGGTCCTTTACATTAAAATGATATTCCTCCATCCACATTAAATGTATCATAATTACCTTGTTCAACGTCCATGAAAAATATATCACCTTTCTTTTTAGGGTAAATATCACTTTAAACCCTAAATTATATCAATTTTATCAAAAATATCGCGAACTTTAAAAAATATTATTTTAAATCTCAAACTATTAACATTTTATCAAAAAAATCATAAACTTTGAGAAGTATCACTTTAAACCTCAAACTATTATTTTTTTATCAAAAATACCCTACATAAATTTTTCAGCTCCCGAAATTGGACGAGAAATATCTTCTTCTCGTTCAATGAGCCACATCAAAATTTCGAAAGCAAGAAATGAACAATGTATATATCCGATGAGCCAATCATAATATATTTATCGTCCAATTTCAGGAGCTGAAAAATTGATGTATGGTATTTTTGATAAAAAAAAATTAATAGTTTGAGGTTTAAAGTGATACTTTCTCAAAGTTTATGTTTTTTTTGATAAAATATTAATAATTTGGGGTTCAAAATAATATTTTTTAAAGTTCATGATATTTTTGATAAAATTGATATAGTTTAGGTTTAAAGTGATATTTACCCTTCTTTTGTGATATTACTCCTTATTATTCAACTTAACAATCACTCATTATTTATCAAAAAATCATTTATATCACTCACAATCTAACACGCGATGTTAGGGATGTCAATAACACGCCCGAATGATAAAATTATGAGGGTTTGATTTTTAACCCAAAAAACGCCAACGAATCCACGAATAGCCCGACAACCCGAGTGGGTTAGCCCGAACCGAGCGGGTTGGCCCATTAACATCCCTACAACTATACAATAAATTATAGAAGATATTCATAGTGTTGTTAAAAGTTACAAAAAATAGTGAATTAGCTATATGGATTATGAATATTCGGATATATTAAAAAATAATTTAGTTGTGAGCATTATTTTCTAATTTTGATATTGTAATATATTTTAAATAGTATTATATTGAATTAACTTATTAAAATTTTTCTAGATATTAGTTTTAATTCGCTATAATTGTATTATATTATTAGAGATCATTTAGTTACATGGAATGCGGACATTAAAGCATATTAGAAAAAGAATTTAATTATGAGCACTATTTTAATTTTTATTGTTTGCTATTCAAAGTTAGTATAATAAGATTAAAAAAGAACTTGTGGAATGTATTATATTTATTTTTCAATTATTTATTTTTACTCCAACGCTTAATATAAAATATTTGATATATATATATATATATATATATATATGTATATAAGCTTTCGCCCGATGGGTTAGCCCGAAACCGAGAGTTTAGGGTTAGGGTTGATACATAGCCCGAACCGAATAGCCCGACAACCCGAGCGAGCGGGTTGGCTCGATTGACATCCCTACGCGATGTGAATCTTACTCCACTCAAACAACACACATCAATAATTTCATTAAAACTCGCATCGTTCACAAATGATACATAACTGTGGACGGAATCAGTATAATATAAGAACATTAATTTAAGTTCTCTTATCATTCAAAGAACTATATACAATATTTGGTTGCTATACTTCAGTTAATTGAAGTCGAACACTGAACTTTCACTAATCGATCTCAACCTGTTTGAAAAAAGAAAAATCTTTCTTTTTTGTAGTCATTTTATCTTCCAAAACCGTCTCTACAACTTTGGTGGTACTAATTAGGGCTGACAATTTTCGACACGACACGAACACGCACGAAATTAACGGGTTAGTGTTCAGTCTTATCGTGTCCTTATCGTGTCGACACGATAAGGACACGATAATTTCGTGTCGTGTTCGTATCGGATCCGTGTCGTATTCGTGTAACCCGATAATTTTCGTATTGCATTCGCGTTCGTGTCGGATCGTGTCGTTTTCGTATAATTCGATAATATTTATATATTTAATATTAATTTAATTATATTTTATTTCTAACTTTTATTTAAATTTATTGTTTCGTGTCGTGTCGTGTCAACACAACAAAAATCGTGTCATATTCGTATTCGTGTCGTGTCCGTGTCAGTGTATTTCGTATCGTATTCATGTTCGTGTCTGACAGATCCTTAACGGGTCGTGTTTGGCCTTATCAAATCGTGTCGTTATCGTGTCGATACGATAACGACCCGACATGCACGAATTGTCAGCCCTAGTACTAATAAACCTAAAAGAAAAAAGAAGCGAAAGGTAAGGAACTAAACGCGGCTGGTTTTGTTTGTTTGCTCGCTGGGAGATTCCGTAAAATACATGTATCCACTACTATGATCAGAATATCTACGTTATCATCCATTAAAATTTAAAACAATAAATTTAAATATTTGTTGAGAATGCACCCTTAATATTTAGTATTTAATATACACTAGAAATGGAGGCCATACGAGAATAGACTTGTCAATATACGAATTTTATATTATGATCGATCGATTTGGAATCGTTCATAACTTATTAGCAGCGATTTTAGTTTTGGTTCCAGTTTCAGCCCCGTCCAAAAACAGATCCGACCTAGTTGTTCCGAATCAGGGTTTTTTTTGGTATTTTATAGCCTTGTCTAAAGTGTTTTAAATATTTTATTATTAATTAATTATCATTTTTTATTAAGTTATGAAAAATCATATAAATTTATAACTATTTTAGTATTTGGATAATTATCTGATCCAAACTCATAATTTGATGGTCTGAAATCGATTCGAATCCAAAATTTAATGGATCTATTTCAGAATCAAAAATTATATTTATTTATTGAATGTGGATTATATAAAATTCGTTAACTAGCTGAGGGAAACTTTGTTAATAAATCGTGGGAAAAATTTTAGTGGATGGAAGTACAACTACAGGGGAACACGTGGCATGACAGCTGGAGATACGGTTTAGATTCCCGGCTCCCCAACTCTTTCTCTCTCCTGAGATTGACAACTATATACGTGTCGAAACATGATTGCCTGCCTCTGTCGTTTACTTTATTTAGGCGTGTACCTAAATTATTTTGGTGGGCCTCTAGATACTGGGGCCCCTCCGCTGCGCCGGAAGAGCCGCCGACAACGCCGACGATCACTTTCAATCAACGGCTCCTAGCCAAATCAAATTATTGCCGCAGACAATTATAGCTCTAGGCTTCCAATTCAGTGAATTCACTCATAAGATGGTTCGGCCCAGCTCAGCTTCCAACAGGAACAGAGCCAAACCTTGGGCACGATGGCAATTTCATTTAAAGAATTATTATTTAGATTGTGTTTAATATATTTTGCAAAAAAAATATGTATGAAAATATAATTTTATCAATCTATTTTTAAAATCCTAACTCTGTCCTGACTTTGAGTTCTTGTACTTGGTTGAGAGGACGTTTGATTAAGCTTATTTTTAGAGAGCTTACAAATTTCATGAACGTATAAGATAAATATTTTAAGAGCTTATAAATTATCAAAATATTTGAATAATTGAACTTATAACTTAGAGAAATAATCGTGAATTAGATAGAGAAAATTGATGAGGGGTAAAGTTGATAGTATATATGTAGGAACTAACGAACCATAATATGTTTATTTTGATAAATTTTCATTATTGCTTATAAAATTTTCAAAAATAAAATGGGGTTGATAAACTTATTTTTAAGAGAGTTTATAAGTTATTGGAACTTATTTTCACAATTTATAAACTGTTTATGAATTTATTTTGTCAAACAACTCATTTGAACTTATAAGTTCATAAATAATTTATAATCTATTTTGAGGAGCTTATAAACTCAATCAAACACCCTCTTAATGGTATCAAACTAATCTGCAAACTGAACTCACTTAAATTCTATATCTCGTTTATTTATATTTTATATGTTTTACCTATATATTCTATACACTCCATCTTTGTGTCACTTTACGGCTATATACGTGATTTATAATGAGAAGGTGGAGAAAAAGATATTCATTTTATATGCTTCTCAAGAGCTAAGTATTATGAAATATATTTGTAACTGACATCTGTCGTATAGTCTTCCTAATCACGTATTTTCTCTATTTCTTGTTTGTTTAATGATAATTTTTAGGGGGATCTCTTTTTTATTATCAGTCTTTTTAGGGGATTCTAGATGTTATATTTTTTGGTTTCCTAAAACTATGTAATTTAGAACGCGTGTTGATTTATTCTCACCCTCTCTCTCTTAACCCTGTCAGAAAGTTCTCTCAAAAAAGATATATCTTAATAATTAGAGAATTTAACTTAGTTAATTAAAAATTACTGTATTAGATTTGAGGTAAAAGGATATAGCTTAGTTATAGTGAATTTTGCTTTTAAGTTATAACGCGGGCCACGCGGCATTGGTTGTTGTGTTACGAGTTATTGAAGAAATGTTACTATCTCTAAAATAATTTTCAAATTAGATAACTTATATATGTACTTTATATTGCCATGAATTATATAACAACGTCTACAACATATTATTTAACAAGATCCTCCAACATTACTAAAAACGTTATCACATGCCATTTACTTAAAATATACAACTATATCATCTAAATAGCATTAGAAAAAATAATGTGTAATTTATATTATAGTATACATGATTCCCTATAGCTTAAAGGGAAGATACATATTAACAGGTACGTAGTTTTTTTTTTTTTTTGCATCATGGGGAACCCGCAGCCGCTACCTTAGGTGCACACTGAGTAAACCCCATGTTCCTGTGCAATAGTCTACAAACCACACAGGACAGGTAAACCACACTTGGAAAACCAGGTGTGATAGAAGTTAAACTTATTTAATTATGACAAAAATTGATGTCTTTTTTTATTTTTTTTAATATAATATACAAAATAAAATGATTTTATCTTAATATTCAAAAAATCTAACGAACAAATAATTATATAACAAATATTGCTTTAATAAACACTACTAAAGCAAGAAGTAGGAGGTTGGGACCGATGGCTTGGAGACCATGGGCGGTCTCTACATCCATCTCTTAACATCAATTTTTCTTTTTTCCTTTTCCTTTTTTTTATAATTGCTTATGTGGCGGTTGACCGCTTCCTCTAAGACTGCATTTATCGACGCCCGTGGTGGGTGTCATGCAGTCCACCAAACAATTAAAAAAAAGATGAAATAAGATTTGATGTAAATGGTGGGTGGGATTGAAGGAGTCCACAGACCTTCACCCACCCACCCATTTACTATTTTTGTTTAATATATATTTATCATAATATTATCATAAAATCAATTTAATTTTTGTATAATATATTTAAAAATAAATAAATTATATCAAAATTCTTATTATTTTTTTCTCTATAAATAGAGACCAATTTTGACATAATTATTCACAATTTAGAAATCATTCCTTATTCTCTTTTCATTCACATCTCAAAGTTGGGTTTCCAGTCAAAGCTGGGTTTATATCATTGCATCTTTCCAGCAAAAGCTGGGTTTTCAGCCAAAGCTGGGTTTCTATCATTGCATATCTGAGTCATCGACAATGACAGAAAAACTCATTCAATTGAAAAAGCCACCATTTGAGCCACCCTAAAGGTGTGAAGGTTGGGTTAAGAATGAGGTCATTGATAAACCTATAAAAATGAAGGTGGGTGGATGTGAGGAATAATAAATTTATAGAAGAGAGAAAAATAAATATAATAATATAAAGGTGGGAAGGTTGGATTGGGGATGTGGTTGTTGATAAACTTAGCGCCGCTGAAATTGGTAGTCTTACAGCCCCATACGGTTGAATCGAACAAATTGTGCATGTTATTATTATTTTTCTGAAAATATGAAGTGACATGTGTGGCAAGCTCAATTTAAAGATATTATCTCTACTTTTAAGAAAAGCCAAATCATTCCTAAAAAACTAAAATTAAGATTATTACCAATTCTTTATTTTAAATCCGTTAACTTTTAATTAATTGAGTTAAATCCGAATAGATAATGTTATCAATTCTTGTATATAATTATTGTGGTACTCATTTTTCATGTACATATACAGACACACACAGGCGCACATACAAAAATTGTGAAAATATTGCAAAATGAGAACAATGAAATATGAAAATTAATTAAGTTTTGTAAATTTCATCACACTTAATTAGTTAATTTCAACGGTAAACAGTACACGCAAACGGAACTAAAACACATAGCTTTCCGAGTGTTTGCAACGCAAGTGTAGCGCCGGCCCCTACCACACGTGTGCATCCACGAGACATATACCCTATTTAGTAGGTAAAATCTTTCTACAAACTTGATTGTTCATAAATTGTGGAGCCTGGATGTTCTCCGATTATGCTACGATTTCCTTCGCTATGGTAACTCGCGCTCTAGGCGGGTGTCCGTGTCACGAGACTTCGACATATCCTTCGGTTTCTTCTCTCGATTGGGTTCTTCCGAATGAGCTCATGCCGCCCTTCGCCGCCGTTGTTGCGGTACGACGGTCCCGATGACGGCTTCGTGTATTCATCGATTATTTCAAACGGTGGTTGATCGAAACACAAAATTTCGCTTCCCATGCACGGCGCCAGGATCGATCTTAATTTCGTAAGGAAAATAAATGCGCAAGAACACAATGATTTACGTGGTTCGATCTGGCGAATAAGATCTACGCCCACTATAGCAGAGAGTATTCGCAGGTATTCGATGTGTAAGAAGCAGATTACAATGAGAGTGAATGAATCTATTTCGCCTAATCTAGCTTCTATTTATACACAATTATTTAGACTAGATCTTAACTCCCGAGATCTTCTAAATAGGATTCGAGATCTGGATAGATCTTAATCCTATCCCTCTCGAACTAGGATTCATTTAGATACTACCAGCCTCCGTTGCTCCACCCATGGTGTTTTAGTATTGTGGTACTCATTTTCATGTACATATACAGACACACAGGCGCACATACAAAATTGTGAAAATATTGCAAAATGAGAACAATGAAATATGAAAATTAATTAAGTTTTGTAAATTTCATCACACTTAATTAGTTAATTTCAACGGTAAACAGTACACGCAAACGGAACTAAAACACATAGCTTTCCGAGTGTTTGCAACGCAAGTGTAGCGCCGGCCCCTACCACACGTGTGCATCCACGAGACATATACCCTATTTAGTAGGTAAAATCTTTCTACAAACTTGATTGTTCATAAATTGATTGCAATACGTACTCTAAATCTCTACCCTCCTAACCTAATATTAATCAATCCACAAAGGCTATATGTTAATATAATGAGATGATTTCTCGTGAGGACATCCGTATGTATGGATAATGATATTTTTCTTGAGTATAAATAATATTTTTCTTTAATAGAATGATATTTTCGAATTACAATATAAAAATTAAATAATATTTTTATTCAATATAAATGATAATTTATCCGCTTTTATGGTAAGAAGGAAGTAAAGAGTTCATGGAAAGCACATCCATGAAATTGTCAATTTTTTCCCAATTCATAGGTCCTCCCACCCCACTCACACACACAAACAGACCATCAATCAATCATAGCCTCGTAGTATATTTACTTTTTTTGTGTTTTGAGTGAATGCTATGGGTCATAAAGAAAATAATTAACTAGATTAGAAATGTAATAATACTTGTTAGATCTGGTTCTATTTACTAATATAAAACTTATCAATATGCTTCATGCTGTTACTTGAACTCAAAATTGTCAAGAATTTGAGAGAAGGGTTTGTCGAGCATTGACTAGTCTAAATAAAACTTTAACTAATAAACATACAAACGAGCTAGCAAAATGTGCGCCATCTAGTTGTACTTGCTGGCTTTTTATCGTCACTAAAAGAACCCTAACTGTGTGTGTATTGGTCTAGTGGTAGAGTGGTTAATGCCCGAGGCCAAAGGTTTCGGGTTCGAGTCCACCGTAACGCAACCTTTAAAATTTATGTATTAATTGGAAAAAAAAAGAACCCTAACTTCCGTATGTCTTATTTAAACGTTGCAATGAGTAAAATGTGTACATTGAATTCGTCCAAATAGATTACACACAATCGCCGAACTATTATGTTTCAGCTAGTGATATATAGTGGAACATAACCAACTTTCTTTCTTTGTACATCTTATTGACAACTTCGTTTTCTCTTTTTCTTAAAAAGCTATTGAAAAGATGAATCAAACGTGAGTGTGTACTCGTATACATGTGTGTGTATATATATATATATATATGAGTTGATCATGGTGAAAATTGATTAACTCGTTATAAAAGTACATTCCCCGTGAAAGTTAATGCATTCAAGATATAAAATTTTCAATCCTCATAATTCGAACTCAATTTATCTAACAAAGTGATGCATTCATAGTAGATATTCACGATCGGATGTATATATAGCCTTGTTCCGATATAATCAAAATGACGCCTATTGAAATTTTAAAAGTTAAAATTTTTGTGAAATCAAATGTTGCGTTGTAAAGATGTTAAAACATTTTGGGCAAGCGATGATAAATTGGCGTAATTACTCATTCTAATTAGATGCATACGTATTAACACCAATGTGAGTACAGAATACTCAAGGAATAAGACAGAAGAAAAAACAATTAATACGTGACTAAATTCTACGCAAAGTTTGATGTATTTTTAATATTATAATATACTCTCAAAACTACATAGTCATACATACAGACAGCAAAAGCCGTAACCCTCAAGTTAAACAATTACAACCTTCGATCGTGATTTTTTACTTCAGAATAATAGCAATTAATTTATTTATTCAAACATAAAGATTATATATATTCAGAAAGCAGGGACCGCACTCAAACCTCTTCACAGTGACGCCAGCAATCAAATCGATCTTGCTATGATTGAACACTCAATCATTCATTCATCCATTCATTTTCCCTATAAATTCATTCCAATTCCCACCATTCCCAGCTCTTCAGCTTCATCCCACAAAATTCTGCCCTCAATCACAAACAAAGCCTGATCTTATTTTTTATTACAATGGCGGAAGAGTTCGAGGAATCTGAGGTCATGTTTAACGTTAACGACGAAGGCGGTGACGGCGCCTGCGATTTTCAGCTGTGTTCGAGGGAATTCGCCAGGAGCGAGAAGGCGAAGAGGAAGAAGATGAAGACGTGTAGTAAGAAGCAGAAGTCGACGGTTCCGGTGAGCATCCCGGAGAATGTGTCTTGGCTCAGGTACGTGGACCTGGATTTGGAAGATGGCGGCGACGACGGAGAGATGGTGCCGCCGCACGTCATTGTGGGGCGGCGCGTGGCCGGGAAGATGATGGCCTTCTCCGTTTGTTCGGGAAACGGGAGGACTCTCAAGGGACGGGATTTGAGCCAAGTCCGTAACTCGATTCTCAGGCTCACCGGTTTCCTCGAAACGTGATGAGAATATTATATTTTAAAGTTTTTTAAGGATTTGGAATCTTTATCCGATCGTTTCAGGAATTAGATGTTATAGTAGTTGTCGGAATTTCCAAGAACTGTCTTGTAAGGAAAAACAATGAAAACGAAAAACAACTGCTTCATTCCCTCAAAATGAGAAGGAATAAGAGAAAGAAAAAAGTGGGTGTTATTTAATGGCGTCATTTTAATTATATTATAAAAAATGTGAAATTGTGAATTTGTTTATTGGGTGCATGTTATAAGTTGGAAAGATCCAGATTCCAGGGTGTTAGATTAGGTTTCTGTTAGGCTATGAAAGGGGGTGGGTGGGGCAATACGCCACTTCTGATTCAAATGATCTCATTTTTCCTGTATAAATTTGTCGGTTTCTGCCTTCCACAGCTAGGCTACTATTAAATTATTTTCATTTAATTATCTTTTTAGTGATTTCTTGTGCAAACATATGTAAATATGGAGATGGGATTGATATTTTTTTCAATTTAAATGAATGTAAATAATATTTTATATTTTGGATTACAGTATAAAAAATAAATAATATTTTTTCTTCAATACAAATGATATTTGTTAGAATAATTGATACTTTTGAACGTCCGCCTGGTGCTAACGTCCGTACATGAGTTTTTATGTTATTTTTTATAAATTTCGGTCATTTGTTCTATGTAAAGTTCATCGTGGATTTTATGGATTTCGTCTAATTGTATATTAGACTGTAAAGTTTTAGTTAGAAATAATGAGACAAATTAGAAGCTTGAGCAAGATGAATAAACTGAAATTGACGTGGCTGATCACGCTAGGCCGTGCAAGATTAAGAGACAAGAGCAAATTAATTGTCCATATAAAGTAAGTTTTTTATGACTAAAAGATCACATTTTCAAATTTCAATAACTTTTTAAAAGCTTGAGTTTATCATATTTAATTTTTAAGTGTGATTTATCAATTATATAATTACCTACATATTGTTGTATAGAAATATTGATTTTTTTAAATACGCACCGAAAGCAAGAGATGCAGGATAATTGTTTTTATCTAAATGAGTGATTGGTCTTTACACAATAACACGTGGCGGGTTAAACCTCGTTTCGAATCTTTAATAAATAGATTGCCTAGTATTAAAAAAGTCAAATTTATTTAAATTTGTTCTGGATCTCCATATCTGATTGTTAATTACAATTGAAGTATTAGTGATCCGAAACAATTAATTAAAATGCTGTTTCCTTAGCCGCATTAACACATTTGATCGACCACGTTAATTTTGTCGTTTAGTAACAGACTTTCAACTGAACTAGAAAAAATATTTTAATAGAAAACTTTCGAGAGATTTACGAAGGCCAGGCAAAAACCATATATTAACTTGCTCGTCCATTTTCAGAATGTCGTTATAGTACGTGGACAAAATTGTGGCCACAAAATTGTTGAAGCCATCCTATATCATTATTTATTTCTTGGAGAAATTGATTTGTGGGTATTATATATATTTATTCAATCGACCTACCTATATAAACTCTAAAATATTATCTATGAAAGATATGGCTGGCTGAGGTGTCCTAAGTTTACTCCATGAATTTCCAAATCAAGAAAAAGGAAATATAATTAATAGTTTAAAAAAATGGTCAAGCTTTTTTAAATTTTAACTTTTGGTTAATAACTATGCTGATGACTCAATCACTAATCTTCTAATTGATCTTCTCTTGCTGGTGGTTGGGGAGAAAATAAAAATACTCATAGTGGTTATAATTTTAAATTGAAGTCTTCGTTCAAAACAATCTATATGCATACATATAAGTACAACACTAATTATTTTGGCTATAATAATACAAATATAAGCAAAATGTCGCCCCATTTTTATTTTATTTTGCTTATATATTTGGAGGTATTGCAATATGGAACTTTTGGTTATGATCAATAATGACAAAACTTAATCATTGCATAGTCCTATGGCCAAATTATTTGAAAGCAAAACTTACGATAATTTGCGTAATTAGATTGCCAGATGATTAGCGTATTGTGATTAGATTGCCATTTATTTCGCTATTGCTTACAATTGGAGCACATAATTAGTATTCAATACAATTTACTTTCCGTTGGGGTTGCGTATATGACATCTTTATACGAATAATCACTCAATAATTATATGAAATTCCAATAATTGAAGGACTTTGAACTCAGATTTCAGGGAATATGAGCCTGCTTCTGTATAATTACTCACACCATTTTTTTATAAATATCATCAACATTCAAATTACACATACCAGAAAAATAGAAAATTTTACTTTTGTATCTTTATTAATTACCATAATAAATGCATTCATATAATTATCAAATTTCAAGAATATTAAATAAGGATATATAAAAATATATTACTCTCAGATTATAAAGAGATTTACTAAAAAAAAAATACTGATGCACGCTTAAAACAACTGATGGAGTAGTAGTTAACAATCGCATTAATTATAAAAAGGGGCCCGATGTTAGATGGCTATCAATCACAAAAGTGGATATATGTAGGGCACTAAGCTTAAATAATTGTCACAAGATAAAGCAATCAACAAATCCAATATTTTTTTTTCTTTATTGAAAATTTATTCAGACAAATGACCTCATAAGAATTTGCCTAAAAAATTCAATAGGACTAGGAAAAAGTAATTTTCCTTTTCCTGAAAAAAAAATAAAGTTACAAAATCTGGATGATCACGAGGCCACAACTAACTGAGCTTACCATGCACGAGGCAGTAATTCATAGATGACAAAAAGAATTACGGAAATCTGGATTTCCTGACATTTGTATGAATGGATGAAAGAAGCAGTAGCCATGAACTATATTCAGAACTCTAACTGAGCATCATCATCCTGCAACGTAGGAACAGAAAAATATCACAAAGGTCAGGTGAAATTCAAGAACAGACATTCACCTGTTTCATGGTTGATTTCAACGGCATGATTGCTGACAAGGAGGAAAATATACGGGGCAAAACTTTTCCATTGGTGCATAAACATGTTTCCTCAGATCCATATCAAGGATTGAGCTTCATTTATATAGGCATACTAGTTCAAAGAAGAGGCGTAATTGCAGCTCTTTCTTTAAGAAAAGGGACGCATTCTTTACATACTTTTTACCTTCTCATGCAGTTGTTCTTTATATCTTTTAGAGGGGCACGAAGACCACTTGCACGAGAGCCCGATGAGTTGTATCTAAATGATGATATCACCGCTACAAAATTTTCCATAGATTTCTCTGCTATATTAGAATAACGCCCCAAATGACTTATATCACAGCCAAACTTCCCCTCTTGAGCTTCCTCCTCTTCCTCTAGGTCAGAAGTGCAACCTGCAAGGAAATTCCACAGAAAGCGGGCAAGCTTAAGATTCTGATTTCTGAAGGTGAATGAGTTATAAAGTAGGTCCAGCCAACTGACAATGTCGTGGCACTAAAGCTTAAAAGCAATATGTACAAACCTGAATCTTAGGTTTGCAAAGGAAGATAACTACCAATATATATATTCTGGAAATAAGCTTTGCAAACTATCAGAAACTACTAGAGGCTACAGTTTAAAAATATGACAAAAAATTCAAGCTTGCTGTGCAATTCAACAATTCAATCCTTTTTGAAGCGCACAGTTTCATGTTGAACTTCTTATTGACAAAATAGTAACATGATGTAACAATCTATCTCAACTAGGAAATATATGAAATGAAAATTCAAGAATGTCCTTAGCACACACATATTTGATAGGAAATGTACCTGATCTCCAGCTGTTATCATTTGCATCCTGCATCGAACAAGAAATAAACCATACAGTCATAATACTTGAGAAGCGGATACATAATTAGTAAACACTAACGATTAGGAGTAAGCAGAAGCACGTACTCTTGGACTTTTTGTTTGAGAAATCTTTATTCTCTTCGCTGTGCATTCTAATGAGTTATTTGTCAACAGGCCCTTAAGACTGCTATTGTGGGACTCATCAGTGATGCCACTGATTATCGTGTCCTTGGACTGGTTATTCTCATTTACAGAAGTTTCTCCGAAGAAAGAACTCCTCACTCTGTGTTTTGGGTACTCAGATGTTTTTTTGGACTCGCCATCATCATCTACGTCAGACGATTCAGAACTGCAGGTCTGGAAGGAATACTTATCTAAAATCTTACCATTAGCAATTTGCTTAATGCTGGGCCGGAAAAAAGGACTACGCAAAGAGACTCTCCTTTCCTCCTTTTTGCATGTTTGCTCAGAAGCATCAGTCTCCAATTTGTTATCACCATTCTTGTATGCATCATTCTCATTTTCCTTCCCTTTCTCCTCACTAGGTTTCTTAAGAAAATATGAGCTTCTCACTACAACATTTTTATTTCCTGATTTCACCTTTCCATTTTCTCGATTTGAGTCAAGATCCTTGTGCAAGGAGATACAAGGCTTACACACTGAATTTTGCAGTGATGTAAGTGGTGGCATATCTTTGTCTCCCGTGACTTCTCTCTTGCTAGATGGCCCTATATATGTAAAAAAATAATGAGCACTGAGTTGCAAAAATAGCTTCTCAACTGTAAAAAAAATCATCCTTACCGTGATAATTGTGTCCCCAAAAAACCTTCAAATTTTCAGTTTCACAGCCATGCTTTTCCTAAATATAGAAAATACCAAAAAGAATTAGCAAATGATAAATTGTGAGAGAAAAATGAAATGACTGCACTTTCAGTCGATTGCTGGTCCTCTGTGTTAAGCAGGCATATCACATTCAATTAGACTGACCTCATGTAAACCTAGGCGAGAACTGGAAGTTTCATTGTTTTCATTTGGAACACTTCGAGGGGCCCTGAATTTCCTTTTTGCCTCAAGAGAAGCAAAGCCTTATAATGTCAAGGGAAAGCCAAACTTTTCTTTATCCTCTAACAAGTCATGAGATAGATAGTCAAGAAAAAAGAAATAAATCTTTTTCTTTGCATGCTGACCCTCTCATTTTACACTTATTATGAGAATATTACTATGGAATCACATACGGTAGAGGTCCGAGCTAACTTAGACCATGGAATTTTCGTTTGATGAGATTAAAGGGTGCATGCAACAAAAGTAACCAGCTGTGTGAACATGAGAAAATGAAGAAACTAAAACAAAAATCTGACTTAATTGGATACAGAAGTAGTTAGTGAGAATATTTTTCTGCACAGGCAAATCGATCTTCTTCCTTTCACCATCAGGCTTGAAAAACTTGAGCTCGTAAGTTCCAGGAAGTGTCTTTTCAGCAGAACCAGATTCTATCTACTTATCAAAAGGAGATAATTATGGAGGAGCTCATGTATCATGTATGTGCATAATACTCCTAAATCGATGAAAATATAAGATGTACCTGGATGGGCTCTTTAGTAAAAGGATCTATGTCTCCTGCTGCAATGCCTTTAGCCACATGCTGGGGCAACGATGTGATTCTAGTTAAGGTAATTTTCTAATAAAGCATGAAGGGAAATGTGCTTATGGAGATCAATTTACGAACTATGAAATATATAGCAAAAGGATATGGACCTAAGAAGTCTAGATCTTCATCAGCAATACCAACTGGCTCAGACAGATGAACAATATCCTCACCAACGGGATCATAAACGCGTTGATGCCTGAAAGTCAAAATTGCTTTCTTGAATGATTCTTCATAGAGAGGAGTTACATCAACGCTGTTGTACTTCAAGTGCTTAATGACCTGCATCATGGTCTAAGATTCAGTAACCAAACTTGAATGAGAATCAACTGATACAAATCATCAAATGTGTCTATTAAGGGAATGATTACATCCTCGTGATTTTTAAACTTCTTCATTAGAGTGTGAGCTTTTTTCAGGCCCATTCCAGGCAGAGACGGCAGATAGTCGCACCCACTCAAAATGCACATTTCGAGCAGCATCATCTGGGTGAATCCCACTAAATTTAGTTCTTTGTTGTGTTGTAGCATGGCATTCTTAAACTCAACACCTTGCCCGAATTTATCCATTTTATAGATGATCTGTATGATAGAGATTCATGAGAATATAACAAGACTAGATACACAAAAATATAAATACATATGTCTTGTGAATAATGAGAACAAAAGTATCAGCATGTAAAACTTACTCTTGGGCAACCAAACGCAATTAAATCTGAATCTTCTGTTATAACTGCTTCGACATGTTTGCTGACTGCCAAGAATGTCATTTGTGCATCTGCCTCATAAGGTGCCACAATATAAGACACATTTTCATGCTTCAAGGCCTGTTAACAATAAGCACAGCTAGATAGTTCACTGTCATGTAAAGAGTGAGAACTTCTAGCTCCATAAAGTTTAAAATGAATGACCCCAAAAAATACTCAAAAATGCTTGGCAGTTTCAGTATATTAAGAGAATTCTACCTGAATAAGCTCATAAGCAATCGAAGGTGATATATCAACAGCCTTCTGGTAGCATTCATATGAAGCACTTAGATTTCCATTTGCTTCATGTTCTATAGCACGGGAAAGGTTTTCCCTTCTAGACCTGCAAATAACAACTGTGAGAAGGATAGAATTTACTCAATTAGTGTGTGTATGTAACTGAGCAAGGACTCTTAACCAAGGAAATCATCAAGTAGAGGCCAAGGGAATATGGAGCTCCATTCCATCTTGACTAATATTAACCACCACGGGTACAAGGTTAAGAAATTAAGGAGTATGGAAGCTAAAAGAAAATGGGGTGCGAATTTAGGTGCTGGAGGCGATGATTGCAAGTAGAGGTGGCAAAAGACCGGCCCAGCCCCTACTAGGCTTTTCATAAAAATCGGGCCGGTCAGAACAGCCCAAAATTCATCGGGCTAGAAATAGTGAACCCAACCAAGCCTAAAAAACTATTTATAGTGAAAAAATTTATGGGCAGCACGGTCGGCCAAGCCCACCGGGCTGTTGATCATTTTGAGCAGGCGGGGCCCAGCCTGAAATTCAATCGGGCCTAAAACATTGAGGCCCAAAGCCTCCCAAAACCGGGCAGGCAGGGACCATGCATGCTTGTTTTGCCAGCTCTAATTGCAAGGACCATATGACAGGAAAATGGAACTTCATAAACACTATTGCTTGTTAGCAGCCTTACAGATTATACTAATCGAATGAAGAAAATTGATAAACAGATGCAATACCTTGCTCGCTTAACCTCTTGGTCAGTCTTCATTGGTAGAGGACCCCATTGATAGGATACTGCCCAACTACTGCGCCCAAGATCGCGCCCAATACAAGTAAACCCGACATCAAGCTCGGCTCGACAAGTTCGCCCATGAAGACTCCGAAGCTGGGAACGCAGAAAGCTCACCATATCTAAAAGAATCCTAATTCAAGAGGATAGGATCTCGAATCCTAGTTAGAGAAGACTTTGATTCGAGATCTCAGTCAATACATCGTGTATAAACAGAGGCTAGATTAGACGACATAGATCATTCACCTCTTTGTAATCGCCTACACTCTCAATACACATACTCTCTCTCTCGCCTGTGGACGAGATCTTATTCACGATCGAACCACGAAATCTTTGGTGTTCTTGCGATTTATTTCCTTACGAAATTAAGATCGATCATCGGGCGCCGTGCTGTGGAAACGAAAATATTGGTTTTCGATCAACCACCGCTATGTGGAAATAATCATGACTGTGTACACCGAAGTTATGCATCCAGACCGCCGCCGCAACAACAACGCCGACGGGAAAGGGAACGCCGAGCTCAACTCGGGAAGAGCCCAATCGAGAAACCCCGAGGGCATATCCAAAGTCTCGACGAGCACGGACACCCGCCCGCAGGAGGCAGTTACCATAGCGAAGGCAATCGTAGTAATAATCCGGGAACCTCCGGCTCATAAGTAAACCTCGACGACGCCGCTCGCGGATTTCGAGAAAACAAGGAGAGCTTTCTCCGCCTCGTCAAGCATGTGGTCGGCCACGCCCCCGAAGAACGGTACATCAAGCCTCATCTAGATACGAGGCATCACAACGGAGGTCGGGGCCCAAACCGACCGCACAGGAACGAGCAACGGGAGAGGACGTCGTGATCGCCGCGGCCGGCCTCGATCGCTGAATAAATCCATCCAATGAACTCCTCCCGATCTCCGTGGACGAGCGGCAGCAGAAAAGGCATCGCCGCCGCCAAGTCGGTCCGAGTCACCTAAATGAGTTCGGTCATCGAACTCCGCCCCGCCTCCAGAGGACGACTTGATGGATACGGAAGATAGTCACCTGTTCTCAAATAGAATACTCAACACTTTCTCCTGATAAATACCGGTGCCAAGCATCGCCCCTATGACGGGTCGAGGATCCATGTAACTTCCTCTCACAGCCCAATACAACATGATCAACCAACACCACCGCTCATATGTGTAAACTCTTCCCGAGTTACTCGTCGACAACGCCCGCAGTGGTTCGACAGCCTACCACGGAAGCATCGGCCCTATCGCGACCGATGGTGCGCTTCCACCAAGGTTCTTCCAAAAGGCGGAATCAAAACGCCATCGCACACCTCCTCACCATAAGGCAAAGCCGAATGAGTCCATCACGACTTCACGACAAGGTTTAACAAGGAGTGCTTGAAGGTCAAGACGTGAACGACTGTTAGTCATCTCGCCTTCCAAAACGGCATCTTGCCGGGCCTTATACCGAGAGATCGTCTGGCACGAACCTCGATCGCAACAGTAGTCAGGGCGATAGCCAACCGGTTCGCCAAAGCGGACGAGGCCGACAAAAGAAAGCCAAGCGACAAGGCAGACCTTCGAAAGAGGAAGAAGAGACAGGAAGGAAGATCGAACCAAGGCGGCAAGCGCCGATGATTACATCGTCCGATAAAGTCCAGCTCGGTCCGCGACGCCTGAATGACCTCAATACACCCGCTGACGGCCGAGAGCGTAAATCTACGACTCCATATGAACTGCTCGAGAAGCCTCGACCGATGACAGGAGGGAAGAGGTGCCGACCTATGGATAAATATTGCTCATTCCATGATGATTACGGCACGACATCAAGAGTGCAAAGAGCTCATGGGTGAAATAGAGATGCTAGTTCGTGACGGATCCTCAAGAAATATCGAGGATGTGGTCGCCAAGCCGACCAAAGCCAAAAGACGAAAAGCAGAGGAAGAGGGAAATTGTGCCCCACAAAAAACAAAGCGCAACAGACCGACGGAAGCGAGATGACGAGCCCTAATATGACGGGTGATCTCCACAATTACGGGCTCCCTGTGGAGTCACGAAGTCCTCCTCAAGGCCGATGCTCAAGTCCTGTAACCGATTTAACCTACCAATAAGAGGTTCGAAAGGACGAGGCGATCACCTTCTCCGAGGACGACCCGCATCGCGACAAGATCTCACCGTGATGCATTGGTGATCCGTAATAGTCGCAAATAAATTGGTAAAACGTTTACATCGACAACAAGGCGTCGGTGAGCATCCTCTTCAAGGAATGCTTTGACAAGCTAGAGTAGAAGAAGACACCGCACAGCACCACCGCCATTCAAGCTTCGCCTGTAAGAAAACGCGCCTGAGGAATAATCGAGCTACCCGTCACGGTGGGACAAGACCAACGACCTCGACAAAGGTGGTGCAGTCAGAAGTGAAGGCCAACTCGCCGATAACATCATACTAGGCGAGATTGGCCGAAACAGAAGGGCGGTATGCTCAACGCACCACCCGACGATAAAAATACCCACCACGGGGAACACCGTGATCCGAGGTGATCAAGAAGCAAGGAATGTATGCAAGTTGTTTTACGAGGTGCCGGACCTCGGTCCAAAGACCCTGTGCATAGCAATTAAAGAAACCCGGGAGTTGAGTCAAGAAGACATCGCCACTCCCCGACCGTCGGTGGAAGAGGTCGATTGCATTTGCGAGGACGAGCCATTGAAGGTCGCCCAGTTGGTTTCACCACGACACCAAGTGAAGGATCGATCATCCAACTCCTAAGGGAATTCCGGACGTGTTTGCTTGGTCTCCCTCGACATGACCGAGTCTCGCCGAGTATCATCACCACCGCTCAACATCGACCGAACATAAAGCCGCTCGATGAAGCAAAGAATCTTCGCAATTAACGGAACCAAGTCATTCATGACGAGGTGAATCCACTAGTAAAAGCACGACATCGCTCGAGGTCAAATATCCGACCGGATAGCCAACCCGGTGATGGTGAAGAAAGGAGGAGGGATGGCGAATGTGCATCGACTACACCGACCTCAACAAGCATTGCCCAAAGGATTGCTATCCCTTCCCAACATCGACAAGAAGGTCGACGCTGGTCGGATACGAAGTCTTCGCTGACTTATACAGGGTATCACCGTGTCCCGATGGACGACGAAGACGCGCCAAGACAAGCCTTCATTACCGACTTTGGTCTTCGATATAAAAGATGTCATTCGCCTTAAAATGCAGGGCTACCTATCAAAGGATGGTGGACAAAATATTTCACCCTACATAGGTCGGAATGTGGAGGTATACGAGACGACATCGTCACAAAGCAAGGAAGAAGTCGCATGTGTGGTCGACCGATCGCCCTCGCCTTCTTCGAAAATCAACCTAAAGTCAATCCCCGTAAGTGCACGCTTGCATCCGTCCGAAAGTTCTAGGGTGTTGGGTTTCACAAGAAGCGGCTAAAGCAAACCCGACCAAGGTCCAAACCATTTTGGAAATGAAGATGCCAAGACCATCCATGACGACACAAGTCGACAGTCAAGATAGCCGCACTAAGCCGCTTCTTTCAAAAGTCGCGGATAAGCAGCTACCCTTCTTCAAGATACTCAAAAGCCCCGAAATTCTCATGGGACGAGGTGCACAGTCCGTCAAGACCTCAAGAGCTACTCGCCGAGCTCCCCACTCTATCCGTCCCGAAAGAGGAGAGGTCCTTTCCTCTACCTCGCCTCGGACGAATCCATAAGTGCGCCCGGCACGAAGAAGGACGCGGCCCCGTGTATTTCATCACCGAGCACTAAAAGGCCCTAAACGAGGTATCACCGAGAAGCTTGCCTTAGCATTGGTAATGCCGCGAGTGAGGCTACGCCTGCATTTCCATGCACATCGCATACAAGTCCTCATCGACTACCCACTTGGCAAGTATTGACGAAGCCCAAGCATCGGGAGAATCGCGAAATGGGCAATCGAACTAGCGAGCACGATATATCCTTCGCCCCGCCAGCCATCAAAGGTCAAGCCTAGCGGATTTCTTGCCGAGGCTAACTTCCGAAAACCGAAGCCCACCGAGTCCAGACGACGATGCCGGCCGAACCCATGGTTGAAACACCGAGGAAAGGCCGGCAACTCTACGCTGACGGGCTTCGGAAACAAAGGTAGCGGAGCAGTATCTTACTCCCAGGCCTTGACGACCAAGAGATCGCTTACTCACTTCGGTTCACATTCAAAATACGAACAACGAAGTGGAGTATGAGGCATCGATCGCAGGACTTCGCCTCGCTCAAAGTCTCGAGATACGAGCCGCAGAAGTTCACAATGACTCTCAAGTCGTCGAAGCCAAATGTTGGGAAAATACGAGGCAAAAAGCTACGAATGAAGAAGTATCTTGATAAAGCAAAGAGCTCGCAACGGACTTTCTCACACTTCCAGATAGTTCGCATCCCAAGGGAGCAAAATAGCCGAAATGACATCTTATAAATGGCCTCGCCATCAACGAGCCCGCCAAGAGAGGAAGTCCAAAACAGAGCATAAGCGATGCGTAAGACGGAGCCGAGGTCAACATAGTCTCGGATGAAGAACCCAATTGACGACTCCCATTCGAGAGTACCGAGAAGGCGAATCGCCCACGACAAGTCGGAAGCTATGAGGATCCCGAACAAATCTCGCGATATACAATCGAACAGTGAGTCCTATACTGTAAAGTCATATCTCCAACCTCTTAAGGTGCTTGGGTCCGAACCGAGCCAATTACATTCTACGAGAAATACACGAAGGTTCGTATGAAGCCACATCGGACCCCGGCCTTGTCAAAGAAAGTCATGCGATGGGGATACTATCACAACAATGTTCCAAGACTCAACGGACCTCGTAAAAAGTGTCCAAGTGTCAAATCCATGGGAACGCACAAGGCTACCCTGCATCGACCTCACCTCCGCATGAGCCCTCGCCGCTTATGCAATGGGGATCGACATTGTGGGCCCTTTGTAAAGCACCGTGACACCCAATTTTAATTGTTGCGATCGACTACTTCACGAAGTGGGTAGAAGGTCGAGCCCTCGCGAAAATCACAAGCAAGAACGCCTCAACTTCGTATGGAAGAACATAGTGTGTCGCCGGCATCCCCATATCCTCCTTTCGGATAACGGAACACAATTCACGGATAAGACATTCAAAGATTGGTGTCAAGAGCTTCGATCCAACAAAGTTCACCCGGTGGCCCATCCTCAAGCAAATGGTCGACCGGTTACCAACAGACCATCGTAGTGGTCTAAAACTCGCCTCGACCGAGCTAAAGGCCTCGGGTGGAAAATTTACCATGTGTCTTATGGTCGCATCAACAACGCCTGACTCGAACGGAGAAACACCATACGCTTTGGTGTATGGAACCAAGCGATGATCCTGCGCAGATCGGAGTATCGAGTCCTCGCACTATCGACTTCTCCGCCAAGCAAATGGGGAAAATCTACGAGCCGATCTAGACCTACTCGAAGAAAGAGAGACCTCGCCACATCAGGAAGCTCAGACAAACAACAAGTAGCTCGGTATTACAACCGCCGTGTTAAAACCCGATAATTCAGTGGGGGACACTCGACTCGAAATAATGAAGTCAAGAAAGCCGCTGCAGCTCGGCAAGTCGAAGCCACATGGGAAGGACCTTACCGGTCGATCAAGTCCTCAGCAAAGGGCCTATAAGCTCGCTTCAATTGTCCGTGAGCAATTACCCAACGCATGGCACATCATCCATCCAAGAAATATTATGCATAAGTGTCAATGGTCGGGTCTTGTTCGGTCATATTTTAAAAGTCCTGTTTAGAGTCCGAGTCTTATTTGGTGGTTGGCTGCCTTTTATCAATAAAATATTTATTTTACGAGTTCTACTTGTCACTAATGCATAATTAATCTTCACATTATTTTTTACCTCGACGGAGGTCGATTACATTCGTTTATACGAATGTAAATCTAAACGCCGCATGCCTACATACGAGATCGACTACCTTCGCTTATTTCAAGCGCTCTCTATGTAGACGAAGGGACCACCCTCCCGATGACCTCGCAAAAACAGAACCATTCCTACATACGAGATCGACTACCTTCGCTTATTTCAAGCGCTTCTATGTAGACGAAGGGACCACCCTCCCGACGACCTCGGCAAAAACATGAACCATTCCTACATACGAGATCGACTACCTTCGCTTAGTTCAAGCTGTTCTCTATGTAGACGGGGACCACCCTCCCGACGACCTCGCAAAAAACAGAACCCCTACCTTCGCACGAGAACGATTTCTTTCAAAGCGGAATTTCACGGGACTAACTACTTTCGATATTACTCTTGTTCAAATACAAAGTCAACAAGAAACCATTCTTATTAAATAAAAGATGTACAGTTACATTTTACATTTTACGAGGACGGAGCGGATCGGGAAAAGTTGAGCCAATCCCTAGAAAAATCGGAATTCAAAGCTCATCTATGCTAATCCTACCTCTACCCGCCCTCGGTCTATATTACGGGCCCGCCAGAGCGACCTCGGTCACTGACGACGCAGCTCATGCGAGCTCGGCCTCGACCACTGATGACGCCCGGCCTCGACGCATGGAGGGTCCACGACGTTCAAGGACAATAGCACGCCTCAGCTTGTGCGCGCCACTCCGGATCGTCATAATGTGGTTCATTTATTCTAGATTGAGAGCTCCGCAGAAGAAGAGGCCTCGCATCCCGTCAAGTATGTCGCCGAGCCGTGGTTGTCGAGCGATAACATTTTGTATATGCTCCCGAGCCTTTTAATTCAACAGATCGCCCGTGAATTGCCGTGAGGTCCGCCATATTCGCGCTATACTCGAACAACGGCAGCAGCCTCGACAACCTCGCTTTACTTCCGGATCGCCATCCCACCATTTCGTGGATAACCTCCTCGTACTCGGCATGCTCCTCGCCTATCACCTGCCTTCTCCTGGCGACCTCGAACGCCTCCTCCAATTCCAAAAGGCGAGCTCGAGCTCGTCACGCCTCCCGAGCGGCTCTATGCTCGACATCGACCACCAGACGTGACCGAGCCGCCTTTATATGGAGTGAGTTCGACCTCTTTCAACTCAAGAGCTCATGATGTGTCTTTGATTCTGTTCAACCAGGAGAAGCATCAAACATTTCAGAGACAACCAATAAAAAAAAAGAGATAAGTTTCGACATAAACTTGTGATTTTATTAACATGCCCTTAGGCAAAAAATTGTTGTACATTTACATTGAAAAAAAAAAAAAAAAAGGTGAAAAAGATGCAGGATCAACCGACCCTCCCGAAGCTTCGCCATGTCCACGTCGCCGCCTCCGGCTGGATAGCCTCACCGCCTTCGAACCACCGAGTCTCGACGCCTCAAGCATCACCGCCTCCCGACCCTTTGCATGATCAGCCAATAAAGCCTCGGTCGGGGATCCCGATCCACGGACAAAGCGCGCATGCACTCGCGGACAAAAGAACGGAGGAGGAGGCAAGGCTCGCAAAGACGGAAGCTCCTTCAGCCGCGGACGAGCACATCAAAGTAGTCTGCCTCAGACAAGATCCTCGGTCCCCTCGCACTCCATACTGGCTTTGTCCAGATCCGGGTAGTCCTCGGCGACCTCTTCGACAAGGCCCGAGACGCGCTTGTTAAGCACCTCACCGGCCCGAGACCATCCCCGAGAAGCTCGCCGACAGAATGCCCTCCGCAAAGGCGCGGCGCTTTCTCCTGGGAGCTCGCCATGTCCGCCTCCCGACGGCGAACCTGCTCCACCTCGCCTTCATCAGGCAACCCGCCCGCCGCCCGCCCCTCGCCTCCTCACCACACCGCCTCGCCGATTGCCCTGCCGCCGCCTCAATGGCCGTCCGATCCGCCGCTTCGCTTGACGAGGTCCGGATCTTAGCCTCGGCCTCGGACATTTTTGAGCAAGGAGGTATTCACCTCCACCTCCCGAGCATACCGGCCACCTCACAACCGCGAACGGCGCTTCAAGTAATCCGATATAAGATCGGATACTCGACACTCGGCCGCCACGCCCTCGACCCCTATACAAAATATACATCGTGTCAAGAACACAATTTGTTACTACTGCACAAAGTATAAGGACAAGTACATTACCTCGGGAAAGAGACGAGCGCCGACTTGAACCAATAATCTGCACTCACCTCGGCAACCGAGGACTCGTGGATTATATGCTTCCGCTCTTCAAGCGCTTGAGTGGTGAGGTGAAGGGACCTCAAGGTCCCACATTCATTTCGGCATGTCCCCAAATCCTTCAGGTCGTGGACGGCGCCTCGACCACGAGATCGGCTCGCCACCGAGTCGGCTCCTTCCTTTCTTCTTCTTCTTCCCTTAGAAGGTTCACTACAAGGAAATGCATGGGTCAAGATCAACACGTATAATCATACAATAAAGAAAGAAGAGGGCCTCACCTTCACCGACTCCACCCCGAGGTAGGATCATAAGGGCTAAGCCCCGCCCGCAAGTTCGCCTCTGAGAAGACCTCGTCAACAAGACCAATTTTGTCCAGCCTCCAAGTCACCAAGCCCTTGTCGACATATACATCGGCGATCTTATCGATCGCCATGGAACTCCATATGTCTCAAACCGGATGTAAGAAGAACTTCTTCCGCCGCTTGGAGATCTTTGATTTAATCTTAGCTTTGAATTTCCTACGGGTGATAGATAATACCACCCCGAGCCGCCCTTCGATTGCAAAAAGCGAAGGACGAGCCCCAAGGTAAAAGGAAAATTATGCCTATAGCATGACACCTAGGCGTCTATATGCCGGAATGAGTTCGGAGAGTTGGGCAAGAGATAGGCCGAACATCTCGAACTCAACATATACATAAGGGTAAGGAAGACGAAGACCGCCTGAGGCCGCCCTCGACACGGCAATAAAACCATCCGGAGGGCACAAGCCCTGTCCTCCTGGACGGGGCAACTAGCTCAATACTAGAGGAATACTATATTGAAAACATATATCCCTAATATCGAAATACCTAGATTGAAGAAAAGAAGACACTTTGCCGCAATCCCCACCGAGGGAAACGCAGACTCACACTCGAAAGAGGCATATGGACACGGGTAAAACAGCAGAGACACTAAATCGACGGGAAGCAGACACCATTTGACGCCGACGACTCGTTATGAGAAGAGGTAGCCATTACTTACTTTTGTTTATCGATGAACAAGACGAAGCTTCAAATCGTCAATGGCGCGAAATAAAGTGTTTCGCAGGCGGAGGTTTTTGAAAATCGAGAAATGAAGAAGGCAAGTGATAAGAGATATTGCGTATCAAGGAAGACATTCCCTAATATGCACTTTATCTGAATCCAACCGCTGCAATTTAATGCGCATTAAATGCGTATCCCGCGCCCAAGACTCAAGAACGGCAGAAAATCCGTCTTCGCCCGGCATAACGCCCGTCGGTGAAGCTGAAGAAGACCTCGCCTAACACTCGACAGTGAAGCCATTCACAAGACCTCTGTTTAACGCCCGTCGGGTGCGGCGGTCAGAGACCCCGCTTAACGCCCGTTAGGTGAAGCCAATATAAACCTCGGCATAACGCCCGTCGGTGAAGCGGTCGCCGAAAACCTCGCCTAACACCTCGTCGGTGAAGCAAGAAGAAGACCTCGCCTCGCTGGCAAAGACCTCGCCCGGTGAAGCTGGAAGAAGACCTCGCCTAACGCCTCGTCAAACGAAGACCTCGCCAAGACTCGTCAAACGCCCGTCAAGACCTCGTCAACGCCTCCCAGGTGAAGCCACCAAGACCTCGGCAGACACATCTCACAAGACAAGATTCGATATACGATGTCAAAAGCATCGACACACACAAAGTCGACAATGAAAAGAATGTAAGATCGTCCAAACCCCGCTTGTCACAACAACCCCAATCCAAAGATGACCTCGTCAAGTCTTTTTGGGGGGTCAGGATAGGATACGCCCAACTACTGTGCCCAAGCATCGTGCCCAATACAAGTAAACCCGACATCAAGCTCTACCGACAAGTTCGCCCATGAAGACTCCGAAGCGGCTGGGAACGCAGAAGCTCACCATATCTAAAAGAATCCTAATTCAAGAGGATAGGATCTCGAATCCTAGTTAGAGAAGACTTCGGATTCGAGATCTAGGTCAATACATTGTGTATAAACAGAGGCTAGATTAGACGACATAGATCATTCACTCTCTTTGTAATCGCCTACACCTCAATACACATACTCTCTCTCGCCCGTGGACGAGATCTTATTCACGATCGAACCACGAAATCTTTGGTGTTCTTGCGTATTTATTTCCTTACGAAATTAAGATCGATCACCCATCAAATACAAGAACGGGTTTGACACCAAAATGACGTAACATATTCACTCTATGCATACAGTAGTTAATGTGCCTGAAAACCAAGACAGAAGCCCACTGAGTTATCTTATCTTTCAACTTAGCAGTAGAATTAACAAATAATAACCTCCTCACTCAATCTACGTAAGAGATTTCTTTTGAGTGATCAAACAACCAGAAAAGTTTGAAACACTCAATCTATTAATGGGTAGGTGATGCAGCCCAAGGTTCGTTGGTTCCGGACCCGGTGCGTGTTCCTGTTGGGCGATTACATATCGTCGCCGAGCTAAGTTCAAGGAGAGCTTGATGGGCCTAGTCCAGAAGTTTGGGAGCAAGAGTTGATGAAGAAGCCCATTGGAGATGATGGTGCGGTAGGCCCGAGCCTAATTAATCTTCTTGAATGCGAGTGGGTCCAAGATTGAAGACTTGTAATTTATTATATTTTCGTGTGTTTAACTAGCAGCCCACGTTTATAGCTCGTAAGGCTTTATTTTTGGGCTTATTTATTTTATTTAGTAGGGTTGAACCATAACTTGACTTTGGGCCCATTATTTCCTAGTTTAATTAGGGTTAGGGAGTTTTTATGGTGCAACCAATATATAGGCCACCATATGGACGAATTTTCAGTTAGTTTTTTGATCAATAATATTATCGTGAGTTTACTCTCTCATATTTTCGAGTTCCTCTTGATTTTTCCAAGACGAATTCTTTATTGACGTATCAATCGAGTTCATCATCCTCGTTTGTGTGTCATTCATCGTCCCCGAGTTGCTTAGACAATACCAGTTGGGGTGTAGGGAGCTTCGTCTCGTCTATATTACTTCTGGATTTGATCTAGGAGGTTTTGGGATATTCCATCCAGTTCGTGTTTCATCCTTCCGCGAGTGTGAGTCTTACGGATCTACCAAGGTTCGTATCATTTGGTATCAGAGCAAGGTTCGTCGTCCAGGTTTCGTGTTTATTTTTTTTTCGTGTCTTTCTTTCGTGTCAAAGGTAGCGCCGGATCATGCGTGTTATTCGCCTTCGCCGTTTAGAAAGTATCATATTTTCCGTCGATCTGTTTAGTGTTTATTGTCCAGAATTTGTGTTGATTTCTTTCGTGTCAAGGGTAGTACCTAGGGTTCGTATGTTCGTATGTTCTGATCTGCGATCCGTTTCCGTTGTCTGATCCGTGTCTATCATATCATATTCTAGTTATTTGGAGATATTACCATATATATCATATCGGTCATATATTCTCATCCATATATACCGCGAGTTTCCTTTGGTATCATATCGCCATATATTCTCATCCATATATACGCGAGTTTTTTGGTATCATATCGCCATATTTTACATCCATATATATATGCGAGTTTCCTTTGGTATCATATCTGCCATATATCCACACCATATATCCATTCTTGTCGGCTAGGATAAAATTGATCCTAGAAGCCCTACGACATAATTTGACTTAGTCCTTGAGTTTTTCGGTTTTCGACATCTCCGTTCCGTTCAAAAAAAAAAAAAAGTATAGAAATTTCCGAAATTTCCTTTGTGCGATTTTGTTCCTTGTGTTCCTTGGGTGGTGTAGACTGTAGAGCCTTTTAGAGAACCTTCTGCGTGCACTTTTTCGGGTGGTCTGTTATACCTCATAGTGATTTCTGGATTCCGTGGGTAGTGTAGAGCGTGTTGAGTAGGTTTCTGCACAACACGTTTTGGGTTTTCTGTTGTCGAGTCTTTGTGTCATACGTTTCGTTGGTTAGTATATAGCCTTTTGAGTCAGTTTCGGTGTTTCTGATTATTGTCTTGTTGGTGCGTTGATTTTTGAGTTCAAGTGATAGATTGAGAGAATTCGAACCCTTGAGAGAGTCTTTTGAGTGGAAAAAGGCAAGAGAGTGTGAGCTTATTAGAGGGTAAAAGCCAAATATATCGAGTGAAACACGAGTGTTGAGTGATTCATCACCGAGCGATACACGAGTGGTTGTAGGTGGTGAGGTTCTGCTTTATACTAACGCTTGTTTTATCTTTGAAAAAATAAAAAATATGGCGGTACTCACAAGAACCATCCGCATTGATACACCGACGGATCAACCGTAAATTGATCCAAAGATCAAGTTCTGTATGATGCTTTGAGACCGATTTCGGGAAGATGATGAGAGAGAGATGGATAAGACATGCAAGGATCAACGAAGTGGAACAAAAATCGCTAGAGTTTGCTCGTATGGCGGAGGCGGGCGGACGAGGAAGACGAGGTGGTAGAGGTAGAGGTCGTCCCAATAACCAAGAACTAACCCGAATTTGAGTTCGACGGTTATGAGGACGCACGAATGGAAGGAGAAGAGGCGGTTGGCATAGAGGAATGAGGAATGGTCAAGATAACAACTGGAAACATCAAGATGAACATTCCTCATTCGAGGGAAGAACGATCCGAGTCAGATCTTGAGGGAGCGAAAGGTGGAGCCGATGTTTGACCGCCATAATTATTCCGAGCTCAAGAAGGTGAAGTTGGCGGCAATAGAGTTCTCCGACTATGCTCTTGTTTGGTGGGATCAATTAGTCACCAAAGCGGCGGCATGGAGAGCATCCGATTGAGACATGGCACGATATGAAGACAAAGTGATGAGGCGATTTGTGCCTTCTCATTATTACCGTGAGTTGCATAACAAGCTACGAATTTGAGGCAAGGTCATGGAGTGTGGATGATTACTATAAGGAGATGGAGTAGCCATGATTCGAGCCAATATTGTGGAGGATAACGAGGCAACGATGGCAAGATTCTTGGCCGGTCCGAATGGGAGATTAGAAATGGAGTGGAGTCAAAGATTACGCTGAGTGGAAGACATGGTGCACATGGCTATTAAAATAGAGAACCATTTCAAGAGGAGGGTAATAAACAATAGCAAAGTGCGTAACCAAGGCAATTGAGGCAACCCAAGTCAGAATAGTGGCTCCTCATCTAGAGGAGCCAATGGAAGAAGGAGGAGCGATGAGAGAGAAGAAGACGTTTGTGAAGCGAGAACTGAAACTCCGAGTCCCGCAAATCAAGGCAAACCGCGGTTCTCGATGCTCGTAATCGGGACCTAAGTGTTACAAATGTCGAGATTCGGACATATTATGAGTGAGTGTCCGAATAGGCGAAGTTATGATCCCGCGAGATGATGGAGGTAGTGATCGATGATGAGGTCGATCGAGAGATGCCGCCTTAGAGGAGCGATGAAGAGGAGATTGAGGAGATTACGCCACCCACCGGACTCATTTATGTGGCAAGAAGAGCTCGAGCGTCGTAATCAAGTAGAAGAGACAGAGCAATGGAGAATATCTTCCACACGAGATACCACATAAAAGATAAAGTGTACGGTGTGATCGTTGATGGAGGAGTTGCACCAACGTGGCTAGCATTGCCATGGTCGAGAGATTAGTGCGCTGTGTTAAGGCATCCAAGCCTTATAGGTTGCGATGGTTGAACGACAACGGCCATCAAAGTTACCAAACAAGTGAAAGTACCGTTTCGCATTGGGAAGTATGAAGATGAGGTGTTGTGTGATGTGATTCCGATGCAAGCTAGTCACATTCTTTTCGGGGTGTCCGTGGCGCTCGATCGACGTGTTATTCATGATGGATTCACCAACAAATACACCTTTGAGTATAAGCGAGAAGAAGTGTCGCCAGGCTCTTACCCCTAAACAAGTGTATGAGGATCAAGTCCAGCTTGTTGAAGGAAAGCGATATGGTGAAGTCCAAGGAGCGTAATGTGGAGAATAAGAAGAATGGGTTGATGCGTAAGTCCTTTCTTCAAAGGACTAGTGATCGAAGTGGGTGGTGCAAGAGAGGCCTATGGTTGTACTTTGGTACAAAGAGAACCCGATTTCCACTAACGATCCTTCTACTCTACCCCTTCTATTTCTTCATTTTGTAGGAATTTGATGATGTCTTTCCGAGGATACACCACCGTGTTTACCACCAATTCGCGGAATAGAACATCGATTGATTTTGTGCCCGAGCTACACTTCCAAAATAGGCGACTTATCGAACCAATCCGGAGGAGACGAAGGAGTTGGAGGCGGATTGGAGAGTTGTTAGCAAAGGGCACGTGAGGGAGAGTTTGAGTCCATGCGGTTCGGTGTTACTCGTACTCTAAGAAGGACTCGACGATGAGGATGTGTTGTGATCGCCGTGCCATCAACAATATCACGGTAAAGCATCGACATCCTATTCCTCGCTTAGACGATATGCTTGATGAGTTGCATGGGTCTGTGTGTTTTCTAAGATTGATTTGCGTAGTGGATATCATGATTAGGATTAAAGCAGGAGATGAATGGAAACCCGCCTTTAAAACTAAGCTTGGTTTGTATGAGTGGTTGGTTATGCCTTTTGGGTCGACTAATGCTCCTAAACGCGTTTATGCGCCTTATGAACCATGTTCTACGTGCTTTCATTCGCGATTTGTTGTTGTCTATTTTGATGATATCCTAGTGTATAGCAAGAGTCATGATGAGCATGTTAAGCATTTGAGGTCGGTTTAGATGTACTTAGGAAGGAGAAGTTGTATGCTAATCTAAAGAAGTGCATCTTTGTGCGAACAAGCTTGTGTTTCTTGGTTTTGTTGTTAGTGCACGGGGGTGTGCGGGTTGATGAGGAGAAAATACGAGCTATCCAAGAGTGGCCGAGTCCAAGAGCATTGGAGAAGTTAGGAGTTTTCACGGACTTGCTAGCTTTTATAGGCGATTTGTGCCACATTTCGCAGTTGTTGCGGCACCATTGACTCAAGTCATCAAGAAGAATGTCGAGTTTCCTTTGGGGAGAAGAAAGAGAAGGCTGCCCTTTTAAGTACAAATCGACTCACGCCCAGATTATCTCTTCCTAACTTTTCTAAATCTTTGAGGTTGAATGTGATGCTTCCGTGTTGGTATTGGTGCGATCGATGCAAGAGGGCGACCGGTGGCGTTCAATGGTGAGAAGTTAAACGGAGCAACGCTGAGCTATCCAACGATGATAAGGAGTGATCTACCGGTCCCGCATTGCAAACGTGGCAGCACTACTTGTGGGCCAACGAGTTCGTCATTCACACCGATCATAAGTCGTTGAAGCACTTGAAGGAAGACAAACCGAACAAGAGGCATGCTAGGTGGATGGAGTTCATCGAGACGCTTCCATACGCCATCAAGTACAAACAAGGTAAAGAGAATGTGGTGGCCGATGCACTTTCTGAGGTATGTCTTGATCTCACTTTAGATGCTAAGTTGCTTGGTTTTGAGTGCATCAAGAGTTTGTATGTGAGTGATGATGATTTCGTGAGATATATCGAGCATGTGAGAGATCTGCTAGCGGTGAGTACTTTAGGCATGATGATTATCCTGCTTAGGAAGAATAAGTTGTGTGTGCCTAAATGCTCATCATGCGTGAATTGTTGTTGTCGAGTCTCATCACTACTACAAAACCACTTTCTCTCACATTTTATGCAGCTCACGCCGTGAAAAGCGTAGTCTATAGGTATGACACGCTTTTGTATCAAAAGTGTAGTCTATGTGCTAATTTGCCAGTATAGACTACGCTAACAAAAGCGTGGTGTAAATGCGTAGTCTATGGTGGGTATAGACTACGCTAAAAAAGTAGTGTATGTGCGTGTTTTTAATAAAAAGTGTAGTCTATGTCATAAATTAAAAATATATATATAATAGTTTACTAAAAATATTAAAATTCTAAATAATTAAAACTCATTTATCTCCAAGCCCATTTACCCCATCGATCTCCTAAGCCTAACGAACTACACGCTGACTCCTCAAATTATTTTAGCTTCTAAGTTCTAACCCTAGAATTTGTCATACAAGCTCAATGTCACCTCCTCGACCTCCTTACCCGATCGCCACAGATTCGTCCTCCTCGCGGTCGCCTAGCGTCGTCCTCTCCTCGCTCTGTCGCCAACACGTGATCGCCTTCCTCCGGTTGAAATGGCGGCGGTTGTGCGGCGGTGAGTGGTGGTTCGAAACTTGCTCGATTTTCGAATTCTGCGTCCTTTATGAGAAGAAGCTCCACGGCTTGGATGTTTTTATGTACATGTAAAATCGATTAATTATTAACATTCACGCTTAGTACCGATCATGATTTGTGACGAGATTAGATGAATTTGTTGTACTAATTATTCGCTATTCGATAGCGACACGGTTTGATTATTAGATCATGACCTAGTTTTAAGGCTAATCTTGAAATGTTTTGTTGGGAGAAACCGGAAAGAGTATGAGAAAAATCGATGATTCAAAAAGAGCAACGGATGAATGAATCGTCTCGAAAATTCATCACGTGGTACGTAAGACGTTGAATAAGTTTCGCTTTTGTTCATTTCTTAACCATCGAAAGTTATAGGATTTGATTTTGAGCGATTTAGTAACTAAGAAATTATACACTGGATTAATGGACTCAGATATGAGATAATTTCGTCATTGCTTTCATGTATTACAAGAATAATATCCATTCTAATGATTACGAGTTTTGACACGTGTGATTATCGCCTCTCATGCATTTTAGGGAATTGTTTACAAGTTTTTTCTGCTTTTACGTGACATTTATTCGATTATGGATCCTCGCTACATGGAGACTTTTATGAAGTATGTTTCTAGATGTTAGAATCCACATTAATAATGTAATTAAAGAAATAGTTGGTTCAATGTGTGAGGTAGTATTATAAGTGAGGAAGTCGAGTTCGACTCAATATGCACTTCGTCCTCTTAATGCGCACTAATCGAGGGTTCGATGGATTTTGGTTAATTTAGGTCACGAGATGATATAAAGCTTCTTTTGCTCCATTAATTTGGATTGAGTTAGTGATTCCAGTGATATCTAGAAGATTGGCTTGCGCTTGAGTGATCTCACAATGATGTTTTTATACACTTCAATCGTACTCAAGTTCATTTGTCTTGCTAAGCATGTCAAGTAGCTAAATTAACTTTCGGCATTATTCACGAGCATGACATTATACATATATGTCGACTATGTTTGTGGTTAAACTATAGTGGAATTGCAACTACTTTTCAACTTCAAGTTTGTTCGACATATAGGAAAGCGGTCAGATTTGATTCGACTAATGGTTTGTTGAGTCTAATGTTATGTTAGTAGGTAATTTTGTCTATTGGTTTGGTTTTATATTTCGCAATGTGTTGTTGAACTTTATAGAAGTGAGTAGACAATTGCTAGTTCTTCATTGCTCGCTTCTTATGGTAATTGGGTTGTAGATCAAGAGCTTGATAATTTCTTAAAGCTTATGAGATTTCGGTCCATGACTATTTCTAATCACTTTTGTTATAAAATTGAGTTGAAGATAATTGTTGGGATAAATATATTGAAAACAAGTTTAAAGGATTTTAGCCATCGAATCCTTTTCAAGGACACAAGAAAACTGGATTCTCACCGAATGTCCATTCTAGTTACTTTCTAGTTGAGGATACAAGAAAACTGGATTTCTCTTGAATGTCCATTCTAGTTACTTTCTAACTCACGATTCGCTCTCTAGTTTATAAGCTCAATTAACCAAACACTTTGACAATTTATAAGCTCTTCAAACATTATGTCTTATAAGCTCTTCAAACATCTTATAAGCTCGAACTTATAAGCTCTTTAAAATAAGCTTAGCCAAACACCCTCTTAGCTAATTCGAGATATCACCCTATTACCGATTGCTCCATTAGCCTTTGATATACTTGCACAAGCTCCCCAAGACAATACTTGTTCACATGCAAGAAATTAAGGATAATTGCTAAAAGAGTCATAAATCAAAGTGGCTTCTTATCATCTATTAGAAGATGTTAGTCGAGTTTATGCTCTTTCAAGAATCGGGTATTTTCAATATTTTCGAGCTTCCTGACTTTTGTTCCAAAAGTTAGTGAAAATTTTATATTTATCGAACCGAGATTGAGTCGTGATACTTGAATGCATTAATCTTCCGATTATGCTATAAATTCTTGAATGAATTAAAGAACGAAGGATTAAGAGGAATATGATAATAATTTTTGTTATGTTATCATGCTTTAAAGCGATTCTTCGTATAATAAAGTTAGCGCTTTTCATTTGGTTTGAATAGAGAAATGAAGGCCGATTCAGCCTATGGTTGGGGTGGGTGTGGCTAGGTGGTGGGCTTTGTAAATGTAAAGCTCGTTAATCTCAAAGGTCTCGTAATAATTTTATTTGTGTGATCTTGTTCGTGATCAATTAATTTGTTTTTTCTTTTGTTTCCAAGCCTAGTTACCCATACTTTTTGATCCTAGTGGTATCGATAACTGTTAGGTCGTTTCCTTTATATGTAGTTGTTTTCTTGAAAGTGGCGTTTTCATTGTGAAAGATACTATAGCTTCAAGCTTAACTAAGACTAGATTCCTCACCATAGAATTGCACCACTTTCTATGAAGTTCATGACAAGTATAGTATTTTCATCGCCAGTTGGTGCTTCCTAAGTTATTCTTTTCATTAGTTGTCTAGTCGAGGATGCTACCACATTTTAGATATGAGAAAGACAATTCATCCACTGTGTGGTAAAAGTTCGACCTATTTGTACTAACCTTTTTTCCAGTTACAAAATAACCACTATAGTTCTTCGCTACCAATGAAGTTTCTCATTTGGAATTTCATTTTTGACTCTCTCTTAGAAATATAAAGGTTTTGGTGATTGACAATAAAGAGTGAAATAAATTAGAATGGATATGTTTGCTTTGACTTGTCCCAAAATGTCTCATGTTTCATGTTTACTTTGTCAATGAATTGAGATAGCAAAAGGATAAAATGCTCTTGAACTTTTATGTTCACATAGGTCCAATTTGAGTGAGCGTAGTTTAAGGCGATTATATTTTCCTTTTAGATATTTTGTCCACAACCCGATTTACTTACTTTGGTTTTCACTTATTCTGCCTAGCTTTATTTCTCTTTCCACCTTTTCTCTGTTTTGAGTGGATATCCTTTTCGATAGCGTTTTTTTTTCATGATGGGTTATCTCTAGGTGATATGTTTACCGAGGAGCAGAATGAATTAGTTGAATCATTTGAAATCTTTGTATGGCCTTATTCATGTCCGATACATCTCGACAAGCAAGGAATGGCTGCTATGGTAACATGTAGATTTATCATTTGTGTTGGACACCTCTCTACATTTGGTTGTTCATTCGACTCATCGAAATGGAATTTATTACGCTAGAGAAGTATAAAACTATGATTTTGGAAGATGCCCTGTAGTTCATCATGGACAACCATGCCTTCCAGCTGGACAATGACATCCCACGCTCAAGTATCGTGAAGATTTCATCGTCTAAATGTGATGACATTTACTACCCTCGATCCAAATACCAAGGCAAGATCCTTACTTTGTACTTTTCTTATTTTTATTTTGGACTTAAACCTATGGTTCATTTTCATACGAGCACTGCTTTGCATTGTGCATTCCAACTTCTCATATTCATGTAAGTTTATAGACTCGCTCACTAGGGTTGGCATTACGAGACAAGTTTAGTATCACAAACCATCGCCACCCATTTCACTTCTTATTCTATAACAAGAGCTTCATATATTTTCCTTTCTGCGATGATCATCGGCCCAAGGTGGCGGGTGCTATGCTACTTTCAAATAAATTATCGAAAACTTGCGGTTGGTATAGCTTTAAATGGAACATTTCTTTCCATGTTATATGAAGTGCCCTTATGGAGTTCTTTTAATCGAAAATGAGACCCCTACGGGAAAAATTAATTAAACTAAAAGGTAAAAGCACATTACCAACATTCTCATATTACGGAAGGAGTTATGTTTGATATCCATGTCAGGTTGCGTTTTCGAACTAGGCACTCATGGGGCAATTTGTTATTCACCAAGAGAACAGTGGTTTGCTTTGCATTGAAAGATTTGATAAGTAAATGCATTCAAGATAATTGTTATTTTACGTGCTTCGCTTTTGGAATGATTTCCGACTTCAAGAGATATCGATGGGGCATATTTCTAACCACATTCCCCACCGTTCTTGATGACATACGGACACCTCGAGCCTCAAAAGCCAACCTGAGCTATGTCCCTAGTTTTTGGCTTCAAGATGCACAAGCTCGACAAACAAGTTCGACAACATGCCATCGAGCTCTTAAATTCTTCTTCCAAGAATTGGTTTCCTCATCCGTCAGCCGAGGTCTACAGATGATGGATGGGTTGTAAACAAACCGGGTAAAATTTTATGCATACCCCATCCAAAGAATTCGTGTTTAAATTCGAGAGCATGTAGCTTATTTCCTTATTCGGTTGAGAATTGTCTAAATACTTCCTCGTAGTAGTTCAGACGTGTGCAATGCTTAATCGCAGGACAAATTTATATCTTGAAAGACTATCGAAATTTTTGGGGATTCGACGTATTTTGCTTTGTTTTATATCTCATGCAGTATATACATATTTGAGGTTCATCTCCAATAAGCTTTTTCATGTATGCATTTTGTTCGACCCTTTACCATGACGGCTTGTTTACGTGCAACATGTAGTAGTAGATAGTGGGAAACAACATTTATGAAAAAGAGGTAAAACTACTCGCTTGCTTAATGGGAGAGACCTAGTTGATGTTAGATTTTTGTTTTTTTTGGGGTTCAATTTTAGGGCTTTACATATAAATCGACATCGACGTTTTGCACTTTCATGTATTACACGATGGATTTAAGTCCGATTTGTCGCAAATTTTTATGGTGCTTTTAAACCTTAGTTGAAGTTGCCGAAAAGTTGTAAATTAGTGAAGTTTGTTGCTAAGTTATAAGATTGGTTAAATTGAGCGATTCGAGAAATTCCGTGAATTTTCCCGGATGATCCTTTATGTTATGAGTCCTCGGATGAGTGTAAATCATTTCCTCGACAAATGGACCTCTTTAATTTCAAAGAAAAGTTGTTTTTTCACTTAGTTACCGATGACATGAGAACTAATTACTAAACCTTTATTTTCTCTTTGTAGAATCGACAAGAGAAATAGCACATACATTCCAAAATGGTGGTACTGTGAGTATCTCCACATTTTGCATTATATAGACATTGTCGTCTTCTAATTTAGTTTATGCCAATGATGTTGCGACTAAGAGTAGAAGAATGCAAGCCCGATATTTTTCTAATAAGAGACAAAACATATGTGGCTCGTGTATGTTATCTACTTTCGAAAATTTTTCGTCAAATGCTTAATGATATGAGCTCTATTTGATGTATTTCAGACCGCCATTGTATTGGTTGGGCATCAATGAGAAGTGGCTTTTGCTTTTTAGTCGATTATCCTTGTTTATCCCGCGATGTGGTGATGTTCACGATCGCATTTCTTGTGATATAGTTTTAAGGTTGTACTTATTGAATTGTCCATTTTATGATTTTTGAAACTTGCTTAAAAGCACCGGATGCACTATCTTTGTAGTTATTTTGTTTTGACACTTTAAATTATTTTATGGAGGGACTTTCTTCTGAAAGATGGTGTTATAGGCATCGACGTTATACATGCCAACGTCTCTAAGGATGCCTTAATGAATTTATTTTAACTTTGCAGGAAAATATGGGAAAGTATATATGATGGAAAGTTTCGTGTATGAAACTATTATTGGTTTCACCTTTTATTTTCTAGTTTACATCCGGACTTCAAGATCGATGCATCGAGCTTTAAGTAGTCGCCCTATCTTCGGGAAGTCTATGGAAAGCATAGTTTACAATAGTATCTATAATATCCGCCTCTAATGAAACATAATTTTAAAGTTTGAGATTCAAGTCGAGCATAGTCGAGTTGGATGATTTCGCCCGAGTGTTGCGGTTCCGATCGAAACTTCCGTGCGACATCAAATCCGCCGCTCTTTCCGGTTTGTGACAAGGGAACGGGCTTGGACCCCGAGTGATCTGAACATGGAAGCACGGATAGGCATGTTCATGCCATCATTGCCATCATTTTGTGTGATTGGTAATGTCGCATCGCGCCTCTTTCCCTTTGTGAGCATTCCGTGTCCACCCAAGGTCATGAAATGAGAACTTACGCATGCGTAAGTTGCAAGAGAAAACCTCGTCAAGCAAGTCTTGATTGTACCTCGTGTTCTTTCGATGCTCGTGATGGATCCTCCGAGGCTCAAATTCAACCACTCTCCGGATTCACCGTACGCCTTGATCACCGTTTCTTCACTGGCATCTTATTTTGTTGTAGCCGCCAATTCCTTCCTGAGAAATCTTCTTCCTTCTCTTCCGACTCTCAAATTGGTTCTATATATGAGGGATGGAATAATTTGAGACCGATAAGATGAAGCATACGTGGTATAAGACATCTTAAATTTATCATATGTCTCTTCACCGTCCCCACCGCCGATGCTTGGGTCTTCCCAAGAGTGATGGTTACGCTATCTTTAATCGCTGCCTCTGCCAAGTTTAAGATTCCCCACTCACCATTTTTTCTCCTTATCTGCTTAAAGCACTTCAACTTTACTGGTTTCTATCGATCGTTTAAAAGTAAACTAATGTTGCCACTCCTATGACATTTCCACTTCCAACAAATCAAATCCTTATTATTTTCTTTTATGCCTACCATGATTTGAGCAACTTCAAATTTATTTCAACTTTATCTCGATTGATGATCTTGATCCGCTTTAGAAAACCCCGATCTTAAATCAAAAGTTCTCGGAATAAATTTCAACTATTATTCTGGATCTCTTCTAATCAAATGTCGAGCTTATTTTATGTAGATCTAGATGGAAGCTTGCTCTAGTACAACCCTTATCTTAAGTTTTTGAAGTTGAAAATAATTTATGAATTGTTCAATACATGTTTCATGTAGGTTTCAGATCGATACTATGATCGCTATCGCTCATCGTCTTAACAAGTGAAAGCCTTCACCGATCTTCGACTCATTTAAACCGCAATTGTTGTTGTGGTTCCATTTCTTTACGCTCACATGTAAGATAAACATTTCATTTCTTTAATATAATCATTTTTTCATACAAGAGTGTTAATATTCTATTTTGAATTGTTAATAGCTTCAAAATCGGTCTTACTCTCAAGAGGACATTGATGAAGTTCGCGCTGAACGGGCAAATTTCATGCTTCTTCACATATAGTCTTGTGATGTTTTAGTTGTAAGTTATTGATTTTTCAATTATTTGTGATCGTGTTATGGAGAATACGGTCTTATTGTTTTGTTAAGTGATGTGCATAGATTTTCAGATAGTGATTTTGTAGATGTAATGAAAACAGATTGTATATTTTTGTATAGTGATTTTGTAGTCGTAATGAAAACAGTTGTATATTTTTGAATAGTGATTTTGAACGTAGTCGCAAGTATATGTTAATCTCATTTGCTTCTGCGTTATTAATTGTACAAGTTTAAATAAAGAAATTAACTACTATTGAAATTGAAAACCGTAGTTGTTATTAAATCGACTACGGGTTGTAATAGAAAAGCGTAGTAAATTTGGCATTAAACCGTAGTAAATAAACTCAAAACCGTAGTTAATACATATAGACTACGATAAAAGCGTGAGTGTATGTGCGAAATTGAGGTCTGTTGTATAGACTACGCCGAAAAGCGTAGTCTATGTGCGAAAAGCGTAGTCATAATGGGTATAGACTACGCGTGAAAAGCCGTAGTCTATGGAAAAATGCATAGTGGGTATAGACTACGACAAAAGCTGTGAGTGTACGAGCTTAACCATCGTAGTTCGTGTGTATGACTACGGCAGAAAAGCGTAGTCTATGTGCGGCAAAAAGTCAGTAGTCTATGGGTATAGACCACGCAAAAAACGAGTGTACGCGGCGCCTTTTCTCAGAATCGAGGGTATGGACCACGGCGAAAAGCGTAGTCTACGTCATAAGCGTAGTCTATGGTTGGTATAGACCACGCTAAAAGTCGTAGTGTATGCGCCGCATTTTTCAGAAGTTTGTGGGTATAGACCACGCGCAAAAAGCCGTAGTCTGCGTCGTAAAAGCGTAGTCTATGGTGGGTATAGACTACGCTAAAAAGTCAGAGTGTATGCGCCGCCTCACTTTCTCTACACCACTTTTCTCTACACTACCGATGCACATGTATGTACACATAAAACGTGTAGTCTATTCTGCTTTTTGTAGTAGTGCGTGGTGGGGATTAATGGAGCATTTGGCATTGCAAGACTTTAGTCGCTTTGCAAGAACATTTCTTTTCGCCACATACGAAGCGTGATGTCGAGAGAATGTGGTAGACGTGTTACATGTAGAAGGCCAAATCTGAGTTAATTCCCACGGATCAGATACACCATTGCTCATTCCTACAACACTGGATAGATATTTCTATGGATTTTGTGTTAGGTTTGCCAAGGAGTAAGCGTGGTGGAGATTCCATCTTTGTGGTTGTTGATAGATTTTCTAAGACGGCACACTTTATTCCATGTCATAAACCGACGACGATCTCATGTTACCGATTTGTTCTTTAGAGAGGTTGTGAGGTTGTACGGCATGCCCGTGACTATTGTTTCGGATAGGGATTCTAAGTTTTGAGCTACTTTGGAAGACCTTGTGGGTAAGTTAGGCATTAAGCTTCTATTTTCACGACTGTCATCCACAAACCGACGGCCAAACCAAGTAGTGAATAGGACTTTGTCTACTTTGCTTAGAGCTATTATCAAAAGAACATTAAGTCTTGGGAAGAATGTTCGCTTCATGTCAATTTGCATATAATCGCTCTATTCATTCCGCTACTAAGTTTTCGCCATTTGAGATTGTGTATGGTTTTAACCTTCGACCCATCGATTTGTCTCCTTTACCTACGCAAGAACATACTAATCTTGATGGCCGCAGGCGGTCGACTTTGTTAAGCGCATCCATGAGAAGCGAGGAGAACATCGAGAGGCGAATCAACAAGACGCCAAACAAGCTAACAAGGGGCGTCGAAGGTGGTGTTTGAACCCGGTGATTGGGTTTGGCTGCATACGCGCAAGGAGATGTTTCCAGCAATGACGTTCTAAGTTGTTGCCAAGAGGCGAGGGACCTTTTCAGTGTCGTCAAGATCAATGATAATGCCTACAAGTTGGACCCGCCAAAGTGAGTATAATGTTAGTGCTCTTTAATGTAACCGATTTGAGTCCTTTTGATGAGGCGACGACTTCGATTTGAGGACAAATCCTCTTCAAGACGAGGGAACGACGCACCCGAGTGTTCGTTGGTTCCGGACCCATGCGTGTTCTGTGGGCCAATTACATATCGTCGCCGAGCTAAGTTCAAGGAGAGCTTGATGGGCCTAGTCCAGAAGTTTGAGAGCAAGAGTTGATGAAAAGCCCATTGGAGATGATGGTGCAGAGGCCCGAGCCTAATTAATCTTCTCGAACGCGAGTGGGTCCAAGATCAAGACTTGTAATTTATTATATTTTCGTGTGTTTAACTAGCAGCCCACGCTTATAGCCCGTAAGGCTTTATTTTGGGCTTATTTATGTTATTTAGTAGGGTTGAACCATAACTCGACTTTGGCCCATTATTTCCTAGTTTAATTAGGGGTTAGAGTTTTTGGCGCGGCAATATATAGGCCACCATATGGACGAATTTTCGCTAGTTTTTGATCAATAATATTATCGTGAGTTTACTCTCATATTTTCGAGTTCCTCTTGATTTTCCAAGACAAATTCTTTATCGACGATCAATCGAGTTCATCATCCTCGTTTGTGTGTCATTCATCGTCCCCGAGTTGCTTAGACAATACCGGGGTGTAGGGAGCTTCGCCTCGCCTATATTACTCGGATTTGATCTAGGAGGTTTTGGGATATTCCATCCAGTCAGTGTTTCATCCTTCCATGAAGCGTGAGTCTTACGGATCTACCAAGGTTCGTATCAGTAGGAAAGATCAATGCCTCAAATTGACATGTATGAATAAGTAATCTCAGTCTCAGTCTAGTAAAAAAACTTCAAGAAACAAATAAATGCCATATATCCCCAACAAATGAAAGGAACTTAACCATCATTTCAGCCCACGATAATAGAAACAACGCAAATATTCCCAATGGGAAAATCAAATACGCATATTATTAGACAAGCTATGGCAGAAAACATTCAGTGGAGATTAATAGATATGCACAAACATGTGTCCATAACATCTCCAAAAAGCTCTTGTAAGAAAACATCTCCAAAAGGATCTTCTAAAAAATCATCTGCAAAAAGCAACTGTCTTTTTTACCACGTCCAATTCACACTTCAGAGATCTATAAGACCATAGAGATATTCAAAACCCAAAATTCCTTGCTCAAAAAACTGAAACCCATTTTCTCCCTTCCGGAAACACAGAAATTTCGCCGTTATCAGATTCAAGAAACAGACATAAATACGCGCATTGACGAATATAAAAAGTTAAGCATCTATAACAGTCTAGAGACAATATGTGGAAGTACTTGGATGTTGGTTGGCCTTTGCAGAGCTCAGTGCTGCAAGAAAGAGCACCCTTATGCAGCCAAGAATACGTGTCGACGGCAACAAAGCATCCCTCCAGCTCCTTTATATGAATCGGATTCATTATTGATTTCAAAAGTGGCAGCAACCCTTGTATACCCATCGCCAAACTTGATCGAGAAAAGGTCAACAAAATGTTTTCTTGGCAATTGCAGATCGCTCGAAATCTTATTGAGCTTCAGGTCAAACAGAAACCCTAATCTTGGTAATTTAGGTCCCCAAACTTAAAATGTGCTTGGGAATTTTGGTAGCCCCACTTTAGAGGGAGGGAACTCTGGAATAGGCGGGAAAATGTTGAATAACACGGAGGGAGAGGAAGGGACGGCGGATGGAATTCATATATTTTGGGGGGACAATTTGGGAATAACGTATAAAAAAGGAAGAGTGAGAATGCTAATCCAGCCCAACAAGAAAACCTGGTAAAATCCTAGGCTGATAATTTAATTGGAAAATACCATATAATGTCGTAACATGTTTCATTTTTTCAAAAGTGCTACTGTAACATTTTTTGATAATGGAAACAAAATTCCGCTTTCGAAATATTTATGTGGCTCGTAATCGTCGTTGTGTAACGTGAAATTACACATCGCAAAATAAAAAGAAGCTCATAAAAGTTTGCCTCTTTTATTTATTTACTTAATTGAATTATAAGATTTTTTTTATTTTGACATGACGTGGCACAAAATTTCACACGAATCTTTACTTTACATGGGTTTTTTCCTGTCACAGCCGACAAGCCACAGAGAAAAATATTAAAATTGTGTTTCAGTTGACCATGAATTAAAAGGCACAAAATCATCAGAGGGAGAGAAACAAAAAAAAAAATAAATAAACGATATGGTATGATATTTAATAGCATTATACCTAACTTAATAATTGTGAGCAGATTCGCATATCGCGTGGAATAAAATTTCATCCCGCTTGCTTGCCTAATAACATCTTAAAGTTCGGTTTCAGACGCAGGAACGAAACGAAGATTTATTTTCATTCTCAATTCTACGACCCAGAAAATTTTATGATTTGAATCATCATTTTCAAATGATTGTTTGTTCTCATAAACATAGGATTAGTCATTCATCTCATACCACATGATATTAGTTATCCCTTAAATACGAAATTAGCTAAATTTATTTATTTTTTCTAACAAAATTATTCCTATTTATTTTTATATTATAAAATTGATAATAATAATAATAATAATAATAATAATAATAATAATAATAATAAATAGTAGTGTTTATGATAAAATAAATAGTAATTATTTACAATAAATAATTATAATATAATAATAATGATAAAAGTTATAGTTATTAATAATACTTACATAATAAATAATAATAATAATAATAATAATAAATATTATTAATTAATTAATAAGTGATAATAATTATAGTTATTAATAATATTAATATAATAAATAATAAATAATATAATAAATCGTTACATTAAAATAATAATATTATTATTAATATAATAAATAGTAATAATAACAACAACAACAATAAAAATAGTACAATGATAATAATAATAATAATAATAATAATAATAATAATAATAATAATAATGACAATAATAATAAATAATACTCCCTCCGTCCCCCATATTCCTTCCTAGTATTCCATTTTGGGACGTCCCCCAAAATTCTTCATATTCTATTTATGGACACTACCCCACTAAAATATCTCTACTTATTACCCTTAAAACATCTTCTATTTACAAATTTACCAATCCTGATTTACGATTATTTTTCTAACCTAATCCAGTTATGCACTAATTAATTCATTAAGCATCCATTTATTCACTCCTCTCGTCTAACCCTAATCAAAACCATACGAGAGACCCCGAATCGCCTCTCCATCCCCTCTCTCTCTCCGTCCTTTTGATACTCGGTTTATTCAAACCCTAAACAACCATTACAGATCCCCGAGATGTCTCGAATCTCGCTCGATCGGAAGGCTTCGTGGTACGTAAGTCGTCCATCCCATGTGTATCAACACTGTCAAAGTTTGACCTTTATACATCGACCGACTTTTCGCTTTCGCCAAGATCCGAACTCGATTATGTGATGGTGGTGCCGAGACTCAGATCTGTTCTTAGTGGCCAAACCACCGACGATCTACTCGAAAGAAAGAAAGGCAGATGCTATGAATGAATTCGCCCTAGTATTTCGATTTATTGTCAGCGTGTTGACGCTTCTCGAATCTAATCGGTGATATTCCTACAAGATGGCTCGCATGAATTTTATTTTGATGGCTTTCAAAAACGATGAATATGATACTACACTTGTCGATTATGTGCTTCTGTGGTATTTTTGCGTGTTGATGTGCATTTTTCGCTAGGTGATTCTCCGGTATTTTTGCGACCCTATGATTCTGATTTTGTTGGGTTTTGAAAACTTGGTAGATCTGATACTACACTTGATTGTTGGGTGAAGTTGTTGTGATTTCGTGGTATTTTTTTGGTCCAATGATGTCTAATGTGCTGAGGGTTTGTTGGGCTTCAATTGTTGTGAGACGATGGCTCGCACATGATTTTTATTTTCTTGGCTTTCAAAAGTTGATAGATCCGATACTACACTTGTCGATTGTTAGATATTGTCCTGCGCCTTTTTTGGTAGGTGATTATGTGGTATTTTGTGATCCTATGATGCCTAATGTGACGAGGTTTGTCGATTTCAAAATTGATAGATCCGATACTACACTTGATTGTTGGGTGATTTTGTGATGATTATGTGGTATTTTGTAACCCAATGATGTCTAATATGCCGAGGGTTTGTTGGGCTCGATTCGTGGTATCTTTGCACTTGATTTTGTAGCCTTATTTAGGCTTGAGATACATTTGCCATATTAGAGCCACCACTAGAATTTCAATTCGTGTTTCGAGGTTTATCATCGCATTTGAACCGATTCTATCTTGCTTTTCGCTGTTATGAATATGTCAATGATGCAAAGTATGCAACATAGTCGAGACAATGTATATGTGCCATATTAAAGCCACCCATATGAATTGAATTCCTTAGTTCGAGGTTTAATTAATTGGACTTGTCAATGATGCAAACCGTATTGCAAAATAGTGAGACATTACATCCAAAATCAATTTTACATGCCATAATAGGATACAAAAGCCAAAAATGAACTAAGCTACTATAATCTGCATTCCTAGAAGCCAAACCGAGTCATTAGAATAGAAATATCATAATCGCAACTCGCTTGATTTTCAAAGATTAGATAAGTCAAACAATCTTTTACCAATTCGATTCCACTTCAATACATTCGTGAAGTTTTCATAATCTCGCAATTGCCTTGTTCATATGTGGGATTTTGTAATCATTACCTCCTTCGCCTTCATGATTTCTTGATAAGATCCTCGCAAAGTTAGAAATACGTTATTAATGGTCTGTGGTGATAGTTCTTCGAATGAAGAAATCACATTCTTCAAAAGATCATCCACATTTTTGCTAACTTGTCATCCCGCAAAGATTGTATAGCCCTAAAGAAACCTAAATCATTTACATTAGAATCGGAGAATTAGGTGGTCGACATATCAACCGGATGTTGAATCCATCCGAATTTGCCGCACTTTGAAACTGGATCGTGGGTTGATATGTGGCCAAGATTATCCTGCTTTGTATGAATATTTGCTTATCTCAAGTCGCCATTTAGCTTTAATTGCGGAATAATCAAAAAGTGTGAAATGTCAAGCTATATGATGAATGTATTAATGCATTCGATAGTTATCGAGTAATTTCATTACCGACTTTATGATGCATTGTTTGATCACTTTTTTGTGATGGATCGAACGGTTTGATCTCCATAGTTCCTTTTGTCTCATTCTTTCAATTCCTCCTAGTCGGTTCCAGTGTTGTGAATGGAAAATTCCAAACTTTCCATCAAACTCTCATCGCACCATCACTTGCAAACCGTGGTCTACTTATTGCACACATGAACATTACCTTAGTTATGAACCTCTTTGATTGGCATGACCTGTATGGATCCTTTTCTGTTGGAATGAGATAATATATGTCAGTAGTTTTTGTCATGTAGAATCACTTCTCATCAATGTGGATGGTGTTGTGCATGCTTTGGAAACTGATTTTACCTTCCTGTGTATTAGTAGTCCTAATTTGACTAAAACTGAATTTCAGTCCGCAAGCTTGTCTCGCATCGAAAGTGCATGTTTTATGGAACTTGTATGTGGCCTTATAAGCTTCGCTTTATCCATCTTCCCAAAACAGATTTACATACATTTAATTTTGAGCCATCTTTCCGATGCTGACCTTTCAAAGATGCATAATGACTTCATCTTCTCCACATCAAGTTCCTTTCTATCTCTATGTGTCAGAACTATCTTCTTTTCAAAATGTACAAGTTGTCCCCTTGCAAGTTGTCGCCGACTTGGTTCCAAATAGTGCGATTGTCTCTCGAAAATCCAAAAGTGCTTGATGCCTCGACAAGCACTCTCGATGAACAACTCCATTCCGTGATGTTGAAGAAGAAACCGAGCAATTTGATTTCTTTGTAGCAAGTAGGGATGGCAGTGGATCCTGGACCCGGTCCAGATCCATAGATCCAGATCCATTTTTTAGGATCTGGATCTCCAAAAAATAGGATCTAACGGATTTGGATCGGATCCGGACCATTTTTTAAAAATTCGGATCTGGATCTGGATCTCGATTTATGAAATCCAGATCCGATCCAGATCCGACTTATGGATCCATATAATATATATGTCATATAATTTTTATTTATATTTATAAATGTATTATATTAATTTTCTTTCTAGTCGAAGTTGAATAAACTAAGTTATGGAATTGGATATTATGTCAATAATATTATAAACCTCTACCTTGTATTTGAGAAAATTTTGTATATGAGTGGTCTATTTGTTAAAATATGTGAGCTACTTCTTCTATTACGATCGCAATATTATTTGCTATCATGAAAGCAAAAGTAAATTTGTAACTAACATCTTCTTCTTGTATATTGATGATTGTAGAATTTCTAAATAATTATTATAGTGTTATATGTATTTAGATTATTATTATTATTATAGTGTTACTGTGAATTATATTTGATTTAGAATTTATTTAAAAGAGAAAACATGTGGATCCGGGTCTAGACCCTGGACCCTGCGGATCTTATGGATCTGGATCTAATTTTTTTGGACCCAATGGATCTGGACCGGATCCGGACTCAAGCAAAAATTGATCCGGATTTGACCTAGCAAGATTCGGTCCGCATCCCATTCCATTGCCATCCCTAGTAGCAAGGCGACTCTCGAGTTCGTTTGGGTGTTAGACATCTTCAAGACTCGCATTTATGAAGAAAGAAGTCGATTTTGAAGAACTTCATTTATGAAAATGTGTATTGAATGCAGAGCACTTATTGTCGATTTATAGAGCATTTATCGCACCATCTCGCTTTTGGTGGGAAATTACTTTGATGATTAGTGTAACTTTCCTCTCATTTTGAATTTTGTAATGAACTGATTTGTATCACGGCTTGGGATTGAAGTTGTAATTAATTTTGTCGCAGTTATTCACGTGTCATATCTGTTATGTGGTATTTCAAAGATTAAATTTTGATTTATTTTTCAGCATTATTTTCTTATTTCTTGAAAAATTAATGACAAATTAAATTGTTGTCCCACATTTATGTTTCAGCTTTTAATTAAGTCCAAGATAAGATAAGGATTAAGCATCTATAACTAATGTGGGACCCTATTCCACTCACAATACACCAACAACTTTTATTAAAATTTCGCACCCCATATTCCTAGGAAGGAATATGGGGATGAGGGAGTATCAATTAATTGATAATATTATTAAACAATATTAACATAAAATAATACTAATAAATTTTTTAATAATAATAATAATAATTATTATTATTATTATAACATAAATTATATAAATAATGGTTATTTCATTCATTTTATTCCATTCCTTGTACATACTAGCTATGAGAATCACATATTTCATTTCATTTTATTCCTATCATCATTTCATTCCAAAGTTCATTCAATTTCTATCTAATTTTATTCATACGTATCAGCCATCACCTAAAAGTTACTTCTACTATATAATAATAATAAAATTAATTCTACACGAGTATAGAGTAAAATATAGAATAATGTCTATTCATTATCAATAATCTTCTTTATATTTCACTCTACATAATAATATCCTATATTTATACTTATAATATTAAATTAATTTTTATGTAATTATGATCTATTTATATTAAATTATATGATTAATCTTACTTAATTATGATAAACATAATATAATTTAAATATGTTTAAAAAAAATATTGAATAAAGTGTTATATTTTAATAACGATTAATTTATTTTAACACAAAAGGGATAATAACATATTATATCTAATGTTTATACTTTATCATTGTATGTTGCATTTTTAGTATATTATTATCAAAATTCATAACGTTTCATAATTTTTCCCTTAATGTATTTCGGTAAGTTTTCAGCGCTCATATGATTACATGACTCGTCAGATAATCCACATCGGCAATACACATAGAATATTAAAAAAAATGACATAACAACTTAAAAAACTTTAATGTTAGCGTTGAGAAGGATTCAGCTGAAGCGAATAAAAAACCAAGGCATGGAAAGAGACTTATTGCCGTCTTATTCACTTTAGTGTAGGGTACTTTATATATGAGACCAAAACAACACGAATACAATAATTAAGGGCCACAATTTCTGACAGCATCGAGGTGTTTGAGACTGCTATTAGGTTTTGTACAGCGACTAAAACGATTTCAACAAGTCGCCAAATGAGAGAAGACAATGAGGCTGCTTTCGACGCTCTCCGCAAAGGTGTTGGCGACTAGGATAGTGGATCCTGAACCCCATCTGATCGTAGATCCGATCCATTTTTAAGATCCTGATCTCCAAAAATAGTGATCCAATGGATCCTGATTGGATCCGGATCATTTTTAAAAATCCTGATCAGATTTGGATCTTGATTTGAGATCCAATCCTACCATGGATCCATATAATATATATGTCATATAATTTTATTTATATTTATAAACGTATTATATTAATTTTCTTCTAATGAAGTTGAATAAACCAAGCTATGTAATTGGATATTATGTCAATAATATTAAACTCAGACCTTATATTTGAGAAAATTTTGTATACGAGTGGTCTATTTGTTAAAATATGTGAGCTACTTCTTCATTACAATTGCAATATTATTTGCTATCATGAAAGAAAAGAAATTTGTAATTAACATCTTCTTCTCAGATAGTAATAATTGTAGAATTTCTAAATAATTATTATAGTGTTATATGTATTTAGATTATTATTATTATAGTGTTACTATGAATTATATTTGATTTATAATTTATTTTAGAAGAGAAAACATGTGATCCTGGGTCTGACCCCGGACCGCTGGATCTTATGGATCCGAGTCCGATCTAATTTTTTGGACCCAATGGATCCGGATCGATCCGAACTCGCAAAAATTCGGATCCGGATCTCGAACCTAGCAAAATTCAATTTGATCCCATTCCATTGCCATCCCTATTGGCGACGCCCCATGCCTTGAGCGGATCATAGAAGGATTTGCAAGATTGCCTCGCTAGAAGATGGGTTAGGTTTGGACCAAGGAGGGCTAAGACAAGGGCTTCCATCTTCGATGAGGTAAGGATTAGAGTTGGCAAAATATGGGCCTGGACGGCCGACCTCACACTACTCAAGCTTTTAAATTTTCGGTCGAGTCAGTCGAGCTTGAAATTTTCTAGCATAGGTAAGGATGTTGCTAATTTGGACCATGTGAAGTCGTCGTCGTGGAAGCCACCGCCAAGTGCCACCACCTCCTGAATTTCTCCATCTAATCTATCCCACCCTCAGCTCACAGAGCCCCCTATTTCTCATTCTCCCTTTCTATAAATTTTCCGACGATGAAGCTCACCTAACCACCACTTTCGTCGAGGGACATATGCCTTGTCGTCGCCTCCGTCGGCTCATCCTCCTCCATCTCCACCCTCTCTCTGGGATCTCTCGTTGTCCACTTTCCAAATATTCTCCCCCTTTGGGTGACGACCAACAGCGAAGAGCCGTCGTGGTTGCCCCGCCATCGCCCCTGTGCAGTTGTTGTATCTCCAGAAACAAAACATGAGTATTTTGGTTATTTTAACTTTAGATTGAAGATGATTATATAATCATCCTAAGTTTGGGGAGATTAATTATCATCCAAAATGATAATAAAAATACGGTCAGTTAAACTATCATGGGTCGTATCCTATAAACCAAAGGCTTGATTAAAATTCTCATATAAACCAAACACTTAGGCACGTTTGGTAGGTTAATTAGGTTTCGTCAGTTAAAATGTCTTGTTCAATTGGGTTTCGTAACCCACCACTTAGGTAGGTTACAAATCCCAAAGAAATAAGACAAAACAGAGCTACCAAACAGATAAAACCGCCATGCCGTCATTAAAACAAGGTAGAAGGATACGAAGCAGAGCTACCAAACAGACGCAGTATACGAAACAGAACTACTAATAGAGCGATAACTTTGTTATTCGACGAAACAATGTTACCAAACGGGCCTTAAGATTAAGATTGATGTTCATAATCACTCAAACAAATAGCTCCTTAAATTATTACTTGCGCGGCAAGTGTCTGCGTTAACTTTTACCCTTTTCAAATCAGGAAAGAGAATCTATAAAAATTTACCCTACCAACGCTAAGTCGCATGCGTATCAGAACCTATATTCATAATTAACGCCGCCGCCCCCGCTCCGCCCCCTCCCCCTCGCCCGAGGCCACCGCCGACGATTCATCCTTCGACCTAGAAGCCGATACGGTCCGCGGACGACGGATTCACTTCTACATTTAGCGTGTAAGTATGAATCGTGAACCCTAGAAAAAGTTATGCTATATCTACTTCGCTTTGTGGTTGTGAAATTCTTTAATTTGGTTTTCTTCTGAGGCGTTATTTTTAAGAATTTGATGTTTCCCGTTCCAATAGTTCAGAAACTTGCTATTTGCCTCTACAGTTTTCAAAGTAGTCCCCTTCTTCGATGAAGAGAAGCTGCAGACAGAACCCTGATTATATAATGTGATTGTAGAAATAGTAGAACGGTTTTATTTAGATTCGTAATCAATATTAACGGAATTTCTTTCCATACTCCTTGAATTTTTGTTTTTATAATTTTTTGCTGTTCGATTTCTCGACCGACCTTCTGTTTTTTTCTTTCTTTCTTAGATGTCTCGTTTTTATAAATATTTTTCTTTTATTGTCTGACTTTATGCTTGGAATCTTTGTTTTTGTAATAATACGAGAAACTATACGAGACATGATGATTTTGTGTGTTTTCTTGTCCAACCTTATGTTTTGGATGCAAATCGTATGAGAAGATATATGAGATTTGATGATTGTGGTGTTTTTTTGTCCGACCTTTTGCTTTGGATGCAAATCATATGAGAAAATATACGAGACGTGAATTTACTTTTTCTTGCTCGACCTTATCTTTTGGATGCGAATCATATGAGAAAATATATGAGGCATGATGATAGTGTTTATATCCTTAAGTTTCCTTTTTTGTTTTCTTTCCCCAGTTTAATTGAAGCATACAACTATGTCCTGCTACCCAGTGCAATTTCCTGCCATGGTTGCTGAGAATAAGACAGTTCGGTGTACGCTGAAATTCAAAGTAACTACCAAAGGTATATGGAATGTATCGGAAGATAAGTGTCCTGCTGCAAATGTTATGCTGAAGCCATCTGTGCCCGTTAACTTGGGCAAGCGGAGGCCAGAAATTTCTCTTGATGCTCAAAGGTGGAAAAAACAAAAGGTTGACCTTTCAAAAGATGAGTCATATGGAACAACTGATAGGCAAAGAGACAGAGTTTCCATTGGAGTAAGTAAGCCGCCTGAAGCAAATGTTCCAGTGAAGCCATCAATGCTAGTGAACTCTGGCAAGCGGAGGCCAGAAATATCTTCTGATGATCAAAGGTGGAAAAGGCAGAAGATGGACTGCAGTTTGAAACTTGACTGCAGTAAGATTTTGAAAGAATTGATGAATCATAGTTTAGGACGGTGTTCAATGAGCCGGTTGATCCAGTGAAGTTGAAGATTCCTGATTACTTTGAGATAATATTGAATCCAATGGATTTAGGAACAATAAAACATAAACTAGAGAGAAATATGTACTCTGCTGCCAAGGAATTTGCTGACGACGTGCAGCTGACTTTTGCAAATGCAATGTCGTATAATCCTCCTTCAGACAAAGTCCATCGCTGGGCAAAGATATTGGATGGTAATTTCAGGAAGAGATGGAGGAAACTATTGGATGCAAGACTGAAGCTTACCAACAAAAATGATGAAGACACCAGGCAAGTTCTAGTAAATAAGCACCAAGTTGTGAAGCCAGTTGGTCTTATGAAAGCTCCTGTACCTGAAAAACTTGGCAACACAAGGCGGATATCGCTTGAGGAAAGACAAAAGTCCAGACCATGTCTTATGCAAGTAAGTACAATTTCCTTCACTGAGCACATCTTTTATTGTACTTGTGTTTTCCAGTTTCATCAATTTGGCTGTAACTGAGTTCTTTGTTAATTTAAACAGGTCAAGTCTAGAAAAACAGCTCTAAGTGGGTGCTCGTCATTGGGCAGAACTGCTGAGAAAGGTGTGAAGCTGCGGCAGAATAATGTTTCAGCTTTATGGTTAACTCTAGCATCTAATTAACCATGTGTATAATTGCACAGAGCCTTGTAGTCGACGTGCTTCGACATCTGCCAACTTTGGTCAATCTATTGACTCTAAACTTGTATGTGAAAAACCAACTATTGATGCTTGCTTAAGTTCCTTTGAGAATAATTCTGTCTATAAATCAGTGGCTAATTGAGGCTTTTATTTGAAACCAGGATTGTGATGTCAAATGTACTTCGACATCTCTTGCAAACAGCTTTGCTATAGATTCGGATGGTGAGTTCATTTTATTACTATTATTCTTCATGTTCCCCTTCCAAAGCTTTTAATTAGTTGAGATCTGATGTACTTCAAATGACTCTAGGTCGTGGAGTTGTTCTCAATGAAGGAAAAAGTCCTTGTTCAACATCTGCCGCAACTCCTGCATCTGTTGAAGGTAAGCTTACTGTGTGTCCAGTACTGCAACTTTATGGGTTAAAAGCTTTGGCTAGATCATTAATTATCTCAATTCTGAATCCTGATGAACTAATTAGGAAAAAAATGAACTTAACTGAAAAAAAAATCATAAAATACTGGAGAAATATGAGATAAGACTATATTAGTTCAGATGTTCCAGAGCAGTACATGTGGATTTTGTCTTATGACTTGAGTATTTGAATAACAATATCTGGGTTTAACTCATTTAGAAGAATGACACTCCTCTTTGATGAGGCTTTTCTCATTAAATATGATTTTAGATATGTGCTCTATTACTCCCAATATCTAACAGTCAAGTTCATCCTGTTGCTACACGATGGGATATGGAGTATTTCTTAACAATTTGATCTTTGTTCCATTTCTTGCAGATTTGAACATGATTATGAATAGTTGTGTACTTTTCGTTATTGGTTGGAATGTGAAGTATTTTACTCTTCTATAGGCTGGATGGCTGATATCCAAATTTCGCCCAAGAAAGCTTTGCGGGTTGCAATGCTGAAAAGCCGCTTTGCAGATACCATCTTCAAAGCTACACATCCGACACTTATAGAACATGTACATGATACATTCTGCTCTACTCTATTGTATAGTCTTGTTATTTGATTGGTTTGCCAGGATGTATTTGTTTATCGTTGGTTTTTCTGATTATTATGTCTTACTCTTCTAGGATGAGAAATCTGATCCTTCAATGATGCAACAAGAAAGAGTACGGCTGGAGAAAGAACAGCTAAAAGGTGATTACAGCTACTATACATCCAATTTATGGTCTGCATGCATGTGTCAGTTTATTGATCTTATAAAACTCTTGATAGGGATTGTTTTTCCAAACCTGTAATGCTCGAAGAACAATTTCTTTATCAACTAGACTGTCGTATTCTTATTTTTTTAGTGCTTATGTAGACTATGCTATGCTGTAGTTCACTACATTTATCACTGTTCACGTACTCATCTTCTCCCATTTGTTCATCATTGCAGTTGCTATATCTTTGTTGTGGTTCATCTTTTATCTGACCTAATTCTCTGGATAGCAGAGAAAGCCAGGATTGAAGCACGAATTAAAGCAGCTGAAGTGGCCTCTCGAAGGAAGGAGCAAGACGACTTAAAGATGCATCTTGAGAGAGAAAGAAAAGCTGCAAGGATGGCACTGGAGAAGGTACATCATTCGTTCGTTCATTCGTTATTGGTAACAGTCAGCCAAGTAATTGATTTGTTTGTTTGTTTTACTTTCGAGTTCATGTTAAACGTCGGAAGCTGTGATTCGCATTGCAGATGGAGAAAACTGTTGAGATAGATAGGCCTCCAAGTATGTTGAAAGATGTGGATATCCTATTTGGTGGGTATCCAAGTTGTAAGTCTTTGGAGCAAATCGGCTTGTACCTGAAGGAGAGTTACGTGGAAGAAGATGAGGCAGAAGAGGGAGAAATTTTGTAGTAGAAATTAAATTGTTAGACTGAAAATTGTTTGTGTATATAAAGAAAAAACTATTCCAAATTTTATAGCTTTTGGTCTGCTGGATCATGATATAGATATTATAATTGGTGAATATTCATTAATTAAATCTTATATAATAAACTATTAAACCATCACAAAAATAATATGAGATATTTTTTTCTTGATTCACTTTCAGTAAATGTAAATAAATACACACTATATTTCAATATTATTAGTATGTTTTTTTATACGTAGATTAAGAAGAATTATGTTTTATGTATAAAGTAATGTATAATACGAAATTCGAGATATTTTTTAGTTTAATTTTTTTTTTTTTGGAACAGATCACAATAACAAAACAATCTAAAAAGAAAAATAAGTCATAATTCAATGTTATTCATATTAATAAGTTTAAAGGTGGAAAATCTGAATTGCAATTCAGGTTAATGTGTTGAGGGTGTATAGCATATAATATTTCTTCAAAATCAATTATTGTTTGAATTAAATGCTTTTCAGCTGCAAATTTGTTTCTTCTTTTGTGGGATTAAGACAATTATTTTTGCAGAAATGCTCGATGCGCAAATATAGAACAACCTGTCAGCATACAGCGTTCTACATCAATGGCAACTCATAGTCTTTTGCGTAATACAATAGTAAACTGGCGATATTGAACCAGTCTCTTCACATCTCAGCCGGTGCTGAACTCTAGCTAAACATCTAAAAACCAAAAATGAACGAGGATCCTATTTTCACGTTTTTAGCAAGGAGTGGGGAGGGGAAGAAAGTCGCTGTCACATTGAACCCGATAATACAAACGCGCAGTCAGTCACCTAGAATTCAGACTGCTACACAGTAACGATTCTTGGGCCTATCGATCTTCTTTGCATCATCCTACATTCGAAAGACGGGGAGTTGTACATCGAGGAAAACTGGCATATAATGTATCAAAATCAACACGACTCAAAAGGAAAACTTACATGGAATATGTAACCAATGGTATCATTGCAATCCAGAAGCTGTTTCCATTGTCTTCCAATACTAAGCTGAAAAATTTCCGGAAGAGATTTTGAGAAATTGCAGAAAAGCTAACAAAAATAACTTCCGAAGCAAAAACAAGGGATGTCAGAAAGATGTAAGGAACCACAGCTGAGTTCAGCATCCTTAGAAACTATCGGTGTGATAAGAAAAATCCATCGCATTCAGACATCTTTAGGTATAGCTGTTCAGTTTAACCTCCAGTTTATCTATATTGTATTATCTTTAACACAATTTCTAAAAGAAAAACTAAGGACACCCAGGACAGGATTCTATGACATACCCTTTAAATGATCAAAATCTAAAAAAATAACACTTCTTAAACATTCAACATACAAGAAATATTCATTTTCATGGTATGGGGACATGAAGAAAAAATTAAATTTGAAAATAGCAACAAGACTGTTTCTCCTATTCTTGTGTATTTGAACCAATAATTAGGTTAACTAGAAAAACTATCCTCAATATTCATTTCTGCAAAGCATAAGGAAGTTGTCAATTACAAAAAGACCACATCAACTTTCCTTTCTATTTTACAAATAGCAACTAGCAAGTTACTGTAATTCTCCAGAGGGTATTTGTCATTTATTTAGATATTATTTTGGTAAATAGGGCAAAACTTTATTAAAATAGTCTTATAACAGTTCAAGCAAAAAGATAAGTTTCAGGTCACTAAGCATATTCCACATCAGGATGTTCAGAGTTCAGACACTTGAAACCTCAAGGGGGACATTTCTATTATATCCAAAGAATTACAAAACTAAACTTACACATTTTAAAAGTTATAAAATTGGGAAATAAACCATGTGATAAACCCACTATTGATTAATTCTAACAGGTAAAAGCGATTCAAAAGGAACTATTCAGGTTATACTCTCAACAAACCTGAGCAGCTTCATTGGCAGCATTCTTTGTCCATATAGCAATTTTCTCTTGCCTTGCTCTAACGTTCACAACTGCCCCACAAATTTCATCTCCATAATCAAATTGTTCACCGATCATCGCAAGCAACTACAAGGAATCCAGAAAAGAACTAGAGCATGGATATAATAAAGAGAGAGAGATTGTAGACATATGCTGAGCTTGAAATGAAGCCGTTTAATGAAGATATATCGAAACATACCGTGTAAAGCCAAAAAGTGTCGGATTTACCCCGTGTGTAAATCACGGTCCATTTCCCCCCGTTGGCACAAATAGGATCTTCCCATTTTGGATCAATTTTATCTTTGAAACAATAGAAGTCCGCTCCAACTACCAGCTTGCTCGAAGGGCGTATATTATTGTAAACACTGCAAGCCAAGAAAAGAAATTGTGAAGTTGGCTTGTTTCACAAATACATGAAGAGCAACCAACTGCAACAAATATTTCGTTTCCACAAAAAAACTCAAGTCATAATAGGGGAGAGGGAACATTGTTTCACCCATTAAAGATGATGTAAGGAGCTCAAGTCATATCCCTCCCCTATTTCTCCATTTCTCATGTTGTCAGTTTTCTTTCTTTCTTTTTCTTAAAGAAAAATGCGAAATAGGTAACACGCCAAAATTCTCGTAATCAACCAACCCCCCAAAATACGTATCCACAAAATCACATACCTAAAATAAGCAAACATCATATGCAAACAAAGACACTGCAAAATCATGATCCGAAATTCCGAATTCACTCAATAACAAGATCACCAGTGCAAGCAAACCCCCAAAAAACTCAAATAACAATTTACCTCCAGAAATCTTCGACGGTGGAGAAGGTGTAAATAGGGCGAATTGAGCTTCCCCACGCCTCCTGTTTCGATTTTTCAGACGGATTGTCAAACCAGAATGTCCAGGAGTGCTCCAAGGGATGTCTCGGCGGCGGGGCCATGGCTTTGACGGCGGCATCCGAATCATCGGCGATGATCTCCCCTTCCTCGGTCTCTGAATCCTCTCCGTGGTGATTCTTAGTCATCTCAGATGAGTTCTCTAGTTCCTCTTTGATGGCGGCAGCCGCTGATTTCTCGTATTCTTCAACCATAGTTTTCCTTACTAATTTCTGCAGATTTGTGTGATGGGATGGGATGTCCAGTAGAACTGAGAGCTGGGGTTTTATGATGTCAAAAACTACTCTTACCTAAGCCCATCATGCGGCCCATTTCTATTGACAGTTTTTGGGTCGAATAGTTGCTGCACCTTTATATTAACCTTTTTATATATTTTCTTCTGGGACAACGTCTTTATATTTGAAAATAAAATAAAATGCTTCAAAAGTACTTTTACGAGATTAAAAGAAAAATAAAAACAAGTATAAATCATAATTCAAGTAAATAAAAATTTACAAATTCAAAAACTGTGGAGCAACAGCAATAATAAAGGCAAAGTAAATGTTTTATTAAAATTATCTTTCTTCATGCTACAAGCATAACCTAATCTTATCAGATGAGCAAAGATCACAATTTCTATCCCACAAAAACATTTTAGGTTAAGCCTGGTGTACATGGTACATATGAAATGAAGTTACCGGAAACATGTGTGAAATATAAATCTCATATTGTTTGTTGGCTAATTATTAATTCTTAAGTAACTATTACATTAAGTATAGATATTAAGTTAAAGATTTATCAGAGTCATATTAAGTTAGAGATTTATCAGAGTCCATGATTTAGAGGGTGTTTGGCTGAGCTTATAAGCTCTCCAAAACAACTTATAAGATTTTAAGTTAAAAACAATTATAAGTTGTTTTGAAGCTTATAAGCTCAGCCAAACACCCTCTTAGTACATCTCAAAATAACAACAAGACAACGATAATGTGAAATATTCAATAGCATCGCAACTGAAATTTCAGTGCAAGCTTCATGTGGACTTATATGTACAAGAATCTAACCACGCATTTAATCAAAATACTGATCAGTAATCGACCAACAAGATTCATATACATAGTACATACATATGTAGATAGATGTATTATATCTTCATTTATTCAAGGAATGATTTTCCTGGAGAAGAAATCTTTGACGTACAGCTCCATTTTCAAGCTCCTGAAGATCGGCTGCTGCTTCATCAACAGCGAAGGCAATGGACCCACTTCTGCTTCATATTTGCTGTTGAAGAACATAGCCATCGTGATTCGCGCGCTCTCTCCGATCCGATTCACCGTTGCTCTGTGCTCAATACTCTTATACTGCCCATTACTTACTATCTGAACACATTATACACACAGTTGAACGTGTTTTTGAGAAAAAAACGTTTTTGTTTTTTTGAAAAGCATTAACTATCCTGAATCCGCCCAGATTCTCTTTTATTAATTAATGATCAACATGCATGAACCAATTGACCAAATCATGCTAATAATAACGATTAGGTAAACGAATCGGTATTAGTCCCATCATCCATATAACGAACGTGAAGAAAACGCGGGGGACAAACCTCAAGGATGTCTCCTATATTGACAACAAAGGCGTCGGGGAGGAATTTGACGGGCATCCAAACTCCGTCTTTCTTGACCTGGAACCCTTCGACTCCGTTAACTTGTAGGAGGACGGTGATCCCGCTGGCGTTGGACTATGGCGTCAGCCCGATCACCTTCTCCGGCTGCGGGCACGGCGGGTAGTACGTCAGCCGCAGCGACTGCATCACCCCTCCTCGAACATCTCCTCCGCCTCCCTCACCTCCATCTTCAGAGACTCGGCGATCAACACGAATATCGCCCTGGACATCTTCTGGAGCTTCGAGATGTACGCTTCTAGGGTTTCCCTGCATAGAGAGTTGTTCGGTGCACATAATCAAATCAATAGCGGAGCCACAAATATAACTTTGAGGGAGCTTTTAAGTAAATAAAATTTGGCTAAAGTCGATCTTTTTAAAAAGAGTAAATAATCAAATTTATAAGGTTTAAAAAAAAAAAAAAAAAGTGTTGGTGGTGCTTGAGCTCCCTCAGATGGCATCATCACTATACATGCGTCTTTTGCGATTGAAAAGGAGAAAAATATGGACCTGAGGGATGAAGGGAGCTTGGAAAAGAGATGAGCTTTGCGCCGTTGAATAGGATTGATGATCATGTAGAATCTGTCTGCCCAATCTACTTTTTGATGTTGAGAAACAATTATTGTTTGATCATAGCCTTCAACTTCTCCATCCCTAATTGCGTAGTACTCCAACCTCTCTTCCAATGGAAGTTTGTAGAATTATTTGATGTCATGCTTCAGTTTGTCCACTAATGAAGTGTTTACGCCGTGATTCACTAGCTGCATATGAATTTCGGAATTCAACACAAAATCTAAATTCAGGAAAAAAACCGGGATTTCAGCGGCCTGGGAAGAAATTTCTTCCCGAGACAAGGATGGAATCGCGGCTGCTTGATCTACTATATACCGCATTTGGATCTCGTGAATTGGTTTTTCAACCATTTCGTGAATTGGCATATGATTATGATAGCAGTAGCTGCAGCGGGGAGAAAATAAATCGGATAAAGAGTAAATTTGCGACATATTGGAGGTATATATAGATACAATCTAGAATTTAGCGTTTCATTCTTTGATTTTGATTTCTCCAGAAGTTAGCATGATTGATTTATAGGTTGATTGCCTGCAGATTGTGAACAACGGACCATCGTTGAGCATCGAGCGATTGTGAACAGCGAGAAAGAGGGGCTTTCCATCGCCACCTTTCTCAACTCGTCACTGGACGGGAAGATAGGGCCGGCGGCGAGCCTCGTCGTCGGCGCTGAAAGTCCGGCGAATTTCAAGACGATCGGTGCGATTGGGTATTTCGAGGGTTTGTTTGCGAAGGAGCTCAAGGCTAGGGAAGTCGAATATGTAGTTATATCTACTAGGTTATATGATAAAGAAGCTGAATCTACCAGTGTACAAGAAAAGAACACATGGTTAATTACTTTTCTGGTGTGACATACTATTAAGGCAAATTTATTTTTCATAATTGATATTATATGATTGGATATTTTTATTATTAGGATTTCTCAAATTCTACGTTTTTAATGGGATATAAATCAAGCTAAATTAACTCAAATGTTAAAAATAATTTGGGACTTTAAATTATGGATTAACCTTATACTATTTTATTTATTTCAATCAATCCTCAAAAATAAATGCTCGCTTAAATTAGGGTGTTTAATGTTTATTTTGAGTTTAATTGAAAATCAAGATGTGAATTTTGGAAGGGAATCCAAGCAAGTGATTAGAGTTTCACTTTTCATGCTGCTGTTGACTTAAGAAATTGGCACATTGGTGAATTAAAGCAACTGTCTGAAAAAAGTAGGGAGCAGTACAGAAACAGAAAATTTGTAATATTTAGAGAAACGAGAGCTAAGTGAGAGAGATACCTCGCCGGAAGGTAATAGGCATAAATCTGTGAAGAATGGAATATCGGCCGTGTGGATACTTGAAACTCACATGTAGAAGCTCAATCTCACCACGGACACTAGCTAACATCATGCCTTGCTCTTTACTCGAATCAATCTTAGATTTGCTGTCGAGCAACTCAAACATAGAGGCAGCAGAGATTTTCACTTTGTTGACATCCGGAGCTGTGGCGCTAGATCGGGAAATTCCATTTGCGGACATGGTTAGGGCGAAGAAGACCTGACTTCCTTGCTTCAAAGGGGCCTCATATTTCTTCTGCTACATCTTCATCACCTTGTCCTCAGCGCTGCACGACGCCACTGTTCTAAAACTGCTAACAGCGTCGTTTGCTATCTGACTAGCCTCTTCATACATAACCTGCACAAACATTCCATTAAAAAACTTGGCTGTAATTTCTCTTATGGTTTGTGTGATTTATAGATAGATTAGTGAAGAAACCTTCGCATCAGCAGAGAAGCCTTTGTAGAATCTCATCTGCACGAATCCTTGTAAACCAATTAGAGGCAGTACGACTAAGATTATGATGGCCAGCATCCAGTTAGCAGTGAAGGCGATGAGGAGACCTGCTATACAAGTGGATATATTTTGAGCGATTAGTCCCAAAGCATCCCCCACCAGGCTTCTAACAGTGGCAGCATATCCCGATACTCTCGCTCCAATTGCTCCACTGCACAAATCAGACACCTCCAACCATCACAAACACACACCAAAAACAGATAAAGGATATTAACTTCATTAGAATCTGATGTACCTTGAGTTTGCAGGATCATCAGACCAACTGATCTCTAGGTGAACGACCTTCTTGAACGACATGGAACGAATCCTTTGGATCAAGTTCCCACCTTGAACTCCGAAGAAGTAGTTCTGTACAGGAACGACCAGAGTACTGATGCCTGGCACAACCATCATACCTGCCCAGAATCTGCAATCCTCCCTGAGCTGATTCGGAGGCTCGAAGAAAATTCTGATAGCTGTTGACAGCAAAAGCCCGAACATTGGGAAAACTAGATCTTGCACTCCTTCACCTACACATCCAAGTAGGAGACATGGCACTTCGGGTTTGTTCATGGCTGCTAGCCGTCTGATGGAAACTTTGCTGCGTCTTGTCAACGCGTTTTCATCAGGTTCGGCTGCCTCGTCCTCTATAGGCTGGATCCCGCGCAAGTCGATTGTAGGAACTCCATAAAGTGAGAAAGAATGACGCGATGAGTCATTGCTTGCGGATTTGCGCATGGGAAGCCTCTGGCTCTTGGATCTGCTCAAGCTTCTCTCTAAGGCTTGAGAGTCTCTTCTTGACTATTACTAGCTTCAGTCTCTTTGGCCCTTTCTTGCATACGAACAAGCTGTATATAAGCTCCCTCTTCCATCAGTGCATCAGTATGCCTAGAATTCAAATGTTAGTGTGTAAATTGCAATTAAGAATGTGAAATGAAGAAAAAAAACATTTTGATGCACCTTGCTCTGCTAGTTTCCCTTGATGCACAACGGCTATGATATCAGCATTCCTAATAGTTGTCAAACGATGTGCAACCACCACTGTTTGTGCGGTTTGTCATGACATTGTCGAGTGCTTCCTGAACTACTCGTTCTGATTCAGCATCCAGAGCGCTCGTTGCTTCATCAAGAAGGAGGATTTTGGGATCTTTCAGAATGGCCCGAGCAATTGCAATCCTTTGCTTCTGACCCCCGGAGAGCTGGGTGCCATGCTCGCCCCCAATCGCATCAATACCCTGCAACGTTAATGCCTGTCATTTCCAAAAACCATTGAAAAAATATGAGGCGAATAAGAAATTAAACTTTACATGTGGATTCTTTATGGGTGGAGAGTCCTTAGGTCTAGGTATGGATCTCTGTTGGGTGGTGATACAGTAAGGCGCGAGAAGTAATAATAAGATGTCTTTATGGTGGATAGATTTGCTTAATAATGGGGTTGCGGGGAAAGTGTTCTATAATAATATATATTTCTTTTTTGGAAGGGACAACTTAGAGGGTGTTTGGCTGAGCTTATAATTTCCCAAAACAATTTATAATCGTTTTTGTTTCAAAAACAACATATTTTGTTTTGAAGCTTATAAGCTCAGCCAAAAAAATCAATTGGTTATGGATATGGGTACGATTGTGGGGAATGTGTGGTTTGGTGTTTTCGATGAAAGAGGCCTTTTTACTCTCTTGAATTTATAATTTTTGGTACTTTGTTTGCAGAATCAAACGCGACGCACTTCATTCTGATTTAGTCAAATGGAATGAGACCTTGAAAATCTTTTCTTACTTTTGGTGCCTCTGAGGAGATTGAAATTATTTTTCCAAAATTTTTGGTGGAAGTCAATTCTACTCAAGGTCTCTGCTTTCTCCTAGAAAATTTTCAAGATAGAATTGTCACTAAAGAAAACCTAATGAAAAAGTAGTTTTGTTTGGTGTTTCAAATGATACACATAGACTTCAAATCACTTCTTCTTCGTGTGCAATTTTGTTGTTCAAGTGTGGAAAGTTGTATGCTTATGGTTGGAGTGTCATCAACCTCTCTAAGTAAGTGATGTGGATCATCTATCCATCTTCATTAACTATGACATTGATAGGATTGCAAAGTGCATTCATTGTTTAATTTGACAATATGTCTGTTGGAAGCTTTGGAAGACTTTGAACGATTTGATTTTTAAGAATATTAACCACATTGCATTGAAGATGTTTGATGAAAATAAAACTAACTCTTGAAAGTGGATTCAAGATCATTTTTCTGATCTTTTTGCTTTTCTTTAAATGACTGGTATAGTTATCTATTAGATTGCATCTCTTATAAGCTATAAATTGTATTCCTTCAGCTGTGATTGCAAGACCTGAGTAAATAGTGTAAGAGTTTTTAGTACCTCTTGTAGTTGTATTAACTATTTCTAATTTTATTTGACTTTTTAATTAAAAAAATAGAATAAAAAGTCAGTTTTAATTAGTTTAATAATACATAGAACTACTAGCCAGAATATTTAAATCCTTTAAGAGGCATATAATTTAAAGTTATTAATTGGGGATTGAACACATACTAGACTATGTTTTTAAGGGTCATGGTTTTGTTTTCATTAAAAGAGGATTGCAAATTTCACATGACTATTAAAACATTTAGATATAGCAACACTTTTAGATTTATAGCAAATTCATGATTTCCAATTTTTTCAACGGGAGTGCCTTTTAATGTAGAAAAAATAAAATTGAAAGACGGTGGTCTAGTTAAATACTTTAAAATTCATGTCACACTTACAAACTTAATAAAAAAAAAGGGGGTTAGCCGACATATAGTCCAAAAAAGTATCATAGTGTTATAGATTGAATCTAATGTTTCTATGTCAAGTGTTCCGGCTATTCAAAATAGCTTCAGCATTTATCGAATGTTCTATTTAAAAACATGAGCCGATACTACTCTACTTCGCTAGTAATGAATTTGATAATTCCACTCTGAAACATTGTAGTCAGATTCATTTTATCTAATGAAATGATGTTTCTAATATATTTAATTTTTTGAGTTCTAGTATAAAATTTCATATTAACATTCCAATTTAAATCCATTTATTCCTAAAACTGTAATTTATTTTCGTGCCCAAAGTTATTGAATAATGATGTTAGGCTAGACATCCATATATCAGACCTCTTTAGACTATCACCTGATCTTCCTAAGTCTTATCTTTTAACAGACGTGACACAATTGATGCATCTCCATTTTTGGCATTTTACATGTGACGTGACATCCACATCCCCCATTCTCGGCAGTCGGCCCCCTCTATTATAAGTAATTTATAAGCAGGGAAAGATCAAACAAGAAAATATTTAATTCTACTACAATTAATAGAAATTTATATAAAAGCAGGGAACGATTGAAATTTATATAAAAAGCGGGGAAAGGTCAAATAAGAAAAAAAATTAATTATACTACGATTAATAGAAAATTATATAAAAATCAAATTTATTTTAAAGAAGCCATCAAAACAAAACTAACACTAGTGTGAATGAACTTGTAAAAGATTCCACACTAAATGCAACGCATAAAATAGCTTACAAAAGATGTCAAGAATGATCACAACCTCATAAATTAAGCAAGGATTCGAGTAAAATTTAACTTAAAAGTACACCAAGAAACCAAATAATAGCATTACAACAAACAATATTACATAGCAGAACTGTATCTACTCGAGCAACCCCAATCAAGGGATTAAACAACGCCCAAATGGAAGAAATATTCTCAACCTGATGTTCAAAAGCATGTACCCGATTAATAAACTTCAGCTGCAGTATAGTTTGTGGGAACTCTTTGGCGCTTCTCCACGTACTTTGATGGAAACCATCCTGCTCTGCCTTTACATTCTCCCTCTGACCACCCAGAGGGGTTGACCTAAAAGAGTCGGCAATTATATCAAACCACTTGACCACAACGATAGAAATGAGGCCCAATAGGTAGCATTGTCATCAAACACGCACCCACCCACTCATGATGCAACTTATTGAGAAAGAGCAAAGAAGAGAACCAGACCTTCCGAACAACAACAAAATCTCCCACTGCTAAGCTTAGTTCCTTTTCTGTTTCGGCATCAAAAGCATGAATTGCCTTCAAAAGTAATAGCAAGTGTCAGCCAATAAGGTTGTAGGTAAGGCGCTAGAAAATCTGTGTCTAGCATAGAATTGAATAGACTAGTATATAACAATTTTGTTAACGGCCTTTCTGAATCATACTAGAAACAGAAAAAAGAAGAATATAAACTGCATTGCCATCGAGTCTTCACAACACATGCCAGGTATTGCTCAGACATTATTGTTTTCCTATGGAACATCATATACTTATTTTCTTGTTCAGCTTTCACATACCTCAGCCAGAAAGTACTTTGTTTTATCTGAAGTGTGATTGAGGGGAGCCACAGGAGGAGCCGCCTCTTTCCTCTGTTTCTCTGAAACCACCTTTATCAAATAGCAAACATTCACGTAAGCAGTACTCTAAAATCAAACTTTGTAGGAATCTAGAGGGAAATACAGACCTCAGTTTCAATATTTCCGAGGATTGTAGCAACCCGTTCATGATATGTCCTTTCACCTTCAACCTACAGAGAATAACTCACAGAAAGCATATTGACCTTTCCTGTTTTAGTCAAGTATCTAATTTGCTTACAGAACGCTATATAAAAATATACCATTGCTACAAGTCTCTGAAATGTAAGCCTCTGTTGCTGTGCTTCTACAGCAGATAATGCTGCTGCTGCTTCTTTACCGAGTACTGCCATATTTGCTTTGAGTTCCTGCATTCTAGTTTCTGCCGCATGCAGCTTCGCCACATTTTCAGGAATAGGTGATTCCCTTACACGTGCTTGGCGTCTAAAAACTTCAGCTGCCTGTATATATCACTTAGATAAGGCATCATTTGCAGTAGAACTGATGATGTTAAAAGAACTAAGCCCACATTTCTGATGCATAAACGCACACCTGTGCCTCAGCTTCTTGTCTCATCTTACTATATCGTTGAGCAAGGTGCCGAGCATCTTCCAGTGGAGTACCATTAATCATTGCTCTCAAGGGTTCTAACACCTAAGAAATACAAATTACATAATATTGTAATCCAAGACTGGGGTTTATTGGTCAAACGAACATATTTTGGAAAATTTAGCATGATTAAATCAGGTATTTCCCTCATGCCCGGAAAATATATGTACGATATTATAATTTCACCTCTCCACAAACAGTATTTTATTTGATTGAAAATTGTTTGACACTCAGATTTCTCAAGGTGATGAGATGATGTTCGCATGGCATATCCTGCTACGTAGCGTAAATCATGAATTAGTCAGGTAGTTGTCTGCTCACAGCTCCCATACTTGAGTTTGCATTTCAACTGTTAACCTCTTGCCATGACAGGCCATAAGAAAACATACCCCAATAGCTTCCCAAGCAAGATTTAGTAATAGGTTTCAGTTAACCATAGAGATTTTAGCTACTAAAATTATAAAAATCATACTATAGTAAAATTCTGAAATGTGGAAAGTATGCATTGGGGGGATTACTCTCCCAATGATCGGCAGCTCCATTCATACAACTTATTTAGGGACATAAAAGCACAACTATAACAATTTGAGCATATTGATGGATCATTTTGAATGCTCAAGTAATCAGATAAATAACTATGAACTATGAAGACTAATGACTTTTTGAAATCAATTTGTCATTGGTTACCTTGAATTGGATTTACAGATCTCGAAGCATAAGAAGAGGTGGGGATCAACTGATAACGTTATAGATGAAATTATCGACCAACCTGTGTAAACAACAATCTGTTGAAATCATCCTGCTCCTTCTCCACATGTTTACGGGCTTCCCCATATACAGATGCAGCCTTCGCAAGAACCTCATCATAAGTATTCTCTGCGCACTTGGAACAATCTTCAGACAACTTGGTGCCTGACTAGCATAATACATGCAGGACAAAGTTAAGTATACAATACGGTGCTTGTATACAGATAGCAAGGCAAAAGTTACTATGGAAAAATTTTAAGGGAATACGACATATAGAAGAACTCATATACACTCACCAGCTTCTATATGTTTATACCCTACAGCAGTGAAAGCCTCAGCTGCTTTGACAACTTCTTTCTGAAACTCCTGCAAAAGAAAAACCATGTTTGTATCTAAAATCAATAGCCATGACAAGAATACAAGATAACTCTTCAACTAGATAAGTAGCTATTGAGGGTCCAGACCTAAACTCCAAACAAAATCTCATACAAGTCTTCCATTGCATTAGGCTTACTTCAAATGTAGGTAAGCATTACAAAACAAATTTAGAAAAAAACATGATGAAACTAAATTAATGTCTTAAACCCAAATGGCCCTTGACTCAACAAAGAATAACAATATACACACTTGGGAAAGGAAACACCAATCAGACTTGACTCAGGTAAGGAAAGGTAAAAGCTAGAAATTAGATGATAAATACTGTACTAAGCCTTGAAAATTAGCTTTGAAAGTCCTTACAGAACCCCTCCATTTGCGTCCATGTTCCAGATAGCATGATAATCAGAATAGGATAAAAATCTAGAATAGTATTTCGAGAATCTTTCTCGTAAAGTCAAAACCTAATCTCTAATACATAAAGATCTGTTTCTGGAATGAGCTGAAACCAGTTTTCCCCAATCAGCACTTCTGAAATAGAAAGCCTATGAACCCCAAGCAATAGGTACAGACTGAAGCTATATGACAAGCTCAATCAATATGATTAGTAGAAACAGAGTTCTAAATCACACTCTCCTCTTATTTCGAGCCAATCCAAATTTGGTAACAATAAAACAAAACAGCAAGTTACCTAATGATGCATCATTATATCTGAAATGTATAACCGCACAATATATTCCTCAACTATTCACGAAATACTCACTACTAAGGAAAACTAATTACTCCTAGTACATAGTTCAGCATTTACAAAATAATTACCCTTCCGGATCGAGTGGATCTATATAATTTCTCCAATTGATGATGCATCTGCAGTTCAACCTCATCAATAACCATAACCTCCGAGCTTTCATAGCCGCTCCCGCCGAACTGCTTTATCACAGCCTATAATTTCAAAGAGAAAGCTCAAAGCCTACAATTGGTTATGTATGATCATTTTGAATTGAAGTTCAAAAGGAAGACGCGAAAATTCAATCGGCCGAAAACCTGCTGCTGCTTGGCGACTTGTTCTCTGAGTTTACTGGCTTGTTTCCTGAAAGCATCCATCGCCGCCGCTTCCCCACTGTGTGTCGTGCACGTGAATTTCTTGGAGCCGCAGCGCACAGTAATTTTGAATAGTTCGGACCAAAACCGGCGTACGGGACTTAGCTCTCGTCAGTATTCAGATCTTCTCTTAATTGCAGTGAAACTTGATTTTACTGTACGCTTATCCGCCACACTCGTAGCCTTGAGATAACGAAATCGAGTAAAAGAAAGGGCGTGCGAGCTAAATAAAATGAAAGGTACCGCTATAAAAAGCCCAAATTCCTTCAACCACCAAGTATAATAAAAGCCCATATTATTCACAACTGTAATGACAAATGGCCCAGTCAGCATTCAATTGACAACTTGTCTGATTTTAGTCAATTTGCAGAACTACCAGGTCTTATATATCCCGATAATAATATTGTCTCGTTCATCAAATACATTTTGATCCGTTTATAAAATATTCATTTTTTTTTAGAAACATCAATTTATAATTTTACTTTAAAACTAACCACTTATTTACAAAAGAAAAAATCACTTATGTCCACTTTTTTCCTCTCACAATCAATTAATATATTTATTTATTATCTATACTGGTTCACCATTTAATCTCACTATCTATTAATCAATTCATTTATTATTTTCACTCATTTTATAATCATTACAATTTATTAAAACTATGTCATAAAAATCAAAGAATGAATATGATATACGGAATGAATAGTTAATAATATGTTATTGTTATAAAAAAGTTTAGATAATATGCGTGGAAGTTATGTAGTTTAATAATTAGACGTGTTCACAGTTCCGGCTCAACACCATTTGTTACGATTATCCTATAGCTTAGATAATTGTTGACCCATTTGGGATAATTATGATTTCTGTTATGGTTACTCTAGAGCTTGAGCATTGGTCATTCTAACTCATTTTCTTCAGATTCTTTTTGAATACATTCATTGAATCATTTTCTTTAAATGAGGAAGAGTAGTGAAGATTCGATTCTAATCTCACGCCGTTAGATTAACTGCTTAGATGTCGCTCCCGAGTGATACGACGTCGTATAATATAGAAATTTTAGGGCGATTGATGGCAATGAATGACATACAAGTGGGAAACATCAAGAAAATGAAAGCATTCAATGGGGGTTAAGTGAAGAGGGACAAATGGTGTGGATAATGCCATGTAACAGAATATGGACGAGCGCTAGAGCGGCAAGGGCGCTAGTGAGCGAAAATCTGCATAGGATTGCACGGCGTCGGTTGTCTGTCAAGTTCGTTAGGATGTGTTTAAAATTGAAATATCATACGATAAAACAAAAACATGCATATTTATTAATAGAAGCATACACATATAAAGCGAAATTAAATTATCGATTCTACTCTTACTATAATAAAATCAACGTCCATCAATTTAAAATATATAAAAATATTTATCTCTATATAGAATCAATAAGATAAATGAATGAAATTGAGTATTACATATTAATTAAAACTTAATTACTATATAATCCATCATCTCACTCTATATATGCATAATCTCTCTCAATTATGTTTTTATAATTCGAAATCATAAGCTCCAAGTTCCAACCTCAAGCTTATTCACTAGATCACTACACGATTTAATTTTGACATGTTCCTTCACTTATTTTTATAGAAAAGGAGGGGAAATCATCTATGGACAGCAGCCCGATGCCATAGCCTCTGCTGGACTGTTTTCAGTTCTCGCCCTACCAACCTCTGAAGTCTCTCTCAACCTTGTCTTATGTCTGTCATTTTCAAATACATTTTCATTCTCAAAACAAAATCATTAACACAGCCCATCATAGCTGCACTGACAAATTATAGTTTTGTATAGAGAGAGATACAAAGAAATTCGGCAGAGAGCTCGCAATCTAATTTTGATCCATAGCTGTAGATTTCAACTAATCTGACAGACAGCCATCATGCCATCAGGTGCCAAGAAGCGAAAAGCTGTCAAGAAGAAGAAGGAAAATCAAAATCAACACAACAATCACCGTGATTTTGCTCCTGCTCACCCTCATGGTACGGGACTATTTTCTTTTAAGTGCGAGTATTTTAAAATTACTTTTTACTTTGTTTACCTGATGCGTGCAAAATATTGTGTCGCTCAGTTATTACACTTGGTCGTCTAATGATTTCTTATTGTGAGCATATCTTGTTTTTGGCGATTCTTGCAATTTTCTTAACAAAAGATATTCTTCAGCTTGATTTGGCATCATATTTCAGTTGCCCATCTGTTTCTTTGCTGTACTAAATCATCCATTTGCTTAATGTTATTTGTGTTTGTGCTTTTGCAGCAATTGTATGTGGGTTCCTAGAGTAGTTGCTAAGTTTGTTTTAGTTATTGAAAATTATAAGTTTATGATGATTGGTGAAGGGCCGACTGCCATGAAACAATGTGGAATTAAAAATGATATCTTTTTCCGTTTTTCTTTGCTTCCCCTCTTAAGATTTGAAATTTTCTATGGATCTCAGAATCAGGATGACTCAAAGTATGGTAGGGGATGAGGATGTGAAGAGCCAAGATGATAGAGAGCAATGTTGGGGAGCTTGGCTCCTACATCTGAGAAGCTTCGATCGAAGCAGAGATCGAAGGTGCTTCTTCCATGGAAGGATCAAGAATTGACAATGGCGAGAGCGAGGGGGTTGAAAAGGAGATCCAGCTTGAGGATCAATCGGTGTAAAAGATGGCATCATCGACATGAAGCCTTATGATGGAGGTTCATCTTGGACTGAGAGTTACGGTGGCAGCAGCAGTTCAGATGATGAAAGCCGTGGAATCAAGAAAGGGCAGGCTGAATCGAGCATTGCTTCCAGTATATCAGTGGAAACGGATGATTCTTTGCCTGGAAAATCAGTTGAGCTTGTTTGTGATTCATTGACTATTGAGGCTGGTGATTCAATTGTGGAGAGTATCTCTGCCACCATAGAATCTGATGTGCTTTCTCAAGCTACCATCTCTGTGGCTCCTTTGTTGTTGAGTCTACACTCGAGGAAAATGGGGAGAAAAAGCTTGGTTCTGTCGAAGGAAGAGTTCGCACATCCATGGATGCAGTAGATGTTGGATCTACTGAGAGCACTCCAAAGACCTTAGATTCAAAGGGTTGTGTTGCACAAGAAAATGATGATAGATCAACATCTCCTAGAGTTGCTTTAGATAATGAAGAACAACACGTTAAAATTTCTCTAGTTACTCAGGTGCGAACTCGTCGAACACATTCAAGTATTCCGCAAGAAACTTTATGCTAATTAAGTCCTTTTTCTACTTTTCTGCAGCCTGTGGTGGCTACTTCTCCGTATCCAGTTCAAAAGACATCGTGGAAGAGTTGCTGTGGATTGTTTGAAGTGTTTTCAGGGTCTGGTGATTAATCAAAGGTAAATTTTCCTCTGAAAGCTCAATATCTTTGTCTTCTTATTCACAATTTGTTACTAAAACAGTTTCTACCATTTATGTATATTTCAAAGGGTCCATGGATAGTTTCACTTTTCAGTCTAATGGTTGAGGTAAATGGCATAAAACTATCAATATTTCCTTCCTTGTTCATTCTGTAACAAAATGCCATGATTTAAGAGTCAAGAATGTGTCTTAGCTGTTAGCTTCTTAGGTCTGGATCTCAAGTTCCCTTCTGTTAAAGTAATGTTTAGTTAATCTATGTACATCTCGTACCTTTTGCTACTATACAAAGGAAAATGCATTTGAATGTATTTGGTAAATCCTAGAATCTTTTGGAGCAGACACGAAAAGACATCAAAGGATCGTGCCTGAAGGAAGTTCTGGAGGATACAGAATGAAGATTTCAGCCATCATTTCTCTTAAAACTGCATCCAAGAAGTCGTCTGCGCTTAATTTTCGAACTGTGAAAGCAGCTAAAGTTAGTTCTATTTTCTGCTTTCTTGTTGATTTTGCAGTGGACATAGAGATAGAATTTTCATGTGAAATTCAAATTGTTATGCTGCAACTGTCCCTTACATTAATAAAATTGTGAAGCATTTTGCAACTGCCAAAATGATTGAACATAATTAACAACTCACTTTTTATTTGATCTGATCCACTCAAATAAATTCATCTCTACTTATATCCTGATACACGAATTCTAGATGCTATTTGCTATTTGCAAAAAAAAAAAAACGAATAGAAAAACTTCCTAGTAATAAAGATCAAGCAAGAACGCAGCATAAATGTCAAGTCAGATTGTCACGATCAACTTGCCGCACCTCCTTGGATGGTGGCTACGTAGAGGAGTTGAGTAGCAGAAAGGATTATGATTAAAGCTTCCATTGTTATCTGCAGCAAATCATTATCATTTCAAGCATTTCTTTGCAAAATCTAACTGTAAAACCAATATTTATTTCATCTCACCAGATGGCTATTTCTGCCGCTCAAATGGATCTCTTTCCACGCAAATCTGTCAAAAACAAACACCATTAGCTCCCATAAAAGCAAAAGATAATTTAAAAAGAGTATGATGATGATGAGCAGAAGTGTGTTACCCCATGGCCAGAAGCGTAGAGTCCACGCAAGCGGAGCCGCGGCAATGGCAGCTGGCCGACTATCCATGCCCCAGTAACGAACATGGTTGAGTCCGGAGATGGCCGAAGCAACTCCAACTGCGCCGGCAATCAAAGCAAAGATGACGAAGAATCCCGTGGCAGCGTTGCCCATGGGGAAGTATATTGGCGAGAAATGCGCAGGCAGATCAAAACCTTTGCCTATCGAAAACTAGTCCGAAACGATGAGAAGAGAAATCAATGAAAGAAATGTATGCAGCTTGAGTTGAGATATGTTTACCGATGATGAAGCCGTGGTCAATAACTCTGTTGACGGCCCAAGCACCAATGCCCAAAACAATTGTGTACATACAGAAGTTGAGGAACAGAAGCAGCTGCGCTACGGTTTTCAGCTGCGACGACGCCATTTTAAGACGTGAGATTGCTGTAATATTTCTGCGCCTAACGGAGCTTATAAGTATGGTCGTGGTCATGAGTTTTGGGTTCTTTTCTTGCAACGTTGTATGTTCTGTGGGGTAGTAAAGACGATGATGCTTCGTGTTCACGCCATGAAACAGAAAATACACACAAATTCATTACGGTGTATTCTTCTTTCCTTGCAGTTTTACTAAATTCCTTTCTTTGGTTTCTTGTTAAAGGAAATCGGAGACTAGTGAGATCTTTATTTTGTGGAGCTGTGAGAAGTCGCAAAATGAGCACAACATACTGATATGAAAGAATATATCCTCCAGTGTATCTATAATTGTAAACTATTTTTGAAATGTAAACACGTACTGTCGTACATACATTTCCAAGAGAACAAGGTTTCAAGAGATGACAATAAATTTATGAAAAATTAGTAATGCACCAACTAACCATTTAAGAAGAACTCGAATAATCAACATAATTATAATATACAGCTCATTGTTTTTAAAAAGAAAAAAAAATAGTTACCCCTTACAATTAAAACAACACAAAACTCATATATCTCGTCTGCTAATGGACGGACAAAAAATCATTTATTCTAACAAAAGTATCTTTATTTTTTACACTTGTAATTTGAAAGTATCATTTATATTAAAGAAAATTATCATTTTATTGAGAAAAATATCATTATCCGCACATACTGACGCCACCTAGGAGACCATCTCTTAAAACAAAATAAAAGATATCATAAGACATATTGTATATTAGACTTCCTGCTCAAATATCTTCAAAAATAAGATCAATCAAACTAGGGCTTACAATTTTTATACGATACAAAACAGGATATGAACATAAATAAAATTAATGGGTTTGCGTATTCTTGTCGGATCCTTATATGCATTGATTCATGTTGAATCATGTCATTTTGGTATAATCCAATAACTACCGTGTAAATCGTTGAGTTTTGATGGAAAAATCTTTATTTAGTACAAATACATTATTTTATTGATTATATTAATTATGAAAATCACATTATATTATAAATAAAATTATAAATATTCGAGACATGTTGATACTTGTTCGACTGCTAAAATTTATACACTTTTATCGCTCTTAAAACCGATTATTTATCTAAACTTGTTTAAAATTATAAATATAATATGTAGTGGTTGATTATTCTTCTCGATACAAAATCAACACTACAAAGTAAACATTAATAATAAGTAGTACAAATATAAAAATAGAGAAAATTCCACGTAAGCATGTCAATCAATCTTAGGATTTCTTTTTAATTTATATGGTCGTATATATCCCAAACCGACTAAAAATTATTTTGCTATTCGCTCGCTCCAAACTCGTGTATTAATACCGTTAACTATTCAAATATGTTTAAATTTATACATATAAGTAATTGATTATATGTCTCAATAAAGGCTTGAACATTATAGAATAAAAATTAATAATATAAATAACAACATATTAAAAATAAAGAACATGTCTAGAATATACATACCACACGGTCTCAAATTTGATTAATTACACGAATCTATTGAATTTTACAATATAAGTTGTTACAATAATTAGTTATTCATTTCAATAAATGAACATTACAAAGTAATTATTAATAATAAATAATATAAATAACAAAAGATTAAATGAGAAATTTTCAAATAGACATGTCGATTAATATCTTGACTCACAAATCGAATTAAAAATGATTTTATGGTATGTTATAGTCTCATTCTCGTATAGTAACATCTGCTAATTATCTATTGAATTCATTTAAATTTATGAAATATATAAATAATAAAATATATATTTATTCCAATATTTGGTCATCCTCTTAATAAAAAATTGAATATTATTATTCATTTTAAAACTTTTATTAATTTTGAAGTCTCACGATGAATTGATGTCGATTCAAAATTTCAAATAAGTATGTCGATAATTGTTTTATCCATCTAGAATATATATTCTTGTAACCTAATGAATGTAAATAACAAAAACTAAAAAATATAAAAAGTATGTTCTTGTCTCATTCTTGTATTGTAATGTCTCTAATTATCTAATTTATTTGAAATTATAAATAATATAATTAATAAACAATATTATCAATAAATTAAAATCAAAAATCTCACATACATGTATTGATCAATGTACAAATGTATGTGCAAGTTTAGAATTTATATACATGCCAAGTTCGGGTAAATATTCGAGACATGATGATACTTGTTGACTCCTTAAATCGATTATTTGTTCGAACTTATTTAAAATTATAAATACAATTTGTTATAGGAATTGGTTATTTTCTCGATAAAATCAAACACTACAAAGTAACATTAATTAAATAATATAAATAACAAAATATCAAAAATAAAGAAAATTCCACGTGACACATCAATCAATGTTAGGGTTACTTTAGAATTTAAATGATCGTACATATCTCAAACTTGATTAAAGACTAAAAAGTATTTTTACTACTCGTCTCGTTTTAAACTTATGAGTTAATAACACTAACTATCCAAATATGTTTAATTTATTCATATAAGTTGTTAATATAATTGATTATTTGTCTCAATAATGACTCGAATATTATAGAATAAATATTAATAATATAAATAATAGCACCACCACATGTCTAGCATATATATACACGTATCCGTCCCAAATTTGATTAATTACTCAAGCCTATTGAATTTTATAAATATAAATTGTTACAATAATTAATTATTCATTTCAATAAAATTTGAACATTTTAGAGTAATTATTAACATTAAATAATATCCGTTCTAATTAATATTTTGAACAATTTAGAAATGTAAAAAAGTAAATTATAAGATACACTTTTAAAGGATAATTATTTAAATAATGAGACATTTGTAATAAAATAAAGAATTTAAATAGAGGTAATAACAAAAGATTAAAATAGAAAAATTTCATATAGAGATATCAATAATGTCTTGACTTGTCACAAATCAAACTTAAAAGTGACTTGACAATATCTTCTTGTCTCATTCTTGTTAATAATATTAGCTAATTATCTTAATTCATTTAAATTTACAAACTTTATAAATAATAAAAATATTAGCTAATTATCTTAATTCATTTAAATTTACAAACTTTATAAATAATAAAATATAACTATTTATTTGATCAACTAATTAATTATTTGACCAAATAAAATTAATGATCAAATTATTATTATTATGGAATAAAAATATGACAACTAATTATTCGGGATGAATTTTGTTTAAAAATAATTTGTGATAAGAAATACAAGGAAATAAAATAAATAAAATTTGAGAAAATGAAAATAGAAACATTATATAATATTAATAAATCATTAATCCTATTATATATTAATATAATTATATATATTTAATATTAATTTTACATTATTTTGTATATTTTATTTATATTATTAATTTTTTTCATAATTTTGACTTGAATATTTCATTTCATTATAATATCAACTCAATACAAAAACATGTCATGTTCACGTTTGATTTATCATGTCGTTAACTTATAGACTCGATAACAACACATAAATTGCCAGTTCTAAATCAAACAACCTGATTACCTGGTCCACGGTTTCGCCGGAGAAAAGTTGCTCGAACTACTTGTAAAATAAACTAGCGAAAAATAGCTCTCAAACAAATATTGATAGCTCAAAATTATCAAAATAGATAAAAACACCGCAAAGTTTGGTGGCAGCTGCATAGCAAAACTCAACAAAGCAATACATTGATCAGTATCATAAGATATAAAATAGTTCTTAAAGAGCTCATTCATCCTCCTGGCTTTGCAGACGAGCAAGCTTGTTGGTGACAACGACATCAAGCTGAGCAGCTCGTTCAACAATTTCCTTCCTCTTCCTTGTGGAAATGTTGTGAGCAATTTCAGCACAGTATTTCCTGATATAGGAAATTTATCAAAATTGTAATTTGACCAAAACAAGATTTTGAACAAAAAGAGAAAGCGCACCATAACCAATACTATACCTGTTGTGCATCATGAGCAACTCGAGCTCCTTAACGTTGTGCACAAGGAACTTCTTGAAACCGTTGGGCAGATAGTGGCGGGTCTTCTTGTCGGATCCATACCCAATGTTGGGCATTAGCACGGATCCCTTGAACTTTCTCCTGACCGGGAATCGATACCCTTGGGCCTACGCCAGTTTGTCTGACAAATATACAAGAAGCAAAACAGTCAGCCCCGAAATTCAAAAGTTGAACATAAAACATTCCATAAGTTTAAAACGTAACAAAGTAACAGAAGTTGGAAATATAGACAATGAAATATATAAGCAGGATTAAAGTAACAGAAAGCTTATAATTCGGAAGCTATCTGTGTCGCAAGACCTGTTCCCCAAGTTAATTTCTGCCCTCAAAACGAGATGTCCAGAAACAATATAATTTAGGACATTAGATACCATGGGCAGATATATATTTGTATACTAATAATTATTTGGGTAGTGTGACCCGTGATAGCAATCTCAGCCGAAAGATGGTGAAATTATGTGATAATCACAGGAAATCAGCAACTATTAAACTTCATCATGGATTGATGTTCCGGATTGAAAGACAAGCATTGATAGCAGCAAAACACAGAATAAAACAGTATCTGGAAACATATATATAATGATGAACAAAAGATCAAGAGAGATCAGATGGTAGTGCATGATCAAATATTCATCATCCAAATACAGAATTGGTATATGGGTAAGTATCATCAAGCCTATCCTGCATTTCTCAATTACAAACTTCAAAATAATGCATAAAATATGTATTAAAAAATCAGAAATAAAAGACGCAAATATTAAAAATTCACGTGAAATCTATAACTTATAAGAAGAATCAGATCAAGTGTCAATCACCACATTATATCTAAGAGTATATGCAAATTAAGACTGGGGCGACATATCTACCATCATCATATCCCTAAACCCTAATTCAGGATATTACATTGAAAAGGAAATCAAATCAAAAAAAAAAATACCTTGACAGAGACGAACCGATCACTCTGCGTCCTCTTGAATTTCTTCACCCTCTTCTTGATGATTCGTTTATCGAGAAGCGGGACCGCCATTGCTACTCAAACTCCTGTAATTTAAACAAGAAATGAAAATAAATGTCACGTATCGCCCAGTAGTTTTAAGCGATAACCAAATGCATAAATGGAAAGGATAAACACAGCCGAGAATATGATTTTGCTTACTGGTGCCTGTGATATTAGGGTTTTGTGTTCCGCTCAGCCGCCCCTTTGTGAAGAGTGGCTATTGCTCGGTGCTTTATATAGAGGGCCGCTTGGCTTCGCTTAGGGTTTTGACTTCTGGGTGCACTTTTCTTAAGTTCGCGTCGTAGACTATGTATTTTGGAGGTTATAGTTCTAATAGTTAATATTATAAGATGTTTGAGTTATAAGAGATAATATTTCAGTCTTATTTGTTAAAATATTTGGATAATTGATCTTATAAGTTATATAAGAATTATGAGTTATAGAGAAAATCATAGTTAGAGATAAAATTGACGAGATGTGAAGTTGATAGTGATATGTAGAAATAATGAATTATAATAAGGTTATTTTGGTAAATTCATAGTTGCTTATAAGTTTATGAAAAAATAACTTAGGGTTGATCAACTTATTTTTAGGAATTTATGTTGTAGTTTATTTTCACAAATTATTTGTTTAGTTATTTTGTCAAAACTTTACAACAACTTATAAGTCCTAAACAACTTATAAACTGTTTTAAAGAAGTTTATAAGCTCAACCAACACACCCCTATGTCAGCCACATTCTTTCTTTTATTCATTTATTTTTATCATTTTTTTCAGTTTCCCATTTCCAAAATTTGCAATGAGCTATTGTGAAGGAAATAATTGCATTAGCCCTTTCAATTTATTTTAGGGAGAATTAAGTACTTCTCTAATCTTGGTGGCCGATTTGTATTTTAGTTTCATGATCTATATCAAATATATAAAATATGATTTCTAGTGTTCGTACAATGTGAAAAATGTGATAATGATGTGTTTTATTATAATCAACTACACATCTTCATATTAGTATGATTAGTATGATATGTATTTAGTTTGATTGATGAAGTTTGATTAATTAAATTATTCAATTTAATTAAATGTTTTATTGAAGGATTCGATCCATGATGGATAATTTGGTTCGTGCCTCAATCATCTAATTGGATGTTAATTTAATCATCATTCAATGCATAATGGAAAATTCAAAACATCATTATCAAAAATATTTTTATCCTCCTTTGAATTTTTTATATTTGTTAAATTGATCAAATTATGTCTTTTAGTCAAGTTATCTTATACCATAATCAATCGATTCAAACACAACACTAAGGGGTTTTGGTTTGGTGGATGGATAAATAAGATTGATATGTTAGAGTAGGATGTGATTATTTGAATTATTTAGTCTTCTATTTGAATTAATTGTATTATAATATATGATAAATTGAATGATTAACACTAAAATGTAGCATAATAACAAAATTGACCTTCAATCCACTTTGCTTCAATTTGCAATTATAATAGCATATCTATTATTATTATTATTATTATTATTATTATTATTATTATTATTATTATTATTATTAAACTAGCCTCAAGGCTCAAGAGGTGATAAATTAAATATGTCTCAAAACAAAAGGCAACCCAATACTTAAAAATGCATTTGGCCCTATATAATTAAAATGACTTTAGTCTTTAGCCCATATACCATTTTAATTTGCAGCCCAAAAGTAAAATAAACGTAAAAAAAAATGGTATAAATTGAACTTTAATAAAATTTTGGTTTTACATGATTTTTAAAGGAGATATAAATCTGACTTTGATATAATTTTGATTTTGAAAACTTTAAGAGAAGTATATAAATCACGAATTTATTAATATTAGTGATTTTACCACGATTTGTTTTTGATCATATTAACGGCTACATTAGATCGATGAGTTGTTAGACGTGAAATTAAATAAATAAATAAATAAATAAAATATAAATTTTAGAATTTTATTTTTAGATTGAGGTAGGATTAAATAATCATCCCCAACTTTGGAGTGATTAATAATCATCCAAATGAATGATAATTGTATGATCCGATTAATCTATCAAACACCGGATCATTTATACCAAACAAGTGATTATGATTGATTATTTGATCAATCATGCATAATCACTCAAACAGTCAAACCACACACCTCCTTCAAAGTTAAAACTAGCACAGCTAGTGAACGTGAAGAGAAAGAAATCTGTGACTCAATAAAAGGAAAATGCTTTTCTTGAAACTTAAAATGGTATTACACAAAATTTGAACATATCTCATACGCTTTATCCATCCATTAACACACAAATCTTGTTTGCAGGAGCAGCATCTAAGCAGCAATATACAGAAGAACGAAACTCATAAGAATTGGGAGTCGTTGGTTTAACATTGATCCAATCTTTCTCGACCTTCTCCACGTATGAATTACAGCCCTCAACACTTTCGAACTGCAGTTTGTTCACTTGTTTCACCAACTTCCTCAAGAAACTCATGGACAATATCACATCTAAATTCTCTTCAGATGTCATATCTTTGAAGAGGCGTAGTCCGCATTTGCTTTGCACGAATCGACAAGACCAACGAGGGCATGGTCGCTCTTGTTTTCTTGATTGCTCATGCGGACCTGCAAGACATGCCGATATGTTAATAGGAGCAGATGATTCAGAAAGAAAAGACTTATGGCATGTTTTGCATCATTTATCAGATTACTCGAAGTGATGATGCAAAGATGACAAATTATGCGCTATAGACGTCTTACTTGGACGTACTCCACTCCCAGTTCGCATAGTTCGTCTAGTAACGAGTCCTGGGACGAAGCAAGCTGATCACGCCCCGATCCAATTGGTCTCTGGAGGAACTCCCATGGTGACTTCATCAGGATCTTATGCTTGCCATCTTCTGCAACTGCGCTACTAACAAGAGGAGCTTTTCTTCTTCCAAAACCAGACCTGTTTCGAGATCCATGGCGAAAATGCATCAGCCAAGCTTGCATTGTCATAAGAAGCACGTCATAATAAATGTACATCGCTTCTCTTCCGATACACGTAAGTGATTGTAAAGGTATTGACAGAACAAACCTTCTGAGGGTCAAATGCAAAGTAGTCATGGTCTGAGAAAAGCTCTTGCAAGGAACTGACTGAACCAGTAGAACCCACCAATAGCAGAGGCACAGTTGAGCGGTCTTTGATCTGCAATTGGTAATCCAATGATTTATATGATATTGCAATCAGTTGCATAAGAAAGGCAACTAATCTGTGGGTGCTTTCAGCAGAACACATTCATCACAGTGGCAGTACACTCCTAGAGCGATGCATGAATGTCAAAACATAAATTCAGGCAATACAGGATTTCTTAGTATCTAATTATATTTAGCTTGCAACTTATGCTATGAAATTATATGCCAGAAACATCAACAACTGAAAGAAACAAAAATCAAAAGTAACGGAAATAATGAGAAGGAATTATCATGAGAATGTACTCGGTACTCCTGTATTCTTAATATAATCAGAATGTCTCAACAATACCTTAAGAAATCTTGAGTGTTCATCTCGCAATTCTTTTAAAAGCAGATGCCCACTTTCATTTCCTCAGAGTCAACAAGATCTGTATCGAAGTCTTTTCAATCCCTCAAGATCCTCCAATACCAAAACTATTGCAACTTTTCCATTAGCACTCATTTCGCAGCCTGCTCTTTGCAGTGTGCAGTATGGATCGGGCAGCATTCCGTAGCACTTGAACTAGGATTATCAGGTACCTTCAGTCTGTTTGATCTTGGTACCGCACTCAAAATTTGGAGTAAGTCCGGTCTGATCCAAGATGAAGGGATGCATAGATATCAGCGATAAGCAGAAGCTTCATTCACAAATACAAGTTAAGCGAGGCAGTAAGTCTGCACTCAAAACTCAAAAGTACATAAATGACCAAGGAAGAGTGCATGAATGACCATTTAAGAGGGTAATGACTTTCTTTTTGTATAGCAGAAATAAAATCCACATGCTCTTTCACATGACCATACTTTAAAGTCCTCTGTAATCAGAGAGGACTCATCATATAATTGGGAAGAGTTTTACCTCTTAGACAATATTCCAATACTTTGTAGAGCCTGTTGTAGCAATTTTGAATTTACAGCTACTATTTGATTTGCAAGCAAGCTCCTTTGGTCTTTTCTCCATATCTAAAACCATGAAACACATGTTGCTGTTCCATTTCACAAAGCTTCTTTTGGCTGCTATCAAGCGTCTTTGGAATTTTTCTTTCTTTCCATTCCTGATGCAGGATATACGATCAGGCTATTCAAGACATAGAAAATCGAGCAAGAAAATTCTGCAGACTTTAGGAACTAAGACGTGAAAAAGCAGAAAAGGAGTATATCTCACCAGCTCACGCCTTTCTTTCTTGCTCCTCATATCAGAGCGAATATTCAACTCCAGGAGCCCCTTTGGAGGTGTAATCAACATTTCTCTTTTTCCAGATCAACAGTTGGAACAATTGCTTCAACAAATGGAACCCACACTAATGGGCCAAATTGGCCTTCCCAGTTTTTCCTATCTGGCCTGGAATCTTTCTAGATGAACTGAGTTTGACATGCAAAGATCATTTGCTCCAGTATTGAAAATATTAACAACAGTTCCTACTGGTTCCCTGATTCCTGTAGAATTGAATTTAAAGTAATGTGACCAAGAAAATATACGGGTAGTAAAACCATATTTTCCCACCATTTTCAAAAGATTTTTGCACAAAGATATGGTAAAACTACAAACCTTAAGAATAACTCTCATGCCAATAAGGTCATGAGTGTAGAACTCTCCTTCTTCTAGATCAGGTCTATCATCATCTCTCACCAATATAGTTGACCCAACAAGTTTTCGTGCCTAAGCAAAAAACAGCCAAAGGTAAAGCATCACCAACCTTGTGTCTTTTTGAACAAATGCAATCACACTCACAAAAAACTCCGAGCACACCTCTTCTGCTGAATTGATGTTATTAAATTTTACAAGCCAACTTTGTCCAGGGTGACCTCGGCCATCCACCAGTTCGATTTCTTGAATAGTCTCACTTCCTGATACTTGCTGCTTCAACCATCTAGTTCCTGGCTATAGAGAATAGTGATTCATACTTAGATGCACTTGGTTTAATAATATATTTTACATTTCTCACTCTGTCCTAATTCTCTTCTCATTAATTATGATTTTATTGTTACGTATTGTGTACAGATATAGGGTTTTCACGCTTCTACCTTGAGAAGCGCAGCTCGGAAAATCAGTGTTCGCTTTACCGGACCTCTCCTTGGAAACCATGAACACCAAAGATATAGCCGGTTTCAACAAAGGCTGAAGCAGATGAAGTAGTCTGGACGAGCTCAAGAGCATCTGAACGTGGAATCAGAAGATGAACTTAAAACACAACAGTTTATTCTTTATCCAACAACAAAAGATCCTAAGCAGAATGAGAAACTAATTGCTTTTGGCATTATCTCTCAACTCTACCACTGCAACCGAACCAGAGAATAAACCTTACATAAAAATCAAAACCAATAAAATGTAAAGAGCTTCAGATGGCAAAGTTTAACACATCCAGAAACTCTTCCAATCTTTCAACTCGACATACAGAGACATAAGCATTCACGCAAAAGTAAAACACAAAGGAAACTACGTTAACATGCCTCTCTTTGAGCTGAAACAATAAAATCGACAATCCCAGCGCACAATTTTATGCCTTTCTCTCAAGTAGCTTAAATTTAACCACAAAACACAACACTAACCTTCACTGATATTGAAATTTCAACAATATTATCAACAATCCTCATAAAAAGTCACAAAATATAAAGAAAGTAGCCGTTCAGCAAAACCATTAAAATACAAGTATATTGCAAGAGGTAAGTAGTTACCGTAGAGCGACAAATGAAGTGAGACGGTGGGCGTATATGAAAGGAGACCGGTGGTAGTTTACTGGATAATGGAAATTTAGGGCTTGAATTAATCTTTTTCCTGGAGTAAGTGTAACTTGGTGAGCGCTGACTGAATCCAATGAGCGAGATAATAAATTTGAAGAACAGATGATAGAAGGGACTGCATATTGTTATACGAAACTTTGGCAGATGATAGAAAGATTTGTAGCAGCTGAAAGAGTTCTGCAAGTCGGCATCCAAGAGTTGATAACGAGTTAACGGTATATTGTATGCGAGGAGTGTGTGATTACGAATTAAGGTTAAATTTAGCTTTATTGAAATTTTGCGCCCTTCCTCTAAAAGGGAAAATAAAATAAAATAAAATGAATTGCGATCTTTAAGAACCCTTATTAGCAAATTGAAATATTAACAATATATATAAGAAAGGACATTTGAAATAGAAACCTTCTAATTATAGTAATTAACAAATTTTCAACGTTAATCTTTGTATGTTTATTAGTTTAAAATTATTATTATAAAAAATATTTTCATAGTAACGAAATGTTAATTTCTACATTCATTTTCAATCATATTAATTAGTAAAAATTTACAATATGAATCATTACTTTTGAAAGATTGTTCATTCTAATTAAAATGAGATTAGTCATTTTCTCATCACCCATGGTATTGCCTTTCTCATGCCAAATTTATATTTTACTTTTTCTTAAAAACAATAATAATAACAAATAATAATGATAATAAATAATAATAAAATAGTAATTAATAATATACATAACTATAACTAACTAATAATAACAATAAATATATTAACAAATAATATAAAAATAACAACAATTTTAAAGTAACAATAAAAAATGATAATATGGTTTTGTTATTATTATTGTTATTATTATTATTATTATTATTATTATTATTTTATTTTATTGTTATTGTTATTATTATTATTATTATTTTATTATTATAGCAATAATAACATCAATTATAATAATATTAATGGTTATTTTGTTCATTTAATTTTATTCATTCGTTTATTTATTATACATAGCAATCATATTAATTTCATATTTATTTCATTCTATTCTATCACCATCACATTCCAAAATTCATTATCATCTAATTTAATTCATGTATACCAACTATTACTTTATAAGTTTTCGAAAATATTTAGCAAAATACTCATAAATTCTTCAAAAGTAATTTTTTGATTCCAATTTATCTTTTCATATGCAGCAACTTATTCAATTACACCTCAGTTCTTCGCAAATCGATTTATTTTTCTTATTTCATAAATTCTCCAAAAGTAACACCTCAGTTGTTCGCAGGATAAATGCAATGTGCTGTCTCCATTAAACATCATCTCATTTTATGAGGTTTGTCAATAATTTTCCATTCCTTCAAGTTTTAAGTATTTCTGTTGAACAAGGTCAATCTTTTAACTCCTAAAATTTGCTTCGCTCAGGCATTCAGTGGGAAGAGGTGGGAGAAATTCAACAGCGAGAAAGTAGCCTATTTGGCAGCATATGCTCGAATTCAAGGAAGGCTGCCTTGTTGCCCATTTCAGCAGCGACTTTGATGAACGAAGATAAGCGTTGCAGGCCGATTCTCTCTGATTCGGAATTCCCAGAATCAAACAATGAGGTAAAACAACATGATTATGTTGAAATCAACATGATGCTTGATGCACATTAATCACATTTCTATTTTGATTTTCAATGCTTTTCCAGAAAGAAATCACCTTTCTGCTCGTTTTTCGCAAGATATTAGCGTGCTAAATTTCATCCTAGCACTCTCTCTCATTGCTGCTGCCTGCTATTGCAGATTCTCCAATAAAATATTCCAGCATCGATCAAACAGGGAAGCGTTGGAATGAACGACGGTGGCGATCAAGAGAAGAGATAGCAGTAATGTTGAATGCAGCAGGGAAGCAGATACACTTTTCTCATTAATGGAAAATTTTGGGTGAAGTAGTTTTATTGATGTCTAACTGTCCGTATTTAGAATCTTGTTTGGGTAAATATTTGAAATAATCAAATTAAGTGTAATGGTTTTGTTGGTCAAAATCCGATGACTATCTCAGTCAGATCGCCTATACTACAACTTATCGAGAACCTTATGTATATGAGGAATTATGTATTTCTGTGGAGGAATATTGAACAAGTTTGCTACTGTAAATACATATTTGTATATCAGTTTTGCGTAAAGTTTTAGTACTTACGTGATTATTAAAAGCAACAGTTGACGATGGTTGATAGTCAATTAGATATTTTAAAATGGTTATTATCATTTTAAAGCGAAAACTATTTTGATTACTAATTATATTTAAAGATATATATATATATATATATATATATATATATATATATATATATATATTTAAAACTTGAACTATCAATTTTATATTCATTATCACTTCGTTCATTTTGATTTCACAAAGTAGATGTGGGTGATACTATCTATGAAATAATAATCAGAAAATAATATGAAAATAACATACTATATCAATATTAAAATAGTAATTCTATCTTATAAAAGAATAGTCAATTTTAAACGTTCATGTCCATATGCCAATATATATTATAATATAAAAAATGGGTCCATAATTTTACCAAGATAGATAGTGAAGCTTGTTAGCCGATGTGGTTAGTGAATACATATGGTACAAATGATGGATGAAAGACATAATTGATACAAAATCAAAAGTTATGGATTTTAAAAAGTATTTTCGATAATTCAAAATATAAATGATTGTGTCAAAATAGGTTTAAAGAATATTTACTCTTTAAAGTAATATATTTTGAATTTTCAATTAAAATTTAATTAACGGTCTATCACCATTGAATTTTAAGCAATCGATTCAAATACAATTTAAATTCAATAATTGCATTCATGATTAAATACGATCATGTTATATCTATTAAATCTTATAAATTTAATAAGCAAATCGGAATTGCTCATTCTTTATTTCCTAACCACAAACAAACATAGCCCTTTACGCTACTATGCCTCCACAAATAGATGCTACATCATGATTAGAGATATACAAGTAAGGTTGATTATGTGGATGGATGCACTCACTATTCATTAAAATAATAATATTATTGAGTGGGGGATATGCACCTCACCATAATCAACTAATAAGGTACTACTAATTGATCATATAATGTTTAAAATAATTATGTTTGATTGAAACACTCGATAAATATTTTCTTGTATCCAAGTAAATCCAAATAAATTATTACATCATCACGGTGGGGGTCATAAACCATTTAACGGGTTTTACGTATTGATCAAAAAGTTTCAACAGTCAACAATTCATGGAAATTATTTTCAAAATATTTGTTTACAAGTGAGCGAGTGGACGCACGCTCCATGGTGTGTCGCCTTTTCCACAAGACTCTCTCTTTCTTTCCGAGAATCTGCAAGTCGTGGCGCTTTGTTACGGGTCGAGGCTAACTCTTCATCCCAGCCGTTCATTCGTAAACAAACTCATTTAACACGCGTCAGAATCCGCTACACCCGAATTCTCCAACCCGAGCTTCACATTGTTGTACATTTAGACGGAGAAGGGGTAACTTTGGCAGTCTATTTTGAACAGTGCAACCTTATTTACGCGCTGTTGTAGAGAATCAGGAGGGAGCAGACTTTACAACATGCCCCAGCCAACCGAGTATGGATTTACGCGCAGAGGAGCGAAACTCTAGAGAGAAAGCGCGTCGCTTTAGAGAGGGGAAGGAGTTGGATTTCAGGTATGCACACACTTAGCGGTATATGCATACATACATCGCATCAGATTCTTGTATTTACTGCTGTCGTGGTTAATCGGAGGTTTATTTCGCTTTTGTGTGGTTGATTGAAGTGAATTATGTTTGTTGATATAAATGAGCCTTATTTGTAAGTGCGGATTCTGGTAAGTCTTTTGTTTCCACTTCTAGGGTTTTGTATTGTGTTTATCAGTTTTGAAGATTTAGCTCCATCTCTTTCTTGATGTTCTGTTGGTCAACTTCGAGTTTTATTGATGTAAACGGGCTGCTTGAGTTCAGTTGACTCTCGTTTTCTTCTTGAATAATTTTCTTTTTCTTTCTTTTTAACCTAATTCTTTCCTTCATTTTCATGTTTTATTCTGTCATATATGATTATGCTTTCATGGGAAGCCTTTGATCGGTAGCTTCCTTCGCGTGGTAGTTATTTTCAATTTCTAGGAATATGTGCCTTCAATTTCTTTTTACTTCTAGGAAAAAATTTGTATTTGTTTCTGTTGGCGGTAGGCTTCTTATTTTAAGTTTGATATTGCGGTCTCCTGTTGCTTATCTGATATTGTATATGTTTTCTTGACAGATGCTCTCACTACAATATTGTGATCAGCATCTAATTGACAGTTCAAATGCCATCGTTAAAAATGAAAACAACCACATGCTGTTTAAAGGAAAAGATAGGTCTTCATGTGTGTCGAAAGTCAAGTGTGATATCTAAGAGCCCTCTCTCGTGCCAGAATTCCTCAAGATGCAGAAGAAATTTCTTTATGCGCTCAAAGCAATCAGGATGGTAAGTGTGGCTCTTTCTAGATTGACATCTTTGGAATATACCACTTGGCTGGAAACGAAGTAACTGCCGCTCAAAAGCGAGAAAACGCTTCACACTTTTGACTTCCAGCCGTTGCAGCCCCAAATTATTTTCGTTGCTTATTCTGTTGCACTGTTTTGTCTTCATGTGGATGCATCTCTCTCTGGAGGTTCTCATCTTATTGAATAAGCTTTATTTGCTATGGGATAAATGCCACATGTTGATTAATTTGATAAAGAAAGATTTCCATTCCTTTCTTTTGGTGTGATGTTTGAACTTGAACCTATGTCATGTCTTCTGGAAAGATCATGAAGAGTTGTATTCTGTGATTATAAACTTTGTATGCCTGACTTAACAACATGATGTGTCACCGTATTAAGATATTTCCTTTTCTTTAAATGAACCTGATGTTCTGTATCTTTCTGCATGCTGCTATTTTTAAGTTTGTGCCATTATTTGTTCAGTTTCAGTTCATGATAAAGTACATGCACGGGATCTTTTAAGAAATGAGGCCAACCAAGATCTTGTAAGGAATGAGGCCGACCAAGATCTTGGAAGGATGACTCGACCAAGATCTTGGAAGGATGAAGCCAACCAAGATCCTGGAAGGGATGAGGCTGACCATGATAAATTGTCTATTGAAGAAAAATGTTCCAGAAACAGTTGTCAGCTTTACAGATTCAGCTACTGGAAATACAGTAAGAGCCACGATTCATTTTATAGCTGATTAATGACCATACCTTAATGGTTATAGCACTATTCCAGTGTAAGCTGGTATCAGCAGGCTTCTTTGTGCTACTTGTCTGATGGTCTATGAAGTTTTCTTTTCAATACCTTTTCAATTTAAACCTTCAGGTTTTATTCTTTAGATGCTACTGACTGTGTGCTTACTGATGTTATCTTGGGCATTATTTAGAGCTTACATCATCCAAATGCACCTCAAATATAGAAACTATTTTTCTCTCATTTTGGAGTCAATCAATTTAAACAATAATGGAGGTATGCTCTGTTTCCTATCTTTTGAGGGACACATTAACTTTATACTTTATGATGTGTATTCACCACCCCTCCCTCCACCCCCAAAAAAAAGGATTTTTAGTTTGATGTTTTTAAGCTTCAAATATTGGAAGTTCCAGTTGGCATTAACATTGACTGCGGATTTCTCCTGCAGGAAGTGATGATCTGTATGTGCCACAGCTGGATAGTGAAGACAGTGACGATTGCAGCAGAAGTTCATGTGAATATCAAGCATGCAATACATCAGATTTCTGCATCTCTGACATGATTTTTCAGGAGCACCCAGTGGAAACAATTCCCAATTTGATAATAGAACAGATACAGATTTTTACCTGATTATGAGTTTGAAGAGTCTAGTTTACTTTGTGATCTGACAGAGGAATACATGGCATTGCCTTTTCTGGAGGAAAACTTAGATACTGGGCATGATTTTCATGGCAGACCGCCCCAAGAAACCATCGGTTCGATAACTCCAGCTTGTACATGGCAATCCATCAATTGAAATCTTACAACCAGGATTCTCAAATAAAGGCTTACAGTGACCAAGATTATGAGTGCTTTGATCCACAAATGTATATTAGAAGTCTTCCAGACCAGCTGGATGTGGCATTTTCGATGTTGCCAACCTCGGTGTCAAATGAGAAGCAAAACAAACAGATCACTTTAGTACTTGACTTGGATGGTAAGTGCATTATCCTCCAGGTATTTGTTTGATGCTTAGTATGCCTTAAATATATAATCATCTGGTAGGCATAAGAATATACTCCTCCATCCACCAAGGTTTTGTCACTTGGTGGATGGCACAGTTTTAGTAAATTATGGTAGATATTTTTGAGCAGATAAAGGGTCCCACCATAGAAGTTTATTGAGTGGAGAAATGGTAGTTTTTGGTAAATAATGAGTGCTTGTGAGATTGAGTAATAAAATTGATTATTGGGTAGTGTTTTTTTGGTAAATAATGAGTGGTTGTGAGGTTGAATAATAAGAGTTAAGTGTGAGTAGTGTTCCAAAAGGAAAGTGACACTCTTTGTGGACGTTGAATGAGGCAATTGTGACAAACTTTTGGTGGGTAGAGGAGGACTATTTAAGTCATTACTAATTGGATATAATTTTCATATATATTCTTGCTGAAGGTACTGCTGGTAATAAATAATTTGCTATACCTCCTGGTTTGGTTTTGTGCTATTCTGACAGTGTAGGAAAGTAGGAAGAATGAATGCCAGATACTGTGATCTTGTGACTTATATATTTTAATATGTTATTCTACTGTTATCTTGGATGGTTATGAGCTTTTGTGGGGTTTTAAAATAATGGTTCTACTCAAATTTTGATTGATTAATTTCTTAAAGCATGTCAGTTAAGTTATGAGCAACTTTATATCTTTTCTGCAGAAACACTAGTGCACTCTACATTGGTGCCCTGTGATGATGCAGACTTCACATTTTCTGTTTTCTTCAACATGAAAGAACATGCTGTATATGTTAGACAGAGGCCTCATCTCCAGACTTTTCTTAGAAGAGTGTCTGATATGTTTGAAATCGTGGTGTTCACTGCTAGTCAAAGCATATACGAAACAACTCTTAGATATCCTTGATCCTGATGGAACACTTATATCAAAACGAGCTTATCGGGAATCATGCATCTTTTCAGAGGAAGTTCACGAAGACTTGACAGTATTGGGTGTTGATCTTGCCAAAGTTGCTATTATTGATAATTCCCTCAGGTAGGGTTTATTTATTTGATTCAGCTAAATGCTGGTTCTATTTCCTTGTAACAGATATTGCTTGATCTCTGCAACTTTTAGTTGTGACAAAGGGTACTAGCTGCATCTTAAGTGGTATTCGGATAGTAGCGTAGTTTTACAAATGTTGAGTGTATTATAGTAGCATTTTTCTTTTGATATTTTGCAGGTCTTCAAGTTGCAAGTGAATAACGGCATTCCTATTAAGAGTTGGTTTGATGACCCATCAGACTCTGCACTAATTTCCATGCTACCATTTTGGAGTCCTTGGTTGATGCTGATGACGACGACCCATCATTGCTAGGAAATTCGGTAACAAGGAATAATAGTTCCTTGTCTGTCCTTATTAGTACGTTTATCATTCCATGGCCCTTTCATTTGTTCTTTTTCTTTCCTCAGTCCTTGTCTGTCCTTATTAGTACGTTTATCATTCCATGGCCCTTCATTTGTTCTTTTTCTTTCCTCAGTGAAAGTTTTTTTCCCCTTTTCTGATGCTCCTGATTCCTTCCATGAGCCTTGATATATTGCTATCTCATATTATATAATTCTCCATCGTTTTTAAGTGAGGTTATCAGATTCCTTTCATTACTTGTTAATTGATAGGCTAATTTGTGGCAGAGGTCAGTTTGAGTGAGGTTTTTATTTGCTCTGTACAGTTTTGACTTCTGGTACTTGCCGCAAGTATGTTAACTACATTTGATGATGAAGAATGGGTTTGTGCTTATTTTTCGATATGTGAATCAACTAAAATGAGCATTATAATTTTTGATCCATTGATGCTTTTATCGAGTCTCTTGAAAGTACATGAGTACTATTAAAGTGCAGTGCCTGTTTGGTATGGATATGTGTGCAATTTTGAAAAGTCTAATCAAACACGTGATCTTTTACTTGTAGGGACCCCCTTTCAGTAGTGCTCTGAAAGTCCCTGGAAGAAAATAAAGTAAACAAAGTCATTTTGATTGGTAAACTTAGATTTGTGCTATTATTTACAAATTTGCCGTTGGTAGAGTCGATTCAGTTCTTTATAGGTCTTATTGAATAAGTATATACTGGCACGCTCTTTTCATTGTATGAATGGCTTTTCTCTTACCTCCTTCCCTCTTTCTTGCGAAGTATAGTCAGCATTGCTGCCGCACTACGTTACAGGTGTTTTATTGGTAAGTAGAAATATAGATGGTTAAATCATATCAGATCCCTTATCCCAAAGATGATTGGAATAATCAATCTCCTTTTAAGCATATAGTGAGTATTGTTGATGTTACATTTTAAACTGTATATACCTCTCTATTTACCATTGACAGAAGAACTTGTATTAATGTGAAAATAGACGGTGAGAATAAAAGACATGTAGCATCTGCAAGATCGAATATTTAGAGTCTGTGTGCTGTTTTACAGTTTGGAATGCCTTGCTGCAGGTCATTTGCAGATACCATTCTGTTGGCAGACAATTGGAAATAAGTTTAGGTATGATCACTGTTTGTGAATAGCTTTTGTTTTGGTAGTGCCTTTCCTCACCAATGCTAGAAATGTCGATTGTATAACAATAATTTTTAAAGTATTGGTTTAATCTGATTGCGAATCTTCTTCTATCATCGAATTTGCTATTTAGCATTAGGTAGTCTTGAATTTATTTGTTTGCTTGGTTTTTTAGCATAACTTTTATCATCATTTATATGCAAATCAAGTTCGATCGAGGTCGATTTGTTTTGCCGTATTGAACTCTCCCAGAAACGATATGGGTTACGTTTTACTATAATAATGCATCGGATCACTACAATGTGGCACGAACTTTACCAACTTGTTATCGAAGATGCAAAGGCACATGCTCCTTCTTCATCATGTGCTACACGATGTGGTCGATTTATGTAATTTTCGTATTCGATTCATGTTAAAATTTTTAGATAGTTCGTTATTCAGTATACGTGCGTCTTGATAAAAGGACCATTACAATAAAAAACGATCTTATTGTTTACAAAGAGTTTGTTGTACAATGAAAAAGATGGTTTTCTTCTCTTGTGTTAAGTAAAAAATGAATTTCAACTATAACTAGCGAGGCCCGTGAATAGGTTCAATAACTGAATCCGACTAAAGAATCCAAATAGAATTTGAAGTAGTTTAATTGGGATAAACGAAAGGAGTAAAGATTATTCAATAAATGAAATTCATTAAAGAATGAACCCTTTTGGATTTTAACCTTCAAGTAGGGAAACATTGGTAACAACTTGCAGCCATGTAACATGATCAAAAGTAGTCTCATCTATCGGCAATAGTTTTATTGGGTTTAATCAATATGCGCGATCACGAACATGTAGCGGAAAAAGATTCCAATCTCATTAATCAAAACCAACTTTTATTCTTCCCAATCTAAAAATGTAGAAAAAATGTGGATAAATCAAAATTAGTTTTAATTGCCGACATCAATGAAGCTAGGGAAACAACCACGGTGATACGTGGCAGATGGCCTATTAATACTCCCAAGATTTTCCACTTCTTCCACCAGCTCCGATTTTGTTGGTTTCCTTTGCTCCAACTTTTGTCTCTGTCCATCTGCTATTCGCCGGCGGAAAGCCTCGTTTTTATTTGCTAGAAAATGCTGCCACTTTCTCTCTACCGCCTCCTCTCTAACAACTATGTCCTCCGCATCAATTCTCCCGCTTCTCATCAAAGCAGGGCTTTTGCCGGGTTTCTCCTAGCTACAACAACTTCGCCAGCAACAACAGATTACTGGTCTCTGTTACAATCCACCCGGTAGTTTGGATCCAATTTTGAAAATTTTCGTCGTTTTCTCGAATATTTCGTCTTTGCGTTGAGGAATGCATCTATTTTCATACTGATCGTGCAGTTTTGTGACTGTGTCTGAATTGCAGAGCGTCGGTGATGGCGAAGAGAGGTCGTCGATTTGGTGCGGTTTGTTATTCTTCGCCGCTTGCTCCGGGAATCTCCAGTGGATCGCTGCTGTTTCTACTGCGTAAGTTATTGTCGTTTGTTGCCTTGATTTTTGCTACGCGTGCTGTTTATTGAAATGAGAATGTCGTTTTGCTGATCTTGTATAGACGTCTAAGTAATATCAGGATTCATGGCTAAGCTTCATTTTTATTGTTTGGAACTTGTTGGGAAGGTGATTCCGGATGAATGTGTTAAATGATCAACTCATCAATGCTCAAAGTTGGTGCAAAGGAGTATCACATTAATGTGATGCCTTGCACGAGAATTCAGAAAAGTGCTCTGACTTCAGTGAATGACCACTTCATCTTATAGAAAGCATTAGCAATCTAACATTTTATCTAGGATTTTCAAGGGAATGTTGTTAAATGTTATTTTCCCGCATTTCGAACTATAAAAAACTCTTTTCAATGTTCAGCGTGCTTAAGAGTAGATTCTAAGTTGCTAGGTTCTTTTCAGGATCCTGATGATAGCAAGGGGACAGCCATCCAGAAATCCTTTCTTGTGCCTCTATTTGCGCTACAAGCACCTGGAAGCATAGTCTCATGGATGAAGTATGTCGAACTTTTCTTGGACCTTCTTGCGCATCATTTTTTCCCCTAATTTGCTGCTTGATATTTTGCTATAAAGGTCTAACACAAGCCATCTTTTCAGGGGTGAGTATGGTATGTGGACTGCTTTCTTGGCCCTTCTCGCGGCTCTGTTCTTCCATATCCCTGGTAGATTTTCTTTCTGTGCTGTCTATGTGCATAATCCAAGGAAAATTTCAGGACCTTCTGCTTTCTTTAGAAATTTATTGGTTTTGTACTCAAATATAGCCCTTAAGCAGAAAGGATATTCCACCTTTCTGACATTTGAGTTCTCTTTTGTACTCAAATATAGCCCTTGAATGTTTAGCAGTGCATGCTGAAACTTCTTCTTAGTTTCCTGCATGTGCTGCAGTTGATACTGTCATATTAGATCATATATCCTGTTTGTCAGAAAAGGCCAACCGTAAAGTTTCTATCCCTGCTTATGCTTGATGTCTTTATGATGCTCTCTAAATCTACCAAGGCACCGGCAACTGAAGTTACATTACATCTCTTCTTTCACTGTTTGCAGGGGAGTTGGAGCTGCCATTTATAACATTTCTGTTGGTGATTGTGGCTCCCTACCAAATTATGAGGCTTAGGTTAGCAAAATCAGTTACATACGGTGTACATGCCATGTAGTTACCAAAAAATAATTGTGTCTCGGTGTATTGTTTATTGCAGAGGAACCCAAGAAGGTGTTATTCTTTCATTGATAGTAGCAGCTTATCTGGCGTTCTTGCATTTTACTAGAGCTGGCAGCTTGGGAAAATCTTTTGATCAAGGTTCTATCATTGCCACCATAGCTACCATCTGTATCGTCCTTGTGCCGTGCTTGCTTCTCATCTAGTTTTAAGTTGTACAAATGGTACCCATTAGCGTGTAAAATGATAATTTGTCGACTTTGTTTTCCTGTTACAGGAAGATACTTGTTACCAACATATTAGATCCTGATTTTGTACTACTGTCAGTAAATCTAAATCTTTTACATGTGCATTTGTTCAATTACTTTCTTTATTCTGCTGTTTTCAAATAAATGACGTAGCCATTTTACTTCTTACACAACTGTTACAGTTATGTTTGCTATTTTTCTTTTCTGTTGCATTGGCTTTGTGCTAACTGGTTATTGCAACTAAATTTTCATAGATTTAACATGAAGTTTAGTGATCAAAATTGTCAGAGAATAGTGACTGGAGCTATTGATGAATATAGATTATTAATCCTCTGGTCACCTGTAGGATCTGAATGTATTACACATGGTTTCACTAAGACTACCCTAGAGAATGTATTCTTGTATAGCAATGTTATTAACTGTAGAAATATAGCTATCTAGGACTCGAGCGACATGGTTTCTACTCCCTCTTTGCTTCCTACTCTATCTGAGAGCATAGAAACTAATAACCATGTGGCTAAGACCTTGAGATTTTTATAACGTCATTCCCCTCTGCCCCAAAATTTTGCATAACTTTAAAGCTTCCAAGCGATTGCCATCTGATATGGGAGATGGTAACCAATTTGATCTCAGCTTGTCTAGAAAAGGTTGGCTACTGTTACTGACAACATGAGACAGTTCATGGTGATGAACAGCAGTAGGTTGGCTGATATGGTGCCCGCTGGACTTGGGGTTGCCGTCGATTCAGCACCATAGTCATTGCCTCTTGGGTCTAAACCACCATTTCCTCCCGGCATAGTTGTGCTGCAATGGAACATATATGTATTTACATCTCAATATTTTGCCTTTGGTGAAAATTCAGTTCATTGACATATATAAAAGCTCTACCTGGGTGGTGTCATAGGAACGGTTGGCGTCATTGGTGTCATTGGAATTTTAGGGTTCGCACCGGTTGGCAGTGTTGGAGTGCTGGACAACGATGCAAACCTGCAGCTCCCATGGCCTGGATCACCAAAATGACCAACAATTGAAACTTCTCAGTAGTGAGTTATCAAGACCTTATAAAATGGATTTTCTTTTCTTCATTGAGAAGATGACAGACTAAGCAGAATTATTGTGCATCTTACTTGGGTCAGTATTTGTGAGCTGTGCTGCTCCTCCAAACACACAGCTGGTAGGAGCTGGGTTTTTCTGGTAGTAGTTGTTGAAGGCGTACGAGGCGTGGTCATGGACGGTGTTCGGATCATAGCAGCTGCCACCCTGTTGAAGTGCTGAACAGTCTGTTCCACCATAGCCGCAAGCATAGTCCAGAGCTACCTGTAGAGCAGTCTGGGAAGCAGACGGACTGGCAATGCACCATGAGCCACCGGATGTCGTAGAACCGCTTGATGATGTTGGAGCAGTTGGCATTGGTCCTGTCGGAGCAGTTGGCATCTGTCCAGTTTGAGCTGTCGGGGTTGGTCCTGCTGGAAAAGTTGGAGTTGGTCCCGTCGGAGTTGGTCCTGCCGGAAGAGTCGGAGTTGGTCCTGTCGGAGTGGTCGGAATTGGTCCTATTCCTCCGGCAGTGAATGGTGGTGGTGGGCTAGTTGGAATAACGATTGGAGTCGTACCCGGTGTTGTTGGATTCACGATAGGAATATTTCCTTGGCCGTTGCCTCTCTCCGTGGCTACCGTGGGAGGTAGAAATAAGGATTCTGGGTAGTCTCTGTGTCTGCCTTCTTGGTTTTCTGCAATGCTTGCATCTGAAGTAAAAAATAAAAAAAAGCTGCGTTTAGTTGTGTAGGTTTCTTTGATTTTATACTATAGGCTGTTACTACACATATTCATGCATTCTCACTACAAATGATGAAAACTAAACAACTAACGATTTAAAGAAAATGGGAATTCACCTGAGATGACAAAAACACATAGGATAAAAAACATGGCAATGGATGTGGCCATGAATGTGGCCAAAGTGTAGGCTTCTCCTTTGCAGGGATGAATCTGTTTTCTTGAGCAAGAGGATTGTTGTCATCCTCTGCCTCAAGTTTATACAAAAAAAGGGACGAAGAATCGGATGTTTCTTCATACAAGAGAGAAAAGAGAGCTTTGTGTTGGGGAATAAAAGAAAACTTATGGGAGGAGGCATTGGTTTGTTTGAAGCTACAAGCCATAAGAAAAGTTGCAGGGAGAGGAAAAAGGTGCAAGTGTCGGGAACTATTTCTGCTATATAAAATTGGATAAGAAAAATGATTTTTTTATATCATATTTTAGTGATTTCCACTTTTTATATTTCATATTCTCTAGGGTGGAAAATAAATTTATCAACATAATTCTTTCATGATAATATCATCACACCAATCTCCACATGAAAATATCATCTACGAGTGGAATGAAAATATTGAAAAGGGATAAAACCTGTCCTAGAGTTTTTTCATCTTAAAAAACATACAGGTGACGAAACAAGATATATCATCTCATGGTCTCTGAAAAGGCCTCAACCGTCTTCACTGACCACTACGATGTGATGCGATTTTGTCTTAGGCCTGACACGAGTTTTTATGGTAATCTAAACAATTAGTTAACAGCTCAAGCACGTTTTATCCCAGCCATGTGTAACCAAGAGATCATTCTGGAAATTCCTGCAACAGCAGAAGATTATATGCAATGAAAATGAGGGGTTTGAAGAATAATCAAATAAAACCCAGAAACAATATAATAATCTTAGTAAGGAATACTGTACACATTTCAAGAACAAATCTCTCACTCAACCTTCAGCTGGTTGAAAAATTAGCTTGGTCCTGTCACTATGGTATTGGGACTTAACAAAACAAAAAACTAGTCAAAATGAGGGCTCTCCTATCTTGATATTCTCTACTGCAGCTCAAGAATTCAGGAGCAAGAATTTGCATAAGCCATGAGTCTTGCATGGCTCCAAATGTAAGATTACGAATCACTCTCTCTGCCGGATCGGATGGCAAATCACCACGAAAGATTATGGTGGAGAGCTGAACACAACAAAACAATATCCACTCATCCTTCTTGTGGTTTGTGACAAGCAGACAGGTATCTAGCGACTTCATTCCAAGCTGTAGCAGGACATGAATTTAGATTTATGCCATTCACCATGATTACCCCCAAAAGATACAAGTAAAATCCATAATCTCTCTAACCAGGAAAGTTACGAAAATCAGGATTAACTCCGTTGCCGTTAATATCCATATGATTTGGTGTGACATACTTCCCAATGGTCACCACCACGCCAGACCCATCATTGAGCTCAAATACAGATTGGATCAAGCCCTGCAAAAGTTAGCAGCACATAACTACATTTAGAATGAAGACTAGGTAGAACCCATGATCTCCCACAACGAAGATTAGAAAACTTGGAAAATTATACACATATTGGTCAGAGAAAGTAAATTATTTGATAGCCAACACCCTAAACCTGGGTTTCCTACAAAAAAGCCAAGGCAAGAACCAGTGGAGGAGGGCCGTTCTTAACGTACACAGGATTTCTTGAACTTTCTGAGAGTGAAGAGTCTAGATTATATAAAAGCCCCTTGAGAATATGACAATTTCCTAAGCTAACAAAGATTCTAATCTCAAAACACAAGAAACAAACTATACCAAAGAAATCAGAAAATAAAGCTTTACATAATTTAATCTGCAGTGAAGGCATGGACAAATTAGCCCTCCCCTGTTGCTTATCAATCAACATAAACAGCAGATAATTTATATTCATCAGCCCCAGCAAATGATGTTGACATGCGCTGCCAATTAACCAGCATCTTCTTTACATTCTTGTATCTTTATCTGTTAGCTAATAAGGAAGCTAAGCCTGATTAATTTGACCAAAAAGCTCGGCATGGTAGTCTTGTCAGAGGCATCATACAACAGCATGCATCACGTGTAAATGATGAATGTTGCCATGTCTGGATGCAATTCCCAAAGCTAAATAACCGCTATTCTAAAAATATGACCAGATGTGGAGCCTCTTTATATAGACGGAATATCCCACACATGCTCAATATATCTCTTTTAAAAAAAGGAATGAGCTTATCATCCATGCATAACACAAATCGCTTAATTAGTATGTGCAAAAAGATTGTAAATTTATAATCAACTCATATTTGTATTCCCCTAATCCTCTTAGATCATCCAACTATGTACTGGAACTTAATAGATGTCATATAACTTATCAAGCGAACATTTGAGCCCAATTTTTGCATAACCTAATAGTGTATACATACAAAATAATTATAAGATATAACTTATAAGAGTAAAAGATATTTGGATTCTGACCTTTCCATATGTCCTTTCACCCACAAGCACAGCTCTACAGTTATCATGAAGTGCAGTAGCAACCTGCAAGACCAATCATGTCATCATAAGAATAACCATCTTAGAACAATAGTGCTTTAGAAATCAGACATAATCTGAATCCTCACAATTTCGCTTGCACTGGCAGTATTTTTATTCACCAAGACCTGTATGAAGAGGAGACAGAGAGTTACAAAAATGCAACATTTCATATATGCAAACAAGTCAACCATAAATGTTTATATACTGCACCCACCATAAACATAATTATATTGTCCAGTCCACAATTGAGAACTGTGGTCGAGTTTCCAAGAAGCCATGGTGATAAATTGAATATATTTCTTATTTATGCAATCCTCAGGAAGCTTTGTTCGATGCATGAGAAGTAGCCTTGACATTTATGTTGTTTGTTTTAAGTTAGGTTTAAAGTCCGCTTGCAGAACTGGACTTTGGGACAGTCTCAATGAAACCTTCATATATGACAGCATACTGAATTATAACTAATTATATGCAGCCTAAAAATCTTGATAAGCATTCTGAGAGAAGATATAAAATGGCCTGTATAGTTTCCAACTCATCAGGTACTAAATGTGAACCTAGTGGCACTTCTACATCTAGTGAGAAAACATTTTTCCTGTCTTTCAGCAATGACAGCCACCAGTCAACCTCAAAAGTGAGAGTGGAGTAATTGACCCCACTAAAATTTGTAAATGAGTCATAGTATTAAGTAAAATTATATAAACACTGTCCCTAATAATGAAAAATATATAAGGATAATGTAATTAGAGAAGGGGAAATTTAGAAATTAAACATGTTATGGTAATGATAAGATCCTCGCATAGTTCCTGTGTCATCTACAACTAGAAATCTATCAAGTGACTATGTGCAATATCTAAGGGGGGAAAAACTGCATGTCACGGGACTTCGGAAATGAACTTAAGAACACATCATAAAATAGATATATTTTAACTCGTAAGGATGTTAAAGAGTCTCATCAGTCATCTGAAGTTGTTCTTACAATAACAGGTGCACTGAATAAAGGTGAACTTTCAGCCACTATATTTTTCACAGATAGCGGATCCCGACCAACTGTGTAAGTCACCTGCACAAAAAGAAAGAACAAATGAAGATATAAGCAAGGAAGATGACATTGTTATCATCTAGTTAGTCTGACAAATATAGAACAAGAATACAGAAACAGAGAATACTGCCATCATTTTTCTTTTTCCACTAGAAATATCTTACTTCCCATGAACTCAGGAGCAGGTAATCCCACAACAGTTATGCTACATGGTAATGTGACACTGACCCTAGCTCTTTCCAGTATATCTGATCTTCCCTCTAGCAGCACCAACCCCACACAAAAATAGAACAGCCAGAAAAAGAAAACGAGAGAAAGAGAGAAGGAAGAGAAGAGACAGGATAAAGATTTTAGGTGCTAAAAAAAACAATATTACAGAATACAGACTAATCATCTAGTAATACTCTGATCCAGATTTTCTGACTTAGTGAAGACATATGTTCCATACTGAATGCATAAGAAAAAATGATTTTAGGTGCTAAAAAAAGCAATATGACAGACTAATCATACAGTAATACTTCAATCCAGATTTTCTGACTTAGTGAAGTCATAAGTTCCATACTGAATGCATAAGAAAAAATGATTGGACCTTGTGATTTTTACCATAAGATAATGAAGAGGAAAAGCAACTGCTGAGTAACGACATGCAAAACTGTTTAGGATGACTTACTGTTTCCCCTTTGTCGAGGAAAAGTTTTGCAATTTCAATGCCAGCCTGCACCATTTAAGCATCGATTAGAAAATTGAGCAAATTAAAACATCTTTATTACTCTAACAAATGACAGAGCACCTTGGAATCTTTGTAGGTGTGCTACTCTATTTCATCGCTAATATTAAATTGTATTTAGCTAAATTGATCTATTTCTTCCCATTCACATGATACTCATGTAGAGGGGAAAAGTCAAATCATAAGTTTTGGCTTCTCCAACAAGAAAAAGCTGATGATTCTAGAGATGGAAAAGTCATATCTTCTGACTCAGAATAAACTTCTTTAACATGCATGATGCATTAAGTACTCATTTCAGCCATTCGAGTTTTTCTCTCAGTTGCTTTCTCAACCCAGCTTCTTCAGTCAGTGAAACAAAAATTCACTTACCATGCCTCCACAAGCATAAGCCTAAGAAGCCAGAGTCCAACAATATAAAAAAGAGAAGAACAAATGGATAATAGATGCTATTAGAAAGAAATCCTGGTTAAAGGTAGTGTACGGTTGGCCAAGCAATTGCCAGTTTGGCAGTCCTTGTAATTCTTTTGTTAAGGAGCACCAAAGGAGTTTGCAGGATCAGAGGTACATACACGCTCAGAATTTTCAACTCAAGGCATGCTTCGTTTATCATCCCTCCACATATTAACATAAATATATCTCAAGTTTTCCCTTATATACAGAAACAAGCTTCACAGGGGGGTCTCTAGAATGAAGAATTATGGATTAATACCAAGAAGTATCAGACTGAAGGTATGATGCATCTTTAACAGATAGAGAGATACCTGCACTAGTCCACCAAGATTATCTCTAAGATCCAGGATGAAGTATGAAGCACCCATGTCTTGGAGTCTTCTCATTGCTACAGAAAAAACAAAAGCATGGTAGACTCACCAATAAATTTACTCCAGATAACAAACCAATAATTCTGAAGTTTGTAAAGGATTAAAAAAAGTAAACACCACTCATTTCTCAAAAAAACGTTAAGTTTTGAAAGTGACGATTGCATGTGGACAACAACTACCTGTAACCAAATCTTTCCTGGCCAAAGCATTGAACTCTTTAAGGCGAACATAGCCAACAGAACTTGTGCCATTCTTAACCTGTTCCAACCGGTAAAAAACTGGAGTCTTAGCAATAGATTGCCTCTGCACCTTTACTGATTGTACAGATCCACAGTTCCCATGCTTGACCTAACAATAATTGTTGATCGAGCATTATCAGCATGGAGGAACATCAAGCAAGACTGATTATTGATGTCGTGTGCACTTGACTGACCGTGACGTCTACAAATGTTTCACTGGGTCCTTGTAACATTGATGATGCTTCAAATGCTGATTTTCCTTTCACATCCACCCCATTAATAGCCAGTAGTTCATCACCCTAATAGAAGTGATGGAGAACAAAATATTAAACACGTATGGAACAAGAAACCAGGAAAAAAAAACTAGTAATGTTTGTATGCCCATACATTTATTGTCTGAAAACTACCATCCGCACAATAATGTAAGAGAACTTCATTTCAATAGTGGATAAGTATCAGTGAGGAAAAAATTGGAAGGGAAAAGAATTATATGTTGTGGTGGTCCATACTAATAATAAATTAATAATGGAGGCTTCAAATCATTACAATGAAGCTCTTTCGCTCAAGTGGATGCATATTATCATCATAGTCAACTGACCCGCATCACGTAAGGAGGTAGCTTGAAAATAGGCATAATGAGAGGGTTAAAAAAAAATGCAAAGTACAAAATGAGTATATGATAGAAAAATCTATAGGAAGCATATTGTAGGCCTTTTATGCAAGTGATGAAATAACAAGCATGGTAAAACTCTCCACATGACAAATATCAAATCTATCCAAGAAATAACCCTATATATGCGAAAGATAACATAGATCAATTGAACTGCCAAAGGGAAAAGCTAGTGTTTCAACAACTGAGCTCCTTACCTGTCTAATGCCAGCAGAGTGGGCGGGGCCATCCAGAAGAAGTCCTAACACCTTCAATCTCACCATTCCACTCTCATCTGGAATTTCCCTCAGGTTTATCCCAATTCCAGACATATCATACCTTGCCATCTTGGCGAACTTTTGTTCATGACGGAACCAACACAAGCCATGGAATAAGAAAACTGAAAATTGTTTTAAGTTACAGCAGTATTTATGTAAGTACAAAAAACCAAATTCACAACTAAGTTTTTTCTTTTTGAGCAATAAATTCATGATAACGTTCGCATAAAAGGAGCGAAGCCTTTGATTGAAAACAGACCACTCATTATCTGATAAGAAGTTAAAACAGAGGAGGGAAGTATTTTAGTTAAAAGGTTCTGGATTGATGCAAACATAATGAAGAAAAATAATGAATTTAGCAAGTATTCAATCTGATCAAAATAATCTGTAGTCTGACTGAGTCATGAAATGCTCATCAAAGTTTGAATGATCTATTTTTTGATTATTTCCTAATTATTCCAAGACCATAATACAGTGAATGCAAGATCACTTTTACTAGTCCAGTGGACCTTAGACAATCAACTCAACAATTTGAATTGTTCCCATGGTGACTGAGAAATCAAAATAGGCTCAAAGAGATGCCTGTAAGACGTGCCTAGACAAATTACATTCACATTCCGGGGAAAAATTAAAAGTAAATATAAGGAAACAAAAACAAAACATCACGAGAAGTGCCGTAACTGAAAAATTGTCATGCAAGAAAACAATTCATGAAGCAGGCAAAGACCGTCATCCAAGAGATGCAGAGAAAGAATTCCAGAAACAAGGAAACAACGTCGTATGCAAAACAATTCTACATGTGCAGAAGCAGACACTCTTAATATTTGTTTTCACGGAAACGCGATGTATGGGAATAAATAAGAATTTTTTTCCATAAGAAAAGGGAATCAAAGTTGAGAAAAATAATCACATCAGTGGGAGGGAGAAAACGAGTGTAGGGGTCTCCCAAGCTCGCCAACATTCGCTTAACGATATCGTGCGCTCTTGATCGTGACTGGACCGAGGTGCTTAACACATCTTCCTTCTTTTTCTACGCCATAACAAAATCAAACTTAATCAATCGCAACGCCTAGTCCGCAAGTAGTACGATGACTTTTTGCAGAGACTTAACAATTATACATACAAGCCATGAATCAGGAGACCAGTTGTGCCAGCCAGTCTCGAGAAAACTATCGTTCACAATTTGCCAAGCCTCTTCCACGATTTCCTCATTCGTCACCGCCTCCCCTGTCGATTTATCATCCGCATAGTCATCGTATTCGCGGCAAATCAGTTCTTGCTGCGGAGCAACTGATTCTAGTGCGGTCGAATGTGAAGGAGATGCGCAGAAAATCCCTAAGGAGAGTGCAAAGGAGATCAGAGTGGAACTTAATGCCTGGGAAATTGACGGAATTCTCTGCGAATTATTTGATTTGCTTGTCGGAATAGGGATTCTGATCGGAGGAATGACGCAAACTGGTTTCGGCGGCGGCGGTGGTGGGGAGAGTGATGGTAGTGAGGAGTCGCATAGAAGAAGCCTCACCATCGATCTATATTTTTATTTCGTTCTGCTGCTTTGTGCCGCTAAATTTATTACCGCTAAAAAAGGATTATCCAGGATTGTTCTGCCGTCGCTAAATCTACAGTACTTTCCAATTACAACTAAAGTCGGTTGACGTTATGTGTAAATAACTTTCCTACACAAAAGGAAATCCTCAAGTTGGCAATAAGTGGCGAATCCCCTATTATTTGTACGAATTTTTGTGGACAAACTTAAGAATATATTTGGCGTTATTTTCTATTGCGCTTGAAAGAAACTATAATTTGATTATTAATCGTGATTATGTCAAAGTCGGCTAAAACATACGTGCATGCAATTCATGTGTGTTGTGTAGATATGATAATTATATGATTAAAAATGGATTCAATTTATTAATGATTAACTTAATATGAACACGAACGGTACAATCACGGCTACCATGCGAGCATGATATAAAAGATGACATGAATTTGTTCATGTTAATAATAATAATAATAATAATAATAATAATAATAATAATAATAATAATAATAATAATAATAATAATAATGTCATGTCATACAATCTGATACAAACACAATACAAACTTATCATATTAACAATAAAATAGATTCGATATGAACACAACACAAAATTATTATATTGTACGGAAATAATATGGATTTAGAACACAACACAATATAATTATATAAAGACACATATATAATAACATTGGATATTAATCTATTAATTTCTTTAAGACTGGATATTAATCCATTAATTTCGTGCTTGTTTCTATCGTGCTTTCATGTCATTTAAAAAATATCACCCTTGCTACAGAAACTAGACTTGAAACCAAATTCTTGAATTATTCATATGACTTTCACTGTAATATCGAATTTCCGTAACATTACTTAAGCTTACAACTAGGAATGATAATTTTCATATGTTTGGTCGTTTTTACAATAATGTTGTAATGTTTAAAACTTCACAAATTTATACACAACATTTCAATATTTTTGCAATAATATCATCAAATTCAAAAATATATTTTGTATTTTTCCGAATTGCTATAAGTATGACGTGAATGACGGTTCCTCGACATCGACATAATGTGAGCCATCAATAGACACCATGTTTCTATGACCAAATCACCAAATTGTATAAATGTCTGATACTAAATTATTGCAAAAATATTAAGATATTATATATAAATGACCAAGTTTTAAAATATTATACTATTATTATAAAAGCGACTAAATATTGTGACACCATATCATATTTGCTCAAACCAAAAAGACCAACTTAAGAAAAAGATTTTTCTTAACTGGTTGTCCATAACCTTGATTCTTTAATCGTGCGCCATCTAACATTAAAGCTCATTAATCAGTGGCTTCACAACAGCTCCGGCCTAGTTAAATGATAGTAACACAGCCCAATTTTATGGCCCATTATGACGAGCCCATGAAGTCAATAAAATCAGAACAAGAAGAAAATAGGAAAGCCGATTTCAATTTTAAAGCACTGTAGCAAAAGTAGTTTTCTTTTTTCCTAATTAAATACAAAAATTTAAAGATCGCATCACGATGAACTTAAACTCGAGACCTTTAGTCTCGAGCGAACATTAACTACTCTACCATTAGGCCAACACACACACACAAGTAGTCTTCCTGATGTAGAGTTGTGCCATTCAATTTAGGGTTAATTATTGTCATGGCCTCAACTTTAAGTGTTTTTCAGTTTATGGTCTCAACTTTTAAATTTCTCTAAAATATGTTGAACTCTGAGAAATGTACTAATTTATGGTCCGAAAATATTTTTCGACACCGGAATGCTGACTAGGACGATAACTAATTTGAAGTGATTTTTTATTTTCCACATGTACACGAAACGACGCTGTTTTGGCCTTCTGGGTTAATTATAGGTAGGGTATCAACTTTTAACTTTTTTCAGTTTATGGTCTCAACTTTCAAGTTTTTCAGTTTATGGCATCAACTTTCAAGTTTTTCTAAAATGTCATGAACTTTAAAAGTGTACTAATTTATGGCCCAAAATTTTTTCGACACTAAAATGCTGACTAAGACGACAACATAAATTGATATGGATTTTTTCACTTATACATTCAAAACGACGTCATTTCGATCCAACTCATTAAAAAGGAATAAATTGAAAAAATATTACTATCTCTCTCCATCTCACCAACATTGATTACTCTGCCACGAAACTCACCAAAATCCTACAGGAAAAGCAATTCAAAACAAAAGAAAATTCGTTACATCTCCTAATCCAATATCAATCCATCATCGTTCAACTCGCAGGCGACATCGTCTTCCTCTTATTCAAGACGTATCCGAGCGGCTCCTCCAAGCTGCAGGCCAAAACGAAGTCGTTTCGAATGTATAAGTGGAAAAAAATCCACCTCAATTTATATTACCGTCCTAGACATTATTCGGGTGTTGGAAAAAATTGGACCATAAATTAGTACATTTTTCAAAGTTCAGGATATTTTAGAAAACTTGAAAATTGAGACCATAAACTGAAAAACTTAAAAGTTAAGGTCATAAATTGAAAAACGCTTAAAGTTAATGCTATAAACTATAATGAACCCATGAGGCCAAAACGACATCGTTTCATATACATGTGGAAAATAAAAATCTACTTCAAATTAGTTGACGTCCTAGTCAGCATCCCGATGCCGAAATTATTTTGAGTCATTATTAGTACACTTCTCAAAGTTAAGAACATTTTAGAGAAACTTGAAAATTAAAACTAGAAAAATAATGAAAGTTGAGACCATAAATTATAATTAATCCTTCAATTTATTATTCCAAAGTTCTATTCAGTGACGAATGATTTATTTTCCTTTATTAAATATTTGCATCGGAATGCATTCCTTTTTAAGATTTGTTAATACATGTTTAGATTTTCTTTAAGAGTAACAGCAACACCCAAATTATCTTCGTCTTTTCTCCCCTTTCTTTCCATTTAACTTTTGATCCGAAATAAAGTTCCATCCCATAGAAAATTAGAAAGATTAGACACCTTAAAAGCAAATAACTGAACTTGATGAATAACAAAAACTTGCAAGATGGTATAAGTGAATTTATCTATTCATCTTATAAATGGGTTTAATTGATAATGTGGAAATGTGTCATACATGAAATCTATATCTATATACTATATAATAACTGTTATTGTATAACAATAAATCCTTCAATCTTGTTGACGGTTGAGCTCACATCAGTTAGCATAACTGTTTGCTTCAAGTTAGTTATGCGTTCCCATGCAAGTTAGATCTTAGCCGTGGATAATCAATGGTTAGGATTATTGATCGACTTGTTATATAGTTAGTTATGAGGCTAACGTGAGAGAGATGATTGTATCGTGCATGCGTATATTTGCACAAGAAGAGAGAGAGGATTAGAGAGTATAGACTAGATATTCATCTCTTGCGTTTCTTGATCATTTGTAACCATCAAACCACCATTCAATAACATTGCATTTCTTCTTTTCCCGTGGACGTAGATCTTACGATCGAACCACGTAATTCTCGTGTTGTTGTTCATTGATTCTTTTATCTTGGACAAAGAAGCTCTTCGGTGAATTGTTCAACAAGTGGCGCCGTCTGTGGGAAGGAAGTTCACCACGACCACGGTTGATTGATTGAAAGAACCAATCTGACGAGCATGGCAACAACAAAATTCGATGTCGAAAAATTCACCGATAAGAACGACTTCGGCCTATGGCGTATAAAGATGAAAGCTCTTCTCACGCAACAAGGATTAGCTGTTGCGTTGAAAGGGGATATGGGATCTGCTGATTCCACTGATGTCAAGAAAGTGGAAATAATGGAGAAAGCACATAGTGCCATCATCTTGTGCCTAGGAGACAAGGTTTTGCGAGAAGTAGCAAAAGAAAGTTCTGCCGCTGCGGTATGGTCCAAACTTGAATCCCTTTACATGACGAAATCCTTGGCAAATAGATTGTATATCAAACAGAAATTATACTCTTTCACATTGATGGATGATAAGCCCATGGATGATCAACTTAATGATTTCAACAAGATAATCAATGATCTTGCAAACTTGGAAGTAAAAGTAAATGATGAAGATCAGGCCATTATTCTTTTGAATGCATTGCCCAAATCCTACGAACACTTGAGAGATGCCATGCTATATGGTAGGGACGCAGATTTGTCCGTAGAAGATGTCCAGTCTGCATTGAAAGCAAAGGATATGCAGAAGGCCCCGCAAGAAAAACTCACACCTGTAGGTGAAGGTTTTAGTGTAAAACAAAGGTATGTAAATCGTGGATTCAAGAAGCAAGGACAAACCGAAGGAAACCATGGTTGTCGAGAGAAAATTCGAAGATGAGAAGGAAACTAGAAGATGTCATTATTGCAAGAAGCCTGGGCATTTGAAGAAGGATTGTTACGCATTCAAAAGAAAAGATGCTCAGAAATGCCACATACAAGATTCTGGAGATTCTCTGGAGCAGTGTGATATAGCTCAAGCACTCAACGTTAGAGAGTCGCAAATGGGAAATGAATGGGTATTGGATTTTGGATGCTCATTTCATATGTGTCCTTGTGAGAAATGGTTTTCAGAGATCAGATATGATAACCTTGGCTCGGTATTACTAGGAAACGATCATGTCTGCAAAATAGAGGGAATTGGAAGTATAACATTACAACTGCATGATGGGTCTATAAGATCATTAAAGGAAGTTCGTTATATTCCCCAGTTAAAAAGGAACCTCGTTTCTTTGGGAGTCTTGGAAAAGGCTGGCTATGAATGGAGATCATCGAAGGAGCAGATACACATATCAAAGGCTTCAAAGTTAATCATGAAAGGAACAAGGAGGGACAACCTATATTACCTTCTTGCAAGAACAATATCTGGGGAATCTGATTCAGTCAAGAAGAGTACTTCAACAATATGGCATAAAAGGCTTGGACACATTGGAGAGAAGGCTCTAAATCAGTTGATCAAACAGAACATACTCAAGAACCCATGTTCCTTCGAATTGGAGTCATGCGAACATTGTATTCTTGGAAAATCCAAGCGACCTTTTAGTGCAGGTAAGCACTTATCCGATGCTCCATTAGATTATGTGTATTCAGATTTATGGGGCCCTGCAAGAACTAAAACTTTGGGTAAGGGTAAGTACTTTATGTCTATTATGGATGACTACTCAAGAAAACTATGGGTTTATGTGTTGAAAGATAAGACTGAAGCCCTTGATAGATTCAAAGAATGGTGCGCAGCCGTTGAGATTGAGAAGAACAGAAAGCTTAAGTGCTTAAGAACCGATAATGGGTTAGAATTCACTTCTGAATCTTTTCGACAATTCTGCGGTGAGAAAGGAATAAAGAGGCATAGGACAGTACCATACAATCCACAGCAGAATGGTGTTATAGAAAGAATGAATAGGACCATTCTCGAAAAGGTAAGATGTATGCTATCTGAGTCCGGGTTACAAAAGCGATTCTGGGGCGAAGCTGTGAACACAGCGGCTTACCTCATAAACAAGACACCCTCATCCGCAGTAGATTTCAAGACTCCCAATGAGCTATGGAATGGCAGAATTTCAAGCTATGATCATTTACGGGTTTTCGGATGTAGAGCCTATGCCCACGTTAAGCAAGATAAGCTGGAACCGAGAGCATTAAAATGTGTTATGCTTGGTTATCCAACGGGTGTGAAGGGATATAAACTGTGGTGCACTGAACCGAATATGGGTAAGATAATAATTAGTAGAGATGTTGTCTTTGAAGAAGAACAAATGCCGTGTCTCGAAAGTATAGAAAAGCCTTCAGCTACAGACTCGAAGGACATAAAGGAAGATATTATTCGAGTTGAACAATCTGCTCCACATGATCAAGCACCTTCACCTGACGAAAGTAAGCAAGGTGAAGCTGTTGATACATGAAAAGAGAGATTATAGGTTAGCAAGGGACGTGCAAAGGAGAGCTATCACTCCACCTATTAGATATGGTCATGCAGAAATGCTTCACTATGCCCTTAATGTGGCAGAAGACATAGAGGAGCCAAGGACTTATGAAGAAATGATGAGAAGTCCTGAAAAGGAAAAATGGATATTAGCTATGAGAGAGGAGATGGAATCGTTGGAAAAGAATTGTACCTGGATTCTTGTTGACAAACCGATTGGTAAGAAGCTTGTAAGTTGCAAATGGCTCTACAAGAAAAAGGTGGAGCTTCACGATGGAAAGGAACGGATTAGGTACAAGGCTAGACTTGTAGCTAGAGGCTTTACTCAACAAGAGGGTATTGATTTTAATGAGGTATTCTCTCCTGTGGTAAAACATAGTTCTATAAGAATCATGTTGGCCATGGTAGTTGAAAACGATATGGAACTTCAACAGATGGATGTAAAGACAGCGTTCTTGCATGTAGATTTAGAAGAGAAAATTCATATGGTGCAACCAGAGGGTTTTGCGCATCCTGGATCAGAAAACAAAGTCTGTTTATTACAGAAGTCCTTATATGGTTTAAGGCAAAGTTCTAGACAATGGTATATAAAGTTTGATGAACACATGATGAGAATTGGGTTTGTGAAATCCGAGTACGATAGCTGCGTTTATCTGAAGAAGAAAAATGGTGACACCGTAGCTTATCTTCTACTATATGTAGATGATATGCTAATCGCAAAGTAGTAGCAAGTCGAGATTGAAAGGATAAAGAAGAATTGAAGAGGAGTTTCGAGATGAAGGATCTTGGGATGCGAAGATACTCGGAATGGACATCATAAGGGATAGAGTTCTTTGGAAACCGTGGCTTATTCAAGTGATTATGTACGTAAAATTTTGAGAAAATTCAAGATGCATGAAGCTAAGTCTGTTTCGGTTCCTTTAGCGGTACATTTCAAGTTATCCGATGATCACAAGCCAAAAGATGATGATGAAAGAAAGGAAATGTCAAGGCTACCTTACTCGAACATTGTTGGCAGCATCATGTACACAATGGTATGCACTAGACCAGACCTTGCTCATTCTATAAGTGTTGTCAGTAGATACATGAGTGACCCGGGTAAATATCATTGGGAGGCTCTAAAATGGATACTCAGATACCTGAAGGGAAGTTTGGATAAAGGGATTATATTTGAGAAAACAAAGGAATGACCTACCACCATTAATCGGGTACAGATTCGGATTATGTAGCCAACATTGATAATAGAAGATCACAATCAGCTACATTTTCAAGCCGTTTTGGTTCAAGAATTAGTTGAAGTCCTCACTCCAATCCGTAGTAGAGTTATCAACCACTAAGCGAGTATATGGCGATTCATCAAGCGATGAAGGAAGCAATTTGGCTTAAGGGAATGATAAGCGATTTTGGAATAATTCAAGATTCAATTATTTTGAAGTGCGATAGTCAAAGTGCGTTGCACTTAACCAAACACCGGGTATTCCATGAGAGGTCGAAGCATATTGATATTAGGCTTCATTTTGTCCGTGATATTGTGAACAAAGGAGTTGTGAAAATGGAAAAGGTACCTCTGAGAGGACAATCGTCGATATCTTGACCAAGGCTTTACCAAAGAAAAATTGTTCTTGTCTTGAGTTGGTAAACGTGCGATCTTACATATGAGATGGAATATTGGCTCGATATGGAGCCGTTTGGAAAAGGTTTTGTGGTGTCTTGTGTTTTCTATTTTGGAAGATGGATTGATTGTTAAGGTGGAGATTGTTATTGTATAACAATAAATCCTTCAATCTTGTTGACGGTTGAGCTCACATCGCTAGCATAACTGTTTGCTTCAAGTTAGTTATGCGTTCCCATGCACGTTAGATCTTAGCCGTGGATAATCAATGGTTAGGATTCTTGATCGACTTGTTATATAGTTAGTTATGAGGCTAATCAGAGTGAGATGATTGTATCTGCATGCATGCGATATATTTGCACAAGAAGAGCGAGAGGATTAGAGAGTATAGACTAGATATTCATCTCTTGCTGTCTTGATCATTTTGTAACCATCAAACCACCATTCAATAACATTGCATTTCTTCTTTTCCCGTGGACGTAGATCTTACGATCGAACCACGTAATTCTCGTGTTGTTGTTCATTGATTCTTTTATCTTAGACAAAGAAGCTCTTCGGTGAATTGTTCAACAATAACAACACCGGATTTTCGTATTTAGTAAGTTAAGCTTTTCCGTACATAGAAATCTAAGCTTTTCAACGTTTCCAAAAATAGTAACTTTTTCAATTTAATCCACATTTTATGTTTTAGAGTTTATTTTTATTAATTGATTAATATACATCTAATTATATTATTAATGGTGTTAGAAATTAATTATGGATATTAAGATGATTTGTACAATCACCATAGATTACTCAAATCAATTTAATAAAAAACTGAAAAACAATGAACATAGACTGAAATCGTGAAGAAAAATTATGGTAAGATACTGCTTTCACGTTAGCCAACAAACTTTGCATTTTTGTGGTTTAGTAAGTTAAGCTTTTCCGTACATAGAAATCTAAGCTTTTCAACGTTTCCGAAAATAGTAACTTTATTTTTCAATTTAATCCACATTTTCTGTTTTAGAGTTTATTTTTATTAATTGATTAATATACATCTAATTATATTATTAATGATGTTATTAATGGTGTTAGAAATTAATTATGGACATTAAGATGATTTGTACAATCACCATAGATTACTCAAATCAATTTAATAAAAAACTGAAAAACAATGAACATAGACTCAAATCGTGAAGAAAATTATGGTAAGATACTGCTTTCACGTTAGCCAACAAACTTGCATTTTTGTGGTTTTGCTCTTATATCTCCATAACTAGAAGAAAATCACGCAACATTAATTATAAGAATTGACATAATTGAAAGTTGAAAGTTATATAAGATCATGATTCATATATATTTACGCTTGCTAATTGCGGTGAATGATGATGAATTAACAATTTGAAAAATAGTGGACAAATAACAAAAGGCTACTGATACATCCATAAAAAGTTATGCAAATTTTATGTGCATGCCATAAATATATCTATCCATAAATAAAATAATTAATCATTTAATAATCCTGAAAATCAGCTAATTAATTATTTAATATTGGAAAACAGCTACTGAAATCCATTTTTTTCTTATTGAAAGATTGAAAAGGAAATCGTGAAGAACATATTATTAAATGATTCACGTGAAGAACATATTATTAAATGATTCATCCATAAGTTTGGATGCAAATTGTATATCTATCCATAAATAAAATAACTAATCGTTTAATAATCCTGAAAAATCATCTAATTGATTATTTAATCCCGAAAACAACTATATATATATATATATATATATATATATATATATATATATATATATATAATCCGATTCTATTTCAATGACACATATGCACTAATTCAGTTTTTGGAGCTCCTTATCTAATTACATGATTCACGTGAAGAACATAATATTAAATGATTCATCCATAAGTTTGGATGCAAATTTTATGTGCATGCCATAAATATATCTATCCATAAATAAAATAATTTTTAAAAATATCTATATCAATATGCACGGGTGGAATACTAGTTCAAAAAAATTGCATCGCAATGAAAAATATAGTAGTAATTAGAGTAAAAATGAGCCCCGCCCAAAATCCCGCCTGGGTACTCGGGTTTGGGCGGGGTTTGGGTTTCAAAATTAAAGTCCTGAAAAAATCGGGCCTAAAAGCCGTCCAAAAAACCCCGGCCTCACCGAGCTTTGGGCAAAAAAGCCGGGGTTTTGGGCTAAAAAGTCCTACCGATTTTATTAAATATATATATTTATAATATTATTTAATATATATATCTATATTTTTTTAATAATATTAATTATATTTTATATAATTATTTATTTTTTATAGTAACAATTTTCTTACTAATTCACATACTGGTCAGAAAAATAAATTATGGAAAAAATAATAATCTCATAAATCATTCAAAAATAATTCCTAAGAGAAATGATCTCCAAAAATATATACATTGATGATTAATGATCTTATAGTATGTAAAATCTATTTTGAATCATTGATCTTAAATATATACAGTATAATTAATTTATTTTATTCTATTATTTTATGAGTATAAGTCGGATTGACGTTTAATAATATCATTTATCTTTGATTTGTAATTACTAATTTTTTCTCCTTAAATTAAAGAATTAAAATCATACTGCATTACAATATCATCGCATGAATACATAAATAGGTCAAGATATACAAGAATCATTATCATAAGAATAAGTAAGTTCAAAATATTCTCATCACTGATTCTTTATTTAAGTTAAGGAGTTATGAGATCTTAATTAAATAATTATTTTTTAATTTAAAATATTAATTTTATATATTAAAAAATTAAAAATTATCTAAAAAGTTCCGTCCGTCCGTTCCGCCGGGGTTGGTTTGAAACTTATTTTTTTAGAAAAATTTGGTACCGATCCAAAATTTAAAAGCTCGAGTCGGCCCGACCCGACCGGCCCGCTACATTGCCACCTCTAGTAGTAATAGCTTTCATTTTCCTAATTCAGTAGTTCAAATAGCAAATTAGGAAATTACATTACCAAAAAGGAAAGAACTCGAGATATTATCACCGGTAGAGAGAGAGATGCTTAATATTTTTTCAGGGAGAGAAACGGCGAAGGGTATGCACGGAAGCTGCTGATCTTTTCAAAAACCTCTCTCTCTACACTTATACAGTTCCTCTGTTCCACTGTTCCTAATACTACTTAGGAACAGCCTTAAACACCAATTACTGTGTTTTTTTTCCGCCTCTTCCTTGAAGTGAGCTACATACATACATATATATAGAGAGAGATATCTATATAAGTCGTCTAAATTTGTAGTGTAGACGAAAAAAGCAGAGTTTAGTGATTGAGGTGGGGAGAATAAGGCAAAGCGTTGGCTTTGCGAGATACGCGGTGTGTAAGATCTGTTTGAGGCGAGGATGAGTGCGAGCAGGGGAAGCGGCGCCGCCGGCAATGGGGACGGCCTGCAATCCATTCCAGCCTGCTCGCGGAAGATGGTTCAGAGCTTGAAGGAGATAGTTAATTGCACGGAGGCGGAGATCTATGCCACTCTCAAGGAATGCCATATGGATCCTAACGACGCCGTTAATCGTCTCCTCACTCAAGGTCACTCTTTCCGTCAATACTTAAAACCCTGATGTTCTTAATTATCACTCGTGGGTTCTCGTTTTTAAGGGTTTTCCACGCACACAGTAGTGAAGTATATACATGCCTTCATTGAAAATAATTGTGTATTCTGTTGTAATTTTCTTATTTTTATTGTCAATTTTGTGTTTTCTCTTCCCATTTCTTGATAACTTCTTGAGAATCTTGTAAAGAAAGGGTATAGCTTTCAAGAAGCGAATTCTTGTTTGGTGGAGAGTTGAAAATTTCTGGAAGTGGTGTTGTTTCGCAAACAAATGTCTGTCACGCACATATGGTTTCAAAGGAAATTTTTTAGCTGAAGGCGAGTTTCTTTATTTCATTTTCCTACGCGAAGTAGGTTAATTGTAAGTGCTCTTTTTTGAGTAAGTTAATGTCTCGGACTGTAGGATTTGATTTCTGTGCTATATAGTTTTTTTCTCATTCATGTTGCATTCGGAGTGTCATGCTCTTGCATGTTTTAATGCACTGCTGTATGCTGTCCCCAGTCTTGTATTCAAGAAGGCATATGATGATTAAGTATGGTGTCACTGTGTACTGCATAACTTTGTAGTTCTGACCTAATATTTTGACTTTTTTGTATGATTAGTTGACATGTGAAGTCAAGTTGAATTAATTTGCTAATCGTAATATCTATAATTTTAAGCCGATGTCTTTGCTTTTTATCTAGATCCTTTCTATGAGGTGAAAAGAAAACGAGAAAAGAAAAAAGAGGTGCGTGATTCTCATCGTGCGTATGTTTTTCATGGGTTTATTTCATAATTGGCTTCTTTTTTCATATAGTTATTACCCTCATATAAAGTGGATCAGATTGGCGAAGTTTGTTAAGTTTGGTTTGTTCTTCGCTCATGGATAGAATGGAACTTATGAAGGGGGCGCTTATCTAGCTTCTGTTTATCCCAGTTTTAATTTTGATTTAGCTTTATAGTCTTTACACTGCTGACTGTAACATAATGTTCCTTTGTGTTCTCACAGGGTAAAGACACTACCGAGCCTAGGTCTCGTGGGGCTAACACTAATCCTGGTAGAAGTGGCAAGGCTGGTGATGACCGAAACCGAGGTGGTTCAACTCCTTATAATTCTTCTGGTACGTTTCTTAACCTTAATATTCAATAGGATCATTGAACATATATTTCAGCGTTCAGACCCCAAAATCTTATATGCCTTTCTGTCTTCATTTTCAGAGTCTGTTACTTTGCCTGGAAAGACAACAAATAAGAAAGAAGATGGATCGACATATGCAAGTTCTTTATCTTCAGTGCCTGCTACTTCAGGAAATAACAGAAACAGAGTATCTGCTGGCCCCAGGTTCATCCTGCTTGAACTTCTTGGATCTGTAATTTCTAATTTGAGGTTGCAATTAGCAAATTGATTTGTTATTGGCAGTCAGGTTGTTATTATTATTATTAGAATAATTATTATTGTATAGCTGCTATGTCAATATATCTGTGACTATATACAAGTCCTTTTTAAGAAATAAATAAATTGTTTAATAACTTTTTGAATGTCCTTACATTAATATGCTTGAGTTTTTCTCTCGTTCTAAACAGACATGTGAACAAGTTTATCCAAATGTATGCATGGTGTACTGTGCTTCATCTTATTCTATGTTTACTGTTGATGTGTTACACCATTGAGTTAGAAACTGTATAAGTAGATTCTGACTCAGTTGCTGCTTACTTCATCTCATCACATTCATACATTTTCAGAATCATTGTTTTTTCTTTTTCTGGATGGCATGTTGCAGTGATGGTGCCACTGCTGAAAATAAAGGGTTCTCATTTGGCGCATCCGAGGCTACTCCATCTGGAGTACAGCCAGCTTCTGGATATCAATCTGCCTGGGTTGGTTCTTCTGGACAGGTTTCCATGGCTGACATTGTAAAGATGGGCAGACCATTGAATAAAACATCAAATGCACTGAATGCATCTCACCACAATGATTTAAGATTTCCGGCAGATCATTTATTGAAAGATTATGAGTCTGGAACTTCTTCAGCCCAGCATATACCAATTAGTGAAGAGTGGCCTATCATGGCGAAGCCTCCTACTACACAAGTGCAATCTGGACCATACTATGCTTTGGACTCTGAGCAGCATCCGGAGCCATCTGGTATACCTTCTGACCGTCTCCATCGACAGTCTGAGGCAGAAGAGGTTCAAGAAGAAGATGATAACACTGAAAATTCTGGTGCGAATGCCGTGGAATCTGATTCTATCTTCAGTAGGAAGTTTTTGGTAGATTACTCAAGAAGTGCATCTCTGTATGAAAATGATTTGTATAAAGACATGGGTTCATTTCATCATCAGGCTCCTCATGATTTCTGTGAAGGTGACTGTTTTTACAATTATTACTAAGCTACTGATTGCAACACCTTTAACACCATAGCAGATTTTAGGTGGAGTAACAATGGCCTCAATATTATTGTTAGGCAGATGCTTCTAGTAGATATCGAGTTTGAGGTTAACTTTGCATAATAGGCATAGTTTTGGAAGCTTCCTAATGATCCTGACTTGTTTCATAGTACCTATAAAATTATAGTCCTTTTATATTGAAAATAAAAAATAGATGCCTGTATGTCGTTGCGGTGGTAAAGTAATTAGTGACAGTCTGATTCTTGCACTACACTTGATCATGCAATTTGATTTTTCACTCTCCTGGTCCACTTAATGCTAATGTTCTATATACATGATTTGCTTTGAGTATCTAAGTGACTAAGAGGATGTTTGGCTGAACTTATAAGCTCTTTAAAACAGCTTATAAGCTGTTTAGGAGCTTATAAGCTGTTGCAAAGTGTTTGGCAAAATAAGCTCCTAAACAGCTTATAAGCTGTGAAAATAAGCTCCAACAACTTATAAGCTCCCCTAAAAATAAGTTGGTCAACCATAACTTATTTTTTCATAAACTTATAAACAATCATGAATTTACCAAAATAACCATATTATAGTTCGTTATTTCCTACACATATACTATCAAATTCGCCTCTCGTCAATTTTATCTCTCTAACTATGATTTTCTCTCTCTAATTCACGATTCTTTCTCTAGCTTATAAGATCAATTATCCAAACACTTTAATAACTTATAAGCACTTGAGACATTACCTCTTATAAGCTCTTGAAACATCTTATATAAGCTCTTGAAACATCTTATAAGCTCTTGGAGCTTATAAGCTCTCTAAAATAAGCTTAGCCAAACACCCCCTAAGTCTCATCATGATCTTGCAGTTGAAGAAACTGGGGCTTCAGTGTCATCAGTCACCAGAAACTTGCAACAGCTTACTGTGGAAGATGATGATAGAGGATTGCAATCTGAAGAATATAATACTCCTTCTGTGGTGATTCCGGATCATTTGCAAGTTAAAAATGAAGACTGCTCACACTTGAGCTTTGGCAGTTTTGGAACTGGCATGGGTGCTGCATATTCTTCTGGCACTTTGAAATCTGTGCCTGTAGAAACTATCTTGGAAGAGGAACATGGTGAAACTGGTAGTCCATCTATTGGGCATATGGAATCTAGGTATGACGTAAAGTATATTTAATTTGGTGTTTCTCTGTACTTTATTTTGCTCACGTTTCAACTTAAGTCTCCATCTTCTATCATTGCAGACTTACTGATTATTATGTTGACGATACTCTGAGAAATGCTTCTGATGGTGGTTTGTTCCATAGAAGCAATGCTAGTTCAAGGGATTTTGATCCATCTTCTGGTTCTCAACAAGAAGATTTGAAGCCTGAAAATGCTGAAGGGTCTCATGGAAGTCAATATGCTTTTCCCCCTTCCAACTCTAGCTACACTTTTGATGGCGCTCAACATATAAATGCCACTTTCAATCAAACAAGTTCCCATATGCAAAATCTAGCTCCTTTTTCGGATGTTATGGTAAAATATCTTTCCCTTTATCTTCAAGGAATGAGTTGATTTTATCTGATTATCAAAGGGGCATATAAGTTCTACTTCTAGTTGTGTGTTTGCTGAAGTTGAAGTTTAAGATGCCTTCTCTAACGATGTAAGTAACTCAAGCCAATTTTTGGTATTTGTTTTCTAGGCTTATCTGAAACCGGTAGAACCCTTATTCATAGTAATAAATTGAAAATTAATGAATTGCCAAGACTATATGCTTTAACTTTCATATTACTATGTCACTTTATTGTTATATAATAAAACTCTTTCTGTACGCTTCTCTTTAATAGATTGCTGCATCACAAAATCAGTTTCTTTGCTAATTTGTTGACTTTACGTATGAGTATGCAATTGGACCTTCAGCTTTTGCTTTATGTTAGATTTTATTGTACAAAGCTGAAATTTGAAGCTTCATCTTTGATTACTTAGTTGGTCATATCTTTGTTGACAGCAGTCATACACAAATGCACTACCAAGCACTTTGACCCCTGCTAATCCTCAGCTCACCAGAGAAAGTGATCTGCGGTACTCTCCTTTCCCTATGAACCAATCCATGTCTGACAAATTTGGAAGTTCTGTTGCTTCAATTGGCGGTTCAGCGATTTCTATGTCGGAGGTACTTGTATAAACTAATCTGTTGAATCTTATTATTACTTATCATTTATGACATGCCTTTTTTAGTGTGACTGTATTTCAAAAGCTCTATAGCTGAATTCGTTACTGAGACTTTTTCAGGCATTGAAGACTGCTGGTTTCTCATTGCCACAGCCAGCTCCACAAACCCATTCTGGAATGGGCCTCGCCACAGGGCCTCCTCCTCCTCAACAACTTGTACATCCATATGCTCAGCCCACTGTTCCTTTGGGACCATACACGAATATGATTCGCTACCCGTTCTTGCCTCAGAGCTACACATACACGCCTTCTGCTTATCAGCAAACATTTGCAGGCAACAGCTCATACCATCAATCTCTAGCAGCAGCAGCAGTATTTCCTCAATATAAAACCAATGTTTCTGCCAGTAGTTTGCCTCAGTCTGTTGCTGGATATGGTGCTTTCGGAAACACCACAAATATCCCCGGAAATTTCCCGGTGAATCAGCCCGCTGCTCCATCTGGAATGAATCTGAGCTATGATGATGTCTTGAGAGAACAGTACAAGGACAACTTGGCCTCGCTTCAGCAGGTACGTGACGTACGTCTCAAGTCCTAGCTATTCAGATATAAATGCTCGTTTGAGGCTGGCGTGTCATCATCTGCGTTTTCTCAGAACGACAACTCAGCAATGTGGCTCCACGGACACAATTCTAGAACGATGTCAGCAGTTCCAGCCAGCACGTACTACAATTACCAGGGACAGAACCAGCAATCCGGTGGATTCAGACAAGGTCAGCAGCCGTCACAGAGCTACAGGGCGCAGGGATACCCTAACTTATACCAATCTCAGAGCAGTGTATCACACGACCAGCAGCAGCAGCAGCAGAATCCGAGAGATGGGTCTTTGCTCCAAGCACAGCAGCAGCAGCAGCAGCCTAAGCAGTCTCAGATTTGGCAGAACAACTACTAATTCCATCACCTCCTGGTTTTATTAAGGGGAATGTAATGTACGAGAAAAAAGTGGCCTTTAAAGCCGTGTAAGGTTTGGGATTGTATGAATTTTCATGAAAATGGAATGGGATTTGAGTGGTCACTGCCCTGTGCCTGGAGGTTGTATTCTATCATATTTGTTGTCAGTTGGTGTTGATGTAACGTAACGTAGGAACTCGAGTAGTCGAGTGCTAACTTTGTGTTAGTGGAGACTTCTCTTTCTTTCTTCGCTTTCATTTCTTTCCCCACTTTTCGTGTACGCTCACAAATGATAGTGTGTATATCTGCAAATTTTATTGAATTCAAAGCGCTGTACTAGTTCGTCGAGTATAGTATGATGGGCATCAATCTGGTGGGTTTTGTGTATATGTTTTGAATCTATTAATTAACGGTTAAAAGTTTATTCATTTCTTAGTGAAATTCATTAATCATAATTGGATTTAATTATGATGGATGAGCATGAGACTGAATGAATTAAGGCCTGTGAGTGGATTTGGTTTATCCGAATTTTCGGACCAAAATATTTGAACCGACTAAAATTTGGATTTGATTGCAAAAAAGAATCGAATTTGAAATGATTCCAAATCGATGCAAAATCGATAATTATTAGACTTTTCGATTTTACCGTAATAAAATATAACCTGACGGTTTATAGCAGACAAACTTATTTAGTTGAAATGACACGTGGATTAGCTTCACCAGTCTAGGAATTCTCTCTCAGTCACATGTAGTAGCAAATTCTAGCTTGACACAAAACTCGCCGAGGCTCCGACTGTTCCCTGCAACATGCACCTCTCTCTCCGCCGATAAACTTCTGTGATCTTGATAATTTCCAGCTATTTTCCCCTTTTCCGAGATTCTGGATTTCGCTAGTAATTTTTAAGAGAGAAGGAAGAATAGAGGAAAATATGAGTTAGATTTCAGCTTTGGCTGTTGCTTCTCGAAAGTTGGTACTTGTTGCGTTCAAATCGAAAATGATTCTTTGAGTGAACTTTTAGCTTCTTATGTTCATACGTTTCGTGTTATTGAAGTAATTTGATTTTATCATGTGAAGTACTTTTCAACCTGTTTCTGAAATGTTGAAATTTCTTGCCTCTATGCAGTTTCTAGATGGTTTTTCTCCTTTAGATGTAATTGAGGGGATTTAACGCTATGTGAACAGGGGAATTGTTAGGTATGAACGTTTTCGAACCTTGAAAACTTCATAGAGTTCCAGAGCAGTAAGTTTGAATAATAGGAGGTACAGCATGAGTGGAATGAGTGAGGAACGATTATATCAAAATATTAAAACAAAGCCGGTAGAAAACCATAGAGTTCACAACAGTAACGATACCATGGCAGGGAGTCAATTATGGAATGATGGCCTTATTTGCGCTTTTGAATTCATCCGACCAGCTAAAAGATCGGTCGTCCCAAAATCCTCTACAAGTATCAAGCCATCTCGTCGATTAGATGAATTTAGTGTGAAGGACCAAATGCACTATGACGGAGGAACAGAGTCGAAACCCCAAATATCTTTTCTGGAATCTGAGTCCCATCTTGAATTGGAGGGTCAGAAAGGTGGCTCTTCGAATGTGGATGACCAGAAATCTCAATCACGTGGAGAGTGTGAAAGGAGTTGTTGGGTTCCCATTGGATGGGCTAGGATTTCAGAACTCATTCGAACAGTCCAAGCTGATGCAGAATGGGCAAATCAACATTTTGAATTTGTGGATAGTGAGGATGACATTACTGTTGCAGACTTAGCTGCTCCTTACTGGCAAAGGGCGGTTGGGCCTACGTGGTGGTTCCACCTTTCTGCCAGTCATCCTAATGTCGAGGCATGGCTTAACACTGCCCAGTGGTTGCATCCTGCCATTAGAACTGCTTTGAGAGATGAAAGCAGATTGATAAGTGAACGGATGAAACACCTCTTGTATGAGGTATATGGAATAGTGTACTATTACAAATTTACAATAAGTTTTTACAGTTTTAAGTGGCACTTAGTCTTCTATGTCTCCTGCAATGTTTATCTTCTTTACAGGTACCTGTAAGGGTTGCTGGAGGGTTACTGTTTGAGCTCTTGGGACAGTCTGCTGGCGATCCCTTTGTTGACGAAGATGACATTCCTGTTGTTCTTCGTTCATGGCAAGCTCAGTACTACCTTGTAACTGTTCTACATGTTAAAGGATCTGCGTCAAGAATTAATGTGTTGGGCATTACAGAAGTTCAGGTCTTTTATCTTCTTATTTCGAATTTGTGTTGTGGTTGATTCTGCATAAATTTTTGTTAAAATAGTTGCTTTTCCTATCTAGGAACTTCTTCTTGGTGGTGGTTATAATACACCAAGGACAGCACATGAAATAATAGCAACTTTAGCTAGCCGCTTGGCACGGTGGGATGACAGGTGTGAGGAGAGTAACTGGCTACTCTACTCGATTGTAGTGGATTTGCAACAAAATCATATTGCTTTAGTGTTATTTTTACCCCTGTGACAAAGTCATCTTACTTATGAGAAGTGCTAACAAGTTCTATATGAGCAAGAATGTTCACCATCTTATGCTGGCCACAGTTAATCAATGTCTGCATTTGCTTCCTTTCGATTGAAAGGAGATAATAAAACTCTCAGTGCATTATTAATATAATTGATTGAATAAATTTTAGTATGTTAAGTTTGTCTTGTCTTGAGGCTTTACAAGCTTGAACAATATTATAGCAATGATGGACCGTCAGTCTCCCCATGCAACCTGTTTTTTTAACTTTTTTTTCCTTTAATTCAAGGATATTCCGGAAGTCCATTTTTGGGGCAGCAGATGAAGTGGAACTGAAGTTCGTTAATAGGTACTATAAGCTACATTAACCAACTTTTGATTCCAATATATGCACTTCCCTCCTCTCTCTCTCTCTCTCTCTCTTTCACCATATCAGCACATCTCTCCCTCATCGATAGGAGAACCCGTGAAGATTTGAATCTCCTTGGGGCAATACTCAACCAAGAAATAAGAAGGTTATCAAGACAGGTATGTATACCCGCCATAATATTCCATTGTATTTTAAATAAGGATTTCATTTCACATATCTACTACAATTATTTGCTTGTATGGAGCACGATCTGCACCAGTAGCACATTTCCTTTGTGAGCTTGTATCTAGTATAACAGAACAAATTTTAGAAGCCATCAGATGGATGATAAATCATCTTAAAGGCTTTAGACCAGGATTAATTTGTGATTTTGACTAGTGCTTGGTGTCTATACTAAATCAATCTCTCTCAAGATAAGATTATATTCGGAGAGAGTTCAAGATGAACGTGAAATGATGACCAAGTAACCTTTTGGTCCTTTTGTGTGGTATTGGTCTGGGATGAACTAAGTTACTAATCCCATTCCGAAGCACTTAATAGCAGTTTTTTAGATAAATTTGTCACTGTAACCCAAACTATGACCTGCTTCTGCCAGCAGATGCTTTATTGAGCCCTAAGCGTAAGGTCTGTGCTTGTGAAGAGATAAGTCCCGCTTAATCTTGAAGCTATAAGATGCCAGTTCTTTCATTACATTAATATGTAATTTTATTTATTTTTTTGAATTCATGGGGAACTCATGACATGCTCAGACCCATAGAGGTTTTAATGGGGTTCGAACCTGTAACCTTTTGGCCACAAAAACCCACTTTACCAATGGGCTGTCCCAAAGGGACAAAAAAAAATTAAATGTTAAAAATTATAGCGAACAACCAAACCAACTAAGCTATGATAGTATTTATCTCGCTCTGCTCATGCTATTGACACATAATCCTTTTTTTTTTTTTTTGAGGGATTTGACACATGATTCTTGGTTGTGAAGAGTGAACTTTTGGTTAACATGTTAACGGAAAGATGTATACCTAATTTTCATACATGTGGAATCTGAATAGTCCTTTTCTTAGTGTTATGCGTATTGTAATTTCAATGTGCTTCACTTTCATTTTATATTCAACTTTGAGTTTTCAAATCCTTTCTTCAATCTTGTTTATTGGTCCGCGGTAAGTTGCAGGTCATTAGAGTGAAATGGTCTCTGCATGCAAGAGAAGAGATAGTCTTTGAACTCCTCCAGCATTTGAGGGGCAATTTGACAAGAAGTCTGCTGGAAGGGATAAGAAAGAGTACTAGGGAAATGATTGAAGAGCAAGAAGCAGTTCGTGGCCGCCTGTTTACCATCCAAGATGTCATGCAAAGCACACTCCGTGCATGGCTACAGGTTTCTTTTACTTTGAGATATATATCATACACCTCCTTGAGCTGATTGCTTGAAATTCTATGATTTTATACACAATTTCATGGTTTCTTTTCTTTCTTGTGTCAGTTTAACGTTAAAAGGCCTCAAAGTGGTAACAGGAAGAAAAATCTCATATTCTAGGACATCTTAATTGTCACGACCAGACTTTGCTAAGGATAGTAAAGCTGGGAAAACCGCGACTAGGGAGGGGAAATTAGAAGAGGGGATAGAAAGGGGATTGATGTTGCTAGAATGAACTAATTCGAACGAGAATTATCCAAAATAAAACATAGATGAAAGGGGGTCAATCATAAGGATTCGACCACAATAAGTTCATACATTAGCTCAATTATGAAGGTTCGAGCATTAGATTGACTACAAAAACGAGTGTTCGCAGCGGAATATGAAATTAAGATACATGTATGAGGACATGCATCTTCCCCAAGAGTTTATCTAAAAAGTCCGACAAAAGCCCGCTCGGCACTCCACCTTCATCCATCACTGCTCAACCTGCACATTTAGAAATACATGCAGGGCTGAGTACAAAGCACTCAGTGGTCACATTGCCGAAAGATACATATATAATTGTCAAGCCATTCCAACATGTCTGAGGATTTTGACGTAAAAGGCCCAAGCTTACTAAATTCTTTTGTGAATCTTAAAGTTCGACTGATCAGTCTAAGTTCTTTTGTAACCACCATATCTGTAACAATTGTTGTGTCCCGGGAAGGAGGCCTCCTTCCACGGTCACCGGACCGTCGACCCTTTAGGATGACTCTGGTCACTTGTGTACACAAATCCGCCTATGGGTCCATAGCACAGACTCGATTCGATTCTCGGGTTTTGCATAGCCAACACGAGATAGGTATCATACATAAATCTCAAAACATTTATGGCAAGACAATATTTGAAACATTTTCAGTTCAAAGATTTTGAAAAGAAATAACTGCTTGAATGAATCATTTGATTTTGTTGGTATATAAGAAAGCCCACCTGCAGCACTATTGCTCACAAGTTCACAGTCCTTTCTGTTGCGATCACGTCACCCCGTCGTCCGACCTTTATTACAAGAAAATAAATAAGAAGTCCGAAACAAAGGACCATTCTTATCGAAAGAATTCCTAAATCTTATTTGATAAGATTTTATTAGAAATCTTTGTGTTCTAAATAAGCTTTGCGTTAATCAATATTAATAATAGATATTAGACGGATCTTAATTAATTATTCCATAATTAAAGGGTAATCCAATAGCTTAATTTATGAGTCTAAACTAACTCATCTTAAGCTAAATTCTATTATTCAAAAGGGTAAGGAAAACCAATTAAATAATAAGAGAATTTTGAATCTTCGTCCCAAATATTCACCAATTAAAGGTCTTCTAAATATTTAATATAAGAACCACAATCCAAAATAATTTAATTAGAAATTGGGCTCAATACATAAAAGATTACTAACATTAGGCTAAAAGGAATCACCCATACTCTTATCCTCGTTTTTCTATTGACCCAAATCTGAGGCCCACTCTTCCTTTTTTTATTACTCTCGGCCCAGATCAAAATGGCCCAAAAGAAGCCACACTTTTTTTTCCTCCATTTCTTCTCGGTCCATAATGAATAAAAGGCCCAACATCCTCTTATTTTCGGCCCAATTATAGGTGAGGCCCAACCCATTATTTAATTCTGATAAAGAAAACCCTAGTCTACCCTCCCCAAAATCACTCTGCCTCACTCTCTCACAAAAAGCAGAACCCCTTATCTCCATCTCTCTCCAACAGGCCGCCCATCTCTCCTTCTCTCTCCGCCGCCCTTCCGGCCGGCGACGCGTCACGCGCGACATCGTCCTCTCATTTCCTTTTCTTCCAACCTTCATTCACCTCTTTCTCCATCTCTCTCACATCCACTCTCGCCTCACTCTGCCGCCGCCGCCACGACGTCGTAGCCACCGCGACGTCGTCTCCATCCTCCACCCATCTCGTCTTCCCACCTTCTCTCAAGCCCAAAAGGACAAGAGAAACCCCTAGCATCTCGGTCGGTCGCGTCATTATCGGTCCGAACATCGCTGCTGCCGTGGCGCGTTGCTCTCGCCGCCGCACTGTCACTCGCCGCCTCCCGCCACCCTCTTCTCGCCGCCTTTGCACACGCACACACACATACCCATCTATGCCTGCTTTTCCCATTTTTTTTTTAAGCCTCGACCTCTCTATTCTATTTTCAGTCCAACGCCACTGGCTCCGGAAGGCTCTATCGAGGGTGATTGGCGTTGCCTCCGTTTGTAGTGAGATTACGCCCTTGATGGGCCACCTCCACTTGGTTTCTTGTTCGACAACCGAGCCCTGGTGGTTCGTTCCTCACCGCTTATGTTCATTCAGTTTAGTACACACTTAGAATTTGGTTTAGTTATTTTGTTGTCGTTGTTTCATCTCATGTTGAGATTTGAGCAATTCTAGCATATGGGTTATCGATTCCTATGTGGATTTCATTATAAAACTCTCTTTGGAAGGATGGCATAAGAATAGAGATGTATATTATGCGATATTATTGCGATAGTTGAATCTAGGTGATTGGTTATACATGTGTCTGCATTTTATTACAAGGAAATCTGACAAAGTAAGTGTGGAATGAAAATGAATGTATGTTGAAGTACCTTGTCTTTGGATTTTGTTTGGTTTTGTTGTTGGGATAACTCAACACCTTGAGAAAACACCGGTTTCTTGCTTCGGGAAATGAGCGTGTGAGATGTGTTGAAGGTAAGGGTATTTGAATTGTTATTTTCTAGCTCCTATAGTACCAAAACTAGGTAGGGGTGTAGGGTACCTTTGATGAGACTTGATGGGAAGGGTCTCGAAAAATTAATCAAAGTGAGTAAAGCAAAAGATTTGATGTGATTTTGGAAAAGTTGTTGTAACATATATCGCGATATAATTTATACGGTTCGACACTTTGTTGCATTAATTCTCGATTTTGGTTAATGTTTTAATTCGATATCGATTTTAGTTAGTCGATGCTGCGATAATTAGATTAATCGATATACTAAAACGTGACTTCGATGAAGTAATTAAAGATAATAATTGATATAACGTAATTATCAACGCGGATATTACATTCTACCCCTTAAGAAAATTTCGTCTCGAAATTTGCATAACAAACAAACAATTACGGTATTTCTCATTCATCTTGTCCTCGAGTTCCCACATGGCTTCCTCGACCATGATGTCTCCACAAGACTTTTCTTGATGTGATCGATTTGTTCTGGTAGTTGCACTTTTCGATCCAAAATTGCTTCAGGTCTTTCTTCATAGCTCAGGTCTGGATTGAGAATCATCTCGTCTTGATGAACTACGTGCTTTGGATCAAACACGTATTTTCGGAGCTGTGATACGTGGAAAACGTTATGGACATTTCCAAAGCTTGGAGGCAATGCCAATCTGTAAGCCACTGGGCCTATTTTGTCTAGGATCTCGTAAGGTCCTACAAAACGAGGTCTTAGCTTACTCTTGACACCAAATCTGATTATCCCCTTCGAAGGTGATACTTTTAGGAAGACCTTGTCTCCTACATCAAAAAGTAGCTCAGTTCGGCGAGTATCAGCATACGATTTTTGCCTATCTTGGGCCTCCTTTATTCTTCCTCTGATCTGTCTGACGATTTCTATCATCTCGTTGACCGTGTCAGTTCCTAACATCTTTCTTTCGCCTACTTCATCCCAAAGAAGTGGTGATCTGCACTTTCTCCCATCAACGCCTCATATGGAGCCATATCAATGGTCGCTGCAGTAATCTGTATTGTAGGCAAATTGAATCGGTGGTAGTCCTGATTCCCAACTTCCACCTCGGTCGAGTACCACTGTCCTCAACATATCTTCTAGAGTCTGAATCGTTCTCTCTGACTGACCATCAGTTTGTGGGTGGAAGGCGGTACTAAAGTTTAATCTTGTGCCTAACTCTTTCTGTAAGCTTATCCAAAATCTGGACGTAAACTTAGAGTCACGATCTGAGGTGATGGACACTGGCACACCATGTAGGCGTATGATTTCACGGACATACAATTGGGCTAACTTGTCGGATCCATAAGTGATTGGGATTGGTATAAAATGTGCGCATTTTGTGAGGCGATCTACCACTACCCAGATAACAGTGTTCCCTCTTTTTGATTTTGGCAGACCTGTCCATTGCGATGTGCTCCCACTTCCATTCTGGTATTTCTAAAGGCTGCAACTTCCCATAGGGTCGTTGGTGCAAAGCCTTTACTTGTTGACAAGCCAGACACCTCTCCACAAATGAGGCTATATCTCTCTTCATACCATCCCACCAGAACCTCTTCTTCAAGTCTTGATACATCTTTGTACCTCCTGGGTGGGCGGTGTAAGGTGTTTCATGAGCTTCGCCCATGATCTCATTTTTGAGTTCCTCGTCGTGTGGGATGCACAATCTGTTTTCAAACATAATGGCGTTGTCTGGCGCCTCGTGGTAACCTCCAGGGTTATCTGTCCTTATTTTCAAACGAATCTTTTCTAGGATTTCGTCTTGCCTCTGCATGTTTATGATCCGTTCCCTTAGGTCAGGCGTTGCTACTATTGTGGCAATAATTCCCTCGACTGACTTCGGTGGTTGTACCACTTCTAAGCTCATCCTTTGGAACTCCTTTAAGAGTTGTTCTTCTTGAGTGAGGAGAAATCCTAACTTAGGGTGAGTTTTACGACTCAAGGCGTCAGCTACCACGTTAGCCTTGCCTGGGTGGTAGTTTATACCACAATCGTAATCTTTAACCAGTTCGAGCCATCTCCTCTCGCCTCGTGTTGAGATCCTACATTCAAAGTATTTGAGACTTTATGATCGTATATATCTCACAATCAACTCCGTAGAGGTGGTGTCTCCAGATCTTGAGGCATGTACCACTGCCGCTAATTCCGGATCGTCGTGGGATAATTGACTCGTGTGGTCTAAGTTGTCGCGATCATGGCTATCACTCTCCTTCTTGCATTAGTCGCAACCCGGTCCATTTTGGATCGTCCGTATAGATCGCATATTCTTTGTCTGCTCTTTGGGCACTGCTTGCAGTGCGATGGTTAGTCTCTTCTTGAGTTCTTGGAAGTTTTCTTAGCATTCAACGGTCGCGTGTATTTGACTCTTTTCAAGTAGTTGTGTCATTGGCGCTTGCTATTTTGGAGAATCCTTGATGAATCTCCTATAGTAGCTGCTAACCCCAAAAGCTTCGATCTCGTTAGGATTAGTGGGTGACTTCCAATCACGTCTTGTTTGCACCTTTGCGGGTCAACTTTGATTCCTCCGACGATCTGATATGCCCAAGAAAAGTGACCTCACCGAGCCAAAACTCACATTTGGAGAATTTGGCATAAAGTTGCTCCGTTCTCAAAGTTCTAAGGCGACCTTTAAGTGTTCTTCATGGTCTCTCGTCTTTAGAATAGATGAGGACGTCATCTATGAAAACTAAGACAAATTTATCTAAGTATGGGTGAAATACTCGATTCATGAGATCCATGAACACTGCAGGTGCATTAGTTAATCCGAAGGGCATAACTACAAACTCGTAGTGGCCATACCTAGTTCGGAAAGCTGCCTTGGGTATGTCTTCTGGTCGAATCTTCAATTGATGGTACCCAGACCTCAGATCTATCTTTGAGAATACGCTCGCTCCTTTAAGTTGATCAAATAAATCGTCTATCCTTGGGAGCGGGTATTTGTTTTTGGCGTCAGCTTGTTCAGCTCCCTGTAATCTATGCACATTCTCAAGGTGCCGTCTTTCTTCTTCACGAAAACCTGGCGCTCCCATGGAGAGACACTAGTCCGATAAAACCTAAGTCGAAGTTCTTGGAGTTGCGTCTTGAGCTCTTCTAGTTCTTCTGAGCCATTCTATATGGTGCCTTTGACACCGGGCGATCCGGGTTCCAAGTCGATGGTAAATTCCACTTGTCTATCTGGCGGTAACCCGTGTAGTCGTCGGGAAAACATCTTGATAATCTTATACGATTAGTGCGTCCTCGATTTTCTTCTTGTCTTCACTTCTCCATTTAGGTAAACAAGGTAGGCTTTGCCTTTCTTTATCATCTTTGTTGCTTGCAGCGTAAACGATCTCGCTTACGCCCATACTAATTCCATGGAAACTTGTTGGTTTCTTTCACGGAGGTCGGAATGAGATTTGTCTTTCGTTGCAAGGATGGTGGCATAGTTTTCACTAACCAATCCATTCTAGGATTATATCGACGTCCGCGTTAACATAATCATGAGATTATTTGCTAAGACCTTATGACCTCAAGACTAGTTCAAGATTTGAGCAAGCGTGTGTGATTTCTGATTCCTCCTCTTGGTGAAGATACCTTCATTCTAGGTTCGGTCTGTTCGGATCACGAGTTCTAAGGTATCTACGCATAGACTAGCTATGAATGAATGCGATGCACCGTGTCAAACGAATTATCACGGTATATCGAGGTTTACCCATACCGCCGGGTTTCTGGTGATTCTCGGACTGTTTACGCTTGGGCGTATGCCACAGCTTGTTAATGGGTATCCTCGTTGTTGTCGTTCTTGATAGGGTGGTGGTGGTGGTTGGTATTGTTGAGGTGCTTGCATTGCTCGCAAATTTTGCACTGTGCAGTGGATTCGGTTTACACCCACCCCTGTTGTTTGCTAAGGCAAAACTTATAAAATGGCCCTTCCGGCGCATATGTAGCACCCACTTCCGCCAAACATTGCGAGAATCCTTTGTGCGTTCTGTTGCACTTTGGACATGGAGAGATTGTAGTTGATTTCTTCCCACTTGGTTGGGAGTAACATGTCTTCCGAAATTATTGTTGGTGTGGTCCTTGCCAGGTTTCTTTCGACTGTCCATGGCCGTTATCGTCCCACTTCGTTTCCCTCAAGTGTTGGGATGAGTCTGCGGGGTGTCGGTGTTGGGTATTCTTGGTCTTTCCCTGGCATTGCCCCGATGTCTAGGGCTCTGTGAGTGATTCGAGTGGTACGAGAGTCCACCATGGCTTGCCATGCCATCCTAATTTCGTGCCTCGCACCGGCACAAAATTTCTCACCATCTTCTCGTCCGTGTCCACATTGTGTGGAGCATACACGGACATGTCGCAAATACCCTATCATATTCATCACCGACATCCTCCCTGCTTGATTGTAGAATTCCGCCTCTTTCTTTTTGCGATAACTTTTGGGAATATACTTGTCATATATTCCGATCTTGAATGCTCGGTGAGAGTTTCAGTTGATATGGTGTCATTGTTTTCCTTCGTGCCTCCGCGTGTCGGTGATCCAATAACCTGAAAACTACGCAACTCGACGTTCTTGGTCGATCTGTCAGAAGAAGTCGAAGATGCGTTCTGGGCTCGCGTCAGTTTCGGCCTCGGTTGGATCCCCAACCCCTTAAAGACTGGTGGATTTTGGCGTAGAAAAAGTTCTTCAATTTTGCGCTGGTGGTGGAGGTGGCGGGGTATCGCCGCCGTCCCCATTCAGGGAATCTGGGTGCTCCTCGAGGGGCCCTTCCCCTTCCTCTTGTACGTACTCTTGGCGGCATTCTATTAAGTCAATAGACACATCATCAGTACATTCTACAATGATATAGTATACAACAAATGCGTGATATTAATTATCTCTAGATTTCACCATCAGATGTTTCATATCTACTCTTCCTCAAAAGTAAGACTTACAAAATAAACAAACGATCTCAATCGATGCAAATGACCAACAAAGTCGTGAAAGATAGATATAGATAACAAAATTGCCTCGAAGAGGACTTATACATATGAAGCTTCAAAAGATGTACTATCTAAGTACATGGCATGATGCTTATCTAACTGGGCTTAGCATCACAAAAGGTACTTAGCCACGAGCATCTAACAGTCTATGCCTTCGTGCTAACAAAAGAGAGTCATGGTATCACTAACAACAAATCCTACGGAATCTACATTTCCGTCAATCTTACCATCACCGACATAATATCATAGTCATAGTCCTACAAAACATCGGAACGAATTATCGTTTCCGGAATACATAGATCAATACATACATATATAAAAAGACTATCCACACCCCAAACTCCCGATCTTTGGGGTCGTGGTGCTACTGATCGATATCCTCCTCTTGGGGATCTTCTACGGATCCTCATCTTCGCCGCCGACCATGTAGTCGGGCTCCTCTTACGGAAGTGGGGACTCTCGCATCTCTTCGCCTCGCGATGAGGCGGCGTCGATGTGTCTGCGGTGTCCTCCATTCCGTAGGTGAGGCTCGAGACAATAGGTTCCCACCATGCCGTATTCGGTAGAATCATCCTCCTGCATAGGGGCCTTACCCTCTCTTACGAACTGCCTAACCTGGGCTATGGTCATGGAAGGTCCGTGTAGGAACCAATGGTGGCGAGACCTGTGGCTGTGGAGAGCCTGCGGCTGAGTCGGTGGGGCTTCAAGAGTATCCACCCCAGCAGTAACCTCGAGGGACGCCTGCGGTTCATAGGCATGGAGGTCGACTCTTCCCTGTAGGTAGTCAGCAAACCTCCCGTATGGCCCTCTTGGGGCTCTCCCATACATAGTAAAGTAGTACTGTAGTATAGAGATGAAGCCAAGGAAGTCTCCATCCAAATCGTAGTAATCATCTGCGGCGGAAGGCGTGTCGAGGCAATATCTCATTGGCCCGTCCTTGCTAATTGGATGGCAACGGAGAATAAGTCTCGAATGCCATCATATCCCGATCTCCGTATACATTGGCCTCTGCGATGTCGATGATAACCTGCTAGGAATTGTCCTAGATTATCTCCGTGGCAATGAGCGTAGGTACGGTAGGACCGCCTAACACTCTCTGGGCTCACGTGTCTCGGAAGTGGCCTCCGTCGGGTGTGTACTGTCCTAGTCATCTATCAAAGAAAAGTTCTTGCCGTCAGACTCATGATAAGCATACGCAAGATATATCAACAAAAAGATTCTATGGTTCTCGTGACTATGACCTAGAAATCCTCAATATTTCACATAGAAGAAAAAAAAATTACGATCAGATATCTTATCATACTGATCACTTTATCAAAACTTACATATGTCTGGGGTTATTGGTAACTCAGCGTTTTAGAAATTACTATCTTCCTTAAACCGAGTTTCTTTCTAGCGTCTTATGCTCTTGATCTCCTCAATTCCTCATATAGTGGTAATAGAGATGTTGAGTGAACTCGACTTGTTGCTCGATAAGATTAACCGTCCCATTATCCTTGTCTCTATAATTATAAATCGAAGAATTTCTATCGATTAAGGCGATAGTCGACCGGTGTTCCGCGTATGTGAACAATCCGGCGAAAGACTAAGTCCATGTCACTTATTTGTGAGTGGCAGTTGTTGTTACATTTTTGGTTCTCGACCACTTCGCGTTCCTTCAATAGCTCCCTTATTTGATTCGGCTCCTTACTGCGAAATAAACCTCTGATTTTCTTATGTTCTTGTTTCTACGTTCTCTCATAGAGGTGATCATGAAATCTTCTAGCTCTATATGTTTTGAGGATGAATCCAATCTCGTTCTAAGTAACACGTACATCCAAAACATGTACTAATTGAATTATTTCAAGCGATTCTTCTTCTTTTTTTTTTTTTTTTTTTTTTACAAGGTTGAATATTTTCATACCTTCCTTTCTCGTTAGCGTGATGCGATGGAGTGCTGAGCTTTTGTCGACGGACTTTACTATTCTAGTACTCAAACTAGACTCGATTGGGTATTCTTAGGTTTATAACAGTTTCGAAACCGCTCGATACCATTCTCGTCACGACCGGACTTTGCTAAGGATAGTAAAGGCGGGAAAACCGCGACTAGGGAGGAAATTAGAAGAGGGATAGAAAGGGATTGATGTTGCTAGAATGAACTAATTCGAGCGAGAATTATCGAAATAAAACATAGATGAAGGGGTCAATCATAAGGATTCGACCACAATAAGTTCATACATTAGCTCGATTATGAAGGTTCGAGCATTAGATTGACTACAAAAGCGAGTGTTCGCGGTGAATATGAAATTAAGATACATGTGAGGACATGCATCTTCCCAAGAGTTTATCTAAAAGTCCGACAAAAGCCCGCTCGGCACTCCACCTCCATCCATCATTTGCTCAACTGCACATTTAGAAATACATGCGGTGAGTACAAAGCACTCGATGGTCACATTCACGAAAGATACATATATAATTGTCGAGCCATTCCAACGATGTCTGAGGATTTTGGCGTAAAAGGCCCAAGCTTACTAAATTCTTTTGTGAATCTTAAAGTTCGATCGATCGATCTAAGTTCTTTTGTAACCACCATATCTGTAACAATTGTTGTGTCCGGGAAGGAGGCTCCTTCCACGGTCCACCGGACCGATCGACCTTTAGGATGACTCTCGGTCACTTGTGTACACAAATCACGCCTATGGGTCCATAGCACAGGGACTCGGTCGATTCTCGGGTTTTGGCATAGCCAAACAGATAGGTATCATACATAAATCTCAAAACATTTATGGCGAGACAATATTTGAAACATTTTCGAAAGATTTTGAAAAGAAATAATCTTGAATGAATCATTTGATTTTGTTGGTATATAAGAAAGCCCACTGCAGACTATTGCTCACAAGTTCACGATCCTTTACATTGCGATCACGTCACCCGTCGTCCAGGCCTTTATTACAAGAAAATAAATAAGAAGTCAAAACAAAGGACCATTCTTATCGAAGAATTCCTAAATCTTATTTGATAAGATTTTATTAGAAATCTTTGTGTTCTAAATAAACTTTATGTTAATCAATATTAATAATAGATATTAGACGGATCTTAATTAATTATTCCATAATTAAAGGGTAATCCAATAGCTTAATTTATGAGTCTAAACTAACTCATCTTAAGCTAAATTCTATTATTCAAAGGGTAAGGAAAACCAATTAAATAATAAGAGAATTTTGAATCTTCGTCCCAAATATTCACCAATTAAAGGTCTTCTAAATATTTAATATAAGAACCACAATCCAAAATAATTTAATTAGAAATTGGGCTCAATACATAAAAGATTACTAACATTAGGCTAAAAAGGAATCAGCCCCATACTCTTATCCTCATTTTTCGGCCCAGCCCCAAATACAAGGCCCAGCTCTTCCCTTTTTTTTTATTACTCTCGGCCCAGATCAAAAATGGCCCAAAAAGAAGCCCAGCCCCTTTTTTTTTTCCTCCATTTTCTTCTCGGTCCATAACAGAATAAAAGGCCCAACATCCTCTTATTTTCGGCCCAATTATAGGTGAGGCCCAACCCATTATTTAATTACAATAAAGAAAACCCTAGTCTACCCCTCCCCCAAAATCACTCTGCCGCCCCCTCACTCTCTCACAAAACAGAACCCCCTTATCTCCATCTCTCTCCAGTCGTGCCGCCTCCATCTCTCCCCTTCTCTCTCCGATGCCGCCCCTTCCTTCCGGCGACGCGTCGCCGGCGCGACATCGTCCTCTCATTTCCCTTTTCTTCCAACTGCATTCACTCCCTCTCTTTCTCCATCTCTCTCTACTCACATCCACTCTCGGCTCTCACTCTGCCGCCGCCGCCGCCACGACGTCGTAGCCACCGCGACGTCGTCTCCATCCTCCACCCATCTCGTCTTCCCACCTTCTCTCAAGCCCAAAAAGGACAAGAGAAACCCCTAGCATCTCTGGTCCAGTCGCGTGTCATTATCAGCGTCCGAACATCGTTGCCGTGGCGCGCCGTTGCTCTGCCGTCGCACCGTCGCACCGTCGCCTCCGGCCACCCTCTTCTGCCGCGACGCACACGCACACACACATACCCATCTATGCCCTGTTTTTCCCATTTTTTTTTTTTTAAGCCTCTGACCTCTCTCTATTCTATTTTCAGGTCCAACGCCGCCGCTGGGCTCCGGGAAGGCTCTATCGAGGGTGATTGGCGTTGCCTCCGTTTGCCGTGAGATTCTGCCCTTGATGGGCCACCTCCTCCACTTGGTTTCTTGTTCAACAACCGAGCCCTAGGTGGTTCGTTCCTACCGAAGCCTATGTTCATTCAGTTTAGTACACACTTAGAATTTGGTTTAGTTATTTTGTTGTCGTTGTTTCATCTCCTGTTGAGATTTGAGCAATTCTAGCATATGGGTTATCGATTCCTATGTGGATTTCATTATAAAACTCTACTGGAAGGATGGCATAAGAATAGAGAGATGTATATTATGCAGTATTATTGCAGTAGTTGAATCTAGGTGATTGGTTATACATGTGTACTGCATTTTATTACAAGGAAATACAGCAAGAAAGTAGCAAGTGGAATGAAAATGAATGTATGTTGAAGTACCTTGTGCTGGATTTTTGTTTGGTTTTGTTGTTGGGATAACTCAACACCTTGAGAAAACACTGGTTTCTTGCTTCTGGGAAATGAACGTGTGAGATGTGTTGAAGGTAAGGGTATTTGAATTGTTATTTTCTAGCTCCTATAGTACCAAAACTAGGTAGGGGTGTAGGGGTACCTTTGATGAGACTTGATGGGAAGGGTCTCAGAAAATTAATTGGGGTGAGTAAAAGCAAAAGATTTGATGTGATTTTGGAAAAGTTGTTGTAACATATATCGCGATATAATTTATCTGGTTCGACACACTGTTGCATTAATTCTCGATTTTGGTTAATGTTTTTAATTCGATATCGATTTTCGTTCGTCGAGTACGCGATAATTAGATTAATCGATATACTAAAACGTGACTTCAGTGAAGTAATTAAAAGATAATAATTCGATATAACGTAATTATCAACGCGGGATATTACATTAATATACGGTTTTCTTTCTGGAATCTTTTTTGGTGGACGGGAAACCTCTAAATCACTTAGAAAATACTATTCTACTTATATCTTGTAATCCCACCAGTATTTTGCGCCTGACGAGTATAATGATGCATTTGTGTTATTCCATAATCATCTGTTTCTATGTGCTTCAATTACAGGATAGGAGCCTTACAGTTACTCACAATCTAGCAGTTTTTGGAGGATGTGGTCTCATTCTTTCTATCATCACTGGGTTGTTTGGGATCAATGTGGACGGAATCCCAGGGGCAGAAAGCACACCATACGCATTTGCTCTATTTGCAGGACTCCTCTTCTTCATAGGTGTAGTGCTTATCGCAGTCGGGTTGATCTACCTCGGTTTGAGAAAACCCATCAGAGAAGAGGATGTTGAGGTGAGGAAGTTGGAATTGGAGCATTTAGTGAAGATGTTCCAGCACGAGGCAGAGACACATGCCCAAGTCCATAAGGCTGTCTCTCGGAATAATTTGCCCCCAACAGCTGCAGATAACTACGATGCTGACTACGTTCTTATCACCTAACATACCAACACATAATTCGGTACTAAAAATCCAACAATCGTCGAGGAACAATATTTTGTTGTATTTATTTGTTTGTGTAAAATTTCATCTTTGAGGTGAATGGAAACAAAGCAGATCAATAGAAGTCAATACGCACTTTTATAAATTCTGGCAAGGCAAAACCCGGGATCTTGCTATCGAAAAGTGAAAAATCGAAAACATATAACACACAGAGAAGGAAAACCAGAAGCAACATTGTGCCAAACTGTTGGAACTCAAATATGTAAAGTCTTCTGCAGCATAATCCAGAGTCAATATTCTCTCAACCTTCGTTGTCATATTTTTCAACTAGAAGTTCTACATATCATCACTGTAAAAGGGATCTCACGAGATGCTCACGTGCAGTTGTCAAAGCTTGACTTATAGTCTGCAAAAGAAGAAACAACAATCAGAAGTCGAAAAAACACGAGATAGTTAACCTCCCAGTCCAAACACATGATTTCTGAGTTGAAACCAAAGAACGACTTACCTGCTCAGATAGTGGTGCTCCGGAATCAAGACTATGAGTTGAAACTTTGCTAGCAATGCTATTTGCGTCAGTTTCCAGAATAATGCTACACATGGAAAGAGAGAGGCTTCATGGAAACATCAACAAAGTTGCACCATCTACTAGAGAAGCTTGTTGCTACAACCTAGCTTATGTATCTTAGAGGATATTAATGTGAATCTTTAATTGATTTTCAAGACCAAGGACGAAAAAGAAGATGATGCCTACCCGCCATCAACAATTTCGTCAATGCATAACAGAATGAGATCCAGATTTTCAAGTGCCTCCCTCTTGTCGACATTGTCCCTGGAGGCAAAGTAGAGCAAAGACTACTTGAAGCACAGAATAAAACTATTGAACATCCCCCAGAGGCAAATAAGGAGACCAAGTTAACTACCTGAGTAGAATAGCAACAGCATCAAAGAATCCCTGAAGAACAGATGCTAAGATAACTTCATTTTCATCTTCACCCCCGGTAACAAAAAAGTGCAGGTCTTGAACAAACTTGTATACAATGATGTTGTTATCAAACATAGTTATCTCCGCTGGGAAGATGTCAGCAATGAAAAGCAAAAGCTAACGTTAGTATTAGAAACTATCTAGCTTTGAAACATATGGAAACAATTTAAAGAATGGAAATCTCATTAAGCATTAGATTTCTACTTCACAAACTTGGAGAAGCGCCACATAAATAGTGAATCATGTATACATTCCATCATTAAGGAGAGAAACTGCAACAACTCTACTCCATCAGACCATGATAAGTAAGAGCATTTCAAAGGTCGTAACATATGCTTATCCAGATACAGTAACATAAGGCAGCTGAAGTTTCCAACAATGCAAGTCCTACTTAATCGTTCAACACAATTGGAGAAGAACATGAAAATTGTACAAAAAGTTAAAAACCAGAGAGCACCTTCAGTTCGGGCATTTGTCTTCTGAGTCTTAGTAAATACAGCCTTCTCGAAAGTTTCCTTCGCTTTATTAGTAGGCCAGTCATCTGAATAGAACTTGCTCGCAACACGGTTCCCTTCTGAATCAAGGAGGAGAATTTTCTTCACAGAAGGGCACAACTCCTGTTAAAGGAATGGCAACACACTAAATATTACAAGAAAACTAGCAACACAGGAGTAAGGGTCAATCCATATCTTCAATATAAGATGATTGTTCAATAATATAAAAAAATCTGGCCATCAATAAACTAACACAGAAGCAAACTACATGCTACCATGTTTAGATGTAATCTACGTTCAAACTTTTCTTTTCTGACCCCAAAAAGGTGCTCAACCTGTTCCAGTAGAGCCATAATACGGACTATGTATAAGATATACCACAAAATATTTGATCACTACACATTATATTTCATGCTTTATCAATTTGATCTATTTCTTTCATGCAATTTGAATACAGAAGTTATGCATTTATTTCCGTTGTCAACAACGTATGCCCATTAGAGGAATGTCAATACAACAAATGAAATATTTTGTTTCACTCAAGATACTGCACTGTTGTCGAGAATTATTCACAAATGCTTCGCAGATCTGCAAATATGGCTCCGGATCTCCATTCAATAGCATTTAATAAACGATTCAGTGGAAACCTAATAAGTATTCACCAAAATTTCTCATCAATATACCAGAAACTTAGCTAGTATTTGTCATCATTTGAACAATTCAAACTAAGGAATCACAGAATTGACGACTTTGGTGAGTATAACTTGAACAAAAAGAAATAAATCTTATCACAAAAAGAATTCACCGGTTTAGCGTGCGAAAATGTGTGTGTGTGTGTGTGAGAGAGAGAGAGAGAGAGAGAGAGACCATGGCTGATGGGAGAAGGTTTGGGGGTTTGGTCGCGTAGATCGTGCGTAGCTCAGCCTCCCTTGAACGAGTTCAGAAACGAGTCTCCTTACTTTCAACAAGTAGAATAAAATTTTTGTTTCTGTAGAGGGCGAAAAAGAGGGGGAGAAAAGGCAATATTTTGCATCAATATTAGGGGTGACAAATCAGGTGGGTTTCGCATTCACTGGCTTAGTTGAGAGATTTTAAAAAAACATAGTAGGCATGTTTAATCATTCATTTGGACATTTTGGAGACTTCAATTCGAACACGACATATTGGTGAATGAACAAATGACGTATAAAATTTATTATTTCTTTTTAACATAATAACATTAATATAATGTTATTATTAGAAAAACTACGGAATCATAAAATAACTAGTTTATTATGTTAATTGTTTTAGTTATTATTTTGTGTTTGATGAGGATTTAATATAACAAGATATGATTTGGGTCGGCCCAGCCGCCCAAATAACTATAGTAGACCTCTATGAAGGAATATTTTGGGGAATACAGAAAAATATGACAGAATGAGAGGTTATTCTTAAATAGAATTGTAAGAAGATTTTTTTTTTCTAATTTTAATGTACATGAACAATACATAAATATTATAATTACTAAATACATGTATTGTATAATGTATTATATGCAAATACATGTACAATATTTAATTTATTTGACTTAGAATATGTAGAGTTAATCTCTTAAAGTAGATGCATGTAAGTAGATGTAACTTTTGTTGGAATCATTATTATGTGTTCTTATAAATATTACACAATATACATATTTTAATATCATATCAAATATTGTTTCATACATTGAAGAAATGAGGCAAGAAGAGGAGGAAATAATCAGGAAGATGATAGCGTATAAGTCCCAAAAGTTTCATGTGAAGAACTTTGAGTTTCTTCGATAAATTGGAAATATTTTGGGCTCAACAAGAAGATGGTCGTATGGACGCTTATTGAAGACCATGAGTTAAAGATATAATTGCAACAAAAAGATGAAGTCGTTGTCACAAGAACCTTAGATAAACATTTTAAATCTGCATAAATTTATTATAATGAGATATATATATATTATTTATTGTGATTTATTCCTAAATGGAAGTGTATTTCTTTAAGGTGAGACCTTAAAAAATATGAATTATGACAAATATGGAGTTTTTAGAAATCTGTTGATTAAAGTTGGGATGACGAATTTTATGACAAGATGGGAGGTTATTCCAAATAGAATATTCCTTTAGAGCCTTGAGTAACCACGCAACATATATTAGAATCTAATAAAGCCTTTTAAAATTATGATAAGTGCTTCACGATTTAATAAGAATCTAATAAAGCCTTTTAAAATTATGATAAGTGCTTCACGATTTAATAATAACATTTGGGAGAAGTCAGATGCGAAAGGATGAGATTCTAAAAACAAAGTAAAACGGGTCAAGATGGGGTAGTGATTTTAGAAAAACCCTAACAAAGTTGTAGGAAATGTCAGATTGGTAATTTGGCATACCAACGTTGATACGTATTCCCCATAAATTGACCAAAATGCCTTCATACTAGAGCTAATTGACAAATATATCCCTCATATATATACTTTCTAGTTTCATCAATGAAATATTTGACGAATCTAATTTGAATATCGTAGTCTTTCTCCGAATGACCCATGCGGCTTGTAGACTTTCGGGATAAATCAATCTTAATCATTTATTAATCAAGATCTATGGATCAGATTTGTTTTCAGTTATTATTACAAGATTGATTTCTAGTAGATCCAATATATACTCACTTGAGTTGTGGTGAAGCTGTGAGCCTATATGCGATGAGTATCATCAAAATTACCACCGTTCTACGTTCGACAGAAGGTAATTCTTGCATTTTATTACTTAGATCTGGATCTAACGATATTAATTGCTTTTGTTATTTAAATTCAGATTTGTTATTTAGTTTCCTTGTTCTGTTAAAGACACTAGTTTAGCTTTTTTGGAGCTTAGCCTCGTTGTTTTGAGGTTGACTTTTTTTTTTTTTTTTTTTTTTTGTATCATGAGGAACCCGTAGCCGCTACTTTAGGTTGATTGTTTTTGAATTATCGAAAACCAATAATACGGCAATTGTGCATGCAAGGTAATCGACAACATTAATTTTGGCTTTAAATGATTTTGAAAATTTATGTATTATTATTATTCAAAAGTGATTAATTGTACATAAATATCAGAAATAAATAACTAACCAATAAAATACATTGTACTAATGGAAAGAAACACATCAACTGTGATACACATTCGAAAACAACCGTAAAAGATACGGATTACATCTAACGAATTGGGGCAAAAAAGAACTGCCGTCAAACTACATTCTAAATAGTAGTATATAAATATAAAACAATGTGCGACGTTCACTTATTAAGAGAAGCTATTACTTATTGGGGACGCAAAGGAATGAATAGTATCTACAATTTCTGAAAAATAAATTTTTCATAAAAGACAAGAAATTTGGAAGGACGAGAAAAAAGAGATCAAAACTTGACACAAATTGAAATTTTCCAATTCTGATTTCTTGCAAACATGATGTACAACACTGTCTGAAAATAAGCATCCCTTATTCTATCAACCTATAACTCAGAACAGCACATTTGCTGGTTTTGTGGTTGCAAGCTCTCATACTTCCAGTTTTTTGAGATCTACATGTTCTAGTCCATCAGAAAATGCACCTTGTACACTTCCACCTCGTACAATACCTCCAACAATCGCCTTATCTCATCTCGTTGCCTGAATCTACAATGAATATGCTGACAAATCAAATCGTCTGCTGTGCATCCAACTAGAACAAAAGAGGGGAGAGAGAGAGACAGATGCATAGTTGATTTGATTACACAGAAGCCTCCAAGGAAGGCTCATTTGAAGATGAAGTAAAAATAAGTTGGCACGGAGCACCTGCAGAGCAAGCGAACACGAGTAAACGAACATGTAGGATGCAACGAGGCAAAGATTATGCATAATCAAGATAAGTTTTCAGTAGAGATGAATACAAATAAGCAAATATCATAGTTTGTGTTCTCCCCCTACAAAATCTTGTGTACAAGTTCTATGAATAGTGAATCACATGAAATAAATACAGCACAAAAGCTATAATGGTCTCTGCAATCTCTAAATCACACCAATGTGTAGAAGGATAAGATGTTCAAATCAGACCACATATACTACATTTCCAAAGAATGGATTTTGTCGATTTAGTAACAAGGTTGTGAAGCACAGAAGCTCACTTCATCATGGGCAACAGTAATAACTGAAATAGAACCATTCTAAACTTCCAGCCAAGAACATTACATATCACACCAATTCTCAGCTCAAACTTCAAGAAATCAATATATATACTTCCTTCTCCAAAATCAGTTTCAGACAACGCGCAAAATTCTCAAGCATGAGCACACTATTTAGCAACTACAGATGCAAAATTGACCTAAATTAGAGCATCAAAACACTAGATATACCACAATGCACCTCACATTCACAGCATAATCAAGTTGGTAAGCACTTACAAATGAACCTCATGGCAAGTTTTCTCCTAAACAAACATTATTAAACAAATCTTGCATCAGAAGACTTCTAAGAGCAGGCACTGAAGCAACCATATACAACTAAAACAGTCTCATTTTTCATCAGTTAAGAAACTACCTTATTTGGAACTTGATCTAGTCAACGGCTTCTGCAAAAGTGCAGTCAAATAGACCTCCCCATTCTTCACCCCACTAGCATCATCCTTGTTAGCCACAGCCCACTTCACCTTCTTGTAACCCAATTTCCCGATCAACGGAGTATAAACTTTTTCAAGATCCAATTTTTTACTAAAAAAATGGTCCAACAACAAGTACCCCCCACCTCTCAACACTCTATCCACATCGAAAAACAAGAACTCCATTACCGTCACAGGTATCCACCGGTTGACGGCGTGGCCGCACCGCACGAGATCCAAAGTACCATCAAACACCGGCAGCCGCTGCTGCAACGGCGAGTGGAGCGGCACCAACCCCCTAACCGCCACCGCCTCATTGTACGGTGCGCCGAGATTCATGGTTGTGGTCAGCACAGTCACATTCTGTAGTTTCATTTGAGCCGCGAAGGTTCCGGTTCCGCCGCCGATGTCGAGCCCTAGCCTAATTGCGCTCTTGACGGATTTTGCAATTTGCAGAAGCTGCGAAATTGGGAGATCCAGATCCGTTCTGTAGGTTATATACCTCGATTTCTCGACTCTCATGTCGAATCCCATCTCGGGTTTCAGCCCGGCGAAGCAGGAGAAGGTCTTGCAGGTGTAGTGGTTAAGTAGGGCGGTTTTTTCGGGGAGGGGGGAGAAGGGATCGGCGGGGAGGGGTGGAGGGTGGGTGGAGGGGGTTTTGGAGAAGCAGCGGCGACGGGGGAGGGGGTGGCAGCCCCTGAGGATGAGATCCTCGGCTAAGGGGGCGTCGTCGGGGCAGGGGCGAAGGGGGTGTAGTTCATGTAGTTGTGGAGGAGGATTGGGTTGTCCTTGCAGGAGGAGCCGATGGGGGCGAAGTGGGTGTAGAGGAGGAGATCGGAGGGGGCGGAGGTGGCGGAGGAGGAGGGGGGTTTCTTGGAGGGGCGGATGGTGGTGAGGTGGTTGATGGTGGCGCGGATGGTGGAGAGCTGGTGGATGAGGTGGTCTGGGACCGGGGGAGGGGCGGGGGGCTTGGACTGGATGGTGGAGGAGAGGTGGTAGAGGGAGAGGATGTTGGTGGCGACCATGGCGAGGAGGAGGAGCAGGTTCAGACCCATGGTGAAACCCATTGTTGTTGTTCTTGATCTGCTTGCTGCTGCAGCTGCTGCTTGCTTTAGTTCTTGCTCATCAGAGTCGGTGTGCACTATGAAGTGAGGTGCAACTTAGAGAGAGAGACTGATGTGAACGTTGCAGTCGCAGAGATGATTATTTCATTATTTGTTATTCTTGGATTTTGCAAATTATGGGAATATGGTGTCTTAACTAAGTTCTGGACTTTGGGAATAGAATCTTAAATTTATCTAAAGTTTTCTGGACCTTCTGTTGCGAAACTACCGATTTGCCCTTGTATATTACCAATATTATTTTAGAAAATGAGAAATTAATTTGGTAAATACAGTGTGATTATTACTGAGAAGTTCGATTTAAAATGTGGGGTTAAATTTGTATTTATAATCTTTGACCATAAATTCATCTATCAGTTGTTAAACCTTCCTAAGTGAGTAATTTTTTTCTTATTAATTTAAGACGGTATCATGTGAAAACATCTCTACTTGAACATGGGTTGAAATATATTAAATTAGAAAGTTTTAATTGACTTTGTTTTCTAATTAAATATGATTCTTATGTATCTTCTCATAAAATCACCTCTTAATTTAAATAAGTTTTACTAAACTTCTTGATTCATTTTTGGGGGAAAAAAATGTGAGAGCACTTATGCCAATCTTAAATTTATTTAATTTTTCTGTCAATTAGTATAATTTTATTTTTTATAGAATTATATTAAATCTTTCTAATTTAGATAGATTTTAAAGGTCGCAAGTTTATTGATTTCTAAAAAATAATCTTCAAAATTATGAAATATATCTGTTAAAATTTGATGTTTTTTCGTAACTTATTTGTTATGAATTGACTTTCATCAATTTGCAATGAAGAATACAATTATTACAATTTTCTAACTTTTAATAGAAGAATACGAAATTATAAAAACTGAAAACCAAATTGTTATGATAGAGTAGAAAAAAAATATTAAGAAATAAGGATAACGAAAAGCAAAAATGAAAAATATACCAGGGCAAAATGGGGTTTCATTTAGATGTCCTAGTCAATTAATATTCTAAATGGTAAGTAGGTGGCGTCAATTGGGCTGTACCATCTCAACTTGGGCCAAGGAAAAGCCCAACTTAGCCCATCTAAACTACTAGTATTAGATTTGAACCGACTTATGAGCGGGCGGATGTATCTGGCTCCCTTTTTCTTTTATCTCTTTACAATTAACTGTTTTCTTTTCAGTCTAGGGTTCTCTGTTTATGGCAACAGCACAATTATTGGGTTTTGGAGCAGGGAAGGGTTTAATAGTTTTACTGTTACTGAGAAACTATAGATCATCATCCGCTTCATCTCTCAGACGGACGCCCCTTAAACGGCGTCGCTTTCTAGGTTTATCAAACCAATGGCCGCCGCATTCTCTCTTACAAAACTAGATCCTGCTTCGATTTTTATTTTCCTAGAAATTGAGGGTTTCTGTTACCTCTTCTGAAGGAATGGCGCAGGATGTGGAGGTGCAGCAAGATAAGCCGTCCAACCCCTGCTGCGCCACTGTAATTTCGATTTTATTCCGATTTTTTTTTCCAGTTTGTGGTTTTGTGGTGGGAGTTTGTTTTAGAGTAAAATTTTAGTGTTTTTGAATTTCATGGATTCATGCAGTTGCAGAAGAAGCACTCGAAGCTCTTGGAGAAATATGCGAAGCTTGAAGAGATCAAGAACAGGTTTCGCGAGTGCACAACATTGGTGCAGCAGAAATATGATGTGGTCGAGAAGGATAATGAGAGTCTAAGGAAAGGTGATCTGCGTTATCATTGTGGATTTATTATTGTTTTTATGTTAATCTTCAATGTTCATTCATTATGATGTTTCGTTTTCTTTCATCCAGCATTGGAAGAACTCAAGGTGCAGGTTAAGTTTTGGAAAGATGAGAAAGATAAAGAAGCTGGTAGGTGTACTGATCTTGAGGATGAGGTTTCGGCTCTGGAAGATGAGGTTCGATTGCTGAAGCAACACGGTGATTCTGCCTCTCAAGGAGCAGATGAGCAGCTTCAAGAACGTGTCTCTCAGGCTGAGGAAGAAATTAAGCAGCTGAAGGAGCTTCTGGACCAAGAGAGAGGCAAGGTAGCTTCTGAAAAGAAGAGCACTGAGTTGGAGAAGAAGAAAGCTGATGAGGCATTGAAGACGTTAGAGAAGGGAAGAAATAAGATTAGTGAAGCACAGAATGCTGCTAATGTAGAGAGGAAAAAGGCTGAGGACTATAAACTTCTGTGGGAGAAGTTAAAAAAAGAAAATGATGATATGAAGTCAATGTTGGCTTCGGAAAAATCCAAATCTGGAGATGCAGAGAAAAATTTGAAGCAGAGCAACAGAAAGCCATTAGAGAAAGAAAAAGGGCTGACTTGGCAATGGCTAAATCTGATGAGCAACAAAAGCTTGCTGAAACGAGTTTGAAGAAGGTCAATTTGGAGAAGGATCGAGCAGATGATTTGAATCGGAAGTTGGAACAATCTAGGAAAAGGGCTGAACAATTAGAGGGTGAGCTGCTTAAACATAAATGCTCTGAAAAATTTGAAGACAGACTTTTGATGGAGAAGTTTAAAAAGGAAACTGCTGATTTAAAGTTAATGTTGTCTTTGGAGAAATCTAAATCTGAAACTGCTCACAAGAAAGTGGAGGTGGAGAAACAGAAAGCAATTGGAGAAAGAAACAGGGCAAACCTGGCGGTGGTCAAATCTGAAGAGCAAAAGAAACTAGCTGAAACGAATTTGAAGAGGGCCGTGTCTGAGAAAGATCGAGCAGATGATTTGAGTCAAAGGTTGGAAATGGCTAAGAATAGGGCTGAAAACTTAGAGCTTGAGATACGTAAACATATGTCCTCTGGGAAGTCGTTTGAGGTTCACTCTGGTAAACCCAATCCTGGCAGGAATCAGGTAACGGCCACTGATGTATGCGCTGAAATGCCAAAGAATGATGCCCCATTCTCTAAAAGGGTGGAAAAGATGCTTTTGGAGAAAGAGGGAGATATTATAAGGGAGAAAAAGCGTGCGGATTCAGCAAAAAGAAAGCAAAGAAACAGACAGAAGTTTCAGAAGAATACAAAAAGATTTCTATGAAACAAAAGCATCGTGCCGATCAACTATCTGGACAGTTAGAGAAGTACAAGCTCAGGGTAGAAGAGTTACAGAAGGAAATGCATGAGTTTCTTTCATGGAGAATTTATGCCAGCACTGCACCCATAATAAAGAATAATGTAATTTTTGAAACTGATACAGTTAAACTTCTAAAGAAACAATTGAAGCTAGAAAAGTTGAGTGCAAAACATGCAAAGGAAGCTACAAAAATAGAAGCTTTTCGTAACAAGATGCTACAACAAGAATTATGTCACCTGAAGCAGGAGAGTCTCCAGTTCCAACAGCGCTTGAATATGCTAAATAAGAGTTTCTTGCATGGCTCTGAAGGTGTAGATCAGTTGAAAAAGGTTAGTTTTCTTACTCAGATTTGTTACTGTTTTCTGTCCATATTAATCAGGAATACGTTGCCTTCATATCTCGTTTCTGTATTTATATCAACAGTTCTTGCATCTTCGATTATTTCACTTCTTCTTTTTGTCCCCAATTATTTGTTGTTGGCACAGTTGAGATGGGTGATTGCAATAATCTATAATACCAGCCTTTGGTTTCTCTTTGGCCAAATTGTGAAATGAAGAAAACATGTAGTTACTAATACTTATTTGTTTGTGCTATAATTGCTGTAGGCTCTATGTGTGCATGGACTTGAGCTTTCTTGGTCCTTGTTGTATTGCTTTTAATGTTTTTTTATCATTGCTATACTAAGTGTCACTAGACTTGCATGTGAATCTACAAAATATAAGAAAGTGCAAATGACAACTTGATTTCCATGTCTAGTAAAGTAGATTTTCATGCTTGTACGCATGATATGATGATGATAATATTGCTGTTGATGTATTGGTGCTAATTGATTGGGTTATGTTACTTTGCAGATTGGTGATCATACCACCAAAAGAGAATTATTAGGCTCTGATCAGGACCACAGGCAGCTCATGTCAGGTATAGATTCTAGGATGGATCCTCCATATCGAGGTTCCAACCAAAAAATGTTCCCGAGTTCTGCCATATATTCCAGTTCGGCATCTTTTTCTGATCGACCCTTGGTGGGGTCACAGGAAAGAGGCACAGTCTCTATTATGACATCAGCTAACGTGGGGGAGGATATATCAAACTTCAAACCAAAGACCTCTGATAGGATGCAAAGTAAGCACAAGGTAGCTAAAGCTGATAACAGGACAAGAAGTCCAATTAAAGACGGTTCTAGTAAAAGAAGAGTTGGCTCACGTGAAAAGAAGCGGATTCTTGGTGCAGTAGAGTCTGTAGAAAATTTGTATGTGAAGGGTGAGAAGTTGCATCAGCAGTTATCTGAAAAACTAGCCATACTGCATGATGTTCTCAATGGCCAAATGGATGAACCTAAAGAAGGGAGTCTGAATGAGACTTCGTGCAGGGAGCTTTTTAGACCTCTCAAGAAAAGAAAAACCTCTTCAGAGGAAACGGTTATTATTCATCATCAGCAAGACTCTGGGGAGTCAAAAGGCATGCCCGATTCAGGTATCAATAACTCAAATGCCTGTATGCCTGCTTCATCACCAGGGTCTGATGCAGTGAGATGTGATTGTGGTTGTGAGGATGGAACAAATAATCTTTTAGGACACAACCTGTGCATTCCTCCAGATTTTGATCAAATGGTCACTGTTGACTATATGAAGTTGCTAGACATGGACAATGCTGCTGATGAAGACTCCTTTCGTAGAGCTATTGCCATGCCCCTATCTCCTATGCTGCCTGAGGTTGAATTTCACAGGGATGAGGAACTTGGAGTAATTAGCTCCGATACGCTGGCACATAAGAGTATCCAAGAGGAGTTATCAAATGTGAGGAGTTATCCAGTTGTTACTGAAATGGAGAAGAGTCCCACTAGTGTAGTATCTAATGGCTCTATTCCTTCACTGTTGCCACAGGAGCATAATTCTGTTGACTTCTCAAAAGACACGGCTTCACATGCAGCAAGTAATATTTATTGCCAAGAAATCCATGTTTCAAGTGGGAAGTTGGGGGTGCCATATCTTTCTGGTGCTGGAAATGAGGGAACTATGGAATCATGTGAAAAGGGGATTGCATCTGGTCATGGTGAGATTCTAAAATGTTTTATTGTATACTCAGACAACAAAGATAATTCTAGCATTTTGAGGATCCTTCAGACAATTTGCAGTTGCATGCCTCAATGTTCGTTTGATCAATCAGTGGAGATATTCATTCAAAATATTATACGCAATGTTTCTAAATCTGAAGATCTCTCAACTAGGTGAGTGATTTTTTATAGCAGTTGCATACTTGAGTAGTTGTTTATCACTATGTACAGGCTCTAACTCTGACTAGGATTTGTTTTTTTTAATGCTGTCAGAAGACTATAGAATTCTTATGAGTTATGTGTTTTATTTCAACCCGAAGCTGGATGGCCCTCCAGATACAATTTTGATGGACATCACATCTTAGGAATCTCGAATATTGATTCTTAATATTTATATACCTGTTGCCGAGGCACATGCGATACTTGTGTTCTTCACTTCCCATGTTTTATATGTCCACACTGATTTTATAGGCTTGAAGATAAAAATGTAGATGTTCTGTGATTTCTGTTTGCATGGAGACCTGAAATGGCACCATGCTTTGCCACACTTGATAGGTGTCTTTATATTTGTATTTTTAGTAAAAAGCTTCAAAAGGAAATAAAAATTTAGCTCAGACTAGCTAAATAGAATTCTTTGCTCTGTGGTGTTGTCTGCAGGGAAAAAGCATGTGTGTTCTTGTCACTAATACTGCCTGCAATTTCTGAACTTGGACTGAAGAACTTGACAAATGGTTTGGTTGATAATTTTGTCCAGGCTCTTGCTTCAGTGAGTATGCTCTTCAATGCAGGTATTTTCTGTAACAGTCCTAAATTTTCATTTGTTGTATGTTGCAGTTTCTTTTTTTTCCCCATTATTTTTTTGTTTCTGAGGAATTCTTTCCTTGCAGCACTGTCTGATCCAGCTTTGAAAAGGATGGTTATGGAGTTTTGTGGTTTGGTTGAACTTCTTGATCTCATTGAAGATTTTCTTCAGCAGAGTAAAGTTTTTGTCTATGGTGGTGTATCTGCTGAGTCAGAGTCCCATGTTACTTCCAAATGGAACCTCATTTTAAACGGAAAGCCCATAATGCTCTTGGAAGTTGCTGCTTCAGCTCATCTGTTGGTTGCAGGGGGTAGTCTGTTAGCATCATTATGCTCAGCTGTTGACCATATTGGTTATGTTTGTGAGATATCATGCAGCATTATTAGAATGCAGAAACTTGACCGTCTAGTAACCTTGGCTGTTCTTCATGCTTTTGCCCTCGTATGTGGCTCCAAATACTTTACCCTTCAGCAGTACTCCATAGCTATGACTGTGATAAAATCCTTGGTTATGTTTCTGGAGAAGCAAACTTTGTCGGCCAATTCTACATCCTTTTCCTCATCAGATGTTAGAAACCCATCTAGCATCTTCTTGTGCACACATTGTCCATTCTCGGCGGGTGCAGTTTCTGTGGAAGATGTCGCAGTGATGCTGTTAGAGAACCTCCAGAAGCAGTGTCATTGTGGGTCATGGCCACAAGATTCGCTTGCCTTAGTCAACTTACTGGTTCCTAGACTATTGCTCCATGAGGAGGGAGCTGAAGAAGTTTCAGGCTTGGGAGAGGCTGCCTCGTTTTCTGCATGTGATGAGAATTTATGCAACTTCCTTGATATTATTTCTTTGGTTGAGGTTCTAGCTTCAGTCATGGTATGAATCTTTTCTTATATCATTCTGTTGCTATGATTAGTCATAATGCATTTCAGAGTAGGAAATCCCATCCTGCTATCTTTCGTACACCCTTCCCTTCTTTCATATTCTCCTTGACTTCAGCATTCTTCATTGTTTTTTGTATGTCTCACTACTTTCGTTATCTCTTGATATGCAGAGCTGGGATTGGACATCTGATCACCTCTTAGGGAAGATTTGTGAATATTTGGAGTTGCATTTGGCGGAGGGATTCTCTCCTGCTATCATCATACTTCTTGGTCAACTTGGGAGGTATTATCTGAAACAATCTATATGCAATTATGCATATATGTATAAAATTATTATTACTGCTTGTTGTAGCATAGTCTCATTCTTCTTTACTAAATATGAGCCATACAGCGTGAAAGATCATATGGCTTTGGGATAACTACTTTAAGATTCTAATACAACTCCACTGTTCTACAAAAAAAAATCGTTAGTGTACAAAATTTTCATATCTTGTACAAGTCTTTTCAATCTTGTTGTCCATCTATAGTCGTCTCCTTTTTCAGTATTCAAAGCATCTAACTTCTACATTTGTCGTGCAGGCTTGGAGTTTGTGCTGGTGGATATGAGGAATCTGGTGTTAAGAAATTAAGAGACTGGTTCTCAAATTTTGCTCACGAAATCTCATTCAAGAGATTAAGTATTTCTGTCCAGTTTGCCCTTATAACTTCTTTGCTTGGTGTCACTCCTATCAAATTTGAAGAGATTGCTGAAGGTAACACCGAAACTCCAGCAGCCGTGAGTCAGTCCATTACCTATAGTTTTATAAGGGAGTGGTTTTTTTCCTTGAGTCACGAACAACAGTCGTTCTTGAGGCTTCATCTAGCTGCAAGTTAGGGCAACTAGTAGATCGGTTTTTTCCCCAGACAGGTGTTTTAGTTTCAGACTAGGTGAAAAGAAACGGTTTGGCAGTGCAGTCTTCGTTTCCATGACGGTGCATTCTTTTCGAAGAGCCAAGTGCCAAGGTCTTCCCTTCTACAATTTCTCTGAAGTTAAAATAGCTGCTTATTTCACAATTTAGAAACGTTTACTTGATAATATTGGAACCTGGCAATTTTGTTCAACGTTGATTTAGAGGCCGTGGTATTTTACATACTCTTCAGTCTCTATCATAATTTTGTAAATATAAATTTTTCGTCTTTGAATCATTCAGCTATTCTTTGGGGTCAATATCTGGACTAGTGGAAGTTGGAATTCTTTTATTCGGAAGTATGCTTAGGAATTTGTCGGGGTAGAGCTTGTGAGTTTGTGGCTAGACGTCACTACTTTGAATCTTATTAGGGCTCGTTTGGTAGATATGTTTAGATATATCAATATAGATAAGGATTAGATGTGTATCGTAGATAATGTGAGATTGGTATTGTATCGTGTTGTTTGGTAGATAAGATATAAAATATAGATAGCAATCTTTATTTGTTTGGTAGACTAGTTAAAAAACAAGATTAAGTACAAAATTACAATTGTATCCTCCAAAACAAACCAAAATGACAATGGTAACCTTCAGCCCCTTTGTCAACGTCGTCGGCACCGCCAGAACTGGAAGATGTCTCTAGAGGCTCTCTGCCAGTAGCATTTCCATCCCCGATCTCCATGCTTTCTGGTAATCCTAAGTTCTGTGAAAGCCGTTCAGAAGCATTTTCAGCAGGATCAATATTTCTCTGCGATATGAACTGTTCTTCAACTGCTTGAGCAATTGCAGCAGCTTGACCACCAATTCACGCCTTCAAAAGCTTCAGCTGAGGCCTACCAGTCGAAGCCAAAGGCGGGGGACGGACTCTCTGTAACCGGTTATTGGGGGGGTTTGGGGTGGGTCTGGGGTGGCCTAGGAGGCGGGTCGCGTAATGGTGAGCCGGTAAGCTACTGAACTATATCACGGAAATCGTTCTTGTTGATGTTGTAGACTTGGGGTTGAGGTCTGCCGCACAATGCCAGTGACACTCGCAAAATTGGGTTGATGCAAGGGATTTTCTTGATGTTTTTCCCCATCTTGTTCACACCCAAATGATCCGTTTGCCTATTCGTAGGTGGCTGATTTGGATCCATTTTTCAATATTAAAATCCCCACCTTTGCCTAGCAAAACCCTAGCAGCTACTTCTTCTTCAATTAAAAATCCCCAATTTCAGCAATCAAATAATCCCAAAACCTCAATCACCACTCTAAAAATCCACTAAACTCCACTTTTCCCAGCAAAAACCTAGCTACTTCTTCTTCAACAAAACCCCCCAATTTCAGTTATCAAATCATCCCAAATCCTCAATCACAGCTGACACATCAATTAGCCCCCCACCCCCCGGCTCCAGGTTGTCGAAGAACCTGCAAATGATCTAACCCATCAAGGGCTTCCCTGCACCTAACCTCAATGACACGGTTTTCGTGGAAATCATCATCCTCTTCATCAACCATATCTTCATCCTCATCCTCGCCATCATCATCATCTTCACCATCATCGCCCATGTCTTCCTCACCTTCAAACCTGAATGACAGTGACGTTGAGAAAGAGGAGAAGGAGGGTAGGACAGTAAAATAAGCTCTAATCTGCTTGTTACTGTGCGGATTTGATTATGTATCTTGCAAAGAATGGCAGATGCCTTTTCTAAAGTAGCACAGTAAATAGAAACGGGCCCAACGATTACAACGGGCTCCCAAGATTGCAATATAGTGTACCAAACAATGAGATTATGTCAGATATGTTTCCTATCTTGGGTTTATCTTGGCTACCAAACGAGCCCTTAATGTTTTGTTGGTTGTGCTCGATGAAATTTAGAAATTAGTCTAGCAGTTGGAGTTGTCTTATATTTTGGATAGAGAAAAGATTCTATCAACTTGTACATGGACGAGAATAAAGCTAAACGTGGTGTATCAGTAGTCAATAGTTTATTATTCTAAATGTAAACTATGTCGGGAGACCGAGTCCCCAATTTTTCTGAACTAGTTGATAACTAAATTTAGAGAACCGTAAATTATCATAATTATGATAATTACTGATGAATCTAGCTATATGAGTGTGCGAGATTTATATAAAGCAATAAAGAACACTCGTGCTTTTTACGTGGTTCGATCGTTAACGAGATCTACGCCCACGGAGGAATGATTCCTCAATACTTTTACTAGCGCTTCTTGCAGAGAGTATTGGTTACAAGCTTTTGTATTCAAGAAATTGCTAACCCTTCTAACGCCGCTTTCTTTCTATTTATACGACCGATTTTGCCCACGAAGGCCCGACCTCTCCATTGGTCGTGGTGTGACTCTTCCTCCGCATGCCTCCATCGGCGGGAGCCGGACCTTTCGTTTTATGCGCGCCACGTGGAGGTGGCGCTCGACCTGTTTCGGGCGCCGTCCCTCTCCATCGGCCGAGGGTAGCGGTTCGGAGGCTAGGGCTTTAAGCGATGATTAGGGCTCGCCTGGGCTCGACCGCGTGGGCTCACTACCAATGTTAGCCCACTCGCTTGGGCTCATTAGTGGGCCCGGTCGGTTGGGCTATATCCCATCATAGCCCCCCCCGAATAGCCGAGGGACAGCGAGGCCGAGGTGGAGTGAAGACAGCGCTTCGCCGAGGTGAGGTGTGGCTTGGCTGAAGTTGTTTCTTGGATGTGATGGTCTTCTGGTGCCGATCTGAGTTGGGTTGCTTATTGTCCGTTGCTTGGAGAAAGATGTGGCACCGAAGGAAGTCGAAGTCCGACCTGGATAACGCGCCTCTGCGTTGGTTATGCCGAGGTGCGATCTGAAGTGGTATTACTCCTGTGGTGGCTGCCGGTGTCCGACGTGAGCGACCGCCCTTTTCGGGGATGCCGTGGTGTGTCTCGAGCCGCACAGCTCGCTGGCCGGTTAGCCGAGGTCCGATCCGTTGTAGGCTTTCCGTAGCGGCCGAAGCCGGCCGAGAGGCGCCGGGTCCGTGTGGATTTTCGCATTTGTGGGAGGACGGGTGCGACCGGGCGCCGCCATCCGGAGGACGCCGGGTCCGTATGATGATTGCTAGGTCGATCGGGCGGCCCGTCCTATCTCGGCAGACGTCATACGCGCCAGCGGTAGTTGGGCACTCGAATCATGGCGGTGCGGTAACGCACATCCAATCACGATAGGTGCGTGTTGAATTTGAAACGGCAATTTGCGGCGCCTAGTCTTATAAATAGGCGCAAAAGAGAATCGCTCACTTTCTTCTTCTTCGACACTTTAAAATTCGAGAGAGAATTTACGAGATTTTTCCGAGTTGATCCGTGTTTTATTTGAAGCAGCCGTATACTACTTTGAAAAGTAAGTATGTTTTCTTCTCTTCTTCTCGCCCGAAAGTTCCTTTCCGCCGGGTTCTGGGCGTGAGTTGTCCGGTGTAAGAGACTATATGTGTTACAACGGTTTGGGTAGGTCCGTAGGTCGAGTTCTAGTATCCCGCCGTATCCTCTGTATGGGATGGTCCGAAGGTGGGCGCGGCGAGGTCGGATTGGCGTTGGAGGAACTTTTGAGGTTGTGAGAAAGTCTGGGATTCGGGGGCGTGGTGGTGTCTGCCGACCCTACCGATAGGCGATGGCCCTCCGAGGGTTTATTCTTGCTATGTGGCATTTGCTGAGTAGGTCTTAGGTACCCTCCGCCCCCATTTATCTTAGCCTTCAAGAGTATTTCCGCATCCCCATCGTCAATCGACCAAACTCTATTAGGTCGTTGGTGGGTGGGGCTCTCTTGTTATGGCGCGTTGGCGAGTTGACCTTCGAGGTATTGATGCGCTTTTAGCGTGAAGACCATAGGGGTGTACTATCCGTCATCCCTACCGAAATTTAAGGTAGCCGCCCTCCAAGGTATCCAATCGCGTAATAGGTATTTTTTCTCGGTGAGGCGGGCGGTAGAGGTATGAGTGGGGTATCGACATTGCGGTGGACCCGAAAATCAAGCCTCGGGCCATATGGAGAATCGTTGAGCAACGCTTGGTGGTCTTATCCATAAGTTACACCGGGACGATCCGAAGAAGCCGGCCGAGTGTTTTGCCGGAAGCGTCGGGACCGGTCCGACGGGGTGAGGCATCCCTTTTCTTAGTCCTTATTCGCTTTATTTTGTTTGTCTTGACGTGTCTTTCTTCGACGCAGTTGAAGTTGAGGACGAGGTGGGCTCACCATCGGCAAGTGAGCGAGGCCAAGAAAAGCAGAGGGCCGGACCTAGTAGGGGCCCGGCAGGTGGATAGTATGGGCCACCGATGAGTGGGCTGAGCCGGGTCCACCCGGCCTGAGTCGCTGACCTCAGGCCGCCTGAGTACTGGGTACCGCCCTGAAGCTTGGTCGCATCCCTCCCGAGGTACGTAGTTTCATATTTAGATTTGTTTGCTTCGCGATCGGTGATCGACTTGTCATCTCCTTTTCGGTGGGAGCTCGATGATGGGGCCTGCAGCAGCTTCTTTGGGAGCCGCAGGTCGCCGGGCTTGCACGAGAGCTCGGCCCGCAAGTGCTACTGAACGAGCTTGCCGCTGGCGGGCCGAGACCGCCGCGTCCGTTGCGGGGCGGCCGAGGCCGCCAGGCTTCGAGGCCGGGAGGGTCGCTGAGCCGCCCCAGCAGAGGCACTGGCACCGGAGCCGCCCGTGAGGTCGGGAGGTCGGCGAGGAGGCTGGCCGGGCGAAGAATGAACTCGCCGACGAGGAGGTCTGGTGGCCGACCAGTGGACCGTTGTTGAGGGCCTCACCGGTGGGCTCATCGAGTCGGAGAGCTTCGCTTTTATTGCCGAACTCATTGCCGTCTTGGCCGGGCGGTGGTGTCGGATCACAGGGGAAGTCGCGCGGCCGCCATGCCCGATTTTGACAAGGTCAAGCATGGGTGGACCGAGGTCGACCAGAGAGATGGACAAAGCTTACGCCCGGTGATCTACTTGGTGGACTCTTCCCAAAGGTTTGGAGGCTCGCATCCAGCTACCCCCCCACTGATCACCGAGGTCGCCGCCCGGTGTAAGGCGGACGAGGATCGCGAGCTTGAGCTCCTTCTTGGTCCCGGCCGGCCGGCGGAGGAGGAGGAGGCGGAGCAGGAGGAGGCGGGGTCGGAGGTCCCTACGGAGGCGGGCGGCAGCAGGAGCATCGAGAGGTCGTCGAGACCGCCATAGCCCGAGGTCGCGGACTGATGTAATAGCGTGAATCGCCGGGTCGATAGGACCGGCCTTTGTAATAACTTTCCCTTTTTGAGTAATAAACGCAATATTTTGAAGATATGTGTTTTCTCGCTTATTTTCATTACTCACACCTAAATGGATCGGACTTGACCATGAATTGTCGACGGTTAAAGAAGTCCGAGGTGCCTTGGTGAGTAGGACGAAGATGTGCTTTCCGGAGGAGCCGGTGTGCCGATCCGACCCAAGTTTCGCCACAATGGAAGTCGGCCGGCTTCGTCTGCCGATCCGAAGAAGTTGTTGAGGTGATCGGGAAGTGGCCCGCCTCCGGCCGAGAACGAGGCGTTGAAGTTGAAGGTCTCGCAGGCGAGTCCGCGGCGGACATATCTGCCGACGCTATCCACGGACGCTTGATGCAAAGGCGAGAACAACTTGAATCGACCGCGAGAGGCTCGCTTGGTTGTCGGAGGAGCATGCAGAGTACGAGGGCGTCCGCCGAGGTGGTGGGACTACCATATCCGGCCGACGACCGAGTCCAGAGCTTCTGGCGGAGGCATGGTGCTTGAGGACGAGGAGGGCCCAACAGCAAGAAGTTCAAAGCCTGCGTCCAACTCCGTGGTGAAGTTTATGGAGATGTATGACATCGTCCGAACGCGTCGCACGCCCGGCGAGGCGGGCGAGGCAACAGCTGGCTCGCCGACCCGGCCATAGAAGAACCCGCAGAGGAGGCGGCTACTCGATCATGCCAGTCTTGAGGTTGATGGGGCAGGGGCGGATCATCCGAGGATCCTCCGGGAGCGGACGGCGGCCGAGGACCTCAGTCGGCGGAGAAAGCGGGTGGGGCGAGGTCGCACACGGCCGGTGTCCGGTCGTGGGGTCGGGGTGTGACCTCGTGTCGCCCCTCCCGAATGCCCAGATTGCGCCTTCGCCACTTGGAAAGTCCCAGGAGGCGGGTGAAGATGACTGAGTCGCCGCTCGCTCGGCCGCCCGAGCCCGCCGAGTGCTTCGGGAGCAGGCCGTGGCGATTCCTACCTTATCGATTGGGTCGAAGGCACGAGTTCGCTCGAGCATACATCGTCGGCCCGGAGATTTTGTAGAGATTGGTGCGGCTTGAAGAGGTCCCGGCGGGCGGAGCCCTAAGCCCGAATGAGGCTATGTATAGTATAGACTCAGATGTAGATATAAATGTATTTAGACTGCTTTGAAGTGTATATTTTCCCTCGAGAGGTACAAACATAGCTTAGACTTCGCTTTGGTCGTAAATGTATTTATATTGTATACACAAGTGCGTATTTTCCCAAATAAAGGGGTATAAACGAGCTCAAGCCCTATTTGTCTTGTATATGGCTTGGTACTTTGTTTGTAGTCGTTAATGCATTTAGACTTCGCATCGAGTGCATATCTTCCCAAATAAAGGGGTATGAGACGGCGAGATCGGTCCGGATGTCGCTTGCATGTGACGCCCAACTTAATGGGTAATCAGATGCTTTGCGTGTAGACGCCCAACTTAATGGGTAATCAGACGCTTTGCGTGTGGGCGTTCAACTTAATGGGTAATCAGCACGCTTACCCTACTAGGTGGGATTTTCATCTTCGTAGGCGTCCCTCGTGAAGGTTTAGATGTGGTATATCCGAATGGATGTTCACATAGATGTAAGACGAACGGTGAAATACTCATTAGAAAACAGACGCTTTATTAAACAAGTAAACAAAGATCGCACATCACCAAAACAATAGGAGGGCTAACATGTCGCCGATCTAAAATCAAAGCTATGTAAAATACCTCCTTAGATGAGTTATGTGCGGTTTAGGGAATAAGTGCCCTGACGGTGGGCGAGCTTATAGGCCCCTTTGCCGAGGTCCTCGTGAACGCGGTAGGGTCCTTCCCATGTCGGATCAAGCTTGTTAAGACGCTCGGCTCGGCTTGCTTCATTATTCCGTAGGACGAGGTCGCCTACTCGGAGTGTGGAGGCCTTTACTCTCTTGTTGTAGTAGCGTGCGACCTGGCTCTTGTACTTGGCTTCGTTTATGAAGGCGAGCTCGCGCTTCTCCTCGAGGCGCCAAGGTCAGCCCGCAGTCTTCCTCGCTCCCGGCTTGGTCGAAGTGGAGAGTCGCGAGGCTCAGGCGCGCGATCTCGGCCGGTATGACGGCCTCGGCACCGTGACCGGGCTAAAGGGTTTCCGTCGCCGTCCGAGGTGTGGTCCCAGGACCGAGGACTTGAGGAGATTTTCACCAACGCCTTTAGCTCGATCCACCTCTTCTTCAATCCTTGTACGATCGTGCGGTTCGTCACCCTCGGTCCGACCATTTGCTTGCGGGTGTGCGATCGAGGTGAAGCGTTGATCGATCCAAGCTCTTCACACCACCTCCGAAGTTTTGTCGACGAATTGGGTGCCGTTGTCCGAGACCGGGATGTGCGGTATGCCGGCGGCGGACTATATTTTTCCACACAAGGTTTGAATCCTTCCGCCGTGAGGCTCGAAAGTGGCTCGGCCGACCCATTTTGTGAAGTAGTCTATGGCTACGACTAAATATCGGCCGACCGGTGCTCGGTCGAACGGGCCAACGATGTCGATCCCCACCGCATGAAAGGCCACGGACTCGCAGCCGCTCAAACGATCCGAGGCGGCTTTTGACCGTGGAGTGGATTCGCACTTTGGGCACTTCTCGACGAGCTCGGCCGAATCTTGCACGAGGCGGGCCAAGAGTATCCCGACCTCGGCCTTCTTCGAAAGTGCTCGCGACCACGATGTGGCTTCCGCAGACCCCGGTGAATCTCGTTGAGCACATAGTCGGCTTCTTCCGCCCGAGGCATCTCGGAGGGTCAAGGTAAGACTTCCAGAGAGGCGCCACGCATGAGATATTTCGGATTTTGCCATCATCTTTTCGCTTCGAGCCGATCCGAAGGTAGTGCGCCGTGTTCCGTGTAGCCTTCGTGGAGACATCCAATTCGGCTCTATCTCGGTGATGATGCCGACGCTGGGACTCCGCTATGCTTCGAACGGATCTCTCCATCGGTGGACTTGTTGACGACGCAGCTAGCTTGTCGAGGACGCCAAGACGGCTGTTTTCCCTCGGGATTCGGACGATCTTGAAGCACCGAACGAGGTCAACATCTCCTTTGCTTTCTCGGGTATTGTTTCATTCGGTCCTCCTCGCCTCGTATTTTCGCTTAACACCGGTTCACGACGACCGGAATCGCCAAGATTTGGATCTCATCCACCTCGCCTCCTTAGCGAGGCGGAGTCCGGAGATTAGGGCCTCATACTCCACCTCGTTGTTGGTGGTCGGGAAGGTAAACCGGAGTGCGTAGGTGACTTCCTGCTTATCTGGGCCGAGGAGAAGAATGCCCGCTCCGCTGCCCGTTTTGCACGAGGCTCCGCCCACATACATCTCGCCAAGAACCATCCGGTGGGCGAGGTCCGGCCTCCGCAAGTGCGGTGGGGTGACCGAAGGGAGGCGTTGGAGAGCTAAGCTTAGCGGTCGACCGGACTCGAGAAACTTGCTTCTACCAGAAATCGTGAGCTTGCCACTTTATGGCGGCCCGGGAGTACGAGATATCGTGCTCGCCAAGCTCGAGGCCCACTGCTATTCGTCCAGATGATTCGTGTTTTGACAAGACTTGCCTCGGGGTAGGTCGGTCAAGACAGACGGAGTGAGCTCCGAAAGTAGGTCGGCCGTCGCTAGCATTCACCGCCATCTTTACCTTTTCGCGCCGTACCTTGTCTCCGGTCCTTTGAGTGCTCGGTGATGAAGTAGATAGGAAGCTGCCGTCCGACCTCGTCCCCGCACCAAGATCAAGATCGATTGCCTCGTCGGTGGCGGCCAAGTACAAGCGAGAGAGTTCGCCTCTTTCGGGCGGTCGAGGTGGGCGGTCGGCGAGGTACCTTCACCGTGTGTGAAGGAGGTGGTGCTCTTCCCGCCACGCCAAGTCCCGAGCCTCCTCAAGATTTTAAAGAAGGGGCTGCTTCTCGGCCGGGAGAGAACCCACTTGAGGCGGCCGGCACCGTGAAGTTTGTGGACCTCGCGAATAGTTTTGGCACTTGCATGTCGAGCAATCGTATTTACCTTGGTGGGGTTCGCCTTGAGCCTTCGAAACCCAACACCCCAAGAATTTCCCGCTTTACCATGAACGTGCATTTTGGGGTTAAGTTTGAGGTTGGCCGACCGAGGAGTTGGAGGATGGTGCCGAGGTCGCCGGGCGCAGCCTCCGTTTCGGCTCTTGATTACTATGTCGCCGACGAGACTTCGACGATCTCCCGATGTGGTATTTGAATGTTGCATCCACCATCCTCCGGTAAGTAGCCCGGCGTCTTGAGGCCGAAGGCATCTTTCGATGACGCAAAGACGCCAAGTCGGTGATGAATGCAGCTTTGGTGCATCCTCCGGCTCATCAGATTTGGTGGTACCCTCAGATAGATCCGGGAAATTCGAACATCCGTGGCCCACCAATGCCTCCACCTTCTTGTCAATATCGTGGAGGGTAGCAATCTTTAGGCGATGCTTGTTGAGGTCGGTATAATCGACGACATGCGCCACCCTCCGCCGGGCTTCGGACCACGAATCGGATTAGCCATCCGGTCGGGTATTCGACCTCGAACAAGATCTTGGCCTTCGAAGTTGAGTCACCTCGTCCCGACGACCGGCCGCGCCCGCCGCGAATATCCTTTTCTTCACGGACCGGCTTGGTGGCCGGGTCGATGTTGAGGCGGAAGTTATGAGCTCGGTGACACCCCGGTCATATCGGCGGGGACCAAGCAAACACGTCCTATATTCTCTCGTGTCGATGACGTCTTCGCCGGATGTCCGGCTGGGCCACAGGTGCCGACTGGACGACCTCGGGGATCGTCGTCAGATAGTTGGAGGTCCCTGTCAGTCATCCCGGGTGTCGCACCGGGGGCTCGGTAATTGCTATGCCCGGGCGAGGCCGCATTCGAGTCGAGAGCCGTAGCATTCTTTTGCGGCCGTTTGGTCCCTCGACGCCGAGCACTCCACCGGGCGGGAATTCGACGGGTGAGGTGGTAGACCGAACAGACGGCCTTGGTGGCGTCATGCCAATCTCTCCCGAGGATAATGTTGTGCGGAGAGGAGCCCCGACCGGGAAGAATCGGATAGCCTTGGCGACCGACACAGGAGCCCGCCTACGCGACCGGAAGGTAATGACCCCTGGCCGGACTCGCTTTGAGTGAAGCTCCGTAGGCGGGAGGCGGAAGCACCAATGCCTCCGACCTCAAGCTTATCCGACATACCGGAAGATGATGCCGACGAGGCTCCAATGTCGACATAGACCCGGTGGGCGCTTTTGTCGCCCACCGCACTGTATGGTGATGGTGTCCAGTGCGGCATGATCTTGGGCACGGGTCCTCCTCGAGAACGTTATGTTCTCACCATCCCGAGTCGCTTGTTCTTCGACTCTTGAGGCCGGCCTCCGCATCGTTCTTGAGATGACCTCGCCGTCCCGGCGGGCCCCAGAACAACATGACTGCCCATAGCGTTGGGACCTTCGTCCTCGCCGTCTTCGGGTTGGGTCGCCACGGGTCGGTCCGCAGCTTGTCGCCACCTCCGCTCCTTCTGCGCTTCCCTGCTCTTCTGACCACCGTCCGAGGAATTTCTTGAGGCCCCTCCTTAACGAGCTCGCCGATCCGTGAGCCTGTGTTTCGCAATCCTCGGTATCGTGACCATACCCTCGCGATAGTCACAATACTGCCTCAGGACCTCTTCGATCCCCTTTCATAGGGGCGGGTTTGGGAAGAGCTCGGCGTGGAGCTCGAATATTTCGCCTTGATTTGAGCAGGAGGCGCTCGCGGCGTGGTCAGGCCGAGGTCCGAGCCCAGACTCCAGCCGCCTCTCTCGATTCGGTCGGGCGCCTGCGATCTGCGCCCGACTTGGCCGTCCGCTTTTTCTTTCGGACTTACGCCGTCCCAGCATTTCCCGCTTCCGATCCGACTCGCCTCCTCGACAGTTGTCCACCAGTTCCAAAGCTTACTCGCCGTCTTTGGTTTCTCCCCGGTGATTTCTTTGTTCGCCACGGTCGGATCCCGCCAACGCGTTGATGATGTAGAGATCGTTCTCGTCGTCAATTTTGAGCGACTCTTTGATGAACCTCGAGACAAGTTTGACATCGTCTCGCCCCCCCTGGCGGATTGTGAGTAGGTCGGAGGAAGGTCACGGGCGGCATCTTCCGATAAGCGCCACTGAATCGATTCACGAGGTCCCGGAAGCGATGTATGTTTGCTCAAGCGAAGCGAGGTGAACCAACGCCGTGCGTTGGAGATCAAGACTCGGGAAGATTTTACACATGTGAAAATCTTCCATTCCTCGATTCGCCATGTTGGTGGTGTGGCGAAAAGAAGTTTGGAGGGTCTCCGGGCCATCGTAGTCCGCTATATTGGGTGCCCATCACGGGGTGGGCGTGTCAGGATCTCCCGAGAAAGGGAGATGATTCTCCGCACGGTCGAACCCCGGAGATCGCTGCCGTCTCTTTCTGGAGGGTGGGGATCGATAGCGACGCCTATCGTCCCTCCGGTGAGTTCGACCGCCTTTCTTCCCTTCGCTTCGCTCGACTCTCCGGTCGGCATGACGAGGTGGAGAGCGGTGCGCGAATGGCGGCGGGCGATCACAGGCGGCTCGCCGCGGTGAGCGGCTCCGCGAACGAGGTCGGCGGCTCGGCAGCGGTGGCGGCTCCGCGTCGGGCGCGATCGCGCTGCTCTCGCTATCATGCCGAAAGCGAGCGCCGATCGCTTTGGATGGGGAGGCGGCCTCGGGGTGGTGTTCATCCGGGGCCCTAGAGGACCGCCTTTGGTCCTCTGGTTGAGGAAGCTTTGAATCGCCAAGATTGGCGTGGATGAACTCGCCACACTCGGCCGAGGACCTCGTGGGACGAATGAGTTGTTGCTCGCCCTCGCTGAGGTCGACATCTTCCCCACGCTGGGGACGCGGTCCCGAGGGTGTATGGAAGAGTTTACCATGTTGCCTCGAGAGTGGGCGCTCGTGGCGTCCGCGATCTCCTTTCCGCGACGCTGAGTGACCACCTGGTTGTCCTCAGCCCGGTTGTTGCCAGCGTGGGCGGCGGTTGTGCGTGTTCTTGCCATTTAGTTGTAGAGGGAAACGAAGCTTTCTTGTTCAATGTTCCCACAGACGGCGCCAATGATGAATCTAGCTATGTGAGTGTGCGAGATTTATATAAAGCAATAAAGAACACTCAGGCTTTTTACGTGGTTCGATCGTTAACGAGATCTACGCCCACGGAGAATGATTCCTCAATACTTTTACTAGCGCTCTTCGTGCAGAGTATTGGTTACAAGCTTTTGTATTCATGAAATTGCTAACCTTCTAACGCCGCTTTCCTTCTATTTATACAGCTTCGATTTTGCCCTCGAAGCGCCGCCGACCTCTCCATTGGTCGTGGTGTGACTCTTCCTCCGCATGCCTCCATTGGCGGAGCCGGACCTTTCGTCTTATGTGCGCCATGTGGAGGTGGCGCCGACCTTGGTTCTGGCCGTCGTCCTCTCCATTGGCGGGGTAGCGGTTCTGGAGGCTGCGCTTTAAGAATGACAGGCCACAGGCTGACCACCGCACTGCTACACACGTTAGCCACATTCGTACAAGCATTATGGGCCGGTTGGCTTATATCCCATCAATTACTGTCTGATGTGATATAATTGAAGGTCTACTTCATTTTCTGTTAGACTTATCCTAGCAAAGAAAAGTAGCCCAACAAGTTGCTACTATTAGTTTATTCGTATTTATAAATGCTTCGTAGTTACAGAAATTGAAGGCGAGGACTAAATATTCGAAGTCAATTTGAAGACTTTGCGGGTATTGCTAACAATTTTCGGAGGTACTCGTTTACTTCCATTTTCACTTCTTTCAGAAATATATAAAATAATGAAATTGAAAAAGCTACAAATTTCATGTTTTCTGGTAGTGTTAATAGTTTCCTAACCAATCCAAATCGACGATTTTGACCTATCAAGCTACTTGTAAGGTTATAATAACGGTATTTTATATTAGTAAAATTGCTTATTCATTTTCTATATATTACTGGGGAATTCACTAGTCATAAATTTCCGACTTTTGTCCCTCCATTAAATAATTGTCAGGACTCTGACGGCGTAAATGCTAATGATTCGTATATCAGTAGTGGTTCGTACAGAAATTAAAGTTCATGTTTCGTTCACGATATTAAAATATCTCGACAAATTTTAAAGTCAGTGGACCGTATGAGATTCTGATTTAAAGAGAGAGCGAGATCAAACATCTATATGCTTTAAATTGGTTCGCATATTTATAAATGTATAGTTGATTCTTTTGAAATTGTGGATATACTACACAAAATATTCTAACAGTGATATAATTTTTGAAGAATTGTCACCAAAAAGGTCTCTAAATAAAATTGTGATATATTATGGTGGATAATTATTATGCGTATCACAAAAATAAAAACATATCATAGATTTTTGTGATGTTTGAGGGTATATCAGTTTTCAAATGAAACAAAATTTATTTATATATTTTTATATATAACAAAAATATATAGATATATATGTGAGTGTAATTAAATTTTATTACACAAAAGTTTTGATAAATTTTATCATATTTTTTGGTGTTACTAAAACTATATCACTACTAAGAAATTATATTATAGTGATTGAATTATTAGTCAGAAAATTCAAATTCAAAATCTATCAATATTCTACGAGTAGGGTGGGTCTACTACCATAGATTTTTTTTAGTATCTTTTGCTCTCACGTATAAATTACAAATTATTAGATAGTTCATATGAGATTTTGTTGCACAGAAAAGAGTTGCATAATTTACTCGCACTTGTGTAAAGTTTCAGTTTATATTGGAAAAGAAATATCTTTACTATTGAATGTTCTATTATTGGAAAGAAGAAAGTGATACAAGAAATCCCTATAGATACGTATGTCTGTAAACAATGGCGAAAGACGTGTTTGGTCCAAACAAAGTGAAAATGAAAATTACGTAAAAAAATGGAGCTGACAGGGAGAGATGACTTGAGGTGTGGGTTAATTTTTCTTTAGGATAAATGTCTTTCTAAATTTTATATTATTTTGGTACTATTATTATATTATAAATTATCAGATTTTTTTTTATTTTAAACTATCGATTTCATATTAATTATGTCTCAATTCATTTTTCTGTTCCGAAAAATTGATGTGTCTCTTCGAATTGTCAATGTATTTTAACAATTCAACGACGTCACTAGTGTCATGTAAATTTAAATTTCGTTTGTTAAAGCCTAAAAATGGACGGGATATACAATTGATAATTCCAAAATTAAATATATATTTTTGAGAGTTTAAAATATAATTGATTACCAGAATAATTCAAGATTTGGAGTAATATTTACTTTTAGTTATATATATATATATATATATATATGTATAAGGATGATTCATGTGATAATGGAAATAAGTGTAGAAAATAAGAATAGATATGTAAGTATAGCATACACTTCATATTTGCAGAAGACAATCGTAATTACTATTCTTGCATACGTTTGTTTAACACATATTTCATCTCTTCAGAAGACATACGCTAAATATATTAGTTTAACACATCTTTCATCAGCAACAGAAGACAAGAATCTGCTTATCACGACAAGAATTCACGTAGCACACAAAACACAAAATCAGATTACAACCAAATTAAATCTCAACCATTGATCCAACGAATCAAAGGCCCAGATTCATTCCTATTTCCTACCAAATTATCATTTTCTACCTAGTCCATCTCATATATATATATTTGTCTATTTTCTCGAGAGGGAACTTTGTTCTGTTAAATGTCATTGTTTTATGGGTGGATGGCGATAATTATCATTTTCTGATGGTTCATTTTTGTCGATTTTATAATATATGTTTTTTCACCATAGATAAGTATGTGTTACGCAATTTAATAGAGGAAAATCGTTAGATATACTTTTGTGGCCCTGAATTCAGTTTTCATTTCACTCAATCAGCAAATCAGTCATGACTTTTTTTCTTCTTTCATTGAGAAAAATCAAAAGCTAATTCTAAGTAGCGAATAAAATATCTTGTAAGCAGCAATATATATATACACACCAAATGTTATAGTGGTATTCAATAATTTCCCCTTTTCTTTCTGAAAGCTTCAATAATTTTCCCTTAAGAAAATGGAATTTAGTTTTTAGTAATCTATCTATTTTATTATTTATTTAATTTTTTATGGAGGAAGAAAAGAAGACGAAAACGAGTCTTATGATTGTCCCTTCCAAGTTCCAACGCAGCCAAACAATCCCTTACTTCTCTTCCATTTTCGACTTCTCATCAAATCACAATAAACATGGTGGATTAAAAATGATTTCCATCTGCATTCTGTTGTATCAAAACTTTCCGTTTCTCCACATAGATTCTCAAACTGCCGCCACCACCTCCAGTGGTTCCGGCATCCCGGCGCCGACCGCCGCCGCCTGCAGCAACAGAACTCCGGCATAATTTTTACAAATTTGGCCAACCTTCCCTCTTCAAATCCTTTTCTCCCTTCGTATAATTTGACATGGATGAGCCGCTCCTGTCTTACATTAACACCGGCAGGCCGCCGCCGCTGCTCTGCCCTCTGCCGGAAAACAACGAAATCTGCATTCCGCCGCCGCCCATCACCCCATCATCCAGAGATATAAAAGACATGCTCATTTTCGGCTCGCCCTCATCCTCCTCAGGTTTCAAAGATTCGAACTTAATTTTTCGCGATGCGTTGAGCTCAACGCACGCCTCTCCCAATATAGGTAACATAGATGGCGAAAGAATGCATTTTGATAACAATAAGAAGAAATCGAGCCATGACCCAGAAAGCCTACAATCATGGTTAATCGACCCCAATTATCCAGTCGGAAAAAGCAATCTCCACCGCTCCAAAACCGCACCAGCCATGGCGACAATCAATGAAATTGATCATTGCTCGCATGCGAAGCCACCGCAGTTTGGCACGCCCTCAATTGTTAAGCAGGGTGTGATTCTCTTGATCATTTACTTGAGCTTTGGTGTGATCATATACTCTTTAAACATGGATTCTTTCACGGCCACTCGCACCCATCCCGTTGTAGATGCTTTATATTTCTGCATTGTGACTATGTGTACAATTGGTTATGGCGATATAACTCCTGATAGCACCGCAACAAAACTGTTTTCCATCAGTTTTGTGCTTGTTGGATTCGGTTTCATCGACATTTTGCTAAGTGGGATGGTTAGTTACATGCTTGATTTGCAAGAGAATTATCTCTTGAAGACTATCAAGAGTGGGGGTGCTCATGATCCTCGCTCTTACATCATCGATGTGAAGAAGGGAGGATGAGGATACGGATGAAAGTGGCGTTGGCATTAGGCGTTGTGGTGCTTTGCATTGGAGTAGGGGTTGCGGTGATGCATTTTGTAGAGAGGCTTGATTTGGTGGATTCATTCTATCTGTCAGTTATGTCTGTGACCACTGTAGGATATGGGGATAGGGCGTTTAAGTCTTTGTCCGGGAGGCTTTTTGCGTCTATTTGGTTGCTAGTGTCGACTCTTGCTGTTGCTAGAGCGTTTCTCTACTTGGCCGAGTTGAGGGTTGATAGGCGGCACAGGAGGATGGCTCAGTGGGTGCTCGGACAAGATATGACTGTCGCGCAGTTTCTTGCTGCGGATATTGACAACAATGGCTTTGTGACGTAAGTGCTTCTCTTTGCTCGTTTTTGATGTGGTTACATTGCAGCTAAAAATTTGTCTTTGTCGTTGTATTACTTATGATTGATGCCCTGATGATTGTAGCTTGAGATAGATTTCTGGATAATGCTTTAGCTGGAGATATAGAACCACTCTCAAATACTTGGTAGTTTCATGTAGGGAGTGTGTGTGAACTTAGAAACTAAAAACTAGGTATTTAGAAATAAAGAACAAGAATTTCGCGGCTAGGACTTCGTTACTATTAGAGAATTTAGAAGAAGACAGTTGCAAAAGAGGTTATATAGGTTTTTTCTTTTGATATATCTGTTTAGTTTAAGCAAGCGTGTGAAGGTATGAAGATATGAACTCACCACTAACTTGGAAGCGATAGTTATGTCTTTGATCACACGGTTGTTCGCCTCGACAGATTCAGAACAAAATTGTTTGTGCTCGAATTCATATGTTCGTGTTCCCTTCTGCAGGCCAGATTTCGAAACAGAGGGAATTCTTTCAAAATCAAAGTTCAGTTTATTTGAAAGTATAGCTTGAAGTTTGTTGTTGTAGTTCTGACTCCTGAGTGTCTGTCTGCTTACCCTTAATATGCTCTTAAACTCTTTATAACATCAAGCTTTTATGATAACATCTAATGTAGCAACATATCTATTTGATCATGATTATATTTCACCTTCATAGCCTTCCTTTTCCTTTCTCCTTTTCTAATGTTTCCCTAATTCCACATGTTCTGTTGCAGCAAATCAGAATTTGTAGTATACAAGCTCAAGGAGATGGGCAAGGTCATAGAGAAAGACATTTCGCAGATATGCAAACAGTTTGAACGGCTCGATGCAGGAAACTGCGGAAAGATCACTCTCGCAGATCTTATGGAAAGTCATCATTAAGACAAGATGAACTTCTCTCCCTCATTCATCTTTGATCAAGGGGCAGTGAAGTTGCTGCTTGCTGCTACTAAGACGAGAAAAGGCGCAGTTAGATGCTCGAATATACAACAATGGCACCTTTGCTCGTTGTTGTGACAGGCCGAGTCTCTACTAGTTCTATAAAAGGTAAAATTTTCAGTTCTGTCTTCGTATATCCGAGGATTAGTAGGAGTGAGCTGTGTTCAGTTATGGTGGTGGTTCGTCTCGGCTCGACTCGATTTAGTTATACATTCAAAATTTTGGATAATTAATAAGGCGTATGTGATCTCTCCCTGTATTACCCCTTTGGGCTCTAATTCTTGCCATTCAGTGGGAAGTGGAAAATGTAAATGCTAGTACATTGCTGTTTGAGTTAGTTATATCACTTGCATGCAGCCTCCTTATATTCTACTCCCTCCGTCCCGTCATTCATGGCTCCTTTCTTTCACTATAATAAGAGGAGATTAAGGAGAGTTGTGTTTTGTGTGTAAAAGTAGGTGACACGAAATTCGAGATACTTTTAATAGAAATTGTTTCCTTTTAGGAAATGTACAACTTGTTTGACACAATTGGTTGAAGTAAAAAGAAACAACAAGAATGATGGGACGGAGAAGTCAGACTATAATTGGGACTTGCCCTACTAAAAAAGCTACTATAATTTTATTTAAAAAAGCAATTTTCTAGAAGACGAAATAATTTGGGGAGCCTTATTAAAGTAGTAGTTCAATATGATGAAGTCAATACACTAAAAAGCCTAATAATGACTTCCGAAATCAAGGCCCAGCCCAAGCCCTACATATACTTACTTTTCATTTAACCAACTGATTAAGTCCGTGGAGACGATTCTTATCTTTTCTTTTATCTATGTTTTATTACCTTTTTACTTTTTATGCACGATTCATAAATAAAACAAAACCTTGAAAAGTGATTAGTTCAAAGTAAACACTATATTTAAGATTCTAAAGTAGCCAGTCTTTACTTTTTATTTTTCAATTCTTTTGGTCTAAAAAGATTTCAAAATAACGAGATCCCAAAAAATAAAAACAAATCTCGTACCTTACTCCCCAAAAAAAAAAAAAGAAGAAGAAGAAGAGGGAGCTAAATATTTTCTCGACCATCAGTTTCCTCTGATTATCAATTTTAATTTTAAATTTTAGTTATTTTTGGCGGATTCTATAGTGGATAGTAGATTCAAGAAACGTTAAAATGAATATGCTTGTCAAGCGCCATTCTTGGTGGGAAATAGCTAATTATACGAAGTTCTTGCGAGGAAAATTTACTATCGAACACCTTTTTTTTTGCCTTTCTAAAAAAATCTTTTATTATTATTTCCAGAAGGAAGAAGACCGAACACAAAAGAAAAGTATTTGATGAGGTATATAATATGTGGTGTAGTGCTAGTCACCTCTCGTAAGCATCATTTATGTTTAGTTCATGTTAACATTATTTTTTATATTTTATATGTTTTTTTACGTTCTAATACCTTAGAGATTGTTATTAACATCATTAATTCAACAAATTACATAAAAAATAAAGTTTGGTTTGTTCTTTTATTAATTTATATGAAGTTAAAGGTAAAAAGAACAAATCAAGCTTTGATTTCCATTTCCATGTAACTTGTGAAATTAATGATGCAATAAAACAATTTAATACTAAGGTATTAAAGTATAAAGAAATGTATAAAACCAAAAAAATAACGCTAAAACGGACTAAACATAAGTTGTGTTTACGGATTGTGACTAGAATATCATTCCTCATACTTGGTTAGAGGTTATATATAAAGAGAACTAATATGCCATTGAAAGCACTTTCCGTGAATTCCGTTGACATTTAGTTCAAGTCAAGATTTTTTTTTAATATTTTATTATTCTAGTACTTAATGAATTATTGTCGGAACCATCAAATTTATAAATTACAAAAAAATCAAAGAGATGAATAAAAGAGCAAAACAAAACTTTTTTATATATAATTTATAAATTTAATGATCTTGATGATAATTTTTAATGTATTAGCATAACAAAATACAAAAGAAAAAAATAGAAATAATTGACATGAACTAAATATCAAGAATTTTTTTTGGGTCAATTAATACAAATTTTAAAGAACACACACGTGACTCGAACCCAAGACCTTTACCGAACATTAACCACTCTACCACTGCGCCAACACACACACACCCCTAAATATCAAGAATGGTAACGAAAGATGTTCACAAATAACAATAGACATATCAATCTTTTATATGAAAAATTATTATAAAAAAAGATGGAATATGACTATTTTTGATGACCTTGACTAATGAACAAACACCATGAGTGAAAAAAGAGATGATGTTGATAAGAATTCAAAAAAATAATTTCAAAATATGCGATGGAATCAATAAGAACTTGAAGAAGAGAAAATTACGGCACGACCCCGTCAACCCCTCTAATTTTTTATCAATTGTTGCAAGCCTTTTGCCTTAATATTCTTAATTACATATATAATAATTTGCCTAGATTATTGTCCCAGAATTAAAATATTAGGTTTTTCTCACCCCAACTAAGTAGTCATGCCTTGAGTCAAATAGAGCACATCAAATGTTTGGTCAAGAATATCGGGAGTCGTGAAGGAATCCAAACAACAAGACCTTTCACATTTGAAGCTTAAAATTGCTTAATTTCAGCTACTCACACACATATATACATAACATTTATATTATTTTAATCAACCAAATTGGGGTGTTTAAATAGTTTATTTTGACCAATTCAAAACATTCCAAGTGGAGTAGATGGCTATTAATGATTACGATTATTGACTTATGAGGTCTTTCTTGGTGAAAGAAAAGAAAGCCAACGAGTTGCAGTTTCGATTCTATATTTTACTTTTATTGGTGTATTCGACTTTTTGATATTCTGTTCTTTTTTTTTCTTTTTTTTTATATATATAAGAAACCCCACGCCTCCCATGCAATAGCGCAAACCACACGCGATGACAGTGAAACCACACTGAAAAACCAGCGTGATGACTCAAACCCATAGAAGCGTTTGGTGAGGTTCGAACCTGTGACCTCTCGACCACAGGAACCCACCTTAACCATTGGGCTGTCCCTAAGGGACTATTTTTTTTTTTCTAACATAATGTAGTCAAGAGACACAAAAGTTAGATATGATAAACTATGGAAGACCCCGTGTGCAAATGAGTGCTCTTTGAGCAAGTAAGATATATACGTTGGTCTTCTCTATAAATGTTAATGTAGTATTTGATTTTTCTATCCATTTTTTGAATACATATACGTAGTACTCGATTCTCAGATAGTACGTAGTACTCAATCTAGACACAAATATTTTGAATATGTAGTCGTGCCACAAGCTGACACGTGACAGCATATTTTTTATTTTTAAAAAAAAATAAATTCGCAATGAGCAAAATGGGAAGAAAGCAAATCAATCTTCTTCTTCTTCTCCTTGGTGGCAGCAAGCGGCGGTACCGACGGACTGCAACAGCAACATATACGAACAACAACAAACAACAAATTTTGAAACAAAGAAAAAGAAGAAGAAAAATTGTAAAATAGAAGAACCTATCATATCTAAAATAATATTATAAATCATCCAAATATATATAATATGATATTCAATATTCTCAGATCTTCTGATCAACATTCTCATCATATAATCTTTCGTGACTATAATAGAAAAGAAAAAATTATAATCAAGATATGAATATAAAAATAATGATTAATATTAATACAAAATATTATTAAAAATTAAAAAATAAATACTTACTGATAAAATCTATTCATAACACTATTTAGTTAATAATAATTATTATTTAGCTAATTAATTATAAAATACCTATCTAAATCTACTATAATTTAATTATTTAGAATTGTAAACTTTTGATATAAATATTATATATAAACAGGTTCGGATAGTTGGTATCCATAGCCAATTTCTCAAATTCAATCCAAACTCATCACAAATACTAGTTTCACAATTCATACATTTTCCAAACTCATTTTATACTTATCCAAACTCGTTCTATAAAGACGGATCCCGTAGAAATCCGACTTGCTTATTCCTACATAAAATTCATATCAAACCAAAGGCCTTTTATTTTTTTTTTATCCTGATTAGTTATTATTTGAAAAACAAATCAATTGTTCATAAATATTTTAATTCGATAAAAGAACTTACATACAAATTGAGGAGTATTTAGAACAAAACTCCAAGATAAAATCGCTATCGGCCTTTTCAAGTGGGGCCTTTGAATTGGTCATAAGCTGACTTTATAAATTTGTACAACAAATTAATTAGTCTTACATTTTTTATTAATTTCAAAGCAGTAAGTCTAACATTATTAAATTGGAAAGCTCCTTTTTTCATGCAATAGTATTTTAGACTGTACTTTATTTTCATATTATATCATCTACTTTATGTTGTTATTTCAAACTTACTTTCATCTTTATAGGAATATTTATTTAAATAGTACGATGTATACGACTTTAGATCTTTTTGAAATGAACATATATCTAATTATATATCTCATAATTTTGTTGTTGTATTTAATATTTATATCTTGGTTTTATTTATACAATACTTATGTATATTGTTAAAATAAAATACAACATAAAAACTGATGATGATTTTGTGTAAGACTTTATTAAGGTTCTATAAATTACGGGTATGTCGATATCTGAAAGATTCCTTTTCTAGAAAAGTTAGGATTGGATTTAATTTTACATACCTAACAAATAACCTACTCCCTCTTACGCATTGACGATCTTTTCCATAACAATACCAACAAATATTATATATTATGTCACGTATAATGGACACAACGTGGGTCAATAATTTCATGGTATTTCATTATTATTTTACACCCAAAGAAATCTTCCCACTTAAGCTACCCAGTATTATCGGCTAGTTTCCAATTATTTGGTCCAATAGTTCTTCTATACCAATAAAAATAAATAATACGTTACGATCCAATTATTATAAATCTTTCGAAAACCCTACGTTTAGAGATGCAATTTTGGTAATTATTTGGCCAAAATTTTTAGTTAATTGTAATTAATTTCCTCTCAATTACATAGGTTTCGTAGTTACTTGCAAAAATCGATTTCATTTATTTGTGAAAGATCGAACTTCTGAGCAATCAATCATGGCATAATTATAAGTGAGTATATTGAGCAATGTTCAAACAAGTTTATGATCTATATATAGATGTATTTTGTTCTTTCTTAATTTATTTTTCCATATAAGAATGATTTAATTTTTCATATCAATATATATGGTCCCCCCATCCAAGTATAAGAAGAGTCGTTGTTTCCTTACCGCCAACTATCTTTTTTAGGTACCGAAAAAGTGAATGTTAAAGAAAAAGTAGCACATCAATAATTTAGTCGTAGTTACTTGCAAAATCGATTTCATTTATTTGTGAAAGATCGAACTTCTGAGCAATCAATCATGGCATAATTATAAGTGAGTATATTGAGCAATGTTCAAACAAGTTTATGATCTATAAATAAATGGCACAGCAAATTTATATACGTGTGACAACTTAGCTAATTTTGGTAGTCGCCAATTGCTGTACTTCATGTAGAATTCCTCCAAGCAAACTACTTTTATACGTAATTTGAGGCCTAATTACATTCTTGTTATTTAGCAAACATCCATCTAAGATACTAGGAATTTCATGAATTAATTAAATTGTAGAGATAAAGTGATCGAATTTTAAAGGAAAATTCTAGTTGATCTTATTTGATGTCAATGACCCAAAATGCAATTTTAACTTGTTCCAAATCTTTGTTAGGGGGAGCTCTCCTTGGGAGAGCCCACATCTCAGTCCCATGAGAATGTGACGGGATAAATTACAATAACTCAGTAATTAAGAATATATGATGATTTTGTCTAGTGTTCATAAGGAGTCGGAGTCACCCTAAACAGTGTGAAACTCTCACATATCCTTGTTCCAAATATGCTAGCTCTTAACCAATTGAGCTAAATCCGTGGGGACAATGACTTGTAACTATATATGGAGGTAGTAGTTTTAGTCACGTAATTGGACTAATCAAAAATCGAGCAATTTTAGTCGCTTTCCTATCTCTCTCTAATTTCCGGCAAATTTTGAGCACGCTACATATATAAATATATCCTTTATTCACCTCGTGTATACTATTCAATTTGAGCTTGTAGAAGATTCATAACAGTTTTTAACTTCTATTATTTTTTCTATTTCATGGTTCATCTATAAATAAGTACATATATATATACTTTTGACTCGACATACATTAACAAAAATAAAATAATAATTAGAATTTGGACAGAGCTGGCCTTATATTGATGATCCCATTTGTGATTTCAGACAAATAATACTTTTATGTATGTTATGAGTTTCTTTGGGTGCCTTTTATTTTTATTTTTCAGTGTGGAAAGCGTTCAAATATTTTATCACGGCAAAGTTAAGATGAAGATGTTCGTTAATTATTTTTACATTGCAAGTGTACGGATATACAATTATGTATAGTAGCAAGTAAAGTCATATTTCATAGAGATTATAATACTATGATTAACTACTATCCATAATTATAATTCTTTATCTAGACTTTGAATTCAGAATTGTAATTAAACATTTAAAAATATGCAATTTAAATAAAATAACAAAGAGGATAAAATGGAGATTAAAATAGATAAAGGAATATCCTAGAGCTCCGGTTTCAACAAAATCAATAATCAAACCAGTCCAGATCAATTAATCAATTAAAGATTCAATTCTTCCCAAGACAATCACAAAATTAGCTTAAACCTATTCTCATAGCGAATAAATCGTGGATTACATACAAGACTACTATCTCCAAATCGTTACTTAAACATGTAACTCACAACAAAACGATAAGATTATAAATCCCACACAGATCTCAAGACCTCTCGGCTAATATTGAAAAGTATGTTTTATGTTACCAATCACATATTAGTTACCATCTCTCGATATCAAACAAATACAACAAATCATGCAAAATTGGTGATCAAACAATTAAGCAAACAAGAAATCCAAGAACATAAAAAGAAAGAAAAGAACTAACTTAATCAATCCAAACTATATCCAACAATCATATTTATTTACCTTTAACCAAATGAAAATAAAATTATAAACAATAAAAATCGTAGAGAGGTTCGTAAGAATCTCGCTATCTTCAAGCCCTTGATCTTCTTTTCTCTTTCCTGTCTCCAAAAAATATCAAAATTGTAAAATATGTGATGTAATTCTCTTTTGCAGAGCTTTTCTGAGACATTTATATGTGTAACAATAAAATATAACATTTGATTTTCTAAATGGACTCAAAATAGGATAAAAACCCAAAATTCTACATTTTACAAGTGGAATAGTCGGTGCCACACGGTCCGTAGCCGCGTGCCCTTGAATGCGGGGGCCTTCTGGACAAATTTTGCATGGCCGAGGTCATGGCACGCAGTTGCGTGCCCGTGATCGCGTGGCCTCTGAGCTTCTGCACACTGATTTTGTTGGACCCTTTCTCCTTTATCCGAAGTCCGATTTTCGATCCGTTTGTGCCCACGAACACGTATCGAGATGAACTTGATTTCTATCATGCTCAATTATCCTTAGCTTTATCCTTATTCTTTTACAAATTCACTCAAAGTACAAGCAAGTAACAAGTTCTATACAATAAACTCAAATTATCTAACAAACACAAAAATTCCTATACTAATGATATCATATTGGCCTTATAAACATGGAAATATGAATGTTTGTTAGAAGACAATAAACTTGAATACATGATCTGACGCACCACCTTTTTGTTATTATAGAATAAAGAGTTTGCCCAACCTTAGCCACATTATTTGTCTTTATGTCTCCTATAGTCAAACTTTTATACTTCCATTCATATACGGGTAGCCTCACACTCAAAGTTTTAAATGAGATGTAACATTTTATTATGGCTTCTATAGTCAAACTTATATACTTCCATCCATATACGAGTAGCCTCACACTCAGTTTTAAATAAGATGTAACATTTTATTATGTGAACTTCATTTAATATTTGAAATCAAATTTCATTTGGTTGGTTGAACGATATTGTAATTCGAAACTTATCAATATCTATATTTTACACTGAATTTTCCAAAACACATTATATATACGATTAGTAGCGATTGTACTTAGGAAAAATTAGTATTTAAGTTTGATATTATTTTGTTCAAATATCCTTGTATTTGTTCTAGAAAGAAAAACAAACGTGCTATAACCATCTACATTGCAACCCTATCTGGATGATTACATATGTAAAATTTACTTGATCTATTCAATTTGGATCCACAATTTGTTGATATCAATCGATTGTGACCCATCACTTAATTTCCACATAGCATTATCATCAAGGAGAATATCAATGGAACGGGTTGTAGTATCAAATTAACAAACAAAGAAGAAGAATCTTTGAATATTTAAGAGAATAAAATATACCTACCTGCTAAAAGATAATGTGAAATTGAGATTTTAACAAATAAAAATATGTTATATGTGTGGGTGAATCTATGTAAGGTTAGATAGCAAAAGTTCGCCTTCAAAGTTGGTCTTATTGAATATAGTTTCATCCATTCAAAGCGAAATGCACTAGTTCATCTTAAAAATCTTAAAAAGGTATACTTTGCTTAAATTGCAACAGTTTTTCTTTTTATTATTCTTTTCTTTCTTTCTTCTTTTCTTTCTCTTTTGCAATTGCATTGAGCCAAAACTAATTTCGATAAATACTAGTACTACTATGTAATAATGAAAACACAAAATAATGAAAGAAAAGAAAAGCAATAAAAAAAGTGCAGGGTGGAAAAGACGTTAGAGCCCAAGGGTTAAGAGACAGCTAATAGAATGAGCGAAAGAGGATCGCCCACGTTCCAGTCATGTGTCGGCTACGGTCAAATGCCGGTGCACCGATGGGGACTCGTGTCGACACCTACCCGCCCAAGCAGCTTGCCCCGACTATCACAACTTTGACCGCTCTCGTGATTATACTCCTTTACCCTTCGTTGACTTTTGCACCCTACTTAATTAACTCAACCTTAATTCCCTCCACCCATTAGTTATTTCTAGGAATGAACAAATTATCCGAAAATCGAATATTCGATTCGAATTAAGTTGAAATTTAAAATTTGATTAGAATTTTCTGGATTTTCGGTTAGGATCGGATTGAAATTTTTCAAAATTTCGAATTTTCGGATCAGATCGAATCGGATTGAATACTTTAAATCCGAAAATCCGAATTATATATAATTTATATATAATAATAATATTTTATTTAAATATTGTTAATCTAATATAAAATATATAAGAATTAACAAAAATTGGTTTCGGATTTTCGGATTTTTCGGTTCGGTTCGGATTTTTTTATAAAAAATAGATTTTTGGATTTCAGATTTTTGGATATTTGGTTCGGATCAGATTTTTCTCTCTCAAAATTTGAATTTTTGGATCGATTCGGATTAGATAAAATTCTGAATCGAAATCTGAATGTTCACCTCTAGTTATTTCTCTAATCATTCACATCTGTGTACCTAGCACAAAATTTCACCAACTTATACCCCCTGCTGCAACAGTCCGATGCTATTCCGTTGCGAAATGCAATGACGAACACACGTTTTTTCGCAGGTTAATTTCTCCCAACAATTAAGGATTTAAATACGAACACATTCGTCGGCAAATAATAATGGCGGCAGAATTATCGAAATTGGAACGGACATTTCCGTGGTTGATCTCCAAAGTTTTGTTGTGAGTGGAAATTCATTGTTGAGTTTCTGACTTTCCAACTTATTATTATTCATTTCCTTTGTAATGAATTTCAATTCCTCTATTCCTAACTTAGAAAAAGTAAAAACTTTAAAAATATGACTTCACAAATTTATCTTGTAGAATAAAATTTGGAATTACTCATTAATATTTTCAATTGTTTCTAAGTCATAGTTCAACATTATAACAAGAGAAGAATACGAGCGCATAAGTATGCATAAAACAGAAACCATGTTCACAGTTCTTTTGAGATAGCCTAGTGGTAAATTGAGTTCCTTTGGCCAAAAGGTCACAGGTTCAAATCACACTAACTCTTTTATGGGTTTGAGTCCGTCACATTTGGTTTTCTAAGTCTGATTTACAGACTACTATACATGAATGTGCACTTTACCAAATATGTACTGAAAATAGCGGATACATATTCACAGTTCATTACTTGATAAGGCTTGAATAAAGCTTGGCGTAATGCGTCATTTTTAGTATATATAAAAGAGTCTTTTTCAACGAAATTATTCTTCTCAAACTTTTATGGTCAGATATCATCATATTTGTAAAGGTGACTACATTTAATTAATTAGTTCATAATATATTTGGATCACGCGCTCAGACACATAAATATAGCTTTGGCTTTTCGACACAATTTTCCCACGAGTGCGACATCATATTGCAAGGTGCAAAATCGGTGTTGCCAATTAAAGATTTGTTCCGAATCACAAACAATTTTGATTGCATTCTAAACCACTAATGAAAGAAGAAACGTGCATAGTCAATTTAATAATATTCTACATTATTTATATATTTATATATCTTTTTTTTTGTATATCCTAAACAATTTATTACACGAATTCGTCTCATTCTTTTTGGTACCAATAGAATGGAGAAGTTGTGTGAGTACTTGATTACTTGTACTAGTTAGTATCGTATATATCCAAAAATCTACAGTAAAAAAACTAAAAGAATGTGATTAAAAAATTAAAAATAATATTATTTAAGAAATAAAGTAGCTTAAGTTGTGGAGAAAAAAGAACGAATATTTTTCCATCACAGGTTACTAGATTAACAGTTGCCCCGTTTTTTCTCCAACTTGTACTTTTATTTTAAATGGCATACTATACGTGTAATATATATTGGTCATATAAAATATAATATAATATAATATTAGTACACAATACAAACTAGAAGATGTTGATCTTATATATGAACTTAGTGTTTCGCCTAGAAATGTGGGAAATGTGGGGCTGACCATTTCTTGTTTCCCCACCAAATTTAATTAATTAACAACGATAAACTCATGTAATCACCTCAGTTTAATCAAATTATTATTTTCTCGTCAAATCTTTTTAAATAAATGACACCAAAGCAAATCCAAGCCCTTGTCAAACCTAAAGCTCATATTCTTCTCCTTTCTCCACCAGTCTACTCACTCCCTCCACTCTCTCTCTCTCTCTCCCTCTCTCCATGTCGGAGGATTTCCCAGATTTCTACTACCGCCTGCCGTTTCAAGATGATCAGCGGCGAACCACCACTGCAGCCGCCGCCTCCTTCACATACTCCGGCAGCCATTCCTCCGCCTACGCCAACGATCCCTCGAGCACCTTCTCCGCCGATCGTTCCTCCGTCGTCGACAACAATCTGCAAATGTTCGATCCAACTTACGCAAGCTTTGCTGAATTTCTGCATGGATCCAACGATCACGGCTCATTCTCCGCCGCCTTCGGCTTGCAACCGTCATCCTCCGTCGCTGTAGAGGATCAACAAACGACAGCGGTGGAAGCCGCGAGAGGCGGCGGCGAGACCACGCCAGCCACGCCGAACTCCTCGACTTCGTCGTCCTCAGCCGAGGCGGCCGCGGCCGACGAAGATTCAAACAATAAGGGTAAGAAAGAAGCGAAGGAAACCCTTGAAGATGCAGACGATGACACCTCCAAGAAAGAGTAAGTAGTTTTTTTAGATTAAACCTTTTTTCACAGAAAAAATTAACAGTTTATTCATAATTTTAAAAATTAATCAATTGCGAAATCCGTTATTAATTAAGCTCGAAGGCGAAGAAGAAAGCAGAGAAGAAGCAAAGGCAGCCACGATTTGCTTTCATGACCAAAAGCGAAGTTGATCATCTAGAAGATGGGTATAGATGGAGAAAATATGGACAAAAAGCAGTTAAGAACAGCCCATATCCAAGGTAAAGACATTTCATTAAATTCCTTCTTTAATTAAAATTATTAATTTGGATGATCTATTTTGAATTTGAGCAGATCTGTATGAACACGACCTTTAGAAATTTAGATAACAAACAAATTTCATGCAAAGTCAAACTTCATGTATCTTGTTTAAGTTGTGCACATATTATGTCGTCTTGTTCCTCGATTACGGTTTCATCTGCAAATTAACTTGACCTCTAAATTTTTTCTTGAATATATTAATTATATAGTTTGAACGCAACCCTAGTATGAACACTCTTGTACGTCTCTTCATCCAAAAATTTACAGTAGTTTTTGCCGCAAATGGTTGTTTGAATATTAATCAAATTTTGCACTAGTAGTCTAGAATCATGTTCCCACATGAAACTGCTGATATCTTGATACATTCTTATCACTATATTATATATTGTTCCATTTTCATGAAATTACGATTTTTGGCTTCAAACCGAAGCAAAAGCTAACCTAGCAACTTGTAATTTCCAACATGGTATACAGTAGTGTAGCTTTACTCATTGACTCATTAATCAGTCTTATTTAATTTCTTATTATAAATTAAATCTGCAGAAGCTACTACAGGTGCACTACACAGAAATGCCCGGTGAAGAAGCGCGTGGAGAGATCGTACGAAGACCCTTCGATCGTCATCACAACTTACGAAGGGCAGCACAACCACCACGTGCCGGCGACGCTCCGTGGAAACGCGGCGGCGATGTTCGCCCCTTCAATGCTAGCTCCGCCGCTGATCCCAACGGACGGGCAGGGATTCCCTCAAGAGCTCTTGCTTCAGATGCCTCACCTCTACGGCGGTGGCAGCAACGCAAACAATATGTTTCATCAACAGAATTATAGCAGGCCGCATCAGCAGTTCCGCCAGTTTGTTGACTATGGGCTGCTGCAGGATATAATTCCTCCAGTTTTCCCTAAAGAGGAGCCATGAGAGAGAGAGGGGAGAGTTGAAACTCCAAATTTTAACTACTGCTAGAGAGAGGGGATACCTTCATTTCTTTATATGATGATATATATTTGTTTTGCTGACTGTACGATATATATGTATGTATCGATCGATCGCCTGTCTTCATACAGACATGGCCTAGTGTAGTGTTATCTCTATCTTCTCCTTATTCTCTCTCATCGCCCCAACTCTCCCACGATGCTGTTGTATCTATAGCTATATATATGTAGAATTTAATAGTACATTTTGATGTGCATGAATTTACGTTTTCGAAAGCTGTCGTGTTTTCTTCTCCTTTATCTATTGAAGGTTATGTATTACGTTACATATGATATGATGAAGTGAATTTGGGGCACGTTGAATGATACGACCATATTCATATATTTGTTATTTTGATTATCATTATGTCTATTTTACTAGTTAATATTATTGAGTTGGGTTATATTATAAAGCCCGTAGATTAGACCTATTATGCGTAGGAGTCATAGTTAGTATAAATAATCTTGTATTCTTGTTATTTATCATTAAGTCAATAATATTCTTATATGGAGAACCTTAGGGTTTTGGCCTTGCGTGATCGTGGGGATTGGGGCTTTTCACGAGCTTATCGTGGATTATCGATTCGATCTTGGAGCAAGATCGTTTCATTGAAGCTTTGCATATGCATCATAGACCTAATATTGATGGTATATATACATATATAGATGTATAATTAGGGTAGCTACTTTTTCTAATTAAGTAATTATGTAGAGTTAGGCGATTTAATTTCTGCATCTTGTGACATATACATGCATGATTCACACGCAAAGTTGAACGTTTGGCAGGATTACTCATATGGATTAATTAGAGATCTGAGGACATTTCACATGCATGCAGCTAATTTGGAAAAGTCTGGCCAACTTCAAAGGTTCTAGAATTGATAGTAAATTTTTGTGACATACGTGTTTTCACGACTTGCGTTGATTTTTTCTTGTTCTTCTAGGGGACAATATATTAGTGTTCAAGACCTGGAGTCGTATTTCCTTTTTAGTTCCTTTTTATGCGTATTGAATGCTTAACACAATATTGAAATATGTGTACATATATTGTCATATATTTTAAATTTCGTTAAAGCGAATATTAATTGTGAGATCGATTCGATCCTTTTTTTTTTTTTATCATGGGAACCCGCACCACTACCTTAGGTGCAAGACTGGTAAACCCCATCGCTCTCGCAATAGTCTGCAAACCACACATGATGTGGTTAATCACACTTGGAAACCAGGTGTGTGCGCCAAACCCATAGGGGCGTTTGGTGTCGATTCGATCCTTTGGTTGTATAGATATTGAGTTCACTAGTGTTTCTTTGGAAGTTAATAATCTTGACTATATCTTTTATAATTATTTTTTTCAATTTTGGAAGTTAAGAATAAATTTACATAATATGTATAGTAATGATAGACGACTAAAAATTGCAAATAGAGAAAAGAAAATACAAGGAACCTCTAGAGGAGAAAACTATGGTATATTATGTCTCTTTCACTTATTTAACTAAATAAAATGGAACATTAAAGGTCAAACAGCTCATCGACTTCAAAACTAACTACTATATTAAATGACTAAATAACAGTAGTATAGGATATTGATTTTAATCTATCAAAATATTTATTCTAATATTGTAAAGATAAAAAAATATCCACTAAGTAATTAACAAGATAAAGAAAATAGTCACTTTTTATGTGAAATTACTTTCCTACATGTTCAGATTTATAAATTCGCTACCATTTTAATAGTTGTTGCTTATAAATTGTCTACTTATACCCAAATTCAAGAGTGGGATGAAGGGGAGGGGGATAATTTATGAATTGACCCCTTTTATACTTAAATTCAAGAGTGTATGTGGGTGGGTGGGTGGATGGGTTGGGGGGGAGACAACTCATGAATTGCTCCTTTTATATACTTAAAATTCAAAAGTGAAATCAAATTTAATCTTAAATTCAAGACTAAAACAACTAATTCAGTAATTGATTCAACTCAAGATCTTAATTGTAGGTAAAATGGACTAATTCAAGAAAAAGGTTAAACTGTAAATTGTTATTTTTAAATCTTTTTTATACGAATGACTAGCTTTTGTTTTTATTATAAGAAAATAAGTATCTTATTAGTGTTCCCATAGGACATTTGTGTTCATTCCTTTTTATACATATATATAGAAAGGTAAATTTTATTGTATAAAGTTAATTAAGAAAAAAAATCTTTAAGAGCGTCCTTAAGGTTGCCTTTAATGCTAACTTTGTTAATTAATGCCAATTGGCTTCTTTCAACTTTTTACTATTGCATAAATGGTGACTAGGATGTGGATATAAACCTAACTCGTCAACATAAAAACTAGCTTCTCTCATAAATTAAAATAAGTGATTGTAGTAATTATGTAAATATTATAGTAGAGTTCATATAAAAGTTATTTTTTAGTAAATGGTTGGAGAAAGAGATGAATGTTGTGAGTTTTAAAAAGTGATACAAATAAATCAGATTTTTGTTTTCACTATTGGAGATACCCTAATGGATGATGCATTGGGGATGCATTTACTAATTTCACCATTATGGGAAGGTAATAAGAAAGAGATAGGAGAGAAAATATGTACATTTGCCTTTTGAGGGGTATTATAAAAATGGGCCCTAATTTTATATACATATTTTCCTTGTTTCTTCTTTGATCGTCAAATTATTCTTCTTTCTTTCTTTTTATATTTTTTCTTCCTTTGTTCTTCCTTTTTTCTCTTCTCTTTGTTTTTTCTTTTCTTTTCATCAATTTCTTAGTTTATGTGTAATGTTTCAATTTCTGAATTTAAGTTACCTTTGTGTTGTACGATTTTCTTTAGAAAGTATCTATATATATTCCTATTTACATTTATATTTATTAATTTTATTATATTATATTTGTATAATAATTAATTTATTCCATTTTAATTAATTGAAAATAACTGTCAAACTAATTTATGATAAGTTAAAAATAATAAATATAAAATTTAAATAAAATATGAAAATATATTGAATGAATTGAAAGTATGGTGCATAGTGATGTCAGTACAAATTTGATTTTGAAAAGATATTATTAGGGAAAAAATAAAAGAGAAGAATATGATAATATATCTGTCATGATATTAATAAAATCTAGAAATTAAGAGATGCCAATGGAAATGCTCTCATAGTTTGTTTTTCATATATTCATGTTCGTCAAATTAACAATAAACACCTGTTATGATGTCTTATCCCTTAACATTTTCCGTACACTTAAATTTGATTTTTTTTTTCCCATGACATAAGACATCTAAAATTTTGATCCTAAAATTAGTAATTTCCATAAAAAACTGGAGATAAGCTAATTGGTCAGTTTCGTTGCTCAAATTAATCAATGCCCGGTTTGACCTATAATTCGAACTCGACCATCTGTTTCATATCTCATAAATTCTTGTCACCATAGAGTGTATTTCTTAGACAAGTCAACCACATATATATATATATATGCCTTCTAATTCAACTGTAAATTAAATTGATAATTATATGTCCTATGCATTTAATTTGAGAACTCGTAATAATACGTCGTGGCTAACGCAGTGCACGTTAGTTGCTCGTAAAAAAGTGTCCATGATAATGATTACGTAAACAATTGTAACACCAATTTTTGTATTTAAATTTTATAAATACAAAATTGTATACAAAATCAATTGAATTTGAATTTGATATGTTTGAGATGGATTCGATCTCTATCTATCCTCTGATTCTTCTCTTCGATTTGATTTCTTGAACGATCTTCAGATTTTCTTTAAGTTGTTAGAGGGGATGTAGTTCCTTGATATCCTTGAACTTGATTATGTCGATCTGAAGGACTTCAGTCTTGTTTTCAGATTGAACGTTGGATTTGATTTGAAATGTTGAAGAACGCTTTGAAGATCTTCAGCTTTGAGTGCTAATGCGGAGGGTTTTCACCATATTTCCGGATTGAACATCATCTTCGATTTGATTTGGGAGGATGATTTTGGCGAAGAACGTGGTGATTTGCACGAATAACGCCTTGAATGTTTGAAGAAGGCTTCGAATGCTGGAGAAGACTTCGCCGAGGATTCTTCGAGTGCCTTGAGCTCTTCGAATCTTCACTTCACTTCACTTCACTTCACTTCTTCCTCTCATTTATGATAACCTTCAACTCCTATTTATAGATTTAGGCTAGTGGGTTTATGAGCCTTTTGGGTCATCAAGCCATGAGCTTGGACTTATGGGGTTTTGAGTCATCAAACCATGAGTTTGAGCTGGGGCTTGAGTTTGTGGGCCTTTTATGGCTCGTTTAAGACAATTGGTGATTATTCATCTCCAGATGTATCGTGCTTACATGTCATGCTCCTATTCGCCGATGAAATCAAATATTAATCACATATCTATTTAATCTTGGAATAAATTTCATTAATAAAATAGAAATATAATTAATTATTTAATTCGTGTTTTACACGTGGCGCAATATAATTTGCTAACAATTTTTAATTGTCTACAACAAGAATATATCATTGTTCTAAATCTGTTAGCTCTTAACCAATTGAAATAAATTCATGGAACAACAAGAATATATCTTATTTATGTAAAATAATAAACAATGAGTTTTTTGAGATACTCTCGAGATTTAATTTATTAATTAAATTGAGAAATTAATGCGGATGATCAAAATAAGCTTATTTTACTATTTAAGAGACTAACACTGAGACGACATGGCTCGTCTGTTTCAAATAAATCGCTTGGACTAATGCGTATGACAAGGTAACCTCTGTCTAATCTGAGTCGCGGTATATTTTCGTCCTCTCTTTCTATAGAGAGAGAGAGAGAAAAAGAGATATATAGTGTTCAAATTTCAAATAGTATGTAGTGGGTGACGAATCCATAAATATTTTTCTGGGACCCAAATAATTATAGATTTGAGAAATTATAAATATATTTTAAAAATAAAATTAGAAATTAATTATAATAATTTAATATTATTTGAATTACATGACAACATTAAAAATGTGATAATCTCATAACGTGAACAAAAAAAGCAAATCCAATGTATAGCGTCATTTTGATATGGATTTTGTACCGAAATGATGCATTTTCGCACTCGTATGAAATTTGGTGTAAGTGAATAGTTTTACATAAAATATGTATGATTGATGAAATGATGAAAACTACATAACATTTAGAATTATAGTGTAGTTTAGAGTTGGATTAAAAAGATACATATTCGACATAAAGTTTTAGAATAAGTTACTTTTAGAGGGATGACAAAAAAAGCGAATCACTTAGAATGGAACTGAGGAAGTGTAATTTTCTCAATGCATATTTAGTTAGCTAACCCTTCATCCTAAGTTGTAAAGAAATGATCAACACTCACAGTGTAATAGGCCGTATATTGAATTGGTTAAAATTGATGAAATAATAATTGCTGATTACATAATTTGCTGAAAATGTATTTCGTTCAATTAATTAATAGACATGCAGATAAATAATCACACAAACCGTAAAGCAAATCAAAGCGTTTACATGTACAGAAACTCCCAAAAAAATCACCTAAGTTTAACTTAATTATAACATCCGTGATTCCGTATCACGCTAATCATATTTATGTTATGCAAGTTGACTTTAACTATGATCTACCTATACTTCCATATCTTTAATATTTCAATTATGGAATGTTTAGATCCCCTAGTGTTACGATAATATTTGGATATATATAACCTGCACAGATACAGCAAAATTAATATCAATTTATAAAGATCACAACTAATTATGTTATTAACAAGAATCTAATTTACGTTAACCCACCTATTTGTAAATGCTTAGAAAAAGGGAACCATATTAGGTGATTTCGATTTAATCGAGATAATGATATTATTTAATTCTCCTTATTCCAAATAATTATACTTAACGTTGTTGTGATGTTATGGAAAGTAAAGAAACTAGAAACAAATAAATATGGTAAATAGTAAATACGGCAAACCAACGGTGACAGTTGGTCTGCAAATAAAATGAGAAATCTAAACCGACGATTATCAATTGTTGAAGCAAACGACGACGTCACACGTCACTCACTGTTTCCGCTCTCCTTCTTTCTACTCCTTGTTTCTCAGATCTCTGATTTCATATATCTTCTGCTCTTTTCTTCTTTTTCTCGATTATTTTTCTGTACACAGTGCTGCTGCCTGTGTGTCGGTACACTTCAGCGCTGCCCATTCCTCGATTGATGGAAATTGTGTAGATTTGCGTATTGGATCGATAGAGAATAGGTTTGTTCACGTTAGAGGAAGGGAATGGCGGTGGACTCTGGACCTCTGACGCCTGGACAGGTGCGGATTCGGCATCTGTAGTTTGTACGATTGTGTTGTTTCGTTTTCTTAATTTAGTTATTGTTTATTCGGTTTTGTTTCGTAGTTGTGATTTTTGAAGTTTGGTTGATTATCAGAGTGCAAAGTTTGGTGATCATCCTCTTAGTTGGATATGATTTAGTTTCAGTAGATACGATTTCATACAATTTTACGTTATTGCTGCAAGTTGATGATTTGTTTAGTAGGTCTGTAAACGGACAATGGTTTTATTGGGATTAAATCAAATTACTGTGTACTTGATCTTTGTAGGAATGCGTATTAAGTTGCATCTGATTTTTGTTTAGGATGTAAAACTGGAAATTAGATTCACTTGACATTTGCTGGCTCATTTGTGTTCTTACCTTTTGTGTTCCATTTCAACTGCAAGTCTGCAACCTGTAAGTTGTTACATCATTTGCGTATGTGGGTTTACTGCCTAAGATGCCGAGGGACCTTCATTGTGCATATAAGTTATTGTTGTATTTACTTTGATTACTATTCTTGCTGGTGTCTGTTAGATATGGTTTCTGCATTTTTGAATCTATACTTACATTGCATGTGATGAAACCTATTCCTATTATGGCCCAGGTGTCATTTTTGCTTGGAATTATTCCAGTTATTGCAGCATGGATATATTCAGAGTGGTTGGAATATAAGAAGACATTGCCCTTTTCCAAAGTGTGAGCACCTTTCCTGTTTCCATGTCAGCTCCTTATGGGCATATAGATACTTGCTTTGGGCACACGTTCGGTTCTGCTTAGGTGAACCGACTAAGGCCCTACAAATTGAGAAATATATCTAAACGTTACTAATATCTGCTTGTATGTTGCTTTCCTGGTAGCAGCCATTCAGATTATAATTTGGTTCCATTAGAAAGTCAAACAGTCAAAGAAGATGATCAAGCTGTCTTGATGGAAGGCGATCTAACAAAATCATCATCCACAAAGTTTCCAGTCCATCTATTAATAGTCACTGTAACATATTGTGATATTACTTTTCTATGGTTGCTTCTCCGGTCAGATTTATGAAATCCTTTACCATCTATTGGGCTTCATTCATTAGGTTTTTGATGATGGATGACTTATTCTTGCTGGAAAATCGACAAATTTTGAGGGCAATGTAAGTTTCTTGTTCAAATTGATTTCATTTTATAAAGCTGTTTTCATTTTGTCAATGATATTCAATCTTATGCAGGGCTGAATTTGGGGGAATTTTGTCCTATTTCTACTTGTGACCGCACAAACTTTTTTGCAGATTCAACCAAGGTGCCTTTTCTAATCGGTTTATTTCAATGATCAAAATTGTGATTTTTTTATTAAATAGAGTATTTCGAAAGCTAAGAATTGCTCACATTCATTATATAGCAAAAGTGTAAAAACATGGCAATGATAATTGGCCATTGGTATTAAAAGCAGTTTTACTCGTACCAGAGCATGGCTGTATTTGAGCTCTTATTCCTGAGTTGTGACACTGAGATTTATTAAGACAAAAATGTTGGCGTAGGAGATGGACACCAAAGTGGATTATTTAACTACTTTGTATATCTAGCTAAATGAAGTGCCAGAGGACTAGTTAAAAGAATATGCACGCTATCTGTTAGGCTCCATTTATTTGTTTGGTAGATTTAATATAAATGGCGTCATACTAGTGGAAAATAGTGAATCAAGTAATTTTCTTAAGTTTCAAGAGTAATCCCTAATCTTTTTTCTCATCATTTGCATGTAAGCATGTTGGTCTCTGTCTAAATCTTATACTAAATACTACTTCCTCCGTCCCATTTTTGAAGTGTCCCATTTCTTTTGGGCATGAGTATTCAGGAGAAATGTATAAAGTAGTTAAAGTGATAAAAGTGGGTATATCCCACACCTTTTGAAGGATAATTATTTCTTAAAATGGAATGGGTCATTTATAATTGACGACCCAAAAAGAAAAGTAGGACATTTTAAATGGGACGGAGGGAATACTATATTTTGCTATAATATTTCAAGTAGTGTAGAGCTAATGCATTCTTTTTCCTTGTTGGACAGAGTTACAATCGTGATTTGTTCATTTTCCTCTACTTGCTCTTGTCATAGCTTCAGCAGTGACTTCACTGAAGAAACATAATGACAAGTCTCCAATATCTGGGAAATCCATACTCTATCTTAAAACACCATCAGACAGAAGAGTGGAAAGGATACATGCAGTCAAGCAGACCCTGAACCTTGTCTTTAACTTTTGCTCTACTATTTCGCGTAGTTGAATGGTCTCACTATTTCTTGTCAGCCTTCGGATTGATTTGATGCCAAAAAGTAGGATTGGCATTAACTAGTATTTTGCATGTTCAAAATTTTGTTCTCAAACATCGATTGATGATTGTTTTGGCAAATGGAAAATAATATTTCTTTATTCTTTCCTCTCAATAATCCATATTCATAATGTCTGTTGCTGCAGAACACACTCCTGACAAAATTTCTAATTCTACCTTTTCCCCTTGTTTCTGACAGGTCCTCTTTCTGAGGTACCATTACTTTGCTGCATCAGAGATCTACAATGCAATTCGCATTTTTGTTGCTGCATATGTTTGGATGACTGGTTTTGGAAACTTCTCTTACTATTACATCAGAAAAGATTTCAGTGTTGCTCGATTTGCTCAGGTGAAAATATACCTGGAGTCGAATTGTCTTCCTTTGACCTATTAGTCTATTACAACTTAGTCAAGGAGTACTTTGCTGCTTTTCTCAGCTTAAGTTAGAATATATTCTCTATGCAGATGATGTGGAGACTGAACTTTTTCGTGGCCTTCTGTTGTTTTGTTCTCAACAACGACTACATGCTATACTACATCTGTCCTATGCACACCACCCTCTTTACTCTCATGGTTTATGGAACCCTTTGTATCGGCTACAACTATAACGAGATAAGGCCAGTGATGTTTCTGAAAATTTTTATGTGCTTCGTTGTGGTTATTTTGGTATGGGAGGTTCCAGGAGTTTTTGACATTTTGTGGAGCCCTCTTGCTTTTCTATTAGGTCAGTGGGTACCATGGCTTCTGAATCTCCTTTAAGCTTCTTGATAGCATCAGTAATTTTTTTATTTAAAGAATAATCTCCACCAGGAGTAAAAGTTATTTCTGATAATATTTAACTAGTTGATTTTTCTTAATGACAGGATATACGATATAGTGATCCAGCAAACCCAGATCTTCCACGACTATATAAGGGCATTTTAGATCTGGGCTTGATCGATATATATGGATCATTGGAATGATCTATGCCTATTTTCACCCAAATGTAATCTTCAATTTTTTTATTTTTTTTCATCTTTTCTTTTGACGAGCTTAAAATTCCGTATATTTTTCTTGTTGCAGGTTGAAAAGTGGATGGAAAAACTCGAAGAGTCTGAGACCAAGCAGAGATACGTGATCAAAACATCCATTGCTACAGTTTCTTTAATTGTAAAATTACTAGATCCTTTCACGTTCTTGTTTGTACATGATTCCTGTTAATGATTTGCGTTCAGGTTTCTTTGTTAGAAATATTTATCTCCTTTCTTCTTGATTATCTGGCATAGGTTGGCTACTCGTGGTATGAATACATATACAAGCTGGATGAAGTTTCGTACAACAAGCTCCATCCTTACACGTCCTGGATTCCTATAACGTGTGCTCTGAAAAAATTCCCTATCCTTTTTTTGCTATAATTTCCTCTTTGACAAGAATATCTCGCAAGGTTACCTAGTATCTAGCTAGTGCCATTTGTGGATTTTTTTTTTCTGATGGTTTCTTTTCTCATCTGCCCTTGATTTTGTTCCAGTGTCTATATTTGCTTAAGAAATTTCAGTCAGCATCTTCGGAATTTTTCTTTGACCCTTTTTGCGTAAGTCTTCTCTAGTTTCCTGTTTAAATTATCCTCTCTAGCTCTTTGTAATTACATCGTTACATTTTCTGCTAAGCCTATTTAATTTAAATAATACTTGTTAGTTGATCCTATAAATTGTTCTTATGTACCAGGTGGCTTGGAAAATTACATTGGAAACTTACATCTCCCAGTTTCATAATATGGCTGAGGTATGTTGGTCTAACTTTTCATGCACCTGTTACTTATGTTTATATTCAATAGCTGTCACACAACATCTAGCATTTGTATGACATGAATATGCTGGGGAATCTGTGAGATGCTCCTTTCTGGAACATAAGGATCCTATTAAACAATAACAAAATCGAATTTGATCCTGCTTTCATGGGTGTCTATTGACATTATGTGCAGGTCCAATGTGCCCAATGACAGCCTAAATGGCTACTCTCTTTTATCCTAGATTATCCATTGCTCAACTTCATGCTGACAACTGCTATTTATATCCTGGTGAGCAACTCTTTCTGTTGTTCTAAATAAATCAAGTTACTAAACGGATTTATCATGGTTTACTATTTTACTGCTGCAGATATCACATCGACTGTTTGAGTTGACAAATACACTTAAGGTTGCTTTTATTCCAACAAAAGACAGCCAGAAGCTGTTTCAAAATTTTATTGCTGGAACTGCCATTGCTGTGTGTTTCTATAGCATTTCATTCATTCTTCTTCAGATCCCTCATTAGTAAGTTCTTTATCCGTCCATTGATATCATTATGATCGTTCGAATCATGTTAAACCTTGCCTCAAGCATGTTTAGTCCAGTGATTACATTCCTTTAAGCTTGGTTTAAAATCTCTACCTTATGACTAAGTGCTTATTTTAACTTTAGAAAAGCCTATTTTAGTCACTGTGAAATTCAAGACTAATCCGCTTTATACGACCTCTCCACTTAATACTGTTGTGTTGCATCTTGTATTTAACCTGCGTTCCGCACTATTTGGCTGGACAAATACACTTGTGCAGCACAGGCTTGTAAAAGATTGCAACAGTCAATGGTATATATGTACTGATGTGTTGTATCCTAGCACGACAGGGAAACAGAGGTGGCGCGTGAAGCTACACAATCCAACAATTTTAGGCAGACTTTGATCAATGATCTGCCCAGTTTTGATCAGGAAATTTAATCATAAAATGAAGAGAAACTGGAACACGTTTTGTAAGAATGTTTTATCTGTTTTTACAGTTTCTCATATCTATATCTCACCTTAGTATTCCCCTGTTTTTGTAACGAAATAGTTGGATAATGATGGTGCCACACATTCGTATTTATGTACTTGGTATAAGCATCTAATTTAAATATAATATTGCAGGAAGAGGTCATAGATAGATACATTTAGGCTCTAAAATGAAAAATCTGTGGGGGTTCGATTCCATAAATATATATTACAGCAATTAGAAATCCAGAAAAGTGTGAAATGCATTTATTTCATTCCTACGCGACAGCGACACCTTAATTTTTGTTTTACTTTGGAACTACTTTATTTCAAGGAAGATTGAACTGCTCTAGTATTTCCATTTACATACTAAAGAAAGTTATCATATGTTGTCGAAATCCAATAATTTGAACTTTCATTGGTAGAGATTTTCTGCCCACTCAGCTATAGTGGTTTTACTGTGTATACTTCTGAAGCTTATAATTGCTTTTAAACAATCAGTTTCCACTATAATTTATCTCTCAAAGTGGACTACTTTGATAGTTGAAGTCTTGGAATAATATTTTAGCTAAACTAGTCGAGCTGATGATTATTGGTCATAGAGTTGTCTTGGTTGCGGCTGGTGGGACAGTGCGCCGCCCCCAATTCTGTTATTTTTTTAATTAATTTTAATTATATTCTAATTATTACTCTCTTTATCATATCCAAGATGACATGTATTTCTTTTTTTGATCAGTTATCTAAGATGGTCTGTTTCATTTTTAGTAAATAATTAATCACTTCAAAAGTTATGAGACCTATCTACTTTGTATCACATTAATGACTTTATAGCATTCTCTTAAATAAGTGTGTTGAAAAGAAATAGACCGTCTTGGATGAGACGGATGAAATATTAAAACTTTAATTTAGGATTAATAAACTCTAATTTGTTATTAATAAAACTTAATTGAAATTGATGAACCCTAATTTGATGGATGTATCGTACATACACAAGTTTTTGGCATAGTCAAATATAAAATTTTCCTCCGATAGTATGTTTATGTATAAATCAATTTAAATTAATAATGTTTATATTAATTTATTATTGACTTCATAAGATGTATCATTTGTAATAGATAAAATGTATTATTAGAAAGATATAATATAAAATTTTATTATTGTGTATATGAAAATATGATCTCTACAACACGAGGAAAAGTTCATATAAAATCTTATAGTGCAAGTACATATTTTTGAGTCCCTTTCGGTATGATATATATAGTTCAAACCGGTGTCCCATATGTATTTTCTTCTTGATAAGTGTTGAACGTTTACTACGAAAATTGTGGTTGCATTTGAATTTTGTTTGGTCTATTACGTCCAAATCCTCATCTAAAAATCTTGACTTGATAATTCTAAAAAAAATCTTTAGTTGAATGTTGAAAATGAAATATTTATTTATAAAAGAATTAGAATCGGCGTCACCGTCAAAATCTTCTGTGACGGATGACTGGTGGGTCCGTCGTTTTGACTATTTCTAGTACTGTACGTTTTTGGCATCGAAGAAAAGGATTGTATATGAGTGGTGCCGTGTTGAGAGTAAGAAATTCCATTTATAAATATTTTATAGGTACCAAATATATTAAAGTGAGACCTTTATTTGTCGCAATTTTCTTGTTTTTCAGCTCGTATTCACTTTGCTGCCGTCTTACAAACTTACACTAGAAAAGAAATAAAAAAATAATGATTGAATTGTGATACTATATTTAATTAGGTTAATTACCATTTATTTAACTAGGTGTGGTATGCATTCATTTCATGTGAAATTGCATGACTTTTTAATATAAAAATAAAGTAAAATTAGTAAAGTGTTATTTAAAATTTTAGTTCAATTTTTGAGAAGCCTATTTTCTACGTGGATATTCTCCACCTTAATCAAATTATAGTCAATCTTTATTTTTTTAAGGAAATTAAAGTAATTATAAGGCGGCTTAGTTAGTGAAATGATAACTTCTCGGTTAATTACTATCTGAATTATCGTTAGCTATCTAAATTTTATTCTTGGCACCTACAATCTAAATCATCATTTCAAAATTTGATGAGTTGTGACATAAATGCGCAACAAAACAAAACACTAATTTCATGTTCAGTTAATTAAATGATTTACTGTTCCTCAATCAAGATTATACTTTCACGCTTATTTTTCCAAAATTAAGATTCTTCTTTTTTATTTATTAAATCCAACCATGAAATTAAATTTATAAATAAAAATATCAAATTCAAATTAAAATCATTGTCGCGAAAATAAAAAATGGATGAATAACACCACCAACACAACGATTTTGTGGAATCACCGATGAATGTAGTATGCGTTACCCACAGGCCACAATCATCATTTGTCACATGTCTACAGTCTAGTAAAATAAATAGTAAATTTCACAACATAATATATAGACATACATATTGATATAGGGATGCATTCTAGCGTAAATATTATTTTTTATTCATACACTAATAGCCCTTTCTATAATCTTTTGTTATATATAATAATAATAATTAACAGAATAAAATTTTTTTGTTTGATTGTCAGTTTATATTATGAAATGTTAACATTTACAAAGCGTCAGAGGCCGTCAAACTTGACTCTTACAAATTACAACAAATTGATGAGAACCACTTGAGGTTAGTAATCCACTTGAGCTTAGTAATCTTATTCCAATTGCTGTCGGTTTTGTCCTAAATTCAACATTTTGCCTTTGTTGGATTGGATTCGGTAATTCAACGTTATGCACCGCCACTTTTAAGAGCATAATAAAGGCGCGCCTTCGTTTTCAGAAATCAATTCACTAATAAATTCTACGCCTAATTTTTGAAATGTGATTTGACTAATTGGCTTATACTCTCTTGGTCCTTAAAATATATTTTTAGGAATTTTCAACTTAGATTTTAATACAAATTATTGAATGTTTTGTGAATGAAATAAGAATTTTATATTAATGTAATGTTAAATTAATTAATGGTGGACTATGAGTGATAAAATGTATAAATAAGTGATGTTGTTAATGATAATAAATAGGAATAGTGATTGACCATGAGTGGTGAAATGTGTAAATAAAAAGTGTTATTGAGAATAATAAGTATGAAGTATTTTGTGAGATATCTTAAAAATGGAACAAATTTGAAAGACGTACAAAAAGAAAATTATGAACAAATTTTGGGACGAGGAAAATATTTTTCTCATTACAGATGGCAATTGGTCGGATTCTAGAACTAGTCTAGATTCATAGGGTCAAACAAATGAGATGTGATTCCAAATCCATAAGATCAGTTGGTCTACGGATCTAGACTCGAATCTTTATTCTTTACTTCTAAAATAAATCATTTTTTAATTGATCATCCAAAATGAATCATAAATCAATTAAAATTGATAATAAAATAATGAATATATATATATGTGTATGTGTGTGTGTGTGTATGATTGTGTTCTCGTGTGTGTAATCTCTCCCGATTGGGTTCCTTTCTTTCAGCGGTTATTTAGGAGAATGGTATAAAGTGAATAAAGTGATAAAAAGTAGGTAGAGGTCACAACTTTTGAAGAGATAATTATTTCTAAAATGGAAGCGTTTCTTGGGTGGGATATGTGGATGGGACGGAAGGAGTATATAAGACAATCTGGATCAAATATTTTGAATATATGGTAGTCTTGCGTGATAACGTGATAACTTATTTATCTTTTTTATAAAATTTTGGCAAGAAACAAAATGAAAAAAAAAACAAATCTAACCTTCTTCTCTTTGGCGGCAAAGGGATGGGTGCGGCGACGACGACTGCAACGATAGCAGACAGTTTGAACAAAAACTCTTAGGCTTCAACAAGTAGGGCATCTAATAAAGGTGAGGATTTTAAATGCTACTATCAAAACTATTCAATAGAGAAAAAATCTCTTAGATGTCAGCGGCCTATACCCACAAGTGGCCCACCGTCAGCTAGTTGATTCCAGTAGTCGCTCGTCCAACGATTAAATTAATCAATCAATCATTGAGAGTTATATTGATTTCCACACAAATTTTGTTACATTTAAGAATTTTTTTGTTACTTCATTTAAGATTGAATAGTTTTGATTCAATATTATAAATATAGATAGTATGAATATGATTAAATATGACTTTCCCCTAAAATGTATTGTTATGTAATTTATGTTTTGTTGCATTATTATAACAATAATAGTTTTTATTTTGCATTAATGAATACAATTTTTTTATTAATTAATAAAAAATAATGTTTTAAAAGTGCATATAGCTAGAGATGTTGTCAAATATAAGAGTGTCTACAACAATTTTTCTCTATAATAAGAGATGTTGTCTATAAGAGATCTTTTTAAAACCTACCAACTTTTATTCTATTTTTCTCTATAATAATAGATCCAACTTTCAATTTTCAGTTGAATCACGCTAAAATATAAAATGACTTTATGTATCTTATCCCAAAAGGAAAGCTCTCCTCGAAAATTATTTTATATATCTATATATGATTAATAATATTTTTAATTATAAATTGAACAACTAAATAAAATATAATTAATTATTTCATAATTATAATTATTAAATTATAAATTGAAATTACATTAAGTGAAATTATATATATAAAAATTCAAACTAAATAAAAAATTTCATCGCAACCAATAGAATAGAAAATTGAAAAACTGAAGAAAAAAACATATACAACTTATTTTTGCAAATTTAAAAAAAGAAAGAAATAAAAAATAAAAAAGTAATTCCGTGGGCACGTCAACCTTGCGCGCCAACCAGTGAGAGCATGTCGTGCACGCGCCGAGGGTGAGGCCTATTTAATGTCAGCCAAGCTAGCTTTTTGTTTTGAGAGGTGAATCAAGTCAACTTCCACTTTTTTCTATCCACATTGTAGGCATGGAACTCAGTTTTCAACTTTTGGAAGTTTGAATTTTCTCCCCATTGATTAGAAGTTCAATTGCCAGTGGGAGTAGTTAGCGACTCTGCAGTTTTGTATCTCTCTCCCTCCCAAAATATGAATCCCCACTTCTTGAGATGTATTCGTTTCATATTGTGAAATTATTTCTATACGGTTTATGATACGATAATATTTTGAGAAATGAAATTAGCGATAACCTGACACCTGTTGACAGCCAGCTTCTTACTAAAAGAGCAGAGCACGCCGCCTGCTCGCATTTACAACCCAAAATCAGCCGCCAACCCCTCTATTTTCTTCGAATTTATTAATTAATTTATTTTCTGATCGCCATGGGAGAAGAAGCTCGAGACCTGCAGCCCGAAATCAATGGTGAGATCTCGTATGTAATTAATTACTCTCTTCTAGTATAATCTTGTATGATAATGAAGAACTAAATTACAGCACTTTTTGGCTTGTTTCTTCTGTTGATTTCTCTCTCTCTCTCTCTTTCTGAAACCAGAAGCGGAAACCTCACCGGAAATCAACCGGAAATCTTTCCTCAAACAATACAAATGGTGGCTGCAAATGCTCGTCTACTCATTCTTCGTCCTCGCCGGCCAGTCCGTGGCAACAATTTTGGGCAGAGTCTATTACGAGAACGGCGGCAAAAGCAATTGGCTGGCAACACTAGTCCAAGTAATCGGATTCCCCTTCCTAATCCCCTTCCAATTCTTCACCACCACCAGCGCTGCCACACTCGGCAATGATAACGACACAAACACGAACAGACGGCGTACGATCACCCTCGCAGCGTTCTACTTGGCGATCGGCGTCCTCCTCGCCGTCGACTGCATGCTCTACTCCATCGGACTCCGTTACCTCCCCGTCACCACCTACACGCTGATCGGCGCCAGCCAATTAGGGTTCAACGCCGTCTTCTCCTTCTTGCTCAACCGCCAGAAATTCACTCCCTACATCATCAATTCGTTAGTCCTCCTCACAGTCTCCTCCACGCTCCTCGTTTTCGAACCCGACTCCGGCGGCTCCACCAAAAATTCAAAGAGGAAATACGTGATCGGGTTCGTCTGCACCCTCGCCGCCTCCGCCGGCTGGGCGTTAATGCTGTCGCTGATGCAGCTGGCCTTCGAGAAGCTGATAAAAGAGGAGACGACCCGCGCGATAATCGACATGAACATATATCAGAATCTAGTAGCGACGGTCGTGCTCATGATTGGCCTCTTCGCCGGCGGGGACTGGCGGCGGCTTGGCGGAGAGATGGAGGGTTTCAAAACGGGGAAAGTGTCTTATGTAATGAATCTGGTTGGGACGGCGGTTTCGTGGCAGGTGTTTGGAGTTGGATGTATTGGTTTGATTTTCAAGGTTTCGTCGTTGTTTTCGAATGTGATCAGCATTTTGGGGTTGCCAGCGGGGCCGGTGCTGGCGGTGATCTTCCTGGGCGACCGGCTGACCGGGCTGAAGGCGGTGTCGATGCTACTGGCGATATGGGGGTTCGTCTCGTACATCTACCAGCATTATCTTGATGATTTGAAGATGAAGGAGAGGAAGAGAAATGATGGCGTGGAAATTTCGCATGTTGATGAAAGAGGATCAGCTGCTGCATCTTAGATTCTTTTTAATAGATTAATGCAAGATTATGTGCGTTTGCAGAATTTTTGAGCTAGTTATGTTCCAAATTAAGCCATGTTTTTCCTCATTCTGCTTGGACTTGGTGAGCAGGGATCTTGCACAGAACCTCATGAATTTATTAGGATGGGGGGTGATTTCTTCATACCAAATGTTAGCACAAAATTTGCCTGACGTGGTTTAACTCTCATCACGGTTTATTGCACACTAACAGAAAAATAAAATATAAAAGATTTTTCACCGATTTTAAGGAAAAGAAGACGTAACAAGTGAGAGTTATTGGCCATAAGTCATAAGAAAATGAATCAATAAAATCGCGAACAAATGGTCAAGGTAAAAGTTTTGTAATCAAATCCGATCTTTAAATTTCTGTATCTTGATGCAAAATCGTACACTCCTTATTTTCCGATGCCTAACACAAGTTCTCTTGATTTCTTCTTCTCTATGGATCCTTCAGATTCAAGAAATGAACTCAAATTCCACAAACAATGCCAATCCAAACAAGAACAAGATACCAAAAATGGTCGGAAACGGCGGTATATTCATTCATCGTCCTCTCAAGCTAATCCGCGGCGACGCTTCCCGGCAGATTATACTACGGAAAAGGTGGTGCTCGTGCAGACCGCCGGAATCCCGCTCCTTCCCCTTTCATCTTCATGACATCAAGAAACAAACAATACTCGGATGATTCCACCGCGTCTCACCCTCTAGCCCTCCCCGCTCTATACGCAATTTTCGGCACATTTCTAGCACTCATTTTCATGCATGCTATATTCCATTGGCCTCATGCAGGGGCGGAGCTACCTTGGGGCCTGGGGGCCTATGAACCCCCCAACTTTTTTAGAAAAGTATTAATATTATATATTCGTTTATAGTTTTAAAATGTATTGTAGTGTAGTTGGTTAAGAGACTTGTCACTTTCTCCAACGTCCCAGTTTCGAAATCTGTCCATGCACTCCTTTTCTTCCTTTTCCTTTTCTTTTCTTTTCGTTTCTGTCCATGCATTTCTTTTCGTTTCTGTCCATGCATTCCTTTTTCTTCCTTTTCCTTCCTTTCTTTTATTTCTCTATTTTGTGCTCTTTATTTTCTTTTCTTTTTTATTTCTCTACTGTGTAGTCTTTTTTTTTCTTTTTCTATAATTTGTTTTACATTGATAAGATAAAAGATATATACAAATAATAAAGTTTTATATGTAAATTAATGATCAATCAATTTTTTTAGAAAGATTATGATAAACTTATTATAATAGTCACTAGTAATATTTATTTAAATTTATTCTAATAAGTTTTGCATGTGAATTAATTTTAGATTCAATTGTTGATTTGTAATAGGTACAAGAAAATCAAGATTTGAGTTTTGTAGGATAATACCATTTACAATATTAACACTTATAATTTTCTTATTATTTAATTTTTATAGCTATTATTGATTGATTGTTTAGTTATTTGTAAGTAAATCTTATTATTTTAGTTTTGTAAGATATTAAAACATAGCGAAGAAGAAATATACTCCATCCGTCCCGTTTAAAATGTCTCATTTCTTTTGGGCACGGGTATTTAGGAGAAAGTATAAAGTAGTTAAAGTGTTAAAAATGGATAGGGTCCACACTTTTTAAATGGATAATTATTTCCTAAAATAGAATGGGACAACCCAAAAAGGAAAGTAGGACATTTTAAATGGGACAGATGGAGTATTTAGTATAAACAATTACCTCCATTCAAATAATATTAATAATATTACACTATTATTTAAATTATTATTATTTTTAAATTTTAATTTTAAAATTATAATTAATTGGCCCTCCAAGAAAAAATTTCTTGCTCCGTCACTGGCCTCATGTATCTCCCTCTTTCTCATCTGCGCCACCTAACTCGGATTCAACGCCCTCTTCTCTCACTTGATCAACTCCCAGAAACTCAGCCTCGCTGTAATCAACTTCATTTTCCTCCACACTCTCTCCTCCGCCCTCATCGCCATGCAGCCGGGCTCCTCGACCGGGGAGTCGGGAAAGTACGCGGCGGGGTTCGCGTGCACGCTGGGTGGCGGGATGGGGTACGTGCTGCTGCAGTCGGTGGAGCAGTTTTCCTATGGGATGATGCTGAGGCGGCAGAGCATAAAAGAGATATTGGATGTGATGTTCTATGAATAGATGTTGACGAGTTTTGTGCTCGTTTTAGGCCTTTTTGAGAGCGGGGAGGTGGAGGGGTTTGGGATGAGGAAGGGACGTACGGGACGGTGGAGGGGGCGGCGACGGCGTGGCAGGTGTTTGCGGTGGGGATGGTGGCGTTGATTCTTAAGGTTTCGGCCCTGTTTGGAAATGTGGTAAACGGTGTGGGTGTGAGGGTTGTGCCGGTTGCTGCGGTTGTGGTTTTTGGAGATGGGATGAGTGGTGTGAAGGTTGTGGTTTTGTTGTTGGCTGTGTGGGGCTCGGTTTCTTATGTTCATCACCATTTTGTTTTTGATCGTGATCGGAAGTTTTGGGTGGGAAATGGGAATGTGGATCCATCGACGGGGGATTCATGTGGCGGGAGGTTGTGGGATTCAAATAGGTCAGGGAAAGGACTCACTCATGTATGAAGAGAAAGGTCATACCTCGATCTTGATATTGAGATATGCCTTGACAATTGGCGATATTGGAACATTGAAATCTTGGGGCTCAAATGTACAATTCTTAACTACGGTGGAGATAGTTTTTAGACACATGAAACTCATCTCGATATCCTAACTCATGATACACTTTCACTACACACTTGAAAAAATCTAAGCGGTCGACGACTTAGGCGTCCGAAAAAATATGATAGTTTTTAAGAGTTGATGTTCTATTTTTTGGACTTGTGTTTCCATTTACGATCTTTAGTTTATTTATAATTTTCATATGATTTGTAGAAACGGTTCAATTACGATGCTTTTTTTTTTTTAAGTGGGAGCAATTACAATATTTCAATTGTTCTTGTCTTATGTGTATAAGATGAAATGACATATTTTTTTTATCCTATATGCACTACTGAAATGATATATTTTACTGTTAAAATAAAAGAATGTAATAATTTATTTTTGTTAGGAGAACAAGGATATTTATAAAAATTGAAGGATTACTCTTGAAATCAAATCAAGCCGCGGTAGCAAAAATTTGAAATTTAAATTACCATGATAGGGTCAGCCCCTCTCTATGTTGGGACACGAGATCCGTGCCGCTCTCCCCATATATTATTCTATCAAGCTAAAAAAAGTAAAGAGACCACAAATTACTACCTCAACATAATAAATTAAAAGATAATGAAAACAAGCAACAAATTCTTCGGCCAAATATTATACTCATTCTGTACTCTAAACTTTTTCCTAGTTTTGCTTATTGATAAAGTCTTCCAAACTTTTTCATATTCTATTTAACGAAATTATTCTATAAAATACTCTATATTTATTACTTTCAACAACGTCATATATTTACTTTTTCTACACTTATGGATCTACCATTATATCTCATTTTTACTATCAATAATATTTTTTATTTGCACATTTAACCACTTATGATCACCATTAATTAATCTACTTGGACATGGGACCCAAAATGGTTTAAGCACTTGATGGATCGGTGAATCCGCAAAAAGGGGTTGGGCTCTGTGACGGGATCGGGTTACAGCATTCATCAAAATTCCCGGACTACGAAAACATAATTAAGTAATTGAAATAAATCAGTATAATAAGGGTTGTTGACCTAAATTTTGATTTCAACTTCCTAACACCCTCCCGCTGTGTTCTCTTCAATCACTTAGCTACTCGGTCGCCGGAACTGGCACCACCGCTGTCAGGTGTGAATACTCCTTAATTCTTAGTCATGTTAATAGTTTGCAGTTATTTCTGTATTCATAAAATTGAAATTGCACTGAACTCCATATTGAAACTAATATGTGAAAAAAACTTGTATTCTGTTTATACAGATTCGGAAATAGTAGTACAAAATGTAATGCAATTGAAAAGTTAACGAAAATAACCCTATGAAGTTGGCGCGAGAAAGAACTGCGGTCAAACTGTGTTTTACTATGGTTATCTATGATTATGATGAACCCATGTTCTGGTGTTTGAGTGAGTCAGCTGCGATCGTTTTGTGATTTTTAATGAGGAAATGAATTGAGGGAAAATGTGCTTGGTCCAAAACCTTGTACTTTACTGACCGGCAAATCTGTTTTTATAGTTGATTAGCTCTCCGGTGCTAAATAGTCAATCTTTTCAATATGTTATCCTTTTTCCACTGTGATGGAGCACGGATCATTCCATGATCAATTGCAAGCAACATTCTCGTTGACAGATGAAGACCATACTCTAGCAAACTCAGTTAGATATATTCTTAATCAAGAGCAAGTTCTGAAAAACGCAACTCTTGTACTTCTTCATACAGGAACTACTCTTTTTCTTTTCTACATAGCCTCTTTTGTGATAAAATGGTCATGTTTGACGTCAGCTGTGATTTTTCCTATTCATCACCGGGGATAGACCTCTGAGGGAAACTAACGAGGAATAAGTCACCTTGCAGCCCCAGAGTAACATTTTGCGGTTAAAGCATGCCACACCCTCCTGATGCTCGGGTGAAGATAAGTGTGCAGCAGACTACTGGTAAAGCTTGTCAATCTGTTTGGGAAAAGTTGCCCTCTGTTTAATGCTATCAAGAATTTATGACTTGCATAGTGTTACTTTCCATGTTCAAGTTTTTGTCAAATTGTTGGGCAACTGCAAACATTTTCTTTTCTTGTAATCAAGTGATTGAAGTTCGATTTTGCACAATTGCTGTAGGTGATCCTTCACGCGAGGCATTGAAAGATACTTGCCAAGATCTCATGCTTGGAGTACCTTTGATCAGGCTGTTCGAGAGTAAGCAAGGCATATAATCCATGAAAAATACACCGTAATTGTGCCCTTTCAAGCCAGATTTCTATGTAATTATCACACGTCACTTTGACGTTGATCCACTTTAGAGAAATCTAAGTATCCGTGTTTTATTCATTTGTGTTGCCTCCGATAGCTACCTTTTTGTGATTATTTTGAGCAATGCGAGTTTGGCTGGCGGAGATAGAAGGGATTAATTGGTCCAAAAATAGTGCATCATATGAATTTAAACTAGTTTTTCATTTCAAGAGCACCAATTTTCTACAGATCTGTTATTACTGTGTATAATTAGTATATATTTAAACCTGCATACACTGAGTTAATGTAGACATCTGTAAGTCTCTTCTTTTCATAGTCATCACGATTTAGATGTGAAAAATCCTGTGTTATTGTTAAAAACGTCTTCGCACACATTTCTGCTCAAGTTATTGTTTATGTAGATATCCCACAACGTTTGCTTCTCATCAAATGTTGAGTATCATCAAAAACTTGCCAATTGGATGAACCCTGCAAAGAAACAATCCAACAAATTTTCTCAATCTTTAGATAAAAAGAATTAGATTGCTTCATCTACTATCAAAAGGTGAAAGAACAATTTAGCTCCCCTTGTTGCTTCATTTAAACTCATGGACGTGCAATTTTGAAAGTCAGGCATATTAATCCCATGTACTTATATATTTAAAAAAAAGCTCCATGAAAACGATGAGTTCCATGTCATTTTCAAGCAACGTAAAATAACAGCAAACTAACCCTATATCTCTTACCCTGGTTCAACCGACATATCAGCGAAGATTTTATATTGACCCAAGTAAAAGGAAATAAAGGTAGATTCCAGAGAGTATATCAGCGCAGCTGGGAGTACCAGTACCTCAAAGGAGGAGCAGGAACAGAAATCGTTACATAAGTCGACCAACATAATTAGCTCGAGGGTATTTGCTCTTTAGCTGCGGCCATTGCACGAATATTTGATCAGCCATCCGTAGTTTGTAAAGAAGCAGCCCGCTCAAAGATAGCCTTCTGACCCTAGCGATGCTCTCAACATAGAAAATGGATGACCACCTGATCCCCAAAACCTGAAAGTTGCAGTATAACTACGTTCTCAAATTTCCAGGAAATAAACCCCAATAACATGGCAAAAATTACTGAGCAAAGTTATTCAAACCTTGAAAACAAAAGCAATGGCACAAAGCGGTATACAAGTTCCAGGCCCATTGCACAAAATCTATAAATTGAAATTAAGTTGAGCAAATAAAATAAATAAAAGTACAAAATGCTTATCATAGATTCATAATTAAGCGCATCAAGAAATCAAAATACCACTTGAGGTCTGATTTTGATCATTAGCCGTAATGCATGGGTTAAAGCAGCCAAAGTTGTGCCAACTGAAGTTATGTAAGACTGCCCAACCTCGCGACTTCGGTAAATTTGCATAAAATGTGAAGTGCCTACTGTCTCAGCATCTGCCTAGCATGTCGAATCTATGTCAGAGAGCATTTGATAAATGAAATACGAAGGAAAAGTAAGTAGATAGTACAATTATCTTCAAATCCCAACCTAATTTCTGCCCACATGTTCATCAATGACCAGTGACCTTTATCTATGCTGAGAAAGTGGATAAACAGCAATAACTTTTACAGGTCCATATCTATCCCACATATTACGTATGAAAAAGGCATAATTCAACCTCGCAATCTGACTGATGTTTCATATATGTGTAAACTGAACCTACAAAGCGCCTCATAATCAAAATAGTAAGAATATTATATATGTCAAGCAGCTATAGGTATTTTACCTTGTTCTTCAAGGTGTCCTCCATCACACGAGCTTTCTGAAGGCTCATGTTATCAGTGGTAGCAGCAATATAGTGTCTAGGTTTAAATCGTTCCATCTGCATAACAGCTAGAAGGTTTAGCATCTCTGCTGTGTGACCACCTGGATTAGGATCAAAAGAGAGAAAATCAAAATGAGACTCTGAAAAAGACAAAATGGATTTAAATACGCATCCTTCCGTATGGAAGTAGTGCCTTATAATCAGAACTACTTATCAAGAATTCCAATTTCGGACGTGCAACTCATAAGAGGAAAATAAAACAAGAAAAGGAAGAAATTTGCTACCTGAACCTAGAATTATCAAGGTACTGAGAGGTCCTGGAGGTCTACTATGTAATTGTTTGCTGCTTCGATAAATAACATACAAAATCCGGATCAAAACAAAGGTAGAAGCACCAATTATCAGCAAAACCGCAATGTTTAGGAATCCCAAATTGGAAAAGAAACAGCTGCTTCCGTTCTCCATAGCAAGATTTTTCCTGTATCGCAGTTGCAGCAACAAAGTACTCTTATGAAATAAATTATACAACGGAATAACTAGCTTACCAAAATTAAACAAACTTAGTCATTTCGACCGATTTTCATCATCAAGGAAATTCTATTGAACTGCATTCCACTAATTCAAAGAATGATCCAATATAATAAAGATGAATGATGTCGGAAGCCGAAGCGCATCGATAAACATCTATGATTTCAACAACGATAGTTAACTTCTTTACGATTTATGAGAACAAAAGATTTTACCTAATAAGTGTATCGTAGATGAAGCGAAAGAATTTGGAAACGGCGCTTACAGAGAGAAGTGCGGCGGCGACAGCCGTTGCCGGCGGAGAAGAGTCAGCGCCCGTGGAGAGGGAGGGGCCGCCAAAAGATTACTCAAAATACTTCCTTTTTTGCCCTAAATCGAGCTGGATTTAGGACTAGAGTTCTATCATTCTTTCTACATATTTTCACTTTAATTTCATCATTTTATTCATATTAATTATAAGTTTTTTGAGTAATATTAATTATAAAGAAAATATGGAACTTGGTCCAACAAAAAATATCTGACACTTTTTTCGGGTATTAGTGCTAGTATATTAGTATCTCCATTTTTCTCTGATTTTTTTGGAACTTTTGCAGAAATAAGTTCGGCGGAGAAGACCAAAGTTATGCAGTAAAGTACTCTTTACTATTAATATTTTAAAGAATTAAGTATTTGATGAGTTAAATATATGATAAAATAATTTTTATCTATCAATTCTTTATTGACTATAAAAAATTAATTAAGGATTAAAATTGAAACAAATAACTCTCCTTTTATTTAAAGAATTATTTCAATCCTATATTGGTTGAATTAAAATTAATGGAGAACAATTCAAAAGATTAATATAATCTCGAACTTTATGATATCTTCAAATATTAATCCTTAAAAATAAATATTTTGATTAGATTGAATTAATTTTTTCTATCCATTATAATCATGTAAAGTGAACATCTCATAAAAAAGAAAAAAATAATATCTTCTAAAGAATTACAATATTAACCTTCCTATTTAGTAAATCGGAAAATACGAGGAGTGTTTCGCTTTTTTAAAATACAAAAAGTTTGTTTTATGAATCCTAATTAAAATAACTTTTGCGGCATTTCTAAATATAGGTGTGAGAAGATGCGAAAGCGAAACTTACGCAGTGGAAGAGAAGAAAATAAAAGCGCACTTCCCCAGCTCCTACTTAAAGCTAAGCAGTCGTTGGTTCTAAGCAACACAACAGTGGCCGCCTGAAAATTGATGGAGTCGGCACCGTCGACGTGCTTTCTCCGCCGCGGGTTGGTTGGCGCCGGCCTCAAGTCTGCTCCAGTCACTGAACGACTATACTCTTCCTCTTGGCAGCGTTGGTACCCAACTTCTTGTAAAATGCGGCAGCGTAACTTCAGGTCTCTTTAAAATCTGATTTGATTGTGAATTTTGGTCTTTTTCTTACTGGTTTTCTCTTTTGGATTGGACGAAGTGTCAGCCGGTTTTGGATTTGATGAATGCGTTCCGTGCTTAGTTTGCCTTTTCCAGAGATTCTTAATGGTAGGAAATTGATTCGTTTGACAATCAAAACTGCTGACGTAAATATACTCACCTTGTAATTTGTGTTTGATTATAATCACACTGTATTTGCATGATTACTTCTCTATCTGGCAAGATTTATTTTTTTAGTAAGGTGGCTACAAGAAAATATTGCTCAAGTTATTATGAATGGGATCATAATCATGTGGATGAATTGCTTAACTGGCTGTAACAAAAAAAAGTATTACTCTACCGGTGATTAGGTGCTAACGTCTGATTTCACATGGAATAGAAATTTGGATTTGATGTGGAAACTTCCTTAAGGATGTAATGACAACTGCAATCCATGGTTTACGAGAAACTTAAGACTTTGTATGTTCATCTGTTGCTGGGTAGAGATAATTCTGATTTCAGTGTAGTTGCTTGCTTAGTCTAGCTATTCCCGAGGACAAAACTAACTCACATCCATGATCCTATTGAAAATACATGCTTCTAGTGCTTATATTTCCCCCCTACTTTTGCATCATGATGCATTGGATTATTCTGCAGTTTGCAAAATAAGAGACAACAAGCAAAGGAAACCGATCTCCCAACAAATACAACTTTTAAGCCAAATGATGACAGAAACACTGATCCAAGAAACACATGCAATGGCAGTATTTCACCAACAAATACAAATTTTGAACCAAATGGTGATCTCAACTTGCCAAAAGGCAGCAATTCAGATTCAAATATAGAAACAGATTCCAGCAACAATATTCCCGTAATAGGCTATGGATACTTGGAAGGAGAGGGTTACATCAATTCTTCTCAACCAGATGAAGTTAGGTCTTTGCACAATGACACTATTGACTGCAGTGGGATCAGTGCACTTAAATGATGAAAATACGAGCAGTTCTTTTCTGTCAAATGACATCCCAGAATGCCCCCTGGTTCATTTATCATTAAGCTTTTTTATTTTATTTAATGATATTTCACCTCGGTATACATATTAATCGAAGAGCTAAAAAATTAGTTTCCAATGATGTAGCTCAAGCTTATTGAAACATGTGGAACAAGCTTTATTCGTTTGAATTCATGTCTTCATCTAGCATGATATATTTTCAAAAAGTTACTTTTGAAACATGAGATGTGCTTATCTTATATGTTGCTGTTTAGGCAGTGTCACAGGGCTCAAGGTTACAATTCTTCACTGAATAGAAATCAGGTGTACGTCAATTGCATGATTTTAAACATTTTATCATTGTCCAACGTATTCGGACATTTATAAGTAAATTGGTTTTTGACAATTGTTTAGGGGGTGTTGAGTCAACGGTTTCTTGTTCTCTAGTTTGTTCTGTTGAAATAGTTTAAGTATTTGATCATCTTATCTTTGAAGGACTCCAACGCTGGAAACGGAGGACAGCAATGCTTGGGCATTCATCTTCAAGATTTAGTTGGGATGATACGCACTGCTGAAAAGAGTAAGTCATGACTCAACTTGATCCATTTATATTAATATTACTTATCTCTTACTTGCACTACCTTTGATCAGTAGAGTTGTTGGAAGAATCATTTTGCACTAATCATTACAGAATGTGGAAGATAGTTACGAGAGCTCAACTTTTTAAACTGGAAACTAGAAAAATAGGCTTCTGTTTTTCTGCTAGCTGAACCTGTTGCCTTTGTTGCTTATTGCACTACAGATATCCATCTTCTTAATGAAGCTCGTATACATGCTCTTGAGGATCTTGAAAAAATTCTCAGCGAAAAAGAGTCATTGCAGGGAGAAATCAATATTTTGGAGATGAAACTGGCTGAAACTGATGCACGTCTGAAAGTGGCTGCACAAGAGATGATGCATGTGGAACTCCTCAAAGGCCAGTTGGAGAAGTTGCGAATTGAATTGTCAAAACAGAGAGGAACATGAACAGGACTTGAATAATGTTGTTTCTTCTACACAATTTGACATTGTTAGTTCTTTTAGCCAGGAATTGGATTCATTAAGGGCAGAGAATATGACCCTGCAGGATGAGCTCAGGCTCTAAAGGCAGAGCTTAGTTGTATTAGGGAAACTGACCGGTGTGTTCAAACATTGGAGGAAGAATGGTCATTGTCGGAGTCCTCCTTCAAAGAGTTGGAGTTTAAACTTGCTGCTTCTCATGAAGATGTTTCAAAAATATATAGCTTGAAATCTGAATGCAAGAGTTTATATGAGAAAGTAGAGGATCTACAGATACTTTTAGATAAGGCAACAGAGCAGGCAGATCAAGCGATTGTAGCATTGCTGCAAAACCAAGAACTCTGAACTCTATAAGAAGGTTGACCAGCTTGAAGAATCTGTAGGTGAGACCAGTGACTATAAACCGTCCTCAGAGAAAATGCAACACCATACTGAACTAATGCAGCAAAAAATATAAATATTGGATGACAGCCTGCAAAATTCTGATGAAGAGATACATTACCATTTTAAATTGTGTCAAGATTCTATAAAGGAATTCCAGGACACCCTGAATATCTTGAAAGAAGAAAGCAAGAAAGGGCAGAAAATGAATCTGTGCATGAAAAACCTTTTAAGTTTTAGTCCAATTTATTGCTTTTGGTGGATGGATGGTTTCTTGAAAAGAAGATTTCAGTGGATCAAGTGAAGTTGTTAAGAGAAATGATATGGAACAGGGAAAGGAGCATATGTGATTCATATATATCAATGCAAGGAAAGAGCGAGAGCGAAATTATTTCGACATTTCTCAAACTAACGTTATGAACGACAGGGTGAGCAGAAAATGGAATGATTTTAATTTTTAAATGCTTTTCAACATTATTAGACACAAATATTGGCTAGCATTTGCTATCATTGTTTAGTGAAAGGTTAGATGTCATAAATATTGCAGCAGAGATGGCACCTGTGGCTAAGGTATGCTTATTATAAACTTGTACAGGATACTGCTTTTGTGTTGTAAATGTCCATATGAATATCTATTGTTGCCTATTATGATATTTCTCTGGAGAATAAGTTCATACAGAATGTAACAGATGGATATATTGTGAATATAATGTAATGGGAGAAGTTTGCTTTTTTTTTATTTATCTATCTCTTGCTTGAAAGTAAACAATTATATTTTGTAAATTCAATATTGTTAGATTATGATAGAGTGAAGGTGATTGAGGGAGAAAAGAGAACGTATAATAACAGATACGTAACGAAAAGGAAACGAGAACACTTCTTCGAAGAGATATTCAACTCCTCTAAAGAGGCTACAACAATATTACTGAACTGAATACTATAAGTCTGATGTTCATAATACAAAAGACAAAGACTCCTTAAATAATAATGTAGAAACTCTAATATTTAAAGACCCAACAATTGACTCTAATATAAATCCTAAAGAATAAAAATATGAATACTATTAGAAAATAACTAATTAATAAAACTATTAATCCACTAATGCACGTCTATCAGTTTATCAATACATGAGTGTGTGAGATTGGCAGGAAAAGTCGCACACATTCACATTTATGTCTGACTTTTCCCGCCAATTCCGTGCCGCCTCTGATGAGGACACCTAGAAATACAACATTAGGAAGCTCTCTTTATGGACCTTCCAATATGTATATTGAGTTTTGAAGTTGGGATCTTGCCATCGGTATGATGTAGGATCATGTAATTGGCGGAGGGTTTTGAGGACCCCGAGTGTGGGTTGTTCGGCTGTATGGTTGATTTGGCTAATTAGAAGAATAAGTGGGTTTTGACTAGCAACTTGGTCCAACAAGGCAATGTATTTCCCACGCATAATCTTTCTAATCAGCTCGGTTTACACACTATTTCAGAGTCTAACAGCTTGCTGTAACAATCTGGCAATTTCTAATTTATCCTATTGGATGCAAACTTTGTTTCAGTTAAAACCTGCATATGTCTTTGTCACATCTTGTACACTATTGGCTTGTTTAAGTACCCTTTGTTCTCATTTTATGTTTTCTTTGGATGCAAACTTTGTTTTACTTTATTTATCTGCCAATTCATTTGATGTTATTTTATTCCTAAAAATTATGTTTAAGGTTGGTGGACTGGGAGATGTAGTGACGGGTGTAAAGCGCTTCAGAGGAAAGGGCACCTTGTGGAAGTTGTTCTGCCAAAATATGACTGCATGCAGTATGAGAGCCTTTGGGATCTCAAGGTAATTGGCGTTTGATGGAGTTGCTCTTTTTTTCTTTTCTTTTTTTAAAATAATACTCTCTAACCTGGATCTTCATTTAATGCAGGTTTTGGATATGACTGTTGATTCATATTTTGATGGTCGACTGTTCAAAAACAAAATCTGGGTTGGCACTGTTGAAGGTCTATAATTATTTCAGTTCCAAAGTGAAAATATTCTTGCTTCTTTGTTGTGTCCTAATACTTTAGTTGGATGCAAATTTGACCATATTTAGGGCTTCCTGTTTATTTCATCGAACCTCTTCATCCAAGTAAATTCTTCTGGAGGAATCAATTTTATGGAGAGAGTGACGATTTTAAGAGGTTTTCAGACTTCAGCAGGGCAGCACTTGAGTTAATTCTTCAAGCTGGCAAGAAACCAGGCATAATTCATTGTCATGATTGGCAGACATCTTTCATCGTACGAATACTATATTTTCACCTTTCTGCTGGGCCTCCCTGCATTCTTTTTAACCATTTCCTTGTTGTTGTATGTGGTAGGCACCCCTTTATTGGGATCTATATCTGCCGAAAGGATTGAATTCAGCCAGAATATGTTTTACATGTCACAATTTTGAGTATCAAGGATTAGCTCTAGCTTCTGAGCTAGCATCTTGTGGTCTTGATGTTCACCAACTCAACAGACCTGATAGGATGCAGGATCACTCAGCAAATGACAGGGTCAACCCTGTTAAGGTAACAATATCTCCCTGTGCCCCCACCCAAGTGTTAAAAGCTTTTTAGGTCTGCGCTATTAAGAGAGACATGGTTCCATGTGGCAAGGAACCTCTGGTTATCTTTTATATACTTTTTATTATTGTTGGTGGTATGTTAGCTTAAAAGTTGACTCTTTATTTTCTTCATGACATATTTGGACCGACTTCAGTTTCATGGTTTTGATTGTCCTTTAATTTGGTATGTCCTTGTCACTTATCAGGGTGCTGTGGTGTTCTCTAATATTGTGATAATAGTTTCACCAACCTATGCCCAAGAGGTTCAAAGTTCGGAGGTATGAACGTTATATGCATTGGCTACAGCTGTACTTGTTGCTTTTTAATAGGTTAATAATCTTGTAGGCTTAAAAAGCTCCTGGATTTTTCTATTTAACACTTGGCAACTTACTACTGTGCAGTCTTGAGTCCGTGGGTGTATATGTAGTTTGCCCCTTTTGTTTTATACTCTTGGTCAAGTTGGCAGACTTTCTTTTGTATTGGGACAAAAAGTTTATGGTGGTGCTCCCAATCTCTAGTTTGCCCGAGACTTTTTTTTTTTTTTTTTTTGGGTATTCTGCAGCTCATTTCTTATGTGTCATCACATGATAGTTGATAGTTACCAGAAATTTGATATTTACCAGAAATTTTTAACCTATCTATCTTCTTCTCATGATGTGCAGGGGGGACGAGGCCTGCAGGACACAATTAATACATATTCAAAGAAGTTTGTCGGAATTTTAAATGGAATTGATACTGATGCGTATGCGTGGAATCCAGCAACTGACCCCTTTTTGAAGGTCCAGTATCATTCCAATGATATTGATGGTAAAACAGAAAATAAAGAAGCTTTAAGGAGACATCTTCAATTGTCTTCAGCTAATAAAAAAGACAGCCATTGGTAAGTATAGTTTGAATTTGATGACAATCTGTTGTAAAATTATTGCTTTTTAGTTTTATAATAATCTAAGATTTTTATATATGGGGCTAAATTAATATTCGGTAAACATGAAAAATTCCCCTGATTTGAATACTACCGATACTTAGAGGTGGCAATTTGAGGCAATGCAATTTACCATCATCAACACGACATGGAAAAACGGATTTTGGTTGGCTTAGCATAATAATGTTCATGTCATAATATGTTTATTTTGTTTCACTGTGTCATGTTTGGTTAGCATTTTAGGTATGTTAAGCTTACCATATTATGCTCGGACCTGTGCCGCCTGATAAAGGCACAAAACGCATAATTTGCCACCCATACCAGTACTTAAACATTGGACTGTTCTGGATCTTCTTGTTGAAATTTCATTAACTAGTTCCATTGTAATCAGGCTGTTGTTTATTTATTGGCTTGATTAGATTTTTGGTTGATTCCTAATGCTTTAATGGGCAATGCAGACTACACCTCTAAAATGTAAGAGAGTTTAATTCCTATCTGCTCATACTAAGGCATGCAATATACCGGACATTGGAGTTAGGCGGTCAGTTTGTTCTTCTTGGTTCAGGAAAGTCCAGTGCTGGAGATTCAGGAAAGTCTGGGTTTCTCAATTTCAAATGTTACTTTGAGAAGTTTGTGGACTATTTTTAGATTGCGAAGTTTAAAGATTTCCTATTTTCTAATAATTCAGAAGTGGGATGTTTTCTTGACTTAGCACCTTTATTGATAATGGGAGTTCTCATTTTTCAGAGGGAGTTTGAAGAAATATGTGATCATTTCAAAACTCATGAGCATGCTCGATTGATACTGAAATATGACGAGGCTCTTTCACACTATCTATGCTGCCTCAGACATGTTGATCATCCCATCCATCTTTGAGCCCTGTGGCCTCGCTCAGATATCTTGTACACACGGCATCATAAGTTTCAGGCATACTTGCAATTGTTTCTTAACTAAAAATCACACATATGCAGATGATTGCTATGAGATACGGGTCGATTCCCATTGTTAGGAAGACCGGTGGACTCAACGACAGGTTAAAATCGTCTGCATGTGACTTTTCAAATCACACTGGATAGTTGTTCTGAAGTTACCTACTCTGTTCATATATTTTCAAATCACACTGTTCTGAAGTTACCTACTCTGTTCATATATTTTCAAATCACACTGGATAGTTGTTCTGAAGTTACCTACTCTGTTCATATAATCACTGTCGTAAACCATCTTGCAGTGTTTTTGATTTCGACGATGATACCATACCTGTCCGCTACAGAAATGGATTCACATTCTTGACAGCTGATGAGCAGGTACCATTGTAAACGAGATGAGCAGTATATATCGCCTAAATAGTGCACTTTCAATTCATAAACCAACATGGGTTTTTTGCCTGAATATATAGGGTTTCAACAATGCATTGAAACGGGCAGTTTTCCATTATATGAATGATGCTGATAGTTGGAAACAGCTTGTTCAAAAGGTGATGAACTTAGATTTTAGTTGGGACTCTTCAGCACCATTGTATGAGGTAGGGATGTCAATGGGTGGATTTAACTCGAATCAGAACCAATAAATAAGTAATGGTTCTGATTTTGGAATTGACCCATTAGACACTGGATCCGGACCGGACCCGGACCATCAACTATGGGTCTTAAGTAGTCCAGATCTGAGCAGGTCTGGAACCAGAACCGGATCAGAACCGAATTAGCACTAGAACTGGAATCGAAACTGTTGCTTTATAATTTAATGGGTTATGAGTGATTTCGAATCGATATGGATAAAACTAACTCATTGACAAGCCTATTTGAACTTAGGTTTGTCAATAGACGAGTTTTACTTGGATTAAAATAAAAAAATAAGTATTGGTTCTGGAACCAGAACCAGATCCAGACTGGACCATCAAACTATGGTTCTAAACGGTCCGTGTCTAAAGCGAGTCTAGAATCGGAACCAGAACCAGAACCGCTGCTTTAAAATTTAATGGATTTTGAACGGTTTCGGATCGATCCGGGTAAAATCCACCCATTGACATCCTTAGTATGAAGAACTTTATCACAAGTCTGTAGCCAGAGCGAGGAGCAAAAAATTGATGCCCTGACCGTGGTCGAGGCCGTCTTTGCTTCTATATTGGTGGAGTGAATGAGCTCGCAGCTGAAAGTCAACTCACAAAACGACCAGAATTTGTCGTTCCTCATATTTGTGTCTTGTGGAGCTCATCCGAGGCGTTTGTCATCTGCTCTCGGCTACGCTTCTTTCATTTATACTATTGATTAGCATATTTATATTTTACTTGTAAATATATAGACTTCCAATCTGTAAAGGTGTATAGTGTAATATGAGAACTTGTAATAGGGTTAATTATCGGAGATAATATTTTTTTATCTAATTTATGTTGTATGGATTGATAATTTAAGACTTTAAGTTTTGAATCAGTTCAGATCCTCTGTGGCAATATTTTTTGTGTTCTTATTAACTTCACAACTTTACTAATATTTTTCACAAAAATAGAAAATATTGTGATAAAATGAATGCTAATTAATATTTATTACTAGAAATTAAAAATTAAAAATATTACTATATCAATGTAATCAACAACACATTCCTTGCAGAATCGTTTAAATTCATGAATGCAGAATCTTGATATGAATGAATCCAATAAAACCACATTGACAAAACACTGAACCGAACCTCAAGATATAGCATTTATATTCCAATAATTCGCATTCAACTTTACATGTCACCAAAGCAACAATCTAAACCTCAAACTTATTAGTCTGCTTGTCTCTCACTTTCCGGGCACAAAGTTGGTCGCAAAAGCCCAAGCATTGTTGTTAACCGGGTCTGCAAGGTGATCAGCAAGGTTCTCCAAAGGTCCCTTTCCGGTGACGATGGCCTGAACGAAGAACCCGAACATCGAGAACATCGCCAGCCTGCCGTTCTTGATCTCCTTCACCTTGAGCTCCGCGAATGCTTCCGGGTCCTCCGCCAGCCCCAGCGGGTCGAAGCTCCCGCCCGGGTAGATCGGGTCGGTCACCTCCCCGAGCGGCCCTCCGGCGATGCGGTAGCCCTCGACGGCGCCCATCAGCACAACTTGGGTAGCCCAGATGGCCAAGATGCTCTGGGCGTGGACCAAGCTGGGGTTGCCCAAATAGTCCAAGCCACCCTCGCTGAAGATCTGAGCTCCGGCCTTGAACCAGACGGCCTCGCCAAACTTGACGCCGTTGCGGGCGAGGAGCTCCGGGAAGACGCAGCCGAGGGCGCCCAGCATGGCCCACCGGCAGTGGATCACCTCCAGCTCCCGGTTCTTGGCGAAGGTCTCCGGGTCGGCGGAGAGCCCGGCGGTGTCCCAGCCGTAGTCGCCGGGGAACTCGCCGGTGAGGTAGCTGGGGGCCTCGCCGGAGAAGGGGCCGAGGTATTTCACGCGGTCGGGTCCGTACCAGGGGCTGCTGGAGGGGACGGGCTTGGCGGTCTTGCGCATGGAGACGCGCCCGCCGGCAGAGATTTGGGGGGAGAGCTTGACCGCCTGACCGGCGAAGGATGGGGAGGAGAGAGCCATTGTGGAGGCGGCCATTGCTATGAGTGGATGGAGTTGTTGCAGTTATTGAGGGTGATTGTTTGAGGATGAGAAGGGGAAGTGGTGGTTGGTGTTTACTTATAGGCGGGAAGGGGTTGGGTTGTTTATCTTGGGATATCTGCCTCTCTTCTCTCATTGGGTTTCAAGATACGATTGCTCTACCTATTTGGCATGTTTTAGACCATCAGTTTTGTAGAAATTTTTGTTTTTTCTGAGGGATTTTAGATTTTTTGTTTGAGTGGGCTCCGACGACGCATAGATTTTCTTTAGACGTTCATGTGAGCAAAACATGAAATTTATCTATTCCATAGTTGAGATATAAAACTTGATACATCGGATCCTATATAAATATAGGATAAAGATATTTTTACATATTATATTACATAATACCTTTAAATTTTAAATAAATTAATTTTATTAAGTAATTATATTAGATAATGACTAATACCCTTTATATAATACCCTGCAAGCTCATCTGGTGCAATCCTTTGATCCATCTGCTCAAATTTCCCGGTAAGGACTTCAACTCCCGCAGGGGAGAGAGCATGCAATAGAAAATCTTCCACTGTCCTTGAAAAATTATACTGAAAAATGAAAAAATTGGTAATTGGTGAAGGAAAAGGGGGAGAAAATATATAAGAGAATAAGGTATTCATCTGCAAAAGAATGACCACAGCTGCAAAACATTTTTGAAGAGGATGTGCAACCTCTATCAAAACCCCATTAACATCTCTATCTCCACCAATCTCCCGCTCTCGTCGCGCTCCTCCATATCCATGCTCTCGAATTTTCCGTCGCCGCTTGATCCTGCTGCAGCACAAATTTCATTCGCGCAGATAGACGGCGAAGAAAGGATTACTGAAAGTCTCTGCGGTGACGGTGATCCCGCGAGTGACGGCGACGGCGGCGGAGGAGGAAAAGGAGGCGATCCTTCAATCATCGGATCATAAATATCATCTGGAGATGTATTCTGTGGACTTTGACGCCTTTTCTTGGACGGCTTCTTTAATTTCTCACAATTTTTTATCAAGAGAACGATCAGCAATGTTGGAAAACCGGTCACCACCACCCAATTCGACGAGCCGTCGTGCCGCTTCTGGTAGATGTGGAGATGGTCGTCGACGAATTGGGAAAGGCATCGAACAAACACAAGAGTTTGGATTTTAATTCAAATCCAAGATTCTGAAAATGAGTTCCGTTAATTTCTACACATCAAAAAAATTCTCGGCATTTCTTGGATGAATGAATTGAAAAAAAGAAACAAGAAATTTCTAAAAAAAAATGAAAACAGAATGACGCAAAGGATAAAAAAGTAAAATACAAAATAAAAATAAATAAAATTAATTACTTAATTTCAGTAATACTATAAAATGACAAAAGAGCCCCATTATGTAATTACATCATATGTAAATTTATCAAATACCATGAATATATATCAATTTTTTTTACAAAAAAAAAAGTGGAAAATAATTTTGCAGACACAAAGCGGAGTCGTTTATCATAAAATTTTCATACCATACTATGTTGTGGCCCTTTTGTAGAGTCGCTCAATGAAAGTACCTTTGAGGTTCAAGTCCGGTTGGTTTAGGACCTTAAAAATGACTCAGATAATGTCGTTCACCGTTCCTCACATTTTTTTTCGGGAAGGAAACAAAGCAGCAGATGGTAGGCCGTAGCTATTCAGAATTTTGTTCTCATGGATATGCATTGTTGATCTTCTACTCAAACTTATCGCTAGATAGGTATTCTTTTTTCCCATTTTAGTATTTTTTTTCTTTTGAATTTTCGTTAGAATGGTTTTAATGAGATTCGACCTTTTAAGTGTATAACTTGTGTACTCTAAGGTTTTCTTTAGGTTCTTGTGTACTATAAAATATGTTGTGTAAGAGAGGAACATTCATATAAACATAAATAAATCAAAACAACAAAATAATACGAGAACTTGGTAACTTAGTTCGGTGAAATTTTGTATGTATGGGGATCACACCCAAGGGAAACAATCGACTATTTGAGGAAACACTAGCAAGAATATTAAAAGTATATATTCTTATCACAACGTGGACTAGGCATAATAACCTTTCTCAATATTTTTGAATGTAAGTTGGTCTTTAATTATCCAAACCTTAGATCTTGACTTGTGGGGTCAGACAAAATACTCTTCCTATACAAAGAAGTTTTCTTGTACAAGAGTTCTATTGCAAATTGCAATAAGAAAAGTGTCATAACAGACATGACACATCTGGATGACTAGATAAAGGAACATATAGTTCAACTTGTATCAATAGAAACACTTGTAGGAACTATATAACTGGCAATTTTCACTGACAAATATATCTCAATTCAAAATTTGACATTTTCCATACCTCCATGTAGTCGTTAAAATCGAATATGGCGTTCAAATTCAACGCTTTGAACCCGAACAGATATTGATGGCTATATATGTAAAAGAAATCTCTAATTAAGTCTTTATCTACATCCTAAGACCGACAAGTTAACCCAACAATCCAATGTCTGAAAAATGATACGGCGTTATTTTGTGGAACATGTTGAAAGATAATGATTTTTTTTCCTTTCATGTCCCGAAGGTTAGGATATATTTGCAAGAGTATGTCAAAGTTCAAACCATAAGTTGAGAATAACTCGTTAGTGAATCAATGGTAGTCATATGATCCTATGAATGTTGATGTTGGAACTTTCTAATTTATTTGTACTCATTTTAATTGTTGCATGACCCAACCTTACGATCCAGCGAACTAATGTTATATCTGTTATTCAGGATTCATGCATGAATATGAAGTTGTATTCCCCTATTACTCATTTCCTTTTTGGTGTTGATTCATATATACTGATACAGCTAATAAATCCAGTTTGTCGTAGCAATCCACCACCCGCACACCTGGCAACCACTCATAGGCTCAAAACTAAAGCAAATCACACCGTTGCATGGGACTCTGGCATCCTCCTATCTGCCAAAAATCAAAACAAAAATTAATACCATTATCCACAAATTCAAGATCACTAAAATGCCACCCACCAATAAGAACACAGATAATGATCTTTACAGATAGCTCCAACACCTTATAAATCACCCCCATCTCCCCCTTCCACCAATCACCACCTCTTGAATAAAAAACACTACTTCCACCTCATCACCGCCACAGTCACAGCAATGGCCGCCTCCACAATGGCTCTCTCCTCCCCATCCTTCGCCGGTCAGTCGGTCAATCTCTCCCCCAAAATCTCTGCCGGCAACGGCCGCGTCTCCATGCGCAAGACCGCCAAGCCCGTCCCCTCCAGCAGCCCCTGGTACGGCCCCGACCGCGTGAAATACCTCGGCCCCTTCTCCGGCGAGTCCCCCAGCTACCTCACCGGCGAGTTCCCCGGCGACTACGGCTGGGACACCGCCGGTCTCTCCGCCGACCCGGAGACCTTCGCCAAGAACCGGGAGTTGGAGGTGATCCACTGCCGGTGGGCCATGCTGGGCGCCCTCGGCTGCGTCTTCCCGGAGCTCCTCGCTCGCAACGGCGTCAAGTTCGGCGAAGCTGTCTGGTTCAAGGCCGGAGCTCAGATCTTCAGCGAGGGCGGCCTGGACTACTTGGGCAACCCCAGCTTGGTCCACGCGCAGAGCATCTTGGCCATCTGGGCTACCCAAGTTGTGCTGATGGGAGCCGTCGAGGGCTACCGTATCGCCGGAGGCCCGCTCGGGGAGGTGACTGACCCGATCTACCCGGGCGGGAGCTTTGACCCGCTGGGGCTGGCGGAGGACCCGGAGGCATTCGCGGAGCTCAAGGTGAAGGAGATCAAGAACGGAAGGCTGGCCATGTTCTCGATGTTCGGGTTCTTCGTTCAGGCCATCGTGACCGGAAAGGGACCGTTGGAGAACCTTGCTGATCATCTTGCTGACCCGGTTAACAACAATGCTTGGGCCTTTGCGACTAACTTTGTGCCCGGAAAGTGAGAGCTAGGCCGGTTTATGAGGGTGGATCATGATGTAACTAATGGGAAATTATCTAATTCTTGTGCTATATATTGTCATCGTGAGTTTACGTGAATTGTGATTTTCTTGATTTTGAAAAATGGTGTTCGAATGACGGATGATGTGAATTAATGAAAATAATTTATATGAAGTAACGATGATAGTAGAATAAAAATGAAAAAAATATTGTGACAAACTAGAAAAAATTGTGGTGGGTGTCTATTAAAATAGCAAAAGAAAGTAAAATGCTCATGGTTGAAAATAGATGTCTGCTACTGTTTCATTGATTGAAGAAGATGATATGCGGCGGCTACAATACATAACTATATATAGCTCAACTAACACACTACCCTACATCTAGGAATCAAGGAATATACTCCATGTAATCACTAAACACAAGATACAAACTAATCAGCTAGTGACATGTGTCTTCTCAGAGTCTGCAACAATGTTGTTTGTAGCTGAGTGTGGTCCTGCTCTTCCACTGGATGTGTGCATGCCACGTGGATCTTGATCACTAGAATGAGTATATCCTCTAACATGCCCCCTCAATTCGAGCGAGCGAAAAGAGACAACATGCAGCTTGTTCTTGAGCCGAGTGAAGAATTGAAGACTTAGCGGTTTTGTAAAGATATCAGCCACTTGATCAATGGATGGTACATGACGAACCTGTAGAGCTCTAGCAGCAATCTTCTCACGCACAAAATGAACATCAAGCTCAATATGCTCCGTTCTTGAATGAAGAACTGGATTAGAAGCAAGAGAGATAGCACTTGAATTATCTACCCAAATAACAGGAGGATGAGACAGAGGAAGAGAAAGTTCTTGAAAAAGAGAGGTGAGCCAAGAGATGTCAGCAGCTGCATTAGCCAAACTACGATACTCTGCTTCAGTGCTAGAGCGAGATACAACATGTTACTTCTTCGAAGACCAAGACACAAGATTACCTCCAAAAAACACACACATGCCAGAAGTGGAACGACGATCATCTATATCACAGGCCCAGTCAGAATCTGAGAAGCCTACAATATGAGAATTGCCAGTTCTAACAATGTGAATACCATGATCCAATGTGCCAGAGACATACCTAAGAATGCGCTTGACTGCACGCCAATGTGGCTCAAGCGGATTAGCCATAAACTGACTCACCTTATTGACAGAGAATGAGAGGTCAGGTCTAGTAATGGTAAGGTATTGCAGAGCACCAACAACACTTCTATACTCCCGAGGACTGACTATGGGAGAGCCATCAAATTTGGACAAATGAATATTAGAGATCATGGGAGTAGGAGAGGGTTTTGCTGAAGCCATATTAGCCTTAGACAAGATATCTGAAGCATATTTCTTTTGATGAAGATGTAATCCTTGTAGATTTGGAGTGATCTCAATCCCAAGAAAATGATGCACAAACCCAAGATTTTTCAAGGAAAAAGTTGTGCTTAACTCTCGAATAACTGAAGCAATATCAGCTGAATTTATCCCAGTGACAAGAATATCATCCACATAAACAAGTAGATAAACTGTAGTAGCACCTTTCTTGTAAAAAAGAGAATGATCAGATTGAGATTGCAGAAATCCCAACTTAAGCAAAACTGACCTGAAAGTAAGAAACCAAGATCTTGAAGCTTGCTTCAAACCATAAATAGCCTTGTTTAATTTACAAACAAGGGGAACAGAACAGCATCAATCTCAAAACCTGGAGGCTGCCTCATGTAAATAACTTCATCAAGAGTACCATTGAGAAAAGCATTATCAACATCAAGATGAGTAATACCCCAATTCTGTTGTGCAGCAATGGAGAGGATAGTCCTTATAGTTGTAGGCTTAACAACTGGACTAAACGTATCTGTAAAATCAAAACCAGGCTCCTGAGTGAAGCCTTGAGCAACCAACCTAGCTTTGTACCTTGCAATGCTACCATCAGCATGTCTTTTGATCTTAAACACCCATTTGCAGTCAATGGTGTTTTTATCAGATGGTGTAGAAGTAAGAGTCCAAGTCTTTTTCTTGAGAAGAGCCTGTATTTCCTTCACCATAGCATTCTTCCAAATTGAACTAGACAAAGCCTCAGAAACAGACTTTGGTTCAGTAGTAAGAAAAGTATCAGAAGCAGAATCTGTGGCCACATAAAGTTTTGGCTTGAAAATCCCTGCTTTGGCCCTTGTCACCATAGGGTGAGTAGTAGTAGTAGATGGTGGCACCAGAGGAATAGGGTGAGGAGTAGTGTTAACAGGACTCTCATGAGGTAAGGAAGGAGAAGAAGGTGAAGGAGTGATAGGGGTAGACACAGGAGTAGAAATGTGCTGTGAAGGAGAAGGAGGTGAATGCATGGGAGAATGCATGGGAGTAGATGGAGGAGATGAAGGTAGAAGAGACTCGAGAGAGAGGAGGAGGATGCATAGAATGAAAATTGGGAGCGGAGAAGGTATAGACCACTTGCGGGAGGCGGAGAAGGTGTCGGCGGGAGGCGGGGAGAGTGAAGAGGAGGAGGGTGTTTGTGAGGAAACCGAGACTCATCAAAGAGGATGTCTCGAGTGACAAGAACCTTGCCTGAAGGGAGAAGGACTTTATAACCCTTATGATGAAGACTATACCCGAGAAAAATCCCAGTAGCTGACCTAGCTTGTAACTTATGTTTATTATAGGGTCTCATGAAGGGAAAACACAAGCAACCAAAAGTTTTAGAAGTGTAGTCGATTGCTTTAAGCAGACTTTTCGGAGGAGAAACAAACCGAATAGCTTTAGTAGGCGATCTATTAATGAGATACAGAGGTGGTGAAGGCATCATCCCAAAACTTCATAGGAAGACCGATTTAAAAGGAGAGACAACCTCATTTCAACTATATGTCTATGCTTGCGTTCAGCTAGGCCATTTTGTTGAGGAGTATAGGGACATGAAATTCTGTGTTGAATGCCATTTTGAGAAAAGAAGGATGTGAGGCTTCTATATTCCCCTCCCCAATCAGTTTGGATGGACTTAAGTTTGGTATTCAGTTGTGTTTCAACAAGAGTTTTAAAATTCAAAAACACATTGTGAACCTCACTTTTCGCCTTGAGCAAATATATCCAAACATATCTGCTAAAGTGATCAATGAAACTCACATAATAGACAAAACCATTTGCACTAGTGATAGGAGCAGGTCCCCAAAGATCACTATGCACAAGTTCAAGAGGAAAGATGAGAAGTAGTGGAGTCAGCATAAGGTAAACGATGCATTTTAGCAAAAACACAAGGTTGACAAAGGTTTGAAGGTTTCATTGCAGTAAAGGAAATATTACAAGAATTCAAAGCTTTTCTCATAACATCTTCATTACAATGACCTAATCTATTATGCCAAACTTCAAAACTAGAAGAAGACTGAAAAGACACAGCAGCAGCAACAGGTTGAAGAGACGCTGAAGCTACCACCGGTTGATTGAAAGCAGACAAAGAACTCGAACTAAGACTGACAGCAGAGGAAAGGTGTTTTGAGCTGTGGAGAGTGGTAAATCGATAAAGACCTTTATCAATTAAACCCTTGAGTAGGATAGCTTTGGTGACCTGATCCTTCACAACACAAAAATTGGAATGAAACTCAAAAAAGACTCCATTATCCTTAGCAAATTGGGAAACACTAAGAAGATTTTTGGTTATGTGAGGAACATGTAACAAGTTATTCAATATGAAAGATTTGGTGGAAGAAGGAGATGAAAGAATTCCTTTACCTATGTGAGCAATGTCAACACCATGTCCATTTCCCATTTGGAGTTTAGTGCCACCTTGATATTCTGATGCAGAGTTTAGATTAGCCAAGTCTCCACTGACATGGTTTGTAGCCCCAGAATCAGGGTACCATGAATTCTCACTATTGTAATCTGAAGCAGCATAGTGAGATGGAGATTGAGTAGAGAACTGAGGGGAAAACTGAGCTACATTAGCACCAGGATGAAATGACTGTGAATTTCCAGAGGAATGATACTGTTGTTGAGGCTGTGGCTGCTGATTTTGTTGTCTAGGGACAAAATTTTGATCAAAACGATACCAACAACGATCTGCAGTATGTCCAGGTATGAAACACACTTGACATGTAGGCTTGCTACCAGGGCTTCTTCCTCTACCACGGCCACCACCAAAACCTCCTCTGTTAAATCCACCTCTACCCCCTCCTCTATTTCCATTATAGCCACCCCTGCCTCTGAAGTTTGAACCACCAGAACGACCTCCTCTTTGAGAATTAGACTGACTCATGTAATGCAGGGATGGTTGAGAGCCATCAAAATTGAGGGGTGCAGTTTTTGTGGACTCTAGCCTATTCTCAAAACTCAGCAATAGGGAATGAACATCAATTGGTGACCAATCTGTCCTAGTGCTCACAGCCACCATGATAGCATCATATTCAGATCCCAAACCATTAAGAATGTGCATAATCTGATCATCATTTGACACAGTATATCCAACAGAATTAAGCAAATCACAACATGTCTTAACCTTGGATAAATATTCTGTCATGCTCAAATTTTCCTTTTTGAGAGTTTGTAACTGAAGCTTATATTGCATAATCTTGGCACGAGATTGACTTGAAAAATTTGTTTCAAGGCGCCCATATAAAGCGCGAGAGTGAGACCAACAACCAAAATCATCACACTTTCGGTTAAAGAAGATTGCGGCCAGTCGATAATACCGATCTTGTCTTTCCCAAGTGGTATATTCGGATTAATGGACCTTGACTGTGGATCCATCTTTTTCTTCAACCCATTTCATTGGTGGTTGATCAAAACCAGTGAGAAAGCCTTCTAGTCCATAGCCACGAGCAGTAGCTAGGATTTGCTGCCGCCAGATGAGATAGTTAGTATCTTTTAGCTTGACTGGAGCTGGAATATTCTGAAGAAAAATAACTGAGCTCTGTGGATTTGAGCTCGATTCACTCATGGTGGATCCCGTAGGCGTTCCACTCATTTTGGAAGAAAATAAAAACGCAAAGAAGAAAAAGGATCAAGAGACAGGTAGGAACTACCAGCTCTGATACCATATTAAAATAGCAAAAGAAAGTAAAATGCTCATGGTTGAAAATAGATGTCTGCTACTGTTTCATTGATTGAAGAAGATGATATGCGGCGGCTACAATACATAACTATATATAGCTCAACTAACACACTACCCTACATTTAGGAATCAAGGAATATACTCCATGTAATCACTAAACACAAGATACAAACTAATCACTAGTGACATGTGTCTTCTCGAGTCTGCAACAATGTTGTTTGTAGTGAGTGTGGTCCTGCTCTTCCACTGGATGTGTGCATGCCACGTGGATCTTGATCACTAGAATGAGTATATCCTCTAACAAAGTCCAATTACGTGAAATAGTTTGCAGATCATACATTATTTTATAGGTTTACTGTGAAATTGCGGCTTAACCTGTCCATATACTTTATAATTCGATTTTTAAAAAATTATAAAAATACAACGACTTTTACTCCATTAATACATTTATTGTCCATTAATTTGACGCCGTTAACAAAAGCATAACTAGGTCTAACGGATTTCTACATTGACGATTAATTTCATCGCATAAAACTAATTGAATAAAAACAATCTCGTTTTGTAATGTTTTCTTTTCTAAAATTTCCAAATTCTACCTTAAATTGATCGTAAGCCTTAGGTCAAAGAACGCCTTAATTGACCTCCAATATGTCGATAAAACCTGAAATTATGAAATATGTTAGAAACCTCACATATTCATCTTCGCAGTCGAATTTGATTGGAATCGCCTTGAAAGTTTACTGCACAATACTCGAAAGTATTCGTTTATCACCAAAATTACACCTAAATAGGTCATCAAAGGCCACGGAACCAAAGTCTAATATATTCTACACTTGTGTGAGTTTCAAATTATATGCGACTTGTATGTATGTGTTGACCTAGTTGTGGAATGGTTAATATTCGGTGTCAAATGTCTTGCGTTCGAATCCATTGTAATGTGACCTTTAAATTTATGTATTTAATTGACCAAAAAAATTTGTTTGTGCCTTATAATCGTTCAATCACCGGTGTGCCTCACATCTCATAGTAAGAGCAAATTAGCATGCCATAAAAGTATTTACAGAGCAAATGTCATGTCATTTTGTAATTTTTTTAAAATCTAAGTCATAAAATATTTATACAGTCAAAGATTCGAACATAAATAATAATAACCCTTGTTTATTATAATTCTTTATTTTTGTATTCAGGAAAATTACGATAATATAGGAAAAACAACCCACTAAATGGATAACTCAAGAAAGAAGAAAATCAAAGATTTATATCACAAATGCACCATTAAAGAATTTACAACCCACTAAGTCCATAAAATTTTGTAAATTCGACAAATTCTAAAGGCGAATGAAAATATAATTATATAAAAATAAAATAAAAATAAAGAGAGTCGCACTATGGAGATTCTCAGACATAAACGGCCTCGAGGATAAGTTGATAACTGCGCGATTCCGATTTCTAAGTACCACCAAATAATTCAACAATAATATACCTAGTTTATTTTTCCAAACGACAATAATAATAGGAAAACCTAATTGCATCAATTGATCGAGTATCATTTGTTTGTTTCGCTGTCGAATCAAGACTAGAGGTCAGAATGCAAAAATCACATTCTCAATTTTTCACCTCTCTCAAACACCTGGAGAAAAGGCTCAAACTTGAAAACAATCAAGCAGCGGGAGCAGGAACAGGACCCTCCACACTTCCACAACCGCCGCCGATTCAACCCCAAGAAGTCCCCAACAGCACACAACAAACAGATTCTCTCGGCACCCCTATTTACCTCTGCAACCAATCCGCCTCCTCCACCAGCACAAATGCCTCCGACATCCAAGAAAGCGAAGCCCCACAAGAATTTCTCTCAGGATGCCTCGATTCCCCACCTGGCGAAGCAGAAACCCAAGAAAGACTCAATCTTGACGATGATATTGAGCTCTTGACGCAGCTCCTGCGCTTATCTGATGCTGAAAATGCAGGAACTACTGAGGTAGGGTGCGATGATGAGTTCTACGACAGGATTGTGGGGGTGAAGGGGCCCAAGAATGAGAAGGAATTGGAGAGATTAGAGGGATGGATTAAGCATTTCTCCAACAAGGAGCCGTTTAGATTGGTGCATTTGCTGTTGGGCAAAGCTGCTTTTGTGCACTCGGATGATGATCGTGATGGTTTTGGAGGGTTTGTGTTTCCCTCTACGATCGATGAGTTCTTGCAGAATGAGCCCCCCATCGATTAGGCTTGTTTGCAATTTTTCTCTTTTGTACGTGTTTTTAAGAATGAGTTTCATTTTGGTGTTGTTGCTTGATTAGTTATTGAGAAATTAAATAGTGAATGGAACGGGAAACCATGATTCTTGGGGTTGCACTGATAGAGATTATCAGATTAGAGGGTTGTGCAGAAATGCAGGTTTTATTCAGCTTTGCCTAATAACTATTCTGCAAAAGATCATGAACTTACCTGAACTACCAACTCCCATTTAAACAGGAAGGTACCATTTAGCAAGAATCAATGTTGATGTTGAGCGACTGAAGAAAGGATTAGCTTAGAGGGAGGTTGGGCTTTTGTGATGTGAGTTTTGATGATTTTTGTAGCTCTCAAATTCTGCTAAGTAGTATGTGTACAATTTTCCTCTTTTGATAATTTGATGTAATGGTTTAACTCCAAAACCCATCCACCAAATTGAAACATTGACTGCTTGGAATTGCACTTACTAGAATTGAGAATATGTGGTAGAGGGCCAATATTGATTCCCTTGCAAAATTGAAGCTTTGTCAAATTCCCAAGTTGAGACTTGAAAGAGAGAAGTTTCATGTGCTGATGTGTTGATCCACATCCAAGATTCGTCAATGTTATGAACTTATGATAGCTATTACTCCACTAGCTATAAAAAACAATTTTCTCCTGAATAACATAAGCAATCTACAATCTGATCCAAGCTGCAGGATCGAGACTGCAGGCACATAAACTACGACATCTGTGTTTTTACGAATGAACAATCTTCATTCATCAATGGAGATTTCACATTCATTATGCTCATTTAAGGAAAACATCATCTAGGGAACATAATGATTTGGTATTGTGACATGTTTGAATCCGAAATAAAACTCCCTTCTGAAAAAGAAAATTGAAAATTAAGATTAGAAAAAACAAAGTAAAAGTACTCAATATGTCAATGGGCCCATTAATGGGCTTCCAGATGCACCTTTTTCTGATTCGGGCCATAAAAGCCGCAGCAAATTGAAAAACGAGCAACTGGAGAGTGGAGAGCGAGAGAGGAGATGGGAATGGAGAGAGTGCGAGAATTGGCGCCCATAGTGAAGGAAGCACTGCTTAAAACTGCAGAGGTAGCGAAAGCCTTGTGCTTCCTCCATGTCACCAGCAGATACCTGTGCACCCCAGTCTGCGTACGCCGCATTCTCCGCTTCTTGTACCTTAGTTTACTATTTGCTAAATCGGATTTCCTGATCCATGTTGCATTGACTTGCAGCTCACGGGTCCCAGTATGCTTCCCACCTTCAATCACAACAACATCGTTTTGGCTGAGAGGATATCAGCCCGCCGCGGCAAAGTCGGGCCGGGCGACGTCGTGATCATCCGGAGCCCCGAAGAACCGACCAAGGTCATCACCAAGAGGATCAAGGCTGTCGGAGGCGACGTCGTTTCGTATGCGCCGGATCCCAATAGTGCTGATGAAAAGAAGACTGTTGTTGTAACTATCTCTCCTTCTTCCCCCCTCTTTTGACTTTTGATATACGATTGAGATTATGTAAATTATACTGGAATTCAGGTTGAATGTGCAGATTTTGTTGATTTTCTGGGTGAGTCGGACGAAAGGGATTTGGGGTTTGGGGGATGTTATCTTTTTAGGCAATGTTCGATGCTGGATTGCATTTTATTTTCTTGCATTATCCATTGAAGTTCATGTACTAGTTTATGTAACTATTCTTTGTGAATATGTAGTTAAACTGAGCAATATCAGAGTGCAGGAGATTATAGAAAATGAAAATTTTGGTGTTTTAGGTACCAAAGGGGCATGTTTGGGTGGAAGGGGATAATATGCACCACAGTAGAGATTCCAGGCAGTTTGGTGCAGTTCCTTACGCGCATCTACACAGCATAGTAGTCCTTGTGGTGAGCTATTCAACTATTTTTTTGCTTCGAAACTGATTATAGGAAACTGTTTGCATTTTAGTTGGATCAAAATCATATATGATGCCGTTTTATCAAAAATGTGTGTGCTTCAACTGTGGAAGTTTGAACATTTTTCCTTTGCTTACCTTCTTTTTTCTACAGATGTGGCCACCTAAGGATTGTAAATTGATTGGCAACAAGATTGTATGACTTTGTCTTCAAAGGTAGACTTCTAGAGCACTTTTATTGCTTAAATCTTTCGTCAGTCGACCATTTTTCTTAAGCCGTTTGATAAACTTATTATTGTTCACATCCATGGGTGGCATAGATTCTTAAAGACCTGAATTTAGGAGAATGAAATTGCTCTTCTAGTTTTGTGGCTGTAGTATGCCAACTCTGATATTCGTTCTTATTAAACTGGTAACAGAAGCACGATCTTTGATAGTGAAAACTTAACCTATTGAAAGTAAAGATGTAAAACTACTGGCAGTTTGTGCTCTCTACTTGAATCTGATTTTGTTCACCTCCTAGCTAGGCCTCAAATAAAGGTATGTAATCTGATACGTGTTGTTCTGTGTTATTATCTTTGTGTTTTCATTTCTAATTGGATCAGCAGAATCGTGATCATCACTGGTTTATTGTAATTGGTTAGCTGCTCTTTCAAAACTCACTCGATGATTTACACATTCAGACTCGAACAAGCTGTTGGACAAGAAAAGAGAAGAGATGTTGACGAGCCAACTCCTTTGTGGATTTAGTTTGCCACCTAGAGCCGATGAAGTCGCTTTCAAAGAGATTTCAATTAATAATATTTGAACCGATTAAGAACTCATTTTCATGTTTGCATCCGGATATGGAGAATGTGTGCTATTTGGTTTGAGCCGTGGAAATTACTAGTTGGCAGCACTAATTGATGGTCTTTATTTGTCTACCAATGTGCTTATCCCATTTTAGAATTTTGGTGGGCAGGAAATCAAATAGTTTGAGATTTTCATCTCTTGGATAGATAATTTTGGGACAAATAAGATCTCGTTTCCATCTGCTTTAAGTGGTTGGACGATGATGTGAATTTCTTTTACAACTTAGAAATCAAATCTGTTGGATTAAATGGACCGTCTTCCGTACCATGCAAAAATAAATTTTTGTATAGATATAATTTTCTGCACTACAATTAAAGAGGTGTCTATATAATTTGTGAATATTGAGAAAGATTAATTAAACTTCAATTAAAAGTAATAATTTTCCACAAGAATGATGATTTTCGGGGGTATTGCAAAACTGTGCCTACTTCATAGTCGTTGACAGTAAGGCTCTACATTCATGTATAAAACCATGTGCAAGAAACTCGACCTACGAGTCTCTAATTTCCATTGCTCTAATTGAGACAAATATATCATAACTTATAAAAAAAAGGATACCAATCGGAACAGGTTTCATGCATTAACCAGAAATAGAATTTGAGCATAAGTTTGAGGATAGTACTGCTATGTACAAGAGAGACAAAGCTATCAAACTAAAAAGGCTCACACAAGGCAGCCTTGCGGCTGTACACCTCAGGGAACTTCTAAACCTTTTTTTTGCCTTCATGCAACTACTAACCCAGTTTCCAGGTTTCGAAGTCGCTGTCTTTGGCACGAAAAACACGAGCCCAGTCCACCATGCGACTTCATATGGGGCTTGCCCTCGATACCTACATTAATCCCATGTCAAACTAAGACTTGTAACAAGCACTTAAAAACAGATGGATCGACTAGTAACCCATTAACCGGCATAAGCATTAAAACCTGATTCTGAGTTGCTCTAGTCCAGCTCTGTCGTTGAGTTAATGTCACTGAGTCATCATGTATGAACGTTATCGTTGTTGATTCCTCGCGCCCAGTATTTCTTAAAAAGGGAGGTGGTAATTCTCTCATCAGAAATAAAACAACCGCTGAAGGCACTGATGAACCTGGAAACAGTTATTGGAAACACATCTTACTTCATGGCAGGCAAATGAATGCTAAACAGTCTATGATGCAGATTATTATGTAGATCTTTGAAATACATAGATGATGCAATTTAGATACTGGTCACCATAGCCAGATTTTAAACTTAATGTACCTATGAAATAATACAAAACGAGTAGAAGTGAAGTGCGGATAGCATCCATGTGTTGTTCATCCCATTCATAAAACAACTGCAGCATGGAGAATGTTAGTCATGGACTATACAGGAAAAGGAAATTGGAATTGATAAGTCGACTAGAGAGTAGAGAAGGACTTACAGGTATTTGGGTACCTATTGCAACTGAAGCACTTGATGTAAAACAAATAACGGAGACAACAGCCAAACCAGCAACCTGTGATGCAGTGAAGGATACAAGAGTGATCAAGCCAAGACATGATGTCATGCAACATGGAGATGTGATAAAAAATGAACAGCAGAATCATGTAACTACCTTCCACATTTCATATGAAGACTGCTCAGATCTCACTTTTTTCATTTTCAAGAATAATACAACTCCTGGATGTCAAATATGTTAGATGAATAAAAAGAAGAGAGGCCAAAATGCATTCTCTTTGATTTCCACATCAGAAAACAAATGAAGAACTCTATGTGCTCACCATAGCATGCCAAGGCTCCTCCAAGGAAAAGGACAACCACGGCAATAAGATCTACATATACCTGCAAGTAGGTGTTAAAATTTGTCCGACAGACTTTGTAAGAAAGATTTGATGCAGAAGTATTATATTTGCAAATCAGGGTGACAGAGCAATTTGATATAACAAGTCTACAAGAGCTGGAAAAGAAGCAATATAACAGTGTAAAGAAAATACTTTGATGATATAAAACCAAAGAACCATGATTACATGCCTGAGCAACAACTGCAGACTCGATAGGACTGCTTCCCATCCCAATCCATATCAGCACTGAAGATGCTACCATTATTGAAAAACTAAAACTGCTACCTGGGCAAAGTTTATTGGATAAGTTAGATTTAGATTATAGAGATTCCAAAACGATTATGTATAATTGAAAGTTGCTTCTTTACCACAATCACAATCTTTTGACGGCTTCCTATGCGAGCTAACCTAAAGGTGCAACACCTTCGTTGTTCATTAGTCTGTGGACTAGTTTTGTTCATCTTCTCCAGCAGAGCTTCTTGGGGGTTATATCCTTCATCTTCTTCTTCATCATTTGGGTGATGACAGAGGTCTACCCTGCAAACCAACAATCTCAAATGAGGCCAACTTCACTCAAGCGTCATAAGAAGTTAGATATTCACAATAAATAATTGGTAAACTATATAAAGTACTCAACAAAAGGTTACAAATGACTGAAGGAAAATGCAAAATGGTGAGGCAACCTCCAATCTAGAGTTTCTACAGTTGTAATGCATAACAATCAGCAATAAGAAAATGAGATGCAGCAATTAGCTGTTAGCTAGAGTACTCTCAAGCTCACCAGACAGTTTAGACATTTTTTCGTACAATAATACCCAGCCGGTTCTTATCTCAGAACTTTGCATATAATGTTCTCATAAAACAAGCAGATGTAAATATGATAACTGCTTTCAGTCGAAGAAAACATTACATATTGTAAGATGGTGTAGATGCAGAAAGGAGGGGGTATCAAAATCATGGAATATTTTATCAGGCGCATTGCTCTAAATTTTGAACTGCATTATACCATTACAGGTGGGAAATTCCAGATTGCCAATAAATACTTCACACTCTAAAACATATTACTGAAAAGTAGGAATATATCTTATTGCGGATCACATATAAGTAGAAATAAGTTAAAATTTGTCAAGATAAGAGAGAACTTACCAAAATGACAAAAGCAGGAGAAATGCTGCAATAAACAGAATTTTGGGGAAGGCTGCCATTAATAATACCTTTGTCATAAGTATTTTTTTGATACTATCATTGTGAATATTGAAATATTAATCACACTACAGGCTGGAAGATTTCCCTACCCATGATAATAAAGCCACATGAATATGACCAACAAATCCAACCCTTACAAGCAGCAACCAGATTTAATACAAAATAAAGGAAATAACCTGAAAATGAAAATTTCAATTTCGTTAGTGCCATAATGGGAAGCTTGTCAAACATTGATAGTGCCATAACGGGAAGCCTTTTCAGTATATAAATACATGCTCGTAAAATGACTACCAAAAGTTATAACAAAAGAATATTCTGGCAAGAATACAAGTTCACAAGCATGCCATGTATGGATTGTTCGGAATTAATCAACTAAAAGACCCAACCAGTAATCAGAACGTTAGTAATTCTCACCGAGATTGGACGATCCAATCAATAGATGAATGACCTGAAATTATTGTCAAAAGGAATAGTGATCAGTTTCAATTAAATAGATACCAGTCAATATAGTTACATACATTTCCCAACTGATTTCTAACATCTCAAAAGCAAAAAGGAAACTAATATGCACATCATTCAACTATGATGACATGAGAAAATTGCTAACAGTCTAGATATCATATAACAAAACAGATTCAGATTTGTTCAACTAAAAATAAAACGTAGATTAAGCACTGAGCATGAAGAACTGGATTGCTGGCCAAAATTTACTCAGACTTATGCACTAAATACAAAAATTCTCACAAAACTTAATGCCAATTTTATTGCATTACTTCAGCAAAACATTTGCATGATATCAAAAGAACAAAATCCAATTAAAGAGCATCACAGAAATACAAAAAGTATATACCTTTTGGCGAGTCCATCCAAGCTGTGTATTCCTTGAATGAATTCTAATCAACTGGAAGAATGATGGAAAATCCCATATGAAAGAAGTAAGAACTAAAGCCAAATACTTCAAAAAGAATCATAATAAAAGGAGGACATGCGTAATCATTATCATAGTTACATTTTGATGAAGTGGACAAGCAAAGCAAATAATATTAAGCTAAGCTCGCATACAAGAACGTCATTCTTGGAGTTTTAAGCCAATGCCTTGAACAATTTCAGTAGAAGCTACATAAAATAAACTCTCTTGTTTAAGGTTTTGGGAAGACATCATATTTTCTAATCAAAAAAGGCTTTGAGATTACTATATAACATGTTATTTAAAATGGGATGCGTGTCTTATAAACACCACAATATTCAAGTCCAATATAGGACAGCAAGAAAAGGAGCATATAGAATCACTGAGGCAGAAAAGACCACATCTTTCTGGAAGAAAAAAAACAGTATGACTAAGAAGTTCAGACGATTAGGAAGCATAGTGTTAAAATTTTGCCAATTTCCTCTTGTTAAAGGTCTAGATCCCACTGGATTCTAGCAATGGTTGCATAATATAGCTAGAAAACATTTCTATGAAAATATTGCAACTGTTCAAAATTTCGCATAAAACCACTCTATTTGGTTATCATTCAATCAAGTCCAGAGCTTTACGTATGTGATTGTGAATTGTGTGAACCAGCAGTGCACAACTATCATCCTCAAAAGGCGTAATGAGAGGTAGGAGACCAAAACAGGTGGCACTGTAACGTTTTCAGCAGTGATGCTGACCCTCAACAACAAACACCACATTGCAAGGCTGGCGAATCCAGCGTGATTGCACATCTATTGCCTTGGTACTAATGCTTTACGAGCAACTTAGCACTCAAGGAAATCCTGAAGGTCCTTTGACAGCTATCTATATATTCCTCGGACTATTTTGGCAGGTATTACGCCATAACACGATATTAAAAGACAGGCTGTGGCAGCCTCGCTAAGATAACCAGGAATGTTCTTTTGACAGCTATATAATATTCTTCAAGCTAGTTTTGGCAGGTAACTATCACACCATAAACACACCACTAAACGACATATTTTAGAGATAGAATCTTCACCAATAACACGTTTTAGATAACAATGGTTTTACAAATCCAGCCATGATCAATATATTGCCTCCGGTATTTCAATATTTCACCCCTTGACAGAAATTCTAAGCATGGCATTAACATCAGAATCATGAGAAGGTAAAAGAATAAATGAGTACACAGATTTCCAAAACCACAATGGATGGAATTCCTGGTTAAATTCAAATAGAAAAAGTTCACAATCCAATTCAAAACCTCAACCTCATTCCTAAAAAATGGCATATTATCTCAGTAATGAATTCACAAGAATATGGAATGCTGACACCTGCTGCGGCAGAGCCTAGCGCTTCAGTTTTCTCTATTCTTCAGGCATTCTAAGTTCAGTCAGAATGATATGGTAGTTATGATTGCGATTTTTGCCCAATTTTCATTCATCACATCCAGATTAATCCCAAGAAACAATGATAAAGGTAATAAAAATCCCAGAGGTGCTCGAAAGTAGCATAAAATTCAAACAAACACGTAGAAGAGAAGCCTCCGAACCTCTCCCAGACATTCAGTATTGTCAATAGAAATAAGAAACTTTCAATCAAAATAGTCAGACGATATCACTCGACCAATAAAAGAGCAACAATAGTTTACCTTATAGAAAGCAAGAAATGCAATCACCGCATCAACACAAGCCAGTCCCACATTCACTCCCTCCACCGCCTGCGAGTAGCACCTTCTCCCCTCTCTCAATCCCATCATTGCTTAATTATTACTTTCCCCACCTTTTTCAAAACCATACAAATAGACTCTCCCTCCCTCTCCCTCTCCCTCTCTCTCTCTCTCTCGTCCAATAGGTAAGTGCACTAACAGGTGAAAATCTGTGGACTAATTGTCTGCGGACGACTACTATATGTATGAAGAATTAATTGTTAATCCTCGTTGATAACTAAGCAAGGAAAGAAAGAATGGTGGTGCCGCGAGTATCTCAATGGATATCTTTATTTCTCTTCAGAATTTAAGGATGGTATCTTCGAATATCGCTGCTCTAGAGATCTACTACAGGGGCTGCGTGGATTCCCTTCACCACCACTACCCTTTCTCTTTAGGGAGCGCAACTTAAATGCCCAATTATGAATAAAAGTGTACTATCAATATCCATTTCAAAATTTTCTACCACATATACCCATTTCATTTATTTATCAGTAGTTTTTCCGCAAAAGGTGCAAAAGGACGTTGGTTGATGTGAGGATGGTCTTTTCATTCATTAGAATCATGCACATTCAAACAAAATAGTGCGATCTTTTGACTTGAAAATTTGGTTGGCATTTGGTTGGCATTTAATAGTTTTCACGGTTTCTTTGATAAAACAAAATTTGTGCGTAAAAATTTCACTTTCCTTCAGAAAAATTTCAAAATTTTTAGAAGTTTGGCTTAGCCCCATTCCGCTCCCGTGAAGTGAAGAACCCATTTCAAAATTTTTAGAAGTTTGGCTTAGCTCGAAAACCCATTCCGCTCCGTGAAGTGAAGAACCCATTCCGCTTCGGTGGTGAAGCGAAGCGTGAAGTGTTACCACCGAATCATTTTAGGTAATTCTCTAATTTCCTTACAAAACAACGAATTGTTTCAATATATACATATTAATCGTTGTTTCCTACTTCTCTCCTATCGAATAATTATGTATTAACTCAATTTTCTAATAATTAGGGTTTTGCTTATTCGAATCGAAGAAAGTGAGAATATTTGGTTGCTTATTCGAATCGAGCGAGAATATTTGGTATGTTTTATGTTTTGGGCATATTATTTGCTATAAATATAGTTATGCGACCGGGAGAGAGCCTTCACCGATCGGAAACTAGGTGAATTCGATCGAAACAACGAATTGTTTCAATATATTTGTTGTCTCGATCGGAAAGTAGGTGAAATAAAAATTGAATTAATTTGTTGTACCAATTGAACTTTCCGATCGGTGAAGGCTTCTCTCCCAGCCTTCACCGATCGGAAAGTTCAATTGGTACAACAAATTAATTCAATTTTTATTTCACCTACTTTCCGATCGAGACAACAAATTAATTAGTTATTAATATTTAGTTATTAATTGAATTATTTAATTTTCTAATTATTAGTTATTAATTGAAATTATTAATTGAATTTTGTATAATTGAAGTTATTAATTATTAGTTATTAATTGAAGTTATTAATTGAAATTATTAATTGAATTTTGTATAATTAGTTGTTAATTATTAGTTATTAATTGAAATAATTATTAGTTATTAATTGAAATTATTAATTGAATTTTGTAATGATGCGTATTATTTTCAAGGCAATATGTCGCATTTACGGTATGTTTTCGTGTGAACCCTTAGTATGTTTACCTTAAATATATTTTGTAATTGAGATTGGATAAATGTTGGTAGATGTGATTGAATAATATGATTGTGATTGTATATGATTGCATATGAGTAGTTGAATTATGTTATTGAGATTGGATAAATGTTGGAAAATGTTATTGAATAATATGATTGTATATAATTGAATATGAATACGTTGAATTATGTTATTGAGTATGTTAATATTGTTTATGGCTTATATGTTTCGAGATATCTGTTTTGGAATATGATTGAATAAATAGCGTTTATGGTATATGATTGAATAATATTTCATTTATGGTTTAGAATGGTTAAATTGTATTATTAAGTTATGGCGATTTTGATAGGTGATTTGTAGTTCTAATTATTTTTATATTTGTATGATAGGATGTTTATTGATGTGAATTATATACAAATGAAATAATTATTGTAGTAGTTTGTTGGTTTGTTATGCGTTGTGTAATATGTGACATTGATATAATTGTAGGTCGATCCTGTTTTTTTGAGGCCTACCACGATAAATGTGGTGGCGGATGTAAAGACTTATTATAGGACTGATTATTTTAAATATATTAAGAATGTCTTGCTAGATAAGAGCATGAAGAGTTGGTAGATATGTTTAGGGGGGGTTGCTTTGGTCATCTGATTGATTGGACTCCCGGGCCTAAGTCTAGTTTTTCTTTGCACCATTTAGTCTCCCGTCAGATAGAGCCTACGCATCCGGAGATGTATTTTTTCATCAATGGAAGATATATATGTTTTTCGATTAAAGATTATGCTCTAGTCACCTACCGCAATTTGGGTCATCATCATTTGATCCCACACTAGACTACGACTTGAGCGACGTTGAGGTCTATAGTCTTTTTTGCGGGGGCACACAGATTACATTACGTAATCTAGTAGATAGATTTTGTAGTAATGGTTTTAGTGATGATGTAGATCTTCGTCACTATTTACGTGTGGCCCACGTTATTACCTCTATGGGTTCGTATTTGGATACGATACGGGAAGATAATAGGCGATTGGGTTTGGGCATTGGTTGACGATCCGGGCGTTTTGCCGATTTCGTGGGGCCTACGCTTACGGATCTTGAGATATTATACGACGCATGTCAACCTAATGCTCAATACCACTTTTACGGACGATCTGGGCACTATATGCTTGGTCACCGAGATCATACCGAGCTTGGGAAGTATAGGTGGACGACATCAATCCCACAACAGATCCGAGAGTGTTGAGGTGGAAGTTCAAGAGTAGGATTTCACCGCACTTCTGATCACTTTTGAGCAAGAGGTATTGAATTTTATTATAATTTTAAATCATGTATGAGGTATTGTATTTATTAGAATATTAAATAACATCTTTCAATTTATTGTAGGTCGGTTATCATCTCACATCCATCGAGCCGACTCATTCGAGGTTAGCACCGTTTCGGGTGTCTGTCTCACACCCTCTCCACTCGGTGTGACTTTTGTTATACCGTCAAATCCTTTGGGGAGGGACGACGCTTCCTTCTCGTCGTGGTGTGTCTCATCCACCTCCGGTGGATGAGCCTCGACGTAGACGCCGAGTTCGGGAGGCTCCACGCTTTGTTGAGGATCCCGATCTTCGGGGTCTCCATCGAGCGAGCCTCGAGCGCCACCCGATACCCGGCCGAGGACATCGTCGGTTGGGTTCGTTGAGGTTCCGGTTGTTGATGAGCTGCAGCCGCCATCCGTTGAGAGGCGGGATACGGGAAGGCAGCACGAGGGAGGCGGCTTCATCGAGCGATGGTGGTCGCACCTGGGCGTCTTAGTTCCGCCGATCGTCGTTGGATTCGTGAATCTATCCGGAATCTGTCCGGAGGAGGACGAGAGCGCGGCGACGCATGGAGAGGTCTATCAAGACAAATTTATTCCAAAGATAAAGAAGTGGTTTGAAAACCTCTTAGAAAGAGTCGATGTGGTTGCACACATAGGGATGATCTGACTCCACATGCACCTCATGTCCCACTTCATCCGGCGGCGACGACGGCGAGAGGTGAAGATCGAGACCACATCACCGCCCGGTCGTATGTCCCCGAGGCGGTGGACATATTGAGCCACCGAGGCGACCGCATCGCCCAGTGATACCCTCCCCGCTACTCACTGGATCCATGGTACCGATCCCGAACTACATCTCATCATTCCATGATGGACCGGACCTATTTAGTGATCGGACGCCTCGGAGACGCCGTGAGGCGGACTTTCGAGCCCGTCTGGCAGCAGTTGGAGGAACAATAACTATTAAGTCTCATATTGGCGCTTATAATATTTCATTATATTTGTTATGTTTTTCATTTTCTCTAAATTAAATGTTTGTAGTTCGGGATCCGGAGAGGTGAACGGGCACGGAGACCTTCGGCTGTAATGAGGTCACCATACGTGAATAGCCCGATGCCACGTCCATTATCCGATGATACATTGATAAATTACCAGCGTTTCTTGAACACAAATAAGGCAATGGTGGTTGTTCGAGTCTTGATCGACAAGTCCGAGTTGCATTTTCGTGAATATCGAAATGCCGTAGAGGCGTTTGATGTTCGAATGCGTTTTATACAATATGCTTCGTTTTTTAAGTACATCTACTTATATTGATATGTATCCTAAAATAATTTTGCGGTCGTCGATCTATTCATGGTGTATTTGAGGTGAGACTCGATGCCGGATCGACGTATTGGATGGGGTGGATTATCAAAACACAATCATCCTCGATCTTCGGTTTTTTCGTAAGTCTTTAATACAATCAATATATAGTATATATGTGTAGTATCTCTAATTACTTAATTTTCAATGTTGAATAGATGTTTCTAAAATCAATGGTCCGAGGTACACGCAATGCTTTCGTCCCACATTCAAGACCGCGTGAGGCACCATTGATCATGACCCCGATAGCATTGCTTCTACATGGCGACCACCATCGCATTGGATAGCGGTTGTCCTCGGCATGACGGGTTATACATCATGGTTACGTGCCGCAGTAACCTTATTTAATACAATAAATATTAATTTATCTAAATGGTTACGTGTCCTTGTTTATTTTATCTAAATATTAATTTTATAGATCATTATCCTTGCGTCATCGAGCGCGTTTCGCGATAGTGCGCGTGGATATGCACTCTGGTCATTGCGTCTTTCGTTTGACTCGCGTATTTGGAGGATGGACCAGGATCAAGTGGATGCGAGGATGATGGACTTCGTGTGCCTGACTAGATTATTGCGGCCGTTTCTTCTTCACTAGATGGTTCGAGGCTAACTCCCACCAGATACCACCATGGAATAATGATGCGGTTATTACACGAGCTGCCTCTTCAGAGGTATTTGACCAGGAAGACGATTTCAGTGATGGTCCATTTGCGTGCATGACTGTGGAACGTCTTATTTCTGGTTCACCGAGCATCGAATGGGGTATGTCTAATGTTGTAGCATATAGACATAAAGTAGGTGAAAATATATATGAGATATGTGATCCATATAAGCAGGAGGAAGAGGAAGAGGAAGAGGAAGAGGTAGAAATTAGCATGTACTAGTATATTGGTATGTATTTGTATATTGGTATGTATTGGTATATTGGATGCAAATGGATGTTCATATTATTTATCGAATATTTGATTTTTATCTGTGTTAGTGATATTTTTGTTTGTATTAGAGGCTGTGACCTCTATGTATATGTTGTGGAGGCTGTGACCTCTTTGTATATTGCTTGTTGTTGGCTATTGCTTGTTGTTGGCTATTTGCTGGAGTGCAGTTTGCTTATCCATATTTTAGAGGTTATGCTGCCCGTTTTTTTACATGTATATTAACCGAATGTTGTATATTACATGTATAGTTTGTAAGTTTAATAGTTTTGTCGAATTTGCAATTAACCGAATAGGGGGATTGAATTGGATTCAATTAACCGAATTTGCATTAACCAATTTGTTGGATTGGGGGATTGCACGGGCGTGTACGATCGTGCATGGTACACTGATCGTGCACGACGTGCGCGATCGCGCACGAGGCACGCGCCCGCACGATCGTGCACGTCGCACGCATCGTATCTCGCGGCACGATCGTGCACGCACACGATCGCACACGGCACACGATCGCAGCGCGACACACGCCGCACGCATGCGATCGTGTCTTGTGCGATCGTCGCGCACACGATCGTGCGGTGAGCGGTGCGTGCGACGGCGTGCGATCGTGCACGGCGTGTGCCGCACGCCGTGTACCCTCGCGCGACGGGTACACGCGCGTGCGCGATCGCACGCGACAGTGTACCGTGCACGATCGTGCACTCCGTGTACCCGTGTGCCGCCGTGCGCGCGTGTACCCGTGAATCCAACATAATCCAACATAATCCAACAAAACCAACATAATCCAACTAAAACCAACAACAATCCAACCGAATCCCCTAATTCAACAAAACCAACATAATCCAACAAAACCAACAACAATCCAATGAATCCAACTAAAACCAACAACAATCCAACCGAATCCCTAATTCAACAAAACCAACATAATCCAACAAAACCAACAACAATCCAATCAATCCAACTAAAACCAACAACAATCCAACTGAATCCCTAATTCAACAAAACCAACATAATCCAACAAAACCAACAACAATCCAATCAATCCAACTAAAACCAACAACAATCCAACTGAATCCCTAATTCAACAAAACCAACATAATCCAACAAAACCAACAACAATCCAATGAATCCCTAATTCAACAAAACCAACAATATTCAACAAAATCCAACATAATCCAACAAAACTAACAATATTCAACCAAATCCAACATAATTCAACAAAATCCAAAACAACGAAATCTAACAATTTTCCGTCATTGTCAGCATGTTTTTTCTAGTGTCAATTCAATTGAATTCAATTTGATTAAGTTAAAATAATAATAATGTTAATAATATCTTTACATGAATGTTTTCTTTCATTACAATGTCACTGCCTCGGATAAGTAAGGACACTTCCGACGCCGTATGAGATTCATTACCACACAAGCTACATGTCCGTAGTGCACGACTTCTACTACTCGATCCCACTTCATTGGATGACGATATCGACCCACTTTCGCCCCACCGACGGACTCTATTAGGAGGCATAACGTAATTCCAAAGAACATCGGAGGAGCAGGTCCAAGTAGACCGTGGTGAACAGATTGATCCGATACTGAGTATGCTTGGCTAGCTTTGCGAATGGTAGTACTCACATAGTTAGATATATGGTGACCTTTATGACTAAAAATTTATATAATCAATTATATGTAAGTGAAATCAATTTGATCAAAAAATTAACATAATTAAACTTAAATTGCACCATATAGTCAAGCACAACACGAGAACACGGTATCATATCCATGTCCCACTCCAAACACGCATACGATTGCGTATTGAGATTGACTCAATGTTTTGCTTCCGTGCTTGACTTTGAAAGTGGAGTCGATGAGGGCACTACATCGTATCTGCGTGATAGTTCCATTGATACCATCATCTTACGCGTTGCTTGAGGTCAATTCACGCGCACCTCTTTCTTCGCTTCATGTCTCTCATCGAACCATTTTTCTCAGTAATGTGACGGATTGCCTCAATCATTGAGCAAATTGGCAATCGTCAGCCCACAATATTCGAGAATTGAATGATTCGGCAATGTTCGATGTCATAAACCGTAGCGCCTAACGGGCATCGTGATCTAGCCCACTTCGCACTCCAACCTCCACCAACTGGTATATGCGCCGCTACCATCGGCCTTCACGAGAGACTTTAACATAGCCATCGCTTTTCAAAGTGTGCATCTTGGTACGCATAAGCGGCTTTACAAATAACTGCGGATGGTTGCCCAAACGGGTGATTTTTCAGCAGATGGTAGTAGCATAATCCGTGTGTTGCATCGGGTGACACACTTGACCGCTCATTATAATTGACATGGGCATCTCAAACAATCAACATCTCGGATTTGATCCATAAGCGACTTGTAGTCGAGGCGAAACCAAGTCCATGAGACATCATTCTCGATCGGACCAATTCCATAAGCTAATGGAAAAACTTGCTCGTTGTCGTCCTTTGTCACGGAACGAATAATATGCCTTTATTGCCCTTCAAGTGCGTGCATCGTCGACTACAATCACGGGTCGGAGGCACAATGTGTACGCCTAATCTGCATGAACCGAGGGCGACAAAGAGGTGACGGAACCGACCATCGATCCAATATCCAAGTCGGTCATCGAACCGGATTGCTCATCCGTAACATATGCAGATAACTCGGTAGTAGCTGAAATGATTCTTCATGTCCACCGTATATCATCTCGATCGCCCTATTACGGGCTCGCATTGCTACAATCGTATGTAACGTACACCGTACTCTCGCCGCAAATCGGCCATAATGGACCTCGGCTTTAGCACTTCACCGTCTTGGCGTATTTTTCGTGATATGTATGCTGCAATTACACGGCATTAACCTTCCTTACTCCGATATTCACTAGGTTGCGTGCGCAAGTATGTATAGCATCAAACTTGCGGACAAACCAAAATCCACCTTCTGCGATGCACGTAGTAGAAAAGGACACTGATTATGATATCGACATTTGAATGTAATCCTCGAATTATCGGATCGAGGAATAACAAATTCTACTCGACGTTCCAAATGCCATAGCCCCACGGATATCTTCAGTTCACCCTTGTTGTCGAAGATGGAACCTTCGCCACTCATCGGGTCGGAACCGAGTCCGAGGACGAGCAAAGAGATTAATCGAAGCATCATGAGGAATAACAGGGACTAGCCAGTTGCTCATCTCCTCAACTTCTTCTGGCTCTAGGCCTCCTACGTGCTCTTGCGTGTTACTCTGCATAATCGTAGATAGAAGCTTCCCGAATCCACCCTCTCGACGGATCCATGCGTCAAACTCTACAAATGAGCCATAGCTCACCAAAGCGACTCGCGATCTTCTTCCTCTTCATCCGACTGCTTTCATCTTCTTCTTCTTCAACGTAGTCGCCGTCATCGCCGTCCTCAACAAGTGTATCACCGGTTGTGGTTGCGGCATATGTTGGGAAACGTAATTCTGGATGGATCCATGTGTTCGCGGCATATATTGAGATGTATCAGCATCAAACCAATCAGATGATGTAAATTGTTGTGTCAACGACGCATCGAACGATATGTTTTGGGAAGTGTAGTCATATGTTGACGAGGATGGTATCTCAAACGAAGGTCTATATAGTTCTTGCTCCGATTGGGATGTGTCGGCATCGTGAGTCACATAGACCTCTGCTTGGGCATCATGAGCCAATCGAAAAAGTTGATCATCATTACTCAAAAGTAATTTGATAATTCTACCACTCCGAGATCTCGATAGATAATGCAGTTGGTAGGTTGTACTCGACGAATTTCCCAACATAATTTCATTAATCATCTCTATGAACTCCCACAAAATTACATTGTCCATTCGAACAAAGGCATTTGACTGATACCCGCCAATGTAACATAAAGAAGGATCCCACTGCCCTCCATATCGAACAATAATGCTCTTCCATCCCGACATCTATAACAAATACAAGATTATATTAACAGAAATATACAGTCTTAACATGATTTTTCTAATGTCTTAATGTTTACACTAAAATTATCGCTCTAATCTAAGTCTAATTAAACGAATTATGCCAGCAATTATCTAAACGAATTATCCAATAATTATAAATTGCAGAAACAATCGAATTATCTAAACAAAATAATAATAAATCTAAAGATATTTGCTAGAATTTAAACAAAATAATAAATTGCTCGAATTATCTAACAAAATAATTCTAAAGATAATATTATAAATTGCTCGAATTATCTAACATAATAATAAATCTAAAGATAGGAATAATAAACAAAATAAACAAAATAATAATAACAAATCTAAATAAAACTAAAGATAGTATTATAAATTGCTCGAATTATCTAAACAAAATAAATCTAAAAAAATTTAACAATAATAAATCTAAATAAAACTAACAATAATAAATCTAATATCATAAACAACAATAATTGGAAGATTATCCTAATTGATTTCATTTAAAATTAATTGATTTCATTTAAAATTAAAACAACAATAATAATTCAAGATTATCCTAATAAATCTAAAATTATCCTAACAATAATTCAAGATTATCCTAATAAATCTAAAATTATCCTAATTGATTTAATTTAAAATTAATTTCTAAAACAAAAATCTCTCTCTGGTCGAATAGTTTTATGTCTCCTACGATATTTCCTTGTTTCCGATCGAAATGGAGACATCAATTAATAATTAGTATTAAATTCATTTGATAATTAGAAGATTCCGTTCAAAATAAGCTCTCCCGTTGAAAATAGCTCTCTCCCCGACAATTCAAGATTTCGGTCGACAATTCAAGATTCGGTCGACGGAATCGTTAATTTGATAATTTCGTGGACCAATTTTATGTTTTCGGAATGAATAATTAATTTAATTATGTTTACAGAATCAATAAAAAATTAAATTACATGAAAATCCCTCTCTCATTCGACCAATTCCTTGATTCCTACGACCGAATCAAGGAATTGGTCGAAGGAGAGAGGATTTTAATGTAATTTAATTAATAATTAAATTAATTTAATTAATAATTAAATTTAATTATTCAAAATCCTCTCTCCGATTAATAATTCCTTGATTCGGTCGACCGAATCAAGGAATTGGTCGACGAGAGAGGGATTTTGAATAATTAATTTAATTATGTTTACAGAATCAATAAAAAAATTAAATTACATTAAAATCCTTCTCTCCGGTCGACCAATTCCTTGATTCCGGTCGACCGGAATCAAGGAATTGGTCGACCGGAGAGAGGGATTTTAATGTAATTTAATTTTTTAATTCATTTATGATTTTTTTAAAATCCCATAAAATCATTTATTTATCTATTTTTTCATATAATTCCTTTAATTCATCGACTGGAGAAGGATTCCTTTAATTCATTTATTTTTTCATATAAAAAAGCCATAAAATCGTATAAAACATCTAATTTCATCTAAACTAATTATATGCTATATAATTATAAATAATTATCTAAACGAATTATATCGAATTATATATACTAATAATACAATAAAATCCAAACACTAAACAAATTATCCAATTATGCAATAAATTCAAAACACTAAATGAATTATCCAATTAATTTAATTATCTAAACGCAATAATTTATCCATACCAATAAACAATAATAAATCTAAACAAAATAACAATAATAAATCTAAACACAAATTAATATCATAAACAACAATAAATTCAAAACACGTCGAAAATAAATAAAATTGAATAACTTACTTGTTGAGACACACTCTTGGGTTGTGGATCGAAATGAAGAACGAAAATTCGGGAGCAAGAGCAATAGCAATTTGTTGGATTTGTATTTGTTACTATCGAATTGTATAAATAGGAGAATTGGTTCAATTATTGGTTTACTTTTCTCGCATTTATTTGTCTTCTTCAATTTTTCGCAATTTTAGTTTGTAATTTATTTGTCTTCTTCAATTTTTCTCGCAATTTTAGTAAGCTTTTACTTTTCGTAGTACTATTTTGTACACTATTAATTAATACGGTAAATATGAAGGATAATTTCAATATTAAATATTTCAAAATTCATAAGTTGTGTTATAATTTCAAGATTTCAATATTTTACAAAATTTCCATAGATTACCTTTAAATATTAATTTAAATATCATACATTCAATTTAAATTAATTAGCCTTGTTTCCGATTGAAAATCGTTGATGTTACCGGTCGATGGAGACATGAATTAATAATTAGTATTAATTTCATTTCATAATTCATCTCTCCCACGACCAATTTCAACATGAATTAATACTAATTATTAATTCTTTGATGTTTCGATCCGAATTAATTAAAATTGTATTAAAAATCCTCTCCAATGACCTATTCAAAATTTGAATTTTAATTAAATCCTCTCTCCGTCGATTTTAATTAATTCCTCTCCGATCGATTTTAAATTCCTCTCCACGAGATGCATCCAATGACCTATTCAAAATTTTTGAATGTTTAATTAAATCCTCTCTCTCCTACGAGATACATAATTTAATGATTTAATGATATCATTCATATATAAAGTAATTTAAAATAATAATAATATCCAATACATTGAAAATAATTTCCCAATCATTTATTGATTTGTTATGTTTTGGTCGTGTTATGTCATTTCACCGACCAAACCTAAGAAACTCACTAGAAATATATATTAAAAATATAAATGGGTATGTTGTGTATTGATTTTGTAAATTAAGATGTAATTGTATACACTTTTAGAAATGTGTGTAGTTTGATATATTTCGCCTTCTCTTTATATATCTATGTGTATACAATCTCCCCTCTCTCTCTCTCCCTATATATATTTATACATGTATGTATATGTGGAGAGAGAGAGAGACTGTGTGTGTTAGTTTGGTGGCAGGCTTAGTAATAGTTTATAGCATTAGACTTTGTTAACGGAAAGAGCAGCGCGTGGTCGTCTGAGTCTTGAGGCAGTATTTTTGGTTAATTTTTTCCTCCTTAATTAATAGGAATAGAATACCTATTTTAGAACATTTAACTTGCAATAATAATAATAATAATAATAATAAATATTCTTTTGAGTGGATGGCTCTTCTAGTCAAGTGACTAAATTTGTGGATGAAACCGTGCATTTAAAATTTCTGTATTAAATTATCAAAAAAAAAACCGTGCATTTAATCATCTATTGAGATCTGTTAAATTGATTCTATTCCATACAATATATCTACTGTAAATTTTTAAACTACAATCTGTTGGTGGAGCAAGTATGAGAAAATATACAACATATCCCTTTCAAATAATTAATATTTATTTCCATGAGCAATATAAATAGCGAAAGAAACTACTATTTTGTTGATTTTGTAA